>CANSNZ010001000.1:2020000-2694978 GCA_947646795.1 Beta lomatogona
TGATGGAGTATATCTTTAATAAACAACGGGTGAAAAAGGAAAGCAAGTAGATCTTTGAAAACCGGAGGGAATATATATAGATATATATGTGTGTGTGCGCGCGCGCACAAATACAAAGTCAAAGTTAATGAATTTTGACTTTGAAAAAAACAAAGGAAAACCTAATAAAAATAAGAGAGTATAAGATTGAATCCCTCATAGATTAATATTAATATAATAAACTTCAACGAAAGAGAGGTTGCACAAATACATGAAAAACACAAAAATCTAAATGCATGAAAGACAAACTTTTAATATTTAATACGTACAGGTAAGAAGAAATCCCTTGAGCTGCCCTAGCTCAAGTCCCCACTCAGAGGCTTGTTACATGCCACCCCCTCCCTCCTAAATACCACTAAAATGCTTGGTGGTAGAAATTGAACTCTATATATTTCGCTAGAGAAGATAGGAAAACTCACCACTTGAGTCAACACCAATTCGTAAAAGCCAAACTATTAATGGTTCAACGAATATAAAACCCACTAGCTACTCGGTACTCACAATAAAGTTGGCACTAAAGTTTAGGCATGCGCTTTGAGACAATAACGTTCATTAGTATTACACATGGCTGTTCTCCCAAATACCATTTTGGTCACATGGGAAAAGTGAGAGATTTGGACACCGTATCATCTGCAAGTAACTAACATGAGGAAATGCAACTTTAAACTGCCTCCAATTCATATGTAGCTTAGCTAAGTGCTTAAGTCGCAATATTTCAACCATCTTCCACTTAACTTGCCCATGATTAGTCAGATCATAAACTTCTCCACCTATAATGTACAATTTCTTTAGATTCTCTAACCTTGTATTATTGCTCAACATTAAACTCTTTGCCGCTGACTGAGGAATAGCTTGAACTTCTAATTTCTCCAGTTGTTGAGGTAGTCCGGAAGGATTTGCTTCGCCGCGAAATGTCATTGCTAAGTGCTTTACCAATGATCGCGAATGCAACCCATCTTTAGTCTTCAATTCGGCTTCTGGTGTCTTTTCTGATGTCTTCTTTGTATTAAACCCCGGTATGTTGATCCATACGATTTTCAGCTTCAAAAGCTTCACAAATTTGGCGAAAGCCTTCAAATCATCCTCAACCGGGAAGCTCACCTTTCGCGTTCGAATACTAAGCTTTCTCAAAGTTGTGCCTAGGTGAGTCCCCAAGTCTTTGAACTTGCACGAAGAACTGCTATCCACATCACCAATCACAAAGCCCTCGAGTACTTGAAGCTTCTCTAACGATGTGATCCCTTTGGGTATACGATCAAGTAGGTAACATTCAGAGAGATCCAAGTGCGTTAAATTCTTTAGCTTTCCAATGTCTTTAGGAAGCACTTCTAAATTTGGGCATGCTTGGAGATCCAAAATTTTAAGATTATCCCGAAGACGGCAAAGTTCATCAGCAAGCTCAATAATTCTTGAAATCCCTTTGAAACTTATGAATCTCACTTTTTTGAGATATTTCAAGCCTTCAAGAAACTCAACCTTTTCAACTTCTATATGTTGCTCTGGGTTGTTCGACCACCTCCCCAAGTGTAGCACCTTGAGATTCTTCATCTTGCGAAGCCAATCACGTTCGATGTTAAGGACTGAAACGCCTGGGTTGAATAATATCTCGGTTGACTCTTGTGAGTTCTTGTTAATAGTTGTACCATAGGGAGAAGTCAGAATCAATTTTGATCCTTGTTTGCTAAACATACCCACCAGATTATTATAATTTTCACCCTTACTTTGGTGTTGTTGATGGGAGATGGTCGTTAACCTATATTTGCTGCTATTAACTTGCTCAATTGCACCCGCCTCAACGAGCTTTTGAAGTATCACATCGGCAGCCTCCCACGCATCTTTGCCATCGTTGACTTCAATCAATTTGTGTCCAACCCACCAGTAAATGAGATCTTTTTTCCTCATCACTGTTGATTCCTCGAACAGGAAAAAGCAAGATAGAGCTTGTTGCAGCTCAGGCTCCAGCTCCCTGAGTGTTGGGCCTGACCTGGATTCAACGATCGAGCAGTCGTTCAAGATCTCGAGTAGCTGACACATTTGTATCCTCAAGTTGGAATCATATGTGGTGATATTAGAATCAGGCTGATCCGTTGAATCCAACCGGCGTTGCAACTGATTGCATGCATCAGTCAACTTGGTGAGATTACCATCTTCGATTTCCAAATTGGGATCAGATAGACAGAGTTCAAAAGTATTAATGGCATCCAACAGACGACGATTGGAGGAACCAGTGTTTGTCGACATTTGAATTGATGAATGAAGTTGGTGAATAGAAAAGTTAGGAGAGGACGGATGTGGTGTGTGGGAATTGGGATGAAATTTAATTGGACAGTTTGCTAAAATGTTTCACAATTTGCTGCGTGTCTAACCCAGTAAATCTATATATCTAAAAACCCATGGCAAAAACTACCTCCCAAGGACCTAAAATATTCATCTTTTTTCCGTTAAGGGCCTAAAGTAATTTTTTGCTCCCCTAAGAGATCAACACTAACGGACGTTAAACCTATTTGCTTAAACTAACGATAAACTTAATAATGAAATACAACAGTCTGAAAAGGAAAAAAAAAACTAAAGCTTCCTATATAATTTTCTACTCACTGTGAAAAAAGATCAGTCACAAGAAGAAGAAAAGTAACTTTCTTCATCAAAAGAAACTCATTCATCTTTGTTTTTATGTTCATCAAAGCCCATCAATGAAGGTGAGAAAATTCAATTCCTTTGCTATCTTATAAATATCTTTTTTGGTTTTTGCTTATATTTTTGTTATCCCTTCTTGGTTTAATTCTTATCTTTGCTATCTTATAAATTTTTTTTTTTGGTTTTTGCTTATAATTTTGTTATCCCTTAGGGTTTTCCTTTTCTTTCAACAAAAAGCAAAACTTTCAATCCCGAAATCAATTTCTGAACTTTTCTCTCCGCGGGTTTTCCAGTGAGATCGCTAGTAGCCATGGGCAGACCTCGTGGATCGAAAAATTGAAAGGCCATGAACAAAGGGAAAGCGAAAATGACGGGACCATCATCTTCAACTGCAAAAAAGACAAGATTCATGGATGAAGTTCTGGGTGTTGGCGCACCAGTATTTGAGTCGTATGCAAGTGAGGAAGAAGGTGAGATTCTTTCTCCAAAATCTTCATTGCAAGAATCGAGTAAACAATCAATATGAAGAAAACAATTATTCTCTAAATGGTTGAATGTGCTGAATAGTGGGTCTATATCATCAAAACATGTTTCTATGAATGATTTGAATTACGGGTCAAATAAAAGGGTGCCATGGGTCAAGTGATTATAGATAATGCGGTAAATTCTGATTGTAATTTGATGAATAATAAGAACATAACTACTGAAAATGATAAAGAAATTGGGGTTTCTACTGATGCAAACTGTCAACTATGTGGGAATGGAGAGGAGTCTCACCATCATCTTTTCTTTGGTTGTGACTGTAGTAGGATTGTGATAAGATCTCTAAAGATATGGTTGAAGATTCACTCACAAAGTGAATATGTTAGTGATATCCTACTAGACATTGCAAGGAGTGGAAAATCAAGATTTTAGAGGAATGTTTGTAATGCTGTGATTTGGGCTGCTGCGTATCAGATTTGGAAGGCTAGAAATGATGCTTTCTGGAATGGTCATATTGAGATTGTGCATAAACAAGTGTATAGCATCAAAAGAACAGTTATAGATAGAATTTTCTGTATTCTCCCTAGGAAATGTTCTAGGAAAGATAAGGATTAATTGGCTAAGAGGTTTAACTATGGAAATGTAATTAGTTTCAAAAGGTTTTAGGTTGTAAAGGTTGTGTTTGAAATTTAATTCCTTATTACTTAGCAAAAAAAAAAAAGGAAAAATTGTGAATAACCACCTGCCAGATACCCTTATTTCAAAATAACCACCCCAATTTCATTTGCGTTTAAATAACCACCTCTACTTAGCTTAACGTTTTTAAATACCCACCTCTTAACAGAAAAAGGTGACTCCGTTAACAGTGGGGCCCATTTTTTTTTACTGACCTCATCTCCTTCCAACAAACCACGCATATCATTCTTTTCTTCCTATTTTCTCTTTCCTCTCTCCTCTTTCTTCTTCAAACTTCAATTATTGTTTCACCTTCCCCTCCCCATTTTAATTTCTTCATTCAATTTTCAGTACAAGATTCTTTCTCTCTCTAATCTGCAACTCAGTTTTTTACAGTGAGAAGGTGTGAGTGACGGTGGTGTTACTGCATTGGGCCCAGTGAAGTTGGGGTGGTGGTGCCCTAAACAAGGTAAAAAACTGAAACTTTAACCTTTATACTATACTAATCTATGTATAAATTATTCAATTAAGTAATTAGAAGCTTGGTTAAGCAATTGCTTTATCGTTTTTGATTGATTTTTAATTGCTGTTGATTGCCTTATGAAATTGGTAGAATCCTCATTTCAGTTTTGCCCTTGCTAGAATGTCGAAATATCAAATTAGGCTTCAAGTTGGTGGGGATTTTGCTCAGAAGATTGTTAAAGGGAGGAAGGTGGTTCAGTATGAGGGGGGGTTCAGTTACCTTAGTTGTCAATTAGAGAAAGAATTAATTAATTTGAGGTATTTGTGGGGAATGGTAGACAATGCATATACTGCTAGTAGTATGAGTTTGCCAAGTAGATTGAAGTTTCATTTTAGGGAGAAGGGTAAAACATTAAGCACTGGGTTAGTTGAATTGACAAACCAAGAGTCCATTTCATTGTGGCTTGAAACTGTTGACAAAAGCCAAACTTTGGACTGCTTTTGCACAGCTGTTAGCTCTCCTAAACAAGAACAAATTTCAACCCAAAAAGCCACTCAACAAAAGCCCACTTTCAGACCCAATACAAGAAAGTCCACAACTTCTTCTACCCTCTCTAACCCAGCCACAATAAACCCTCCAACTCAAAATAGCCAAACAAATCTGAAGTTGGCCAAAGTTAAACTAGAACAAAGGAGAAGCCCAAGGTTCAATCTGCCACCTATAGATATACAAAATGATAGTGATGTTTGGCCTATGAGCAGAGAAGAGTTTGAGAGAGGACTACCAAAGGGACAGAGATCCACTCCTAGGGTTAAACACATTGCTAGGAAGAAGAAAAGTTGTAGAGTGGAGAGTGGTGAAGAGGAATTAACAGAGGATAAACCTAAGAGAAAAGTAAAAGGTAAGAAAAAGCAGATTGAAGATGAGGGGAAGGTGAAAGGCAAGGCTGTTAGGAAGCCAAAGGCAAAGAAAAAGCTTTTTGTTAAGAGTGACAGTGAGGCAGATTCACTAAGTGAGAGTTCATCTGAATACACAAGCTTAGATGATATTGCTTGGGTTGCTGGGGAAGAAGAAGTTGAGTTGAAAGGTAGTAAACATGAAGAGCTTTTTGTGAAAACTAGGGGAAGAATTGCAAAGGATAATTTGTTGAAAGAAGTGAATGGTTCACTTCAGTTTCACAAGGGTGAAACAAGTTCAAAAAAGGAAAAACAGGTTGTGAAAGATGTTGCTGGGGAAGAAATCAGTTTGCAAGCTGAGATTGAAGATGATTCTGATGAGTTGAGGAGCATTGATGGTAGCAGTGATGATGAACAAAGATGGCCACACTTCAATCCAGAGGTTGCTTTCAAGCATCCAATTGAGTTTCACTGGTATGTTGTTTGACTCATCTAATATTCTCGAGAAAAGCTATTCAAGGTGGCATGCTATACAAAACAGGTATGACTTTTACACCCTTCACAATGATGGCACAAGAATTTCTCTTTATTGCAAAGATAGGTGTGATTGTGAATGGGATGTGAAGAAGACTAGGTTGAGAAAAGACTCTAAGTTGATAGCTTGTCCTCATAAGGGAAACTGGAAGTGTAATTTCAAAATTAATGCTAGGAAATTACCTAATAGTGGTACTTGGCAATTGAAATCTATGAACATGAAGCATGATTGTGTGAGAAAATCATTGACTAATAAGTTGACTAGTGAATACCTAGCAGAGAGATACATTGAGGATTTTAGAGCTGATCCTAATTGGAAGCTCAAGGCCTTTATTAACAAGGTTTTTAGGGACACTGGCATAGTTATTAAGTATACAAAGGCTTGGTATGCAAGGGCTAGATGTAAACTTATCATCTATGGGGATGCATCTGAACAATATGCCAAAGTGTGGGACTATGTGAATGCTCTTAATGAACATAATCCTGGTAGCAGTGCATATGTTATGGTTGATAGCATTGAGAGACCTCCTCCCTTGTTTGTTAGAATGTATGTGTGCTTGAATGCTTGCAAGGAAGGGTTTAAGAAGGGATGTAGACCTATTATTGGGGTGGATGGGTGTCACCTCAAAGGAGCTTATCCTGGACAATGTTTGGTTGCTGTCGGGAAAGATGGAAATAACAATATATACCCTTTTGCTTGGGCAATAGTTGAGGTGGAAAACAAAGATAGTTGGTGTTGGTTCATTGAATTGTTGTTGAAGGACATTGGTGGAGCTCCATTGGGTGAAGGATGGACCTTTATGTCTGATAGACAAAAGGTATGATTTTAAAATACATTTGTATAGTCTATAGTTTATTTGTCAATTAAGTGAAGATATAAAATCAGTTTTTTAAAATACAGGGACTGTTGGAGGCTTTTTCTTTGCTTGCACCAAAAGCAGAGCTCAGATTTTGTGTTAGGCACATCTGGGCAAATTTTAAACTGAAGTTCAGTGGGAGTATTTTCAAGTCCCTCTTTTGGAATGCAGCAAGGGCAATAACAGAGGTAATGTCATGGAATTTTTTCTTTGTTTCTCATTCATTAAATGGCATTTATGTACTTGACTAATCTAATCTAAACATTAATTAATTCTAGTTTTTCTTTGAGGTTAACATGGAGAGCATCAAGTGTCTATCTGAAGAAGCTTATGAATACTTAGCTGACATTCCTCCACAACACTGGTCAAGGCACAAATTCTCCACCAATTGCAAATCCAACATGTTGGTGAACAATATGTGCGAGACATTCAATGCTGTCATGAAGGAGGCAAGAGACAAGCCAGTTCTAACCATGATGGAATGGTTAAGAAGGTATCTAATGAAGAGAAACTATGAGAAATGGCAAGGAGTTCAATCTTATGAAGGGAAAAACATGCCATATATTAAGAAGACTTTTGATGGAATGGATGAAGAGTCAAGGAAATGTGTGTTGCAGATTAGTAGGGAGGATATGTATGAAGTTAGTCATAGGGGTGATCAGTTGAAAGTTGATTTGGCTTTGTGGACATGTACTTGTTATCACTGGCAGTTGACAGGCATCCCTTGTGTGCATGCATTTAGATGCATTTTGGACAAGAATGCTGATCCAAATGACTATGTTGATGCAGCCTATAGTAGAGAGACATATTTACATGCATATAGGCAAGCCATTAACCCCATGCCTGGTGTTAATTACTGGAAAAAAATTGATCTACCCCATCCTCTACCACCAGTTCATAAGATTATGCCTGGGAGACCTAGTTTGAAAAAGAGGAAAAAGGAAAAGGGAGAAGAGGCTGAACAGAAAGCAAAGAAGGTTAAGATGGCAAAGTGCAAATGTAGCAATTGTGGTCAAGTGGGACATAATAAAAGGGGATGCAAAGCTACAACAGTTTCAGCAAATACAAAAGAAGTTGGGAGGCCTCCTTGCACTTCACAATGGGCAGTAGCTGAGAGGACAAAAAAAACTATCAAAGCTAAGAAGGTATTTATCTAACTTGTGTTATGAGGTTTAATATGAAATTTCAGATTTTTTTTACTAACATATATATGCTTTTTTTGTTATTTCAGCAAGTAGCAGACAACATCATAGGAAGCTCCTCCCAAGCAAGCTCTTCAACTGTGCATAACCCCCCTACAAGCAAGCAACCAAACATATCAAAGAAGCCACCACAGCCACAACAACCAGCAGCATGTAGGCCACCTACAGCACCTCCTAAATCATCTACAGCACCTCCAAAACCACCAACAGCTCCTCCTGTCACCAGGCAATCTTCACTTCAGAAACAAGCAACATCCACACCTCAGTTCAGACCTAAGCTACCTCTCAAAGGCTCAAAGAAGAAACAGCTTTCATACTTGTAGTGATTTGTGTTAGGATGAAAAAGTAGAACTTGGTGTGTTGAAAGTTAATAGCAAGCTGTATTTTTTATAATCTTATATTAGTAACTGTATGCTTTGGATTTTTTTTGGTTTAAGCTGAATGATATCAGCTTCTGATATGGAAAAGTGCAAGTGTGTGAATATCAGTTTCTGTTCAGTTTGTGTGTGATATGAGTTTGGAAAACATATATCAGTTCATCAATGAATCTGTTTGATATATCAGTTCATTAAATTGACATATGGATGATGATATAGCTAAGATAAGTTCATTCTTCATTAAGAGAGAATGTCAAAATACATGATCATTCCACCATTACATAGCCTACTTAAGTTCATTCTTCATTAACTAACTTGGTTCATTTTTCCTAACACACCGGCCTACTACAACAATAAGCTTTCTCACTACTAACTTAGCTAATACAACCCTAATTGCATCTTATATTGCCCTAACAGCTGCAATCAACAACATACATAACACACAAACAAACATAAATCCCTTGCATAATCCATCCTTCATTTGCTTTGGATTGGCTTTTTTCTTCAGCTTCAATTCACCCTTCAAAGTCTTATACTTGACCTCTAAATTACCATAATCATTCACCAAACGTCTTCGATGTCCTTGCAAACTGCTCACTTCATCTTCCAATGACCTAACTCTGCCCTCCAACAACCTATTCTACAGCATAAGTTGATTAATAAATAGCTTCTGCCATTCAGTTTGTCTCTCATCAATCCATCTAAAAAAACCGCAGCCCCTCCTCTCCGTTTCATGGTCATAGAATTTGCAAGACATGAACCTTCGTCCGGGATTCTTCTCAGTCCAAGAAGTCCTCCTTGCAACAGGGAGAGTACAATGGCAAGTAATTGATTCCCTTTCAGCCATAGCAAATTCCTAACAAGTTCATAAAGGTAGAATTTTTAGAATTCATAAGAATATAAGAAAAAGCCCTAATTTCAAAGAACATACCTGAATTTTGAGCTTGAAGAGGAATCACAGTGGAATTGAAGTAAATCTTTGCCAAATTTGTTTAGATTAGGTTTGTCAATGTTAGAGATATATATATATAGGTCAAAGTCGTGGAAAATTGGCGGGAATTTTAATAAAAAGCGTGTCAACAGGCCCCACTGTTAACGGAGTCACCTTTTTCTGTTAAGAGGTGGGTATTTAAAAACGTTAAGCTAAGTAGAGGTGGTTACTTAAACGCAAATGAAATTGGGGTGGTTATTTTGAAATAAGGGTATCTGGCAGGTGGTTATTCACAATTTTTCCAAAAAAAATGATAAAGAAATTCCTGATATCGAGTGGGAGGACATTCAAGAAGAAGTAAATTACTGGGAACTTTCTGTTGTCTGTTACATTTTGGGGGCAAATCCTCCATAGCATGTTTTTGAAGGTATTTTTAGAAGAATTTGGATTAAATGGGTATAGATAAGATTGTTGCTACTGGAAATGGGGTATACATGGTTAGATTAGTGAAGGAGGAATCAAGCACTGAGGGTTACCATTGTTTTGTGGTAGCCCTTTGATTGTGCAAGCCTAGAAACCGAATGTAGATTGGCATACAAAAGATGTGAAGAAGGTCCCAATTTGGGTTTAATTACAAGGGATAGATTTGAAGTCCAGGTGTGAGAGAAAAGTTTGAGCAAGATAGTAGGTGTTATACACAAATTCGTGAAAGTTGATCTTGCAACCCATAATAGAGAGAGATTGATGTATCTAGTGGAAGTTTTAATTGATCAACACTTTCCTGACATCATTCAGTTCAAGAATGAGAAAGGTTGTATAGTTGAACAAAGTGTTCATTATGCATGGAAACCTGTGTTATGTTCAAGCTAATGTATCAAGAAGAAAAAGGTGCAAAAGCTCATACAAAAATGGGTGATCAAGAAAGGGCCTAAAGCTATTGTGATCACTGGGGAAATAGATACAAGCATGACTACTACATAGAAGGTGATTTCTAAAGAGAGTAAACAACAAAAAACAACAACCACACCTACAAAGAATAAATTTGATGTTTTAACCTCGGCCACAACAGAAGAATTGTTTTATGAAGTGAATGCAGATACTATAGATGAGATTCAGGGGTTAGAGGCCCATGATCCCCCTTCATGGATAATATTTTAGCTTGGAATGTCAGGGGATTGAATAGGGGTACAAAGCAGGTTGATGTAAGGAAGAAGTTTATTGCTTCCAACAAAGTTTCCCTATTTGGTGTCCTGGAAACTAAGGTAAAGATGTCCAAGATGGGGAATCTTTATCAAAATTTGTGTTCCGGCTGGTGCTTCACAACTAATATTTGTGTAGTGGATAGGGGTAGAATTGAAGTTGCTTGGCTACCAACTTCTTTTAATGTTTCCATTGAATTGATTACAGCTCAATTGATTCACTGCAAAGTGGAACCTATGGGACCTATGTCTCCAATAATGTGCACCTTTGTTTATGGTTCCAGTCATATACAAGAAAGGAAATCCTTATGAAATGATTTGGCGAAAATTAAAACTTCTATCCCATGGGTGGTTATGGAAGATTTTAATGTGGTCTTGAGCTTGGATAGAACAATTAGGTCCACTATGAGAATGAATGAAGTTGAAGATTTCATAGAATGTATGGGTGTCTGTGAATTGGTAGATATTAAACAACCATGAAGGTTTTTCACATAGACCAACAAACAAGAGGGTGAAAATAGGGTATTCTCAAAAATTGACCGAGTTATAGCAAATGAAGAATAGTGTAAACAGGTTGATTCAACAGTGGTGACATATCTACCAGAGGGTGATTATGATCATTGCCATGGGGTGGTAAGTATGCATATGGAACATGGTGGGAGAAAGCCACAGGTTCTATAATATGTTGGTGCAAGCTCCTGAATTTATAAACATTGTGAGAGATATTTGGCACAAGAAAATGTACAAAGTGACTCAAAACTCAAGATGCTGAAAGTGGGGATTAAAAAATTGAATCAGTTTGGGTTTTCTGATGTTCAAGCTCAGGCTCATCAAGCTTATCAGAATTTGTTACAGATGCAAGATCAAGTTCATGTCAATCCTAGTAATGTTGATCTAACCTCTGCTGAGAAGATAGATACTGAGGAATACAGGAGAGCTCAGGACATATATATGTCTTTCCTTAGACAGAAAGTGATAGGCGTGTCGCGCACCTAACAAAAATAATTTCCTAACTAATCCTCCTAACTATGTAGTGGGGTAAGTCAAGGTCGAATCCACAGGGACAAACAGTATCAAACACTAGAAATCTCGACCCAATTTAACTAAACAAGTGACAAACAATGGTGAAAAAGTGTTGAACTAATAATAATAATGCTAAATTATGACAGATATTAAGAACACACGAGGTAAAATCAATCAATAAAGACATCTAGAATTAAGTATTCCCTCTAGCACGAATAATACATGAATAATTCCCATCCCAATAAACATAATCAATGATTCAAGAGGAGTAATGCACTCTATAACTACCAAAGATCTCTCCCGAATACCTATGGCTACTCTAAACAAGGAATCAAACCTATTCCCATGGAATCATGCAAGAAAGAGACATTAAGCATGGCATTACAAATAAATTCCTAGTAATCCTATCTACTTATTCCCATAGAGATATTCATACTTTTGATTAAATCAACAAATTCATCTAGATTCAATTCCCATTGAAAACAAGATATAATGAATCAATTCAAAATCACCTATCCCTAGTATGATAATGAAATTAAGCACAATTCAATCAAACAAGAACAATTAATCACATCAAATTGGAATTATGGGAGGGATTCATGCATTAATCATTCCTAGGGTTCAACTTAACCCTAGATTATAAAACTACTCACTTATAATTGATATAACAAAGCAATTGATAATTAAATTGAAAGACATAATAATAATAAGGAAAAGAGGAAAATTAGAAAAACTTAGTCTTTACTTCAATGGATCAAACTTGTAGAATTCAAGGTTTAATAATGGAGTTTCCTCTCAAAAGCTCTCTAAAAGTAATACTCTCCTTTCTAATTAATTAAAAAACTGCCCCAAAAGTATGTTTTAATAAAACCTAATATCGTTTACAAAAACTAAAAAACGAAACAATTAAAGTCGCAGAAATCGGGTGAATAACAGCTTGCACGGGCAAGCAGAAAACGGCACGGGCGTGTGCCTTAGTGCACGGGCAAGCGAGAACTGGCTTGGGCGTGCACGCGAGACAGAATGTTTTGTTGGCTTCATTCACAGATCTTCACGGGCAAGCGATAGGTTGCTTGGGCGTGCGCCTTGGTGCACGGGCAAGCGGAATCTTGCTTGGGTGTGCACGTGAAACAGAATTATTTCTCCTTTCTTCCAATAGATTTGCACGGGCAAGCAGCTATATGCTTGGGCGTGCGCCATAGTGCATGGGCAAGCGAAATCTTGCGTGGTCTCGCAAAGATAACATTCTTCAATATCATCATTCCTTCAAGCCCAAAGCACTCAAACTCATCTTCTCGCATCCGAGGACCACCAATTAGACCATCTACGAACCATCTTAGCTTCTCTTAGTCACAACCGACCACAAGAACCTGAAAATCACAAAGAAAAGCCACAAGTATCTCGAAATAAAATAATGGTTCAAAAGAATGCTCAAATTATGCAATTAGACCTAAGATGCACTAAAAACTACATGAAAATGAGACTTAAGACCTACTAATATGCAACTAAAAATCGACTTATCAAACTCCCCCAAGCTGAACTATTGCTTGTCCTCAAGCAATCCAAACTAAGAAACCAACGAAGGAGTTCAATAGCCGCCTCAAGCAAAATATTCGTACCAATTTCCAAAACCAATTCAAACACAATTTCAAAGTTATCATGGTAGAAAACAATCAAACCTCACACTATAACACAAGGAAAAGCAACCATCTTACGACAAATTCTCTCCTAAGCTTGACTCAATCATGAATATAGTAGCTCTCACTTTAGTCGTGCACAATATCTCTCATGTGTATAAAAGGGTCAAATGATCGCTCAAGGCTCCATTCCATTGACTATATCCTACCATAAGCTTGCATATCTTCTCACTCTCTGCCGCTACAGGACTACGTTACATGCAAAGAATCATGAGGACTTCATATGGGTTGTAATGAAGGCTTAAGGTATGGGTATGGAAGATTTTAGGAAAGTGGTGCTCAAAGGGGAAAGTGAAGCTTTTCAAACACCTTTGACAACAATTACAAATGTAACACCCCAGAATTTCAAAGACCGAAAAGAAAGAAATAATAATATATTTAATAGGACGATGGCGGAAACATCGTCTTCCGGGAATGTCACTACTACAAGAATATTGTTTAAATAACTAAGTGATAAAAACAAACATAAGTAAATACTATAAGTAAATTAATTACTTAGATTAAAATCAAAATGAGAAAACTATCTCACTAAAGAGAAGTCTAGAACTAAAACCCCTAATAGATTATTTCTCGCATCTCAACCCGAGCCCAAAATCAAAGAAAATCCCCATCAACAAAACCTGCACAATATACAACAAATATCCACAATCAGTGGGGAGTAACTAGCAGTTCTCCCAGAACAAAAGCAATCAAAGTACGCTTCAGACATAGATTAATAAGAAAGGAAATAACTAAGTCAAGTTAACTACAATATGCATTCACTTCCATATAACTCACAAATAACGCAAATGAATAATAAATAGCAAGTGAGTTGGATAAAAATAAATAAATCATCTCAAGAGTACTTTTTAGAAAAATAAAAGTATAGGTAAAACAAGTGTCCGAGGAGAAACCGAACGCTAGTGATTCGCAAATCCCTTCCTAAGGTTTGTCGGATCGCAATCTCCGGGTTAGTCTATGGGCTTACGTTCCCCACTGCCTGTGTCTAAGAATGGCCAAACTCCCGTGCGGGGGTAGAACACGCGAGAACTCCCCGACCTCTCGGACGACAACAATTAACCCGGGCTTACCCCTAGTTCGCAAACCGGATGGTTGGCATGTTTTTCACCGGGGACTACATCTATCCCACCGGATGTTCTTATCTCAAAATAAAATCATAAATATCATCAAAGTCTCATTCATTTCAAAAATATTCGTCAAAAGGGATGCCACCCGGCCTTATACCCATAATTCATCAAAAGTAATTCTTCAAAAATCCTCAAAATAAATCACTTACAAATTTTCAACAAATATCTCCCACAATAAAACTTAATCATCTCTAAACATCATCAATGATATTATACTAATTTTTACAGCAACCACACTTCAATCAAAATACATCACCAATTAACTCTAAATCATATTCATTAAAAGAGTAATAACAATTAAATCATTTTATTCCATAAATCAAACCTAAACATGTGGTTACTCAAATGATGCATACTGTATACTACTGAAAATCAGCAACCCATAATATATTAAATTATAAATTATATCTGATTTACAAGCCCTCAAACAATTTAATAGTGTATCCTCAATTTCATCACAAAAACACCATAATAATTATGAAACTAACAAATTCGAGCAGTAAAATCACACAAAAATTATCATATAACCCTAATAGCTCTACTGACATGGTACAATTTTTATTTATAATTTTCGGACTCAAAAAGTATTTTTAACAGTTAATATACAGATTCCTCAAATAAGCCATTATAATAATTAAAAATCTAAAAAGACGCCCAAAAATTACCAACAATTTACATAACATGTAAAAACTCACGGAAATACATATTATTCAAATAAATTAAATTTTCTGCCTTTATAAATAATATTCATGAATTATATACTGACTGAATAGAAATTACAAAAACAGATATATCAATTAATTAAAACAGTAAACAGTAGACAAAAATTATTCTAAGTCATGAAATACATTATACGCATGTAACATGATCTAAGAAAAATGATTTCATCAATTTTAACAGTCGTTCAATAATTATTATGAAATTTAGCCAAAAACGCACAAAATACTAATTAAATCAAATAAATATTAAAAATCATGCGAAAATTATTTTTCTCTACACAGTATTCACACAGCATGTGTCACGTATGTTCATGTCAAATTTCATCAAAAATATCATTCAAAAAGTATTTTAGATAATTCCTAACGTATTAATTTAATACCGAATAATACCCTAATCACTATGGTTCTAAGATAACAACTAGTTACCTGGATCGTCGGGAGGAGAGCTGAGTCTAAAGAAACAATCACGAGTTAAGCATGCAATCCAAATCCTCTTCTAACCCCAAGACATAACGAACGAGAATTGTAGCAACAAGACACTAGGCATTTCTTCTTGAACGTTGAAAACTCTTGTTTCGCACTGCTCTGTTACGACCATGATTCCCGATGATCTAAAGCTTATATTCTAAATCGCTCTGGTCAGAATGTAGAACAAGACATTATAAACGTTGTGTCCAAATTTGAAGACAATCCAACGGTTACATCTCCGGCTACGGTTATTTTCGTGAAGGTGCGATAGAGAAAAACCGGGTTGAACCTTTCTCTTCTTTTGCTCTTCCTTTTCTCTCTTTCTTTTCTTGAAACGGTGGGGGATAAATGAGAATGATGCTGCTGAACTTCTTTGAATAAAAATCAGAATTTTATGGATGTTTAATGGTTGAAATAAAGGGTTTTGATAAAAAAAAATGATTAGGGGGTTACAAAGCAACAAAGAGTCATGAGAAAAAAACAAAAGAGAAAATAAAAGGAGAAGGCTCCCCTTAATCCTTCACTTGGCCGGCTGCCCCAAGCCCAACACCCACACAAAACTTTCGGCCCAATTCAACAATGATCCATGCTCCGAAAGCCCGATACGCGATAAAACGGTTAATTCCTAAATCGCGCCTAAATTTTGAAAATACTTAATAATGAAAATAATTCTATTGAATTATATTATAAATATAAATATAATGCACACATTAACACACCATAATAAAATAATAATTCGGCTCCCAAATTATAAAGAATAAAAATCATTAATCTAGAGAAAATAATAAATTATTTATTTTTTTACGAAAAGAATATCATTTTAAAATAAACTAACACCAAAAATAAAGAGTGAAAATTACGGGGTGTTACAAACACTCCCCCTTAAAAGAGTTTCGTCCTCGAAACTTCAAAACAACCAAGAGACAAAAGAGAATACTCTAGATAAAGAACATTAAGAAAACAGAAATCGATGGATTTTAGTTAAGAACTAAACAACTTTGCAGGTTTAAAATTTGATAACTCAAATAATATATATTTTATTTTGGAAGACCAAAAGAGTTGTATAAGCACGGTAACAACAATCATTTTATAAAATGTGAAAGAACCAAAGACAAGTATTAGAAAGTTTAAGGTAAAAACTTTTGCACAATAAACTATAGGTAGTTTTGTAAACGAAGCAGGAATAAATATTTACGTAAATTTATAAAAGAATAAATCCGATCATACATAATTATTTTTAGAAAAGAAACGAAGAAGAAAATAGTTCGTAAATAGATAGCCAAACCAATTTAAATAGAGGTAACCACACGGCTTATACTCCACTTAAAGAGATAAGAACACTTTAATAAAGAGTAGCTAGCTGCTTTATTAAAATATCACTTACGAACACAAGTCATGACATATGTTATAAGAGCGTACGCCTCCTAAACATATATATGAAAATTAAAGTTCGCAAAAGAAATTGAAAACTTTAAAATAAATTTCACAACGACGAAACACTAATAATAAATAGGCGATAAAGTAATAAATTATTAACAACAATTATAAAATTTGCCAAGTCGACACAAATGTGCATGGAACCACCCATTGCAACCTAGTATCAACAAAACAATATTTGAAAGCCTTCCTATCAAATCAACATTAGAGTTTATTGGAATCACCCAATATAAACTTAATGTCAAGCGAAAAAAAAAAGAAATTAAATCAAAAACAGATAAAAATGTGTCAACTTATCAAATTGACATACAAGTCACTGAGGAATCACCCATTATGACTCAATATCAACTCAAACAAGTTTAAAATTTAGACTTATCAAATTGACATACAAGTCAAAGGAATCACCCATTATGACTTAATATCAACTCAAACAAGTTTAAAATTTAGACTTATCAAATTGACATACAAGTCAAAGGAATCACCCATTATGACTTAATATCAACTCAAACAAGTTTAAAATTTACACCGAGTATATAAATTTCATTTTCAAAGAATATAAAACAGATCAGTGAAAACCAAAGAATTAAATAAGAAGTATTGAAAACAACCAAAATTTTGATATGAAATGAGAAAGCACTAAATATTTAAACAAGAACAACAAATAGTAAACGAGATCCTTTCACGCATTTGAGTTCGAAAAAAAAAATAATGCTAATAAGAAAAGTAAATCAGTAAGTAAAATAAAAGTTGTTGAATGCTAACCTTTAAAACAAAATAGTTTACATCTACTTTTCAAACTAACACCAAGACAACTCATTAAAGTACTTTTATTTTCAAAGACTACAAAACTTATTACCATAATTAAAGGCTAAACAAGGATTAACATGAAAAATAAAAATATTAAAAGGAAAATATTTATAATTATAGATGGTCAAAGACGGTAAGAGAAATTTGAAGACAATTGAAATTAAACGTTTTTCAAAAGAGTATGTCAAAATATTAACAATAACAAAATTTGAAAGTCGGGAAAATAACTCTAACATGGTTATGAAATATATTAAGTTCAAAGATCTAATATATAATTTGGAATATAAACTCAAAGTAGAAAGTTTTGTAAATAATAAAACAGATACGTAGTACTCACATAAAAACAACACTCAATTGAAAAAGAACAGAAAATATATATTGTCTCACAGAATAACATATACTAACAAGCATCTAGCAAATAAAATAAATGCAATGCAACACACAACACTATATTAAAATTAAATTAAAGCTTATTTCTAAATTGAAAAACACAAAACAAATTAAGCACACAACTAAACCGAGAAGGCGATAAATTACTTTGCTTTCGCTACGCACTCTGATAAAAGAGAAAATAAATTCCATGCAAGAGGCCCTGCAAATAAGATTAGCAAACTTGGTAGACTAATTCCACCAATAATACAAATAACTATACATATAACATATGCTCCATAAGCATGAGAGCACATCACATTCCCATAAGACTTCCCTTTACTTACTCTACCCATCACACTCTCGTTATAGTAAATTAACTAAACTTAATTCTAAACAAATTTTATATCCTATGGCTAACTAATAATTCTAAAGAATCATTAGCAACTCTTTTTTTTTTTAGAGTTTAGGAGCGTTTTGCTCTGATACCAACTGTAACACCCCAGAATTTCAAAGACCGAAAAGAAAGAAATAATAATATATTTAATAGGACGATGGCGGAAACATCGTCTTCCGGGAATGTCACTACTACAAGAATATTGTTTAAATAACTAAGTGATAAAAACAAACATAAGTAAATACTATAAGTAAATTAATTACTTAGATTAAAATCAAAATGAGAAAACTATCTCACTAAAGAGAAGTCTAGAACTAAAACCCCTAATAGATTATTTCTCGCATCTCAACCCGAGCCCAAAATCAAAGAAAATCCCCATCAACAAAACCTGCACAATATACAACAAATATCCACAATCAGTGGGGAGTAACTAGCAGTTCTCCCAGAACAAAAGCAATCAAAGTACGCTTCAGACATAGATTAATAAGAAAGGAAATAACTAAGTCAAGTTAACTACAATATGCATTCACTTCCATATAACTCACAAATAACGCAAATGAATAATAAATAGCAAGTGAGTTGGATAAAAATAAATAAATCATCTCAAGAGTACTTTTTAGAAAAATAAAAGTATAGGTAAAACAAGTGTCTGAGACAGAAACCGAACGCTAGTGATTCGCAAATCACTTCCTAAGGTTTGTCAGATCGCAATCTCCAGGTTAGTCTATGGGCTTACGTTCCCCACTGCCTGTGTCTAAGAATGGCCAAACTCCCGATGCAGGGTAGAACACGCAGAACTCCCTGACCTCTCGGACGACAACAATTAACCCAGGCTTACCCCTAGTTCGCAAACCAGATGGTTGGCATGTTTTTCACCGGGGACTACATCTATCCCACCGGATGTTCTTATCTCAAAATAAAATCATAAATATCATCAAAGTCTCATTCATTTCAAAAATATTCGTCAAAAGGGATGCCACCCGGCCTTATACCCATAATTCATCAAAAGTAATTCTTCAAAAATCCTCAAAATAAATCACTTACAAATTTTCAACAAATATCTCCCACAATAAAACTTAATCATCTCTAAACATCATCAATGATATTATACTAATTTTTACAGCAACCACACTTCAATCAAAATACATCACCAATTAACTCTAAATCATATTCATTAAAAGAGTAATAACAATTAAATCATTTTATTCCATAAATCAAACCTAAACATGTGGTTACTCAAATGATGCATACTGTATACTACTGAAAATCAGCAACCCATAATATATTAAATTATAAATTATATCTGATTTACAAGCCCTCAAACAATTTAATAGTGTATCCTCAATTTCATCACAAAAACACCATAATAATTATGAAACTAACAAATTCGAGCAGTAAAATCACACAAAAATTATCATATAACCCTAATAGCTCTACTGACATGGTACAATTTTTATTTATAATTTTCGGACTCAAAAAGTATTTTTAACAGTTAATATACAGATTCCTCAAATAAGCCATTATAATAATTAAAAATCTAAAAAGACGCCCAAAAATTACCAACAATTTACATAACATGTAAAAACTCACGGAAATACATATTATTCAAATAAATTAAATTTTCTGCCTTTATAAATAATATTCATGAATTATATACTGACTGAATAGAAATTACAAAAACAGATATATCAATTAATTAAAACAGTAAACAGTAGACAAAAATTATTCTAAGTCATGAAATACATTATACGCATGTAACATGATCTAAGAAAAATGATTTCATCAATTTTAACAGTCGTTCAATAATTATTATGAAATTTAGCCAAAAACGCACAAAATACTAATTAAATCAAATAAATATTAAAAATCATGCGAAAATTATTTTTCTCTACACAGTATTCACACAGCATGTGTCACGTATGTTCATGTCAAATTTCATCAAAAATATCATTCAAAAAGTATTTTAGATAATTCCTAACGTATTAATTTAATACCGAATAATACCCTAATCACTATGGTTCTAAGATAACAACTAGTTACCTGGATCGTCGGGAGGAGAGCTGAGTCTAAAGAAACAATCACGAGTTAAGCATGCAATCCAAATCCTCTTCTAACCCCAAGACATAACGAACGAGAATTGTAGCAACAAGACACTAGGCATTTCTTCTTGAACGTTGAAAACTCTTGTTTCGCACTGCTCTGTTACGACCATGATTCCCGATGATCTAAAGCTTATATTCTAAATCGCTCTGGTCAGAATGTAGAACAAGACATTATAAACGTTGTGTCCAAATTTGAAGACAATCCAACGGTTACATCTCCGGCTACGGTTATTTTCGTGAAGGTGCGATAGAGAAAAACCGGGTTGAACCTTTCTCTTCTTTTGCTCTTCCTTTTCTCTCTTTCTTTTCTTGAAACGGTGGGGGATAAATGAGAATGATGCTGCTGAACTTCTTTGAATAAAAATCAGAATTTTATGGATGTTTAATGGTTGAAATAAAGGGTTTTGATAAAAAAAATGATTAGGGGGTTACAAAGCAACAAAGAGTCATGAGAAAAAAACAAAAGAGAAAATAAAAGGAGAAGGCTCCCCTTAATCCTTCACTTGGCCGGCTGCCCCAAGCCCAACACCCACACAAAACTTTCGGCCCAATTCAACAATGATCCATGCTCCGAAAGCCCGATACGCGATAAAACGGTTAATTCCTAAATCGCGCCTAAATTTTGAAAATACTTAATAATGAAAATAATTCTATTGAATTATATTATAAATATAAATATAATGCACACATTAACACACCATAATAAAATAATAATTCGGCTCCCAAATTATAAAGAATAAAAATCATTAATCTAGAGAAAATAATAAATTATTTATTTTTTTACGAAAAGAATATCATTTTAAAATAAACTAACACCAAAAATAAAGAGTGAAAATTACGGGGTGTTACAAACACTCCCCCTTAAAAGAGTTTCGTCCTCGAAACTTCAAAACAACCAAGAGACAAAAGAGAATACTCTAGATAAAGAACATTAAGAAAACAGAAATCGATGGATTTTAGTTAAGAACTAAACAACTTTGCAGGTTTAAAATTTGATAACTCAAATAATATATATTTTATTTTGGAAGACCAAAAGAGTTGTATAAGCACGGTAACAACAATCATTTTATAAAATGTGAAAGAACCAAAGACAAGTATTAGAAAGTTTAAGGTAAAAACTTTTGCACAATAAACTATAGGTAGTTTTGTAAACGAAGCAGGAATAAATATTTACGTAAATTTATAAAAGAATAAATCCGATCATACATAATTATTTTTAGAAAAGAAACGAAGAAGAAAATAGTTCGTAAATAGATAGCCAAACCAATTTAAATAGAGGTAACCACACGGCTTATACTCCACTTAAAGAGATAAGAACACTTTAATAAAGAGTAGCTAGCTGCTTTATTAAAATATCACTTACGAACACAAGTCATGACATATGTTATAAGAGCGTACGCCTCCTAAACATATATATGAAAATTAAAGTTCGCAAAAGAAAATGAAAACTTTAAAATAAATTTCACAACGACGAAACACTAATAATAAATAGGCGATAAAGTAATAAATTATTAACAACAATTATAAAATTTGCCAAGTCGACACAAATGTGCATGGAACCACCCATTGCAACCTAGTATCAACAAAACAATATTTGAAAGCCTTCCTATCAAATCAACATTAGAGTTTATTGGAATCACCCAATATAAACTTAATGTCAACTGAAAAAAAAAGAAATTAAATCAAAACAGATAAAAATGTGTCAACTTATCAAATTGACATACAAGTCACAGGAATCACCCATTATGACTCAATATCAACTCAAACAAGTTTAAAATTTAGACTTATCAAATTGACATACAAGTCAAAGGAATCACCCATTATGACTTAATATCAACTCAAACAAGTTTAAAATTTAGACTTATCAAATTGACATACAAGTCAAAGGAATCACCCATTATGACTTAATATCAACTCAAACAAGTTTAAAATTTAGACTGAGTATATAAATTTCATTTTCAAAGAATATAAAACAGATCAGTGAAAACCAAAGAATTAAATAAGAAGTATTGAAAACAACCAAAATTTTGCTATGAAATGAGAAAGCACTAAATATTTAAACAAGAACAACAAATAGTAAACGAGATCCTTTCACGCATTTGAGTTCGAAAAAAAAAAATAATGCTAATAAGAAAAGTAAATCAGTAAGTAAAATAAAAGTTGTTGAATGCTAACCTTTAAAACAAAATAGTTTACATCTACTTTTCAAACTAACACCAAAACAACTCATTAGGGTACTTTTATTTTCAAAGACTACAAAACTTATTACCATAATTAAAGGCTAAACAAGGATTAGCATGAAAAATAAAAATATTAAAAGGAAAATATTTATAATTATAGATGGTCAAAGACGGTAAGAGAAATTTGAAGACAATTGAAATTAAACGTTTTTCAAAAGAGTATGTCAAAATATTAACAATAACAAAATTTGAAAGTCAGAAAATAACTCTAACATGGTTATGAAATATATTAAGTTCAAAGATCTAATATATAATTTGGAATATAAACTCAAAGTAGAAAGTTTTGTAAATAATAAAACAGATACGTAGTACTCACATAAAAACAACACTCAATTGAAAAAGAACAGAAAATATATATTGTCTCACAGAATAACATATACTAACAAGCATCTAGCAAATAAAATAAATGCAATGCAACACACAACACTATATTAAAATTAAATTAAAGCTTATTTCTAAATTGAAAAACACAAAACAAATTAAGCACACAACTAAACCGAGAAGGCGATAAATTACTTTGCTTTCGCTACGCACTCTGATAAAAGAGAAAATAAATTCCATGCAAGAGGCCCTGCAAATAAGATTAGCAAACTTGGTAGACTAATTCCACCAATAATACAAATAACTATACATATAACATATGCTCCATAAGCATGAGAGCACATCACATTCCCATAAGACTTCCCTTTACTTACTCTACCCATCACACTCTCGTTATAGTAAATTAACTAAACTTAATTCTAAACAAATTTTATATCCTATGGCTAACTAATAATTCTAAAGAATCATTAGCAACTCTTTTTTTTTTTAGAGTTTAGGAGCGTTTTGCTCTGATACCAACTGTAACACCCCAGAATTTCAAAGACCGAAAAGAAAGAAATAATAATATATTTAATAGGACGATGGCGGAAACATCGTCTTCCGGGAATGTCACTACTACAAGAATATTGTTTAAATAACTAAGTGATAAAAACAAACATAAGTAAATACTATAAGTAAATTAATTACTTAGATTAAAATCAAAATGAGAAAACTATCTCACTAAAGAGAAGTCTAGAACTAAAACCCCTAATAGATTATTTCTCGCATCTCAACCCGAGCCCAAAATCAAAGAAAATCCCCATCAACAAAACCTGCACAATATACAACAAATATCCACAATCAGTGGGGAGTAACTAGCAGTTCTCCCAGAACAAAAGCAATCAAAGTACGCTTCAGACATAGATTAATAAGAAAGGAAATAACTAAGTCAAGTTAACTACAATATGCATTCACTTCCATATAACTCACAAATAACGCCAATGAATAATAAATAGCAAGTGAGTTGGATAAAAATAAATAAATCATCTCAAGAGTACTTTTTAGAAAAATAAAAGTATAGGTAAAACAAGTGTCTGAGACAGAAACCGAACGCTAGTGATTCGCAAATCCCTTCCTAAGGTTTGTCAGATCGCAATCTCCAGGTTAGTCTATGGGCTTACGTTCCCCACTGCCTGTGTCTAAGAATGGCCAAACTCCCGATGCAGGGTAGAACACGCAGAACTCCCTGACCTCTCGGACGACAACAATTAACCCAGGCTTACCCCTAGTTCGCAAACCAGATGGTTGGCATGTTTTTCACCGGGGACTACATCTATCCCACCGGATGTTCTTATCTCAAAATAAAATCATAAATATCATCAAAGTCTCATTCATTTCAAAAATATTCGTCAAAAGGGATGCCACCCGGCCTTATACCCATAATTCATCAAAAGTAATTCTTCAAAAATCCTCAAAATAAATCACTTACAAATTTTCAACAAATATCTCCCACAATAAAACTTAATCATCTCTAAACATCATCAATGATATTATACTAATTTTTACAGCAACCACACTTCAATCAAAATACATCACCAATTAACTCTAAATCATATTCATTAAAAGAGTAATAACAATTAAATCATTTTATTCCATAAATCAAACCTAAACATGTGGTTACTCAAATGATGCATACTGTATACTACTGAAAATCAGCAACCCATAATATATTAAATTATAAATTATATCTGATTTACAAGCCCTCAAACAATTTAATAGTGTATCCTCAATTTCATCACAAAAACACCATAATAATTATGAAACTAACAAATTCGAGCAGTAAAATCACACAAAAATTATCATATAACCCTAATAGCTCTACTGACATGGTACAATTTTTATTTATAATTTTCGGACTCAAAAAGTATTTTTAACAGTTAATATACAGATTCCTCAAATAAGCCATTATAATAATTAAAAATCTAAAAAGACGCCCAAAAATTACCAAAAATTTACATAACATGTAAAAACTCACGGAAATACATATTATTCAAATAAATTAAATTTTCTGCCTTTATAAATAATTTTCATGAATTATATACTGACTGAATAGAAATTACAAAAACAGATATATCAATTAATTAAAACAGTAAACAGTAGAAAAAAATTATTCTAAGTCATGAAATACATTATACGCATGTAACATGATCTAAGAAAAATGATTTCATCAATTTTAACAGTCGTTCAATAATTATTATGAAATTTTGCCAAAAACGCACAAAATACTAATTAAATCAAATAAATATTAAAAATCATGCGAAAATTATTTTTCTCTACACAGTATTCACACAGCATGTGTCACGTATGTTCATGTCAAATTTCATCAAAAATATCATTCAAAAAGTATTTTAGATAATTCCTAACGTATTAATTTAATACCGAATAATACCCTAATCACTATGGTTCTAAGATAACAACTAGTTACCTGGATCGTCGGGAGGAGAGCTGAGTCTAAAGAAACAATCACGAGTTAAGCATGCAATCCAAATCCTCTTCTAACCCCAAGACATAACGAACGAGAATTGTAGCAACAAGACACTAGGCATTTCTTCTTGAACGTTGAAAACTCTTGTTTCGCACTGCTCTGTTACGACCATGATTCCCGATGATCTAAAGCTTATATTCTAAATCGCTCCGGTCAGAATGTAGAACAAGACATTATAAACGTTGTGTCCAAATTTGAAGACAATCCAACGGTTACATCTCCGGCTACGGTTATTTTCGTGAAGGTGCGATAGAGAAAAACCGGGTTGAACCTTTCTCTTCTTTTGCTCTTCCTTTTCTCTCTTTCTTTTCTTGAAACGGTGGGGGGTAAATGAGAATGATGCTGCTGAACTTCTTTGAATAAAAATCAGAATTTTATGGATGTTTAATGGTTGAAATAAAGGGTTTTGATAAAAAAAAATGATTAGGGGGTTACAAAGCAACAAAGAGTCATGAGAAAAAAACAAAAGAGAAAATAAAAGGAGAAGGCTCCCCTTAATCCTTCACTTGGCCGGCTGCCCCAAGCCCAACACCCACACAAAACTTTCGGCCCAATTCAACAATGATCCATGCTCCGAAAGCCCGATACGCGATAAAACGGTTAATTCCTAAATCGCGCCTAAATTTTGAAAATACTTAATAATGAAAATAATTCTATTGAATTATATTATAAATATAAATATAATGCACACATTAACACACCATAATAAAATAATAATTCGGCTCCCAAATTATAAAGAATAAAAATCATTAATCTAGAGAAAATAATAAATTATTTATTTTTTTACGAAAAGAATATCATTTTAAAATAAACTAACACCAAAAATAAAGAGTGAAAATTACGGGGTGTTACAACAAAACTCCAAACACAAGCACTCCAATTGCACTTCAATTTTTTTTTTCTTTTTCATTAACTGAACCATAACTCCTCAAAGATAATCTCCAATTTCCTTTTATTGAATACTAAAAGACATAAATCACAATCTTATTATTTTTTTTTTTTCATTTTCTCTTTTTTTTTTTTTTTTTAGATGAAGGATTTAATAAATCATCTATGAAGGAAAATAGGAGTATCAATAGTAACTTACGAAGAGATAAATTCAACACAAATCATGAATTTCAACTAAGCATTAGATCACATCAAATACCACAATAAATCTCCACTGTCACAACTTAATTATCATCAACATAGCCTCACAATCCCCTAGGTAGGACAAGGTAAAGGGTTAGAGATGTAGCTAACAAAAGAAATAGGCTAGGCTCACAGGGGTACAAAAAGGAGTAATCAATGCAGGTGGCATTTGGCTATGTAGCTCAGAAAACAGCAAGTGCCTCAATCATATTCAATGCACAAACAAGTCAATGCGGTCTCAAGGAGTATCAATGCAAGTTCTAGAGAATAGTCGCCAAGGAAGAGCATCACACACAAAATAAAGAAGACTGAAAAGATGTCAGTCTATAAGGCATAACAACATCCTCACTAGGTTGTAGCTATCAACACTGATCTAATCGCACATAGGAGAGACCAATCTTACCACAAGCACATGCATGAATATTCGCTATCATCGGAGGACTACTCCTAAATGCAACCTAAATGCAAAAACTATTAAGTAGATGATATGCAAGATGCATCTTAATAATGAAACTATATGCAAATGATGACTAATATGTACACATGGTGTGTGAAACATATCCCTCCCCCAAGCTAAATAACACATTGTCCTTAATGTGCAAGAAAAACATGCAAAGAGAAGGGATAAAGGAAACTCAAGGATCAGGAGGAGCATCATGCATGGGATGATCGCTGGAGTTGCCCGGCGTCCATCCCTGCGAGATGTGCCATGCGCGAAGATCGCGTAGCAACTCAGGAACATCACCAAAGGTGGACTGGAAAGCCTGGTACTGAGAGGTCATCACATCCACAGAACGCTGCATAGCGGCAACAGAATCAGTGTAAGACTGATGGAGCAGCTGAACCTCCGTACGAAGGCTCCCAATATCGCCTCTGAGCGCATCAAGCTGGTCAACATAAGGGGTTGCTGGAGGTGCTTCAGCCGGAGTAGACGACCCTGGAGCATGGCTTGGCTCAACGCTCTGTTCCTCAACAGGAACCCAAGGAAAATCAGGAGCAAAGAGCCAGTTCTGTGGATCGTAGATGACGGTGCGCTCCGGGTTGGGAAGGTAAGCATAGGGACGTTGCCCAACCTTCCAAATATACCCATTTGCATTTACCTCATTGGCTATCCAACCCATGGTTTGGAAAGCCTTCAGATCCAGTCTCATGCTGCCGGGTATGACCTGTTGACCAGTCAAATTAACACCAAAGGAAAGAGCAATCACAGAAATCATACCACCTATAGCAATTTCACCCCGAGACTTGGCAACCTCATCAAAATGATCCATAAGCCAAACAGCGGGGTTCAAGAAACTGGCTCCATCTACAAGGCACCACAATATAACAAGCTCACGAGAAGTGACAACCCCGGCACTATCTCCCCTAGCAAAAAGAGTCAAAGAGAGAAATCGATGTGTTGTGCGGAGGCCGGGGCTAACAATCCCAGAAGCCTTAGCACGCTGGGGATAATAGACAGCTTGACCCGTGATCAAGTTCCAAAAGGTATTATCATCATAGCGCTCAGGTCGATTAGAATGGGGGCCATAGGAACCCTCGGTAGGCCAATCGAAAATGGCATTTAACTGATCTCTGTTCAATTGCCTAGGCTCGTTCATGAGTTGAAAGGAGATGGAACGAGGATTTTTGGTGGTAGAACGAACGACCTCTAAAGTAGAGAGGAATTCCAATGTAATGCGTTTGTAAGAAAAGGCATGCATGTTGAGGAATTGTTGCCAACCTACAGAGTAAAACAATTGTTGGAGGTCGCCATCAATTCCTAGTTCAGTGGCTACTTCACGATCATAGAAGCGAGTGGCGCGAAGGCGACGACCACTAAGGACACGAAAACGCTCTAGGTGAGCCTCACAAGTGAATTGAATGCCTAGGGTGTCCAAAGGAGGTGGGTCAATGGCGGGTGGAGGAGGTGGATTGGGGGGCACATTGGGAGTACGGGTGTTTCTGAGATGGGAAGAGGAAGTGCGCCGGGCCGGGTTCGCTCGAGAAGATGGCCTAGGAGGCATGATGATCACAAACAAGGTAGACACAACCAACAAATTCACAACACAATCTCCCAATGATAAATTTCCAACCAAAGAATGTCTACGAACTCTCTCAATGCAAAGAGCTCAATACCAAGAATAACAATAGCACCAACAATTCAACTCCACAATTATACAATGCACCACTAAAACTTCAATTTTCATGCACTAGCCAACACAAAAATGTTCAATATTGAGCAAGAAGACAAGAAAGTCCATCCAACAAGCAAGTATACAACCCACAAATCAATGTCAAGCAAGTAGTGCAATGAATTTCAAATAGAAAAATGAAAAACACTATGAGATGGAAAATAGAGTGGAAAGAGTATACCAAACTTGAGGTGGGTGTCTAATACCCGCGATTGATCCGTTCTTCACTTCCAAATGGACTAGAGATGCTTCCTTGCTACCCAAATTGCTTCAATTTCGAACCACAAACAAACCCCCAAATTGATTTCAAGTTAGGGTTTTCAGAATTTTTGAATGAGAGAAGGGAGAAGGAAAAATGGAAAGATGGGGAGAGGAGTGCTTGAAGGCCGCCAGTGGTGAGGGAGGTCGCCGGTGAGGAGGCGACGGTGGGCCGGCGAGGGGGTGGTGATTGTGAAGGAGTGTGAGAGAGAGAGTTTTAAAGAGGGAGGTGAGAGAAAAAAAAACCGTGAAAAGGGGGGTTATTGAAGCTGTACGCCAGGCCGCACGAGCGTGCAACATTCCGCTCAGGCGTGCGACCTGCTGATTGGGCGTGCACTATGTCGCTTGGGCGTGCAACTCTGCAAGATTTCGTTCCAAACTCTCTGCCTCAACCGCATGGTCGAGCAGGATATCGCTAGGGCGTGCGACCTGCAGTCAAACGCCAATAAAACCTTTATTTTTATTTTTATTTTTTTTTTCTTTTTTTGAGATTAAACTAGCGGATTAGAAAATAAAACTATAAAAGATATTAAATAAATCAATAAAAATCTAGAAAAGAAAAAGAAAATAGAAGAGAAAAAGATAGAAAATTGGGTTGCCTCCCAATAAGCGCTAGTTTTTAAGGTCATTGGCTCGACCTCCTCATTGATCAATCACATGAAGGAATAGAGAGTATGATGTCAACTCTCTCAGCAATGGGATCTCCAGCTCGGTAGTGCTTCAATCTGTGGCCATTCACCTTAAAGGTGCCATCTTGGCGGTTCCATAATTCCACCGAACCAAAAGGAAAAACCTTACAAACCTTGAATGGACCCGACCACCGCGAACGGAGTTTACCAGGAAATAGCTTCAGACGGGAATTAAAAAGAAGAACTAAATCTCCTTCCTTGAATTCTTTTCGCACAATACCTTTGTCATGCCATCTCTTGGTTTTCTCCTTGTACAACTTTGAACTCTCATAAGCATCAAGCCGAATTTCATCAAGCTCATTAAGTTGAAGAAGTCTCTTCTCACCCGCCGTTTGAGAATCGAAATTGAGGCTCTTGATAGCCCAGAAAGCACGATGCTCTAACTCAACAGGAAGATGACATGCTTTTCCATAAACAAGGCGATAAGGGGTGGTACCTATAGGGGTTTTGAATGCCGTTCTATAAGCCCATAGTGCATCATCAAGTTTTGTTGCCCAATCTTTCCTCGTTCTCGCAACCGTCTTCTCTAAGATGGTTTTGATCTCGCGATTAGAAATCTCCACTTGACCACTAGTTTGTGGATGATTTGAAAGACCCACTCTATGGTGCACACCATATTTCTTGAGCATAGCTTCAAACTTGTTCTCCAAAAAGTGCTTGCCTCCATCACTAATCAAAACCCGTGGAATGCCAAATCTTGGAAAAATAGTTTTCTTGAAGAATCTACTAACCACACGAGCATCATTAGTAGGAGAAGCAAGAGGGGAATGGCCCCATTTGGAGACATAATCCACAGCAACCAAGATGTACTTGTTCCCATAAGAAGAGGGGAATGGCCCCATGAAATCTACACCCCACACATCGAATAGCTCAACTTTAAGGATAGTGTTGAGAGGCATCTCATTCCGACGGGAAAGATTTCCCGTCCTTTGACAACGATCACAAGAATGTACATAATGATGAACATCCTTAAACAAAGTAGGCCAATAGAAACCACATTGAATAATTTTCACTGCAGTTTGTTAGTACTAGCATGGCCGCCACAAGGTAAATCATGACAATGAGATATAATAGGGGATACCTCATTTCCAGGAATACACCTTCTAATCACCCTATCGGCACAAGACTTGTAAAGAAAGGGATCATCCCAATAATATCGCCTCACCTCCTTAAAGAATTTTTTCTTTTGTTGTGATGAGTAGCCATAAGGAATAGTATCACTAGCCAAATAGTTGGCTATATCAGCAAACCATGGGATCTCTGTAGTGGCTAGAGCTAGGAGTTGTTCATCAGAAAATGTATCATCAATTGGAAGATCCTCATCACCTTCATTATCAAGGATAAGTCGAGAAAGGTGATCAGCAACAACATTTTCGGCTCCTTTCTTGTCCCGAATCTCCAAGTCAAATTCTTGTAGCAACAAGATCCACCGAATCAAGCGGGGTTTAGCATCTTTCTTGCTCATCAAATACCTTAATGCTGCATGATCAGTGTGAATTATCACCTTCAACCCTACCAGATAAGATCGAAACTTCTCCATCGCATACACCACTACTAACAATTCCTTCTCAGTTGTGGCATAGTTCATCTGGGCTGGATTAAGAGTCTTGCTTGTATAGTAGATGGCATGAAGCTTGCCATCTTTCCTCTGACCCAAGACTGCCCCCACAACATAGTCACTAGCATCGCACATAATCTCAAAAGGGAGATTCCAGTCGGGCGATTGAATGATAGGGGCAGAGATAAGAGCTGCTTTTAACCTGTGAAAAGCCTCAATACAAGCATCAGTAAACACAAAAGGGACATCTTTGCCTAAAAGTTCGGTTAGAGGTCGAGCTATTTTTGAAAAATCTTTTATGAAGCGGCGGTAGAAGCCCGCATGACCAAGAAAACTCCTTACTCCTTTGACAGAGTTAGGAGGTGGTAGACGCTCAATGACCTCTATCTATGCTTTGTCGACTTCGATGCCCCGATGAGAAACAACATGACCCAAAACAACTCCTTGTTGCACCATGAAATGACATTTTTCCCAATTGAGAATCAAATTAACTTCTTGACATCTATGGAGCACCTTTTGTAAATTAGCAAGCCAAACATCAAAGGATGTTCCATAGACGGAGAAGTCATCCATAAACACTTCCATAGAGTTCTCAATAAGACTTGAGAAAATTGCCATCATGCAACGCTGAAAAGTGGCAGGAGCATTACATAATCCAAATGGCATCCTTCGATATGCAAAGGTGCCATAAGGACATGTAAAAGTAGTCTTTTCCTGGTCACTTGGTGATGAGTGAGATTTATCTCACTCCTAGGGTAGTTTTTTAGGCTATTTTACTTGATTTATTTTGCATTTTAGTTCCCTTTTTCCTTAATTTCACCTCTTTTTCTATCTAACTCTCTCTTAGCACGTGTGTACATGTATTTGCATCCCCCTCCCCTACTCTTCTATTTGATCTTTGATGTGTAGGAACTCAAGCTTCTACAAGCTAAGAGGGGAGCAAAAAAGGGAAGCAAGAGTTTGCCCGGGAAGCTCAAGGACCACTCGAGCAAAGACACCCGCCCGAGCTCCAGGAAATCCGCCCGAGCAAATTCGCCCGCCCGGGCTATGTGACGGCTCGCCCGGGCTATGTGGCCGCCCGCCCGGGTGCATCAGCGGCTAAACATTCTGCCTCATGCCTGGATTTTAATGCACGCTCGGGGTACCAGACCGGGCCTATCTACCCTGCACCGCCCGGGCCATCATGGAGCCCGCCCCGGGTCCTCTGTTCGCTGGGCCTTTTTCGGATTTCTTTTCTTTTACGACTCGTGTAATTAGGGGGGGTTATAAATACTCCTCTACCCTATTTTAGAAAGGATGCCAGATTTTGAGAACCCTAATCTTGCTTACTCGTGTAGGAGAGAGAAAACTTTGCTCAAGAGGTGTAATTTGGAGATTGAAAATCAATGAAAAAGTGACAATTTCCTTGAAGCTTCTTGTTTCCTTAGTAATCCTCTCAATCCATTCTTTCTTTCTCATTGTTTTTATGCATTTCTACTTTGTTAGTTTCATGTTTTCATTATTTAATCTTCATGCTTAGTAGTTAATTTAAATTAAAGTTTCCATCTTTTCTTAGATTCTTCTTGTTTACTCACTAGCTTTTATCTTGTTTTTGCTTTAAAGTCTTGATTTTTGGTTTTTGCTATTTTTAGATTGGTGATTTATTGCTAGTTTTTCCATGTTTAGGATGTTTGGTAGTATAATGGGTAGTGAGTAGTTCATTAACTAGGATTGGGAGTAGCCCAATCATTGTTTGCATCCTATTTTCATGAGTAGAGTTTATTGGGTTGATTATGCTTGGGATTTGTGCAATTTCAATCTTTAATGTTGATTGGTGACTTAGTTGATGTGAGCTCCATCACCTTTTGATCCTTTTGTTGCCCATTTAATGGTTTACTTTTATGTAGTTGACCTTCATGATCGATTGATTAGTTGCTACACATCACTTGTTGATTGGTATTAACTTGGGTTTTATTTCAATTCCTAACTTGGCCTAGTTAGGTGATAACACCTCGAAACATAGGTTTTGTTGCCATAATTAGGACTCTAAACTCTCAAACAACTATTTTAGAGGTGTTTAGGTTTGTTTATTCCCTTTGCATATCCCCAATACTTGTCAACCCCTTTATCTCTATTTGGTTGTTGGATGTGAACTATGATTGTGGTGATTTCCCATTCCTAGTGTTTTTCCTAATTTGATTCTAATAGTTTTAATCACTTAGTTCAACCAAAACTTGACGATTTCTTCGACTTAGCTTACTTGTAGCGACTCTACCTTGGTGAGACCTCCGATCCTTGTGGTTCGACCCTTACTTACCACTTGACTAGTTTAGGTGGATAGTTAGGTTTTTTATTTGACATTAGGGGAGTTAGTAACGACCTAGTTTTTTCCTTGTTCAAATTGGCGCCGTTGTCGGGGATCGGTGTATTTTCATTGAGTAGTAGTTTTGTTTGTGAGTCTAAGTCTTTATTTTTTCTTTTCTTGTTCTTTTGTTGTTTGTGTGTTGGTGTCCTTTGCTTGCTTAGTTGTTTGAGTACCCCTCTTGAGCCTTGTTGTCTTGTATGCCAAGAAGCAATCGTGCCTTGCCCCTTATTCCATTGGATAGGGAACTAGAGAGAACCGTAAAAGCTATAAGAAGAGGGTTGAGAGGCGAGAGAGTGCAAGAGCAACCACATCCTACCTCCACCATTGGAAGTCCTCGAAGTTCTACAAGATCCTCTAATTTCGAGGAATTTGAGGAATTTGAGCAAGAAATGGGGGAAGTAAACAACCGGAGTTTGAGAGACTATGGTGCTCCTATGGCATATACTCCAACAAGTGCCATTGTTGCACCCACCACACAAGCAAATGATTTTGAGTTCAAACCAGCTTTCATTCAACTCATTTCAAACAATCAATTTGGGGGTAGTTGCCATGAATGCCCTCGAGAACACTTGAGGAGGTTTACTGAATTTTGCTCGACGGTGAAGCACAATGGAGTCACACAAGATTACATCCGCCTAAGCATGTTCAAGTTCTCCTTAAGAGATGAAGGATCACATTGGCTCATGGACTTACCTCCTAACTCACTCACCACATGGGAAGAAGTCACCAAAGCTTTATATGGCCAATTTTATTCTTTGCAAAAGACGGCCGAAATGTGAGCTAAAATTGTGACATTCAATGATAAAGAAGGTGAGAGTCTAAATGAAGCATGGGAGAGATTCAAAAGCCTCTTGAGGGAGTGTCCACATCATGACATGGGGAAGGAGATGCAACTCCATTGTTTCTACAATGGACTTTCTTCTCACAACAAGATGAGTCTAAACGCGGAAGCGGGTGGACCCATAATGATGAAGGGGGCGGATGAAGCTCTTCGAGCAATTGAACATGTGGTTCAAAATGACCGACATTGGAACAAAGGGGAGCGCGCTTCAACCTCCAAGAGAGGTGGAAGGTATGAAGTTGATAGCATTGATTTACTTACTTCTAAAGTAGATGCTTTAGTTAATCAATTGAAATCATCTACTATGTCCCCCTCCTCATCTAATGTCTCCATGCTTGGTCATTCCCAAAACCCCAACTCATGTCCCCCTCCTAACATGTCTCATGTGAATAGTTATGGGAACACTCCCCATTCCGGTCATACTAACATGCCCATGCATTTATTGTTTTGTGATACTTGTGGAGCATATGACCATTATTCTTCCCAATGCAACTTTGTAGACTCTAACATCACTTCTCCTTCTTCCATGGAACAAGTCAATGCCCTAAATCAAAAATTCGACCCCTATTCTAACACCTTTAATCCGGGTTGGCGTCATAACCCGAATTTTGGGTGGCAGAACCAAGGCCAAAACTCTAATCAAAATGGATTTCAAAATGTGCGTCAAAATGTTAATCAAAGTCAAGGTCAAGGCCAACATGGATACAACCAAGGTCAATACCGTGGTTCGTATCCTAATCAAGGCCAATATTCAAATGCTAGACCTCCCCCCGAGTTTCAAGGAAACCAAAGGCCTAACTACAACTCCCCTCAACAAGCACCTCTTCAATTAGGACCGCCCACCACCACCACTAGTCTAGAGAGTATGATGCAAACGTTTATGACTAATCAAGCTAAAGAGACTAGTGAGTTGAGAGAGATCATAAAGCAAATGCAAGTTCACAATAAAATGCTTGAGACTCAATTAGCTCAAATGGCGGGTTCTATGAAAGGAAATTCCACTACCCAACTCCCTAGTCAAGGTGTAAATCCTAATGAACAAGCTCATGCTATAATCACTAGGAGTGGAAGACAATTGGGTGATGTGAGTGTAAATGGGAGTGAAGCAAAGAAAGATGAAAGACAATTGACCAATGACTTGATTGATGACGCGGATGAGAGAGATGATGACCCTCCTACCCCACCACCAAAACCCAAAGATGATGGGCTAGTCACAAGCACCCCACCTCCTTATGTAGCAAAGCTTCCCTACCCAAGTAGGTTTGCTTCTTCTAAGCTTGATGACCAATTTGCTAAGTTCCTTGAAGTCTTGAAAAAGCTCCATGTCAATATCCCATTCACCGAAGCACTAAAACAAATGCCAACTTATGCTAAGTTCTTAAAAGAGATTCTATCCAAGAAAAGGGACCTAGATAGTGTGGACACCATTAACTTGACCGAGAGTTGTAGTGCCATAATTCAAAACAAGTTACCCACTAAGTTGAAGGACCCCGGTAGTTTCAATATACCATGTGCTATAGGTGACATGACCATTGACCGAGCTTTATGTGACTTAGGAGCTAGTGTTAGCTTGATGCCACACTCCGTTTGCAAAAGATTGAACCTAGGAGAGTTGAAGCCCACTCACATTTCACTTCAATTGGCCGACAGATCGGTTAAGATGCCCATAGGAAAGTTAGAAGATGTCCCCCTTAGGGTGGGGAAGTTCTATATTCCCGTGGACTTTGTGGTGCTTTAAATGGATGAAGATCCAAATGTTCCAATCATCCTAGGTAGGCCATTCTTAGCTACGGCGGGGGCAATTATTGATGTTAAAAATGGCAAGCTAACATTGAGAGTAGGAGATGATAAGATTGAATTCAATCTCTCACAAATCATGAAATGTCCACCATTTACGGATGATTGTTTTAGAGTTTAAACAATTGACTATGATGTTCCCCAACCCATGCATACTTTTGATAATGATTTTCTTGCTCTTGCATTGGTTGATGATGATTGTGGAAGTGATGAGGTGAAGTCAATAGTTGAGCTACTTGACTCCACCCCAACTCTTGAACCATTTGAAGATGTGTTCTTGGCTATTGATGAGAAAGAGGCAAAAATTTTAAAAAGTGATACCAAAGCTCCGGAGGTAGAATTAAAACCTCTACCTTCGAACCTTAAGTACGTTTTCCTTGGCCTTTCCTCTACATATCCCGTTATTGTGAATGCCGAATTGAGTCAAGAAAAAATCTCCAAATTGCTTGATGTGTTACGATTGCATAAGAGTGTGTTAGGCTATACAATTGATGATTTGAAGGGGATTAGCCCAACTCTTTGTATGCATCGTATTCTTTTGGAGGATGATGTTAAACCTTCAAGAGAAAGGCAAAGGAAATTGAATCCTTCTATGATGGAAGTTGTAAAAAAGGAGGTCCTTAAACTACTTGCTTCGGGGATCATCTATACTATTTCGGATAGTAAGTGGGTATCCCCGGTGCAAGTAGTTCCTAAGAAGGGGGGGATGACGGTGATTCGCAATGATGTAGGCGAACTCATCTCCAATAGGACCGTTACGGGGTGGAGAATGTGCATTGATTATCGAAAACTAAATGTCTCCACCCGGAAGGATCATTTTCCATTGCCTTTCATTGATCAAATGTTGGAAAAATTAGCGGTGCATAACTATTTTTGTTATCTTGATGGTTACTCCGGGTTCTTTCAAATCCCCATTCACCCGGAGGATCAAGAAAAAACGACTTTCACTTGCCCTTATGGTACCTATGCTTATCGTAGGATGCCATTTGGGCTATGTAATGCACCGGCAACTTTCCAACGTTGTATGATGGCAATCTTTGCCGATATGATTGAAGATACCATGGAAGTTTTTATGGATGATTTTTCCGTATGTGGTTCTTCATTTGATGCTTGCTTATCTAACCTCACTCAATGTTTGGAGAGATGTGAGAAATCCAACCTTGTCCTTAATTGGGAAAAATGTCACTTTATGGTTCAAGAAGGCATTGTTCTTGGGCATAAAGTGTCATCCAAAGGAATTGAAGTGGATAAGGCCAAGGTTGAGGAGATTGAGAGACTTCCACCTCCAACTACGGTTAAGGGGGTGAGATCTTTTCTAGGACACGCCGGTTTCTACCAGAGGTTTATTAAAGATTTCTCTAAAATCACCAAACCTCTCACCACTCTTCTCCAAAAGGAGAGTGAGTTTGTATTTGATGATGTGTGCCTAGATGCTTTTTGTAGGATTAAAGAAGCTCTCACCTCCGCTCCAATTGTACAACCACCGGAGTGGACACTTCCCTTTGAACTCATGTGTGATGCAAGTGATAATGCAATTGGAGCGGTCCTTGGTCAAAAGAAAGAAGGGAAGACTCATGTCATCTACTATGCTAGCAAGACCCTCAATGATGCACAACGCAATTACACTACTACCGAGAAAGAGTTGTTGGCGGTGGTGTACGCCTTTGAGAAGTTTAGATCATACCTTGTTGGGACCAAGACTATTGTGTACACCGATCATTCGGCACTCAAGTACTTGATGTCTAAGAAAGATGCTAAACCAAGGTTGATTTGATGGGTCTTGCTTCTTCAAGAATTTGACATAGAGGTGAGAGACAAGAAAGGATGTGAGAATGTTGTTGCGGATCACCTCTCTAGATTGGAGCCTATGGAACTTGGTATGGATGATGCTCCCATTAATGAAGACCTTCGTGATGATGCCTTGTATGCTATTGAGGGCAAGGACCTCCATTGGTTCGCCGATATTGTGAATTTCTTAGCTTGTGGTGCAATTCCCCCCGAATTTACACCACAACAAAGGCGCAAGCTCAAGCATGATTCAAGATATTACATATGGGATGTGCCCTTGCTTTACAAGAGGTGTTCCGATGGCTTATATAGGAGGTGTGTTCCTAATGAAGAGATGAAAGGAGTTCTTGAGATGTGTCATTCTTCCCCTTGTGGAGGACACATGGGATCAAACAAGACCGCCGCCAAGGTTCTTCAAAGTGGTTTGATTTGGCCCACTCTCTTCAAGAATTCGTGGGCTTTTGTCAAAACTTGTGATCGTTGTCAAAGAACCGGGAATATTTCCAAGAGGGATGAAATGCCTCAAAATTCAATCCAAGAGCTTGAGGTATTTGATGTGTGGGCAATTGACTTTATGGGACCCTTTCCCTCCTCTTGTGGCAACCTCTACATTCTTCTTGCGGTGGATTATGTCTCCAAATGGGTTGAATGTCTTGCAAGCCCCACCAATGATTCAAAGGTCGTGACTAAGTTGTGCAAAAAGACTATCTTTCCACGATTTGGTGTGCCCAAAGCCATTAATAGTGATGGGGGTTCCCATTTTGCTAAGAAGTCATTTCAAGCTCTCTTAGCTAAATATGGTGTTCACCATAGGGTTGGTCTCTCTTACCACCCTCAAACAAGTGGGCAAGCCGAAGTGTCAAATAGAGAGATCAAGTTGATACTAGAAAAGACCGTGGATAGGAATAGAAAGGATTGGTCACTCAAGCTTGATGATGCACAATGGGCCTATCGAACCGCCTTCAAGACTCCCATTGGCACCACTCCATACAAGTTGGTGTATGGGATGTCTTGCCACCTTCCGGTGGAACTTGAGCACAAGACTCATTGGGCAATCAAGGCCCTTAACTTTGATTTGAAGAGTGCGGGTGACAAGAGACTCCTTGATCTTAATGAGCTTGAAGAACTCCGCATGGAAGCTTATGATTGTGCAAGCATATACAAAGCTAGGAGCAAAGATTGGCATGACAAGCACATTGTTAAGAAGGAGTTCCATGTTGGTGACCAAGTACTCCTCTACAACTCACGATTGAAGCTCTTCCCCGGAAAGCTCAAATCAAGATGGAGTGGCCCTTATGAAGTTAAGGAAGTCTTGCCCTATGGCTCGGTCACCATCTCTTGTCCAAGCCAAAGCCCATTCAAGGTCAATGGGCACAGATTGAAGAAATACTATGGTGATGCCTTTGTTAGAGCAATCTCTACTACCATCCTTGGGGATTTCACCCCCCCTCCTACCACTTGAAGCACACATTCCATCATGGTCAAGCTAAAGACCTTAAAAACAAGCGCTTTTTGGGAGGCAACCCAAATTCCTACTCTCTTCCTTTCATCACTTTCTTTTCCTTCTCAATTTATTTCTACTTTTATTTTATTTTTAATTTTCGTCACTAACTCTTGTTTTTATTGGTGTAGGTAATAATAAAAAAAAAAAAAAACGAGAGAAAAGAGGCAAAGAAAGAAGTAAAAAGAAAAAAAAGGAAGGCCAAGCATCAAACGAGCTCGCCCGAGCTCAAGAAGGCCCGCCCGAGCTCATACGCCCGCCCGGGCTACATGCCCACTTGCCCAGGCAAGCAAATTTGAGGCATTCTGCCTCAGGGTGAAAAAGTTACCGCCCGCCCGGGTAGTGAGCCCGGGCCTACCCACCCTGCACCGCCCGAGCTTGGACCCAGCTCGCCCGGGAATTTGCGTCAAGCCCGCCCGGGCTGCCAGGCGCCCGCCCGGGCGCTGCACCCCAGCCGAAAAAAAAATGAGGCTCGTGCCTCTTTCTTCCTTCCTCTCTTTTTCATTTCTTCACATTCCCAACTCATCTCCCTCACTCTCTCACTCATCTCCCACTCAAAAACCCTCAACCCCTCACATTTCAAACTCTCAAATCCTCATTTTTCCATCAAATCCACTCATTTAAACCACAAAATCACCACATTTTTCATCTTCTCTACAAAAACCCCAACAAATTTCACTCTTCAACTCACAAAATCCCCATCTTTCACAAACCCTTAAACCTAAACTTTCTCTCTCCTCCATTAACACTCAAGGAAGCTTCAAGGGTAGAAGAGCATCACATTTTGGGATAAAAGAACAAGATTTTGCAAGGTTTCAAGGAATTTCTCCATTGTTGGGTAACAAATTCCTCTAACTCTTGCTTATTCTCATTTCTTCATCTCAATATCCTAGTTATAATCTAGTTTTTCCCCATTATTGTTGCTCCCCTTGATTGTGGTGTAGGATAGTTGATTAGTTGAAATTATTATGCTACATTAGATAATTGTTTGTGATTTGATTGTGGTATTAGTTGTGATTTGATTGTGGTATTAGTTGTGGATTAGTCCTTGATTAGTTTTTCTTTATAGTTTCCTTTTAGTTGTGAAATAATTGTTGGTTTTGTGTGGTTTGCTTGTGGATTAGTTGGAATTTGTATTAGAGATTTGTTGAAATTGTCGACTAGTGTTTGTGTTTTTGTTTAGCTTTGCAAGTTTGACATTGTACTTGTTGAGTTAATTTGTGATTGCAATTTGGGAATTAGCTTTACATGATTAAACAACCTCGACATTGTAGTTAAACGAAAATTTACGATTTTCGATTTTCATAACAATGTCAAGGCCGTCTAAAAGCCGTAAATCTAATTTAGCTCAAGATGCGACCACAAACTCTCATCAACAAAAGTCCTCCCAACCATGGAGGAGATTCAATATCACACTTACAAGCGCCGCCGAGAAAAGCCTTTTTCGGACGCACATCAAACGCGATTTTAAACCAACAAAATTTTACCATCAACGCTCATGCACTGCATTGGGCATTGATGAAGATGTGCGTTTGTTGTGCGCACGAATTGGGTGGACTTCATTCTTAAACAAATCCGCTCCCACTTACCCCTCACTTGTATGTGAATTTTTAAGTACATTATCACGTGACACGGATGATGAGACGGGCGAGACCCTAATTCGTTTCCGTCTCTTCAATGCGGATTACGATATGTCATTTGAAGATTTAAATACTTGTTTTGGGTGGGATCCAAATTCCCCTACGGGAACGGATTTAAACACTCTCGGCGACTTTAACTTAGAGAGGTTTTGGGCCCGCATTACATGTTCCCGAGACTACTTCGACCGGAGTCATGAGAAATCATCCTCCATTATCCATCTTGCGATGCGCTACATGCATCGCATGATGATATACGCGGTCTATGGCCGTTCCGAAGTAGGCGCGGCAAGTGAACATGAAATGTTGGCCCTTTGGTTGTGCACCCAAGAGCACCAAGATCCACCCCCTATAAACTTTGCCGAGCAATTTGTAGTTCGGATGATACAACACCGGGACGGCACTCCACACCGATCCGACATTGTTATGGGGGGCATGATTACACTTATTGCCCGTCATTTGGATCTTGGTCAAGAGCTTGCCACCCTCTCCCCTGTTTCAACGGATGTCTTCCTAGACATCCGGCAATTGCGGGTGATGAATTTCATCCGCCAAGGTGGCAATGAAACCCGTTCCTACGTCCTTTTAGTAGGGTCGGAGAAAACCTCATGGTGTCGCCTTCCTAACCCATCTATCACTTCTCTTATGAGAAACGCGCCCAATCCCTATTACATTGATAGAACCATTAGGGATCAAGGGCCGCAGGTACCCCAAGGAGGTGGTGATGATAGTCCACCTCCACGACCCCCTCCCTCCCGAGCCGGCCCCTCTTCTTCCCGTGCCGGCCCCTCCTCCGGCCAAGGTGAGTCCTCTTTTGACATATCTTCAATAGAGGCTCACCTAGCCAACCTCGCTTTGTCTCAATCCCAAGGGTTTGGTCACCTCAATGACCAATACCAAAGGATGAGACAAGACATTGACACTATCATGCTCCAACAAAATAAAAATTTTCATTATCATGTGGAGCAAGGTCTAGTTGAGCCATTTGTCAACTACCCCAACATGCCTCCCCAATATGGGCCGGTTCCGGGGTGGAACAGCGGTCAACCGACCTACCCCTTTTGGCCCCCTCGTCCACCACCATATGACTACACGGTGTCGGGTGGGACCGATCCAAGGGGCGATCCTTCCCACCCTTTTGACGATCCTACATTTGACGGTGTTGGACCCCCCATGGTCCTCCCGCGTCCCAACTATCGGACGATGACCCGGTCGATGAGGATTAGGATCCTCATCATCTTTCCCCCGCCCTCCCCCCTATGTATATGCTTGGCACACCGAGGACGGTGTTTTTGATAAGTTTGGGGGGGTTGCTTTCACTTGTATTAAAAGGGTGGGGATGTTTAAAAAAAAGGGTAGTGAATGACTAAGTGTCTAGAGGGTAGGTTTAATTTTTGGGGTGTACTTCATGAGGGTTAGAATTGCTTGATGTTTAGTGTTGATATTTGATGAGTGATGTTTGAGTTTGATGGTATGTATATAAAAAAAATATATATATATATAAAAAAAAAAAAAAAAAACGTATGAATCAACAAAAAAAAACGTATGAATTGTAATTTGGAAGAAACCGGAGTATCCATCCAACCAACAGAAAAATGAATGTTTTGCCAACCTTTCCAACATCTGATCAATGAAGGGGAGGGGGAAATGATCTTTTCGGGTGGCTTTATTCAATCTCCTATAATCAATACACATGTGCCACCCTGTCACAGTTCTAGTTGGAACTTGCTCACCCTTGTCATTCTTGACAACGGTCATGCCTCCTTTCTTTGGGACTACTTGAACAGGGCTAACCCACTTACTATCAGAGATAGGGTAGATTATTCCTGCATCAAGCAATTTTAGAACCTCTTTCTTGACTACTTCCATCATATTTGGATTGAGTCGTCGTTGAGATTCTATAGAAGAAGCATGTTCGTCCTCAAGAATGATTTTATGCATGCAAAATGAAGGATTAATGCCCTTAATGTCATCAATGGTGTACCCAATGACATTCTTGTATTTTCTCAAAACAACAAGTAGCTTTTCAATTTGAATGTCATCAAGCTCAACATTAACAATAATAGGGTAAGTATCATTGGGACCCATGAATACATATTTCAAAGTAGAGGGGAGAGGTTTCAGTTCTACCTTAGGAGGCGTAGCACTCTCCTTAGTTTCTCCCGAGCTCAATATCTCCTTGATAGGCTTTTCAGATTCAATGGCTCGTGTCTCCTCTAGAATTCTCTTGTATTCCTTGGTTTCCCAATCTTCCTCATCAGCGCTACCCATCAAGACAGTTTGTAGTGAGTCATCAAGTTGCAGACTGAAAGCATTGGCTGCTATAACTTCATCAAGAGCATCCACCGTATAAACAGTTTCTCCCATTGAAGGAGAATTCATGGAGTTTGTGAGAGTGTATTCTATCTTCTCGTCACCTACTTCAAAGGTGATCTTACCCTTCTTTATGTCAATAATGGCTCCAGCAGTGGCCAAAAAGGGTCTCTCAAGGATGATGGGAACTTGTGCATCTTCTTCCATCTCCATGATAACAAAATCACATGGAATGAAGAATTTTCCAACTCTTAGAGGAACATCTTCAAGGATACCAAGCGGAAACTTGACTGTTTTATCTGCTAGTTGGAGAGAGATGCGTGTGGGTTTTATTTCACCCATGTTGAGTTTCTTGCAGATAGACAAAGGCATGAGACTAACACTAGCCCCAAGATCACACAAAGCATTCTTGATAGCGATATCACCAAGTTTTACTGGAATATAACAGCTGCCTGGATCGCCTAGCTTCTCTGGAAGCTTGTTCTGCAAAATAGCACTACACTCAGCTGTTAGTGAAACAGTGACATTCTCTTCAATTTTTATTTTGTTAGAGAGCATGTCTTTCAAAAACTTAGCATAAGAAGGCATCTCAGAAATTGCATCCAAGAAAAGGATGTTGATGTGCAGCTTCTTCAAAATGTCAAGGAACTTCCCGTATTTCTTCTCAAGTTTTGCCTGTGCCAATCTTTGAGGGAATGGAACAGGTGGCTTATATGGTGGAATAGGGATGACAGTGGGTTCCTTTTGCTCAGTCTCCTTAGCTTCATCTTCCAAAACATTCTCACCTTGATCGTCTTCACTCAATCTTATAACCTCTTCTGCAGTTTTCTTTTGCTCAGTCACCTTCTTTGTAGGCTCTTGCAATTCCTTACCGCTCCTCAATGAGATGGCATGGATATGCCCTTTAGGATTTGGTTCAGTTTGCCCAGGAAGTTGGCCTGAAGGTTTAGAAAGATGACTGATTTTGTTGTGCAAGTTGGGTTATCTGATTCTCCATCAACTTATTGTGAGCATTGATTTGTTGGAGAGAGTTGTTGAAGAATTCATTTTGCTTGGCTTGATATTCAACTTGCTTTGCTTGAGAAGAAGCTAGATTCTCCATGATACTCTCAAGGTTGGATCTAGAGGATGAGGAGGAAGAGTTGAAAGGTGGTCTTTGTTGGAAACCTGGTGGTTGGGAGTAGTTGGTGTGTGGAGGTTGAGGTTGGTTATTTTTATAAGAGAAATTTGGATGATTCTTCCAACCTTGATTATATGTGTTTGAGTATGGGTTGTTTTGTGGTCTTGTGTTTGTGTTTAGGAGGGCATTGGCTTGCTCAGATATCATGCCCATGGTGTTGTATTGACACTCATTCAATGAATGGCCCTCCACTTCAGAAATCTCACAAATAGGTGCTATTGGTCCGCTACTCAATTGATCAACCTTAGCTGCCAAAACTTGCACAGTGTTAGTTAAAGTAGCAATAGCATCAACCTCATACTTACCTCCCCTTTTAGGGGCTCCACGAGACACACTCCAATCATTCAAATAGTTGTTGGCAGCCATATCATCCAACAATGTCTTAGCAGCTTCCGGAGTTTTGGCCATGAAAGTACCGCCAGATGCGGCATCAATAAAGCTTCTAACCTCATGCTTTAGACCATTGTAGAATGTTTGAATCAAGAGCCACTCAGGAATGCCATGGTGTGGGCATTATCTTTGCAAAGCCTTGTACCTCTGCGATGCCTCATAGAGAGACTCCAATTCATGTTGTTGAAAATCAGATATCTCATTTATGAACTTGGAAGTTCTCATAGGAGGGAAGAACTTGTAGAGGAAAGCCTTTCTCAATTATGGCCATGTGGCAATCTTCCTTACTTCTTCTTCTTTCAACCATTCTTTTGCTTCATCCATGAGAGAAAAAGGAAAAGCACAATATCGAATTAGATCATCAGAAACATTTGTTAGTTTCAAGGTATTACACTTCTCTAGAAAGCTAGCCAAATGATCAGTAGGGCTCTCTTTTGGTGTTCCCGCATAAGAGTCCTATGAAATAAACTGAATAAATTGTGGCTTAAGCTCGAAGTGTGTTGTATTGGTGGTTGGCCTGGTGATGGTGGTGGTGGTCTCATCGGGCATAGCATATTCCCGTAGAGACTTTGGTGGTGTTTCGTCTCCCATTGTTGATCTTTGTTGTTGTCTTCTTTGTTGACCTCCTAATCTCCTTGTTGTAGCTTCAATCTCGCGATCAAGAGTTACTAAATCTTCTGGACCCTTGCTACGAGTGCGCATGCAACAAAGAAGACTGAAAGAAAAGAAATCAAACAGCAAACAGAGTAACAATAATCGAACAAAAATAAGTTTAGCTAACTAAATCAAAGATAAACTAATCTAATACCGTTAGTCCTCAGCAACGGCGCCAAAATTTGATAGGCGTGTCGCGCACCTAACAAAAATAATTTCCTAGCTAATCCTCCTAACTATGTAGTAGGGTAAGTCAAGGTCGAATCCACAAGGACAAACAGTATCAAACACTAGAAATCTCAGCCCAATTTAACTAAACAAGTGACAAACAATGGTGAAAAAGTGTTGAACTAATAATAATAATGCTAAATTATGACAGATATTAAGAACACATAAGGTAAAATCAATCAATAAAGACATCTAGAATTAAGTATCCCCTCTAGCACGAATAATACATGAATAATTCCCATCCCAATAAACATAATCAATGATTCAAGAGGAGTAATGCACTCTATAACTACCAAAGATCTCTCCCGAATACCTATGGCTACTCTAAACAAGCAATCAAACCTATTCCCATGGAACCATGCAAGAAAGAGACATTAAGCATGGCATCACAAATAAATTCCTAGTAATCATATCTACTTATTCCCATAGAGATATTCATACTTTTGATTAAATCAACAAATTCATCTAGATTCAATTCCCATTGAAAACAAGATATAATGAATCAATTCAAAATCACTATCCCTAGTATGATAATGAAATTAAGCACAATTCAATCAAACAAGAACAATTAATCACATCAAATTGGAATTATGGGAGGGATTCAAGCATTAGTCATTGCTAGGGTTCAACTTAACCCTAGATTATAAAACTACTCACTCATAATTGAAGTAACAAAGCAATTGATAATTAAATTGAAAGACATAATAATAATAAGGAAAAGAGGAAAATTAGAAAAACTTAGTCTTTACTTAAATGGATCACACTTGTAGAATTCAAGGTTTAATAATGGAGTTTCCTCTCAAAAGCTCTCTAAAAGTAATACTCTCCTTTCTAATTAATTAAAATACTGCCCCAAAAGTATGTTTTAATAAAACCTAATATCGTTTACAAAAACTAAAAAAGGAAACAATTAAAGTCGCGGAAATCGGGTGAATAACAGCTTGCACGGGCAAGCAGAAATCGGCACGGGCGTGCGCCTTAGTGCACGGGCAAGCGAGAACTTGCTTGGGCGTGCACGCGAGACAGAATGTTTTGTTGGTTTCATTCACAGATCTGCACGGGCAAGCGATAGGTTGCTTGGGCGTGCGCCTTGGTGCACGGGCAAGCGGTGTAACACCCCAGAATTTCAAAGACCGAAAAGAAAGAAATAATAATATATTTAATAGGACGATGGCGGAAACATCGTCTTCTGGGAATGTCACTACTACAAGAATAGTGTTTAAATAACTAAGTGATAAAAACAAACATAAGTAAATACTATAAGTAAATTAATTACTTAGATTAAAATCAAAATGAGAAAACTATCTCAAACTAAAGAGAAGTCTAGAACTAAAACCCCTAACAGATTATTTCTCGCATCTCAACCCGAGCCCAAAATCAAAGAAAATCCCCATCAACAAAACCTGCAAAATATACAACAAATATCCACAATCAGTGGGGAGTAACTAGCAGTTCTCCCAGAACAAAAGCAATCAAAGTACAATTCAGACATAGATTAATAAGAAAGGAAATAATTAAGTCAAGTTAACTACAATATGCATTCACTTCCATATAACTCACAAATAACGCAAATGAATAATAAATAGCAAGTGAGTTGGATAAAAATAAATAAATCATCTCAAGAGTACTTTTAGAAAAATCAAAGTATAGGTAAAACAAGTGTCTGAGACAGAAACCGAACGCTAGTGATTCGCAAATCACTTCCTAAGGTTTGTCGGATCGCAATCTCCGAGTCGGTCTATGGGCTTACGTTCCCCACTTGCCTGTGTCTAAGAATGGCCAAACTCCCGATGCGGGGTAGAACACGCGAGAACTCCCCGACCTCTCGGACGACAACAATTAACCCGGTGTGTACCCCTAGTTCGCAAACCGGGTGGTTGGCATGTTCTTCACCGGGGACTACATCTATCCCACCGGATGTTCTTATCTCAAAATAAAATCATAAATATCATCAAAGTATCATTCATCTCAAAAATATTCGTCAAAAGGGATGCCACCCGGCCTTATACCCATAATTCATCAAAAATAATTCTTCAAAAATCCTCAAAAAAAAATCACTTACAAATTTTCAACAAATAACTCCCACAATAAAACTTAATCATCTCTAAACATCATCAATGATATTATACTAATTTTTACAGCAACCACACTTCAATCAAAATACATCACCAATTAACTCTAAATCATATTCATTAAAAGAGTAATAACAATTAAATCATTTTATTCCATAAATCAAACCTAAACATGTGGTTACTCAAATGATGCATACTGTATACTACTGAAAATAAGCAACCCAGAATATATTAAATTATAAATTATATCTGATTTACAAGCCCTCAAACAATTTAATAGTGTGTCCTCAATTTCATCACAAAAACACCATAATAATTATGAAACCTACAAATTCGAGCAGTAAAATCACACAAAAATTATCATATAACCCTAATAGCTCTACTGACATGGTAAAATTTTTATTATTAATTTTCGGACTCAAAAAGTATTTTTAACAGTTAATATACAGATTCCTCAAATAAGCCATTAAAATAATTAAAAATATAAACAGACGCCCAAAAATTACCAAAAAATTTAAATAACATGTAAAAACTCACGTAAATACATATTATTCAAATAAATTAATTTTTCAGCCTTTATAAATAATTTTCATGAATTATATACTGACTGAACAGAAATTACAAAAACAGATATATCAATTAATTAAAACAGTAAACAGTAGATAAAAATTATTCTAAGGCATGGAATACATTATACGCATGTAACATGATCTAAGAAAAATGATTTCATCAATTTTAACAGTCGTTCAATAATTATTATGAAATTTAGCCAAAACGCACAAAATACTAATTAAATCAAATAAATATTAAAAAAAATCATGCAAAAATTATTTTTCTCTACACAGTATTCACATAGCATGTGTCACGTATGTTCATGTCAAATTTCATCAAAATCTCATTCAAAAAGTATTTTAGATAATTCCTAACGTATTAATCTAATACCGAATAATACCCTAATCACTATGGTTCTAAGATAACAACTAGTTACCTGGATCGTCGGGAGGAGAGCTGAGTCTAAAGAGACAATTACGAGTTAAGCATGCAATCCAAATCCTCTTCTAACCCCAAGGCATAACGAATGAGAATTGTAGCAACAAGACACTAGGCATTTCTTCTTGAACGTTGAAAACTCTTGTTTCGCACTGCTCTGTTACGACCATGATTCCCGATGATAAAAAGCTTAGATTCTTAATCGCTCCGGTCAGAATGTAGAACAAGGCGTTGTAAACGTTGTGTCCAAAATTGAAGACGATCCAACGGTTAGATCTCCGGTTACGGTGATTTTCGTGAAGGTGCGATAGAGAAAAACCGGGTTGAACCTTTCTCTTCTTTTGCTCTTCCTTTTCTCTCTTTCTTTTCTTGAAACGATGGGGGGTTAAATGAGAATGATGCTGCTAAACTTCTTTGAATAAAAATCAGAATTTTATGGATGTTTAATGGTTGAAATAAAGGGTTTTAATGAAGGAGAATGATTAGGGGGGGTTACAAAGCAACAAAGAGTCATGAGAAAAAAACAAAAGAGAAAAGAAAAGGAGAAGGCTCCCCTTAATCCTTCACTTGGCCGGCTGCCCCAAGCCCAACACCCACACAAAACTTTCGGCCCAATTCAACAACGATCCATGCTCCGAAATCCCGATACGCGATTAAACGGTTAATTCCTAAATCGCGCCTAAACTTTGAACATACTTAATAATAAAAATAATTCTAATAAATTATATTATAAATATAAATATAATGCACACATTAACACACCATATAATAAAATAACAATTCGGCTCCCAAATTATAAAGAATAAAAATCATTGATCTAGAGAAAATAATAAATTATTTATTTATTTACGAAAAGAATATCATTTTAAAATAAACTAGCACCAAAAATAAAGGGTGAAAATTACGGGGTGTTACAAGCGGAATCTTGCTTGGGCGTGCACGTGAGACAGAATGATTTCTCCTTTCTTCCAATAGATTTGCACGGGCAAGCAGCTATATGCTTGGGCGTGCGCCATAGTGCATGGGCAAGCGAAATGTTGCGTGGTCCCGCAAAGATAACATTCTTCAATATCATCATTCCTTCAACCCCAAAGCACTCAAACTCATCTTCTCGCATCCGAGGACCACCAATTAGACCATCTACGAACCATCTTAGCTTCTCCTAGTCACAACCGACCACAAGAACCTGAAAATCACAAAGAAAAGCCACAAGTATCTCGAAATAACACAATGGTTCAAAAGAATGCTCAAATTATGCAATTAGACCTAAGATGCACTAAAAACTACATGAAAATGAGACTTAAGACCTACTAATATGCAACTAAAAATCGACTTATCAGAAAGCAAAAGAGAACTGGATATGCCATAGAGATGAGAACTTAAAGCTTCTTCATCAAGCTATAAGGGCTAGAAGTAATATGAATAAAGTGTATGTTATTGATAGGATCAAGATGGCCATGTTAATTGGGTTAAAGATGAGCAGGGAGTTAAGCAAGCTTTTGTGAATTTTTATGAGGGCTTGCTTGGTACAAAAATGCGTAACAAATATGAGGTGAAGGAAGAAATTACTAATGAAGGTGTAGTGTTCAATTATATACAACATAATTTATTATAGTGTTCTTTCTCTGTGTAGATGATGTGAAGAAGGCCATGAATTCTATTCCTAATGAGAAGGCTCATGGCATGGATAGTTATAATAGCTACTTTTTTAAGCAAACTTGGGAGATTGTGGGGGACGAAACAACAAATGTTGTCTTAGACTTCTTTAATATAGGGAAGCTTCTCAAGTCAGTTAATATTACATCCATCACACTCATTCCTAAGGTCAAAAGTCCTACCCATGTAAGTGACTTTAGACCAATTTTGTAACAGCCCGATAATTAGGGAAGATTAAAAAGTAAAAATTTGAATGATTAAGTGTATATATGTGATTAGTGTGTTAATTGAGAATACTTTTAAAAATGTGATAAAGGTTTTCTTATATAAAAATCCTTTAGGGAACGAGTATTCTATTCTGTTACATCTACGTATCTGTATGCGATTAAGAGTGTGATTTATTAGTTATCGGAATATGTGTGATAGAGTGCTAAGCACCTTCATTCATTAGTTATGTGTTATTGTTGTTAAGATATATATGGAAAATTATTAGATATATGAGTGGAAAGTAGTTGAGGCAAAAGTGCTCATGTACTTATGATTACAGATTAGTACTGGAAAAACTTTTATAAAATACTTGGTTTTAAGTTTGAGGATATAAGAGGGTCTAAACTCAAGTAAGGAAAGTGGTGGACCATATGGGGTCTCAAAATCACTAAGAAGGATAGAGATTATATAATTAAGATTGATTAAAACAAGAGAGGAAATCAAAATTGTTGTTGTTGACCACTTGGGATCAAAAGACCAAAACACCCTTATTAGGGGGGGTAAAGCCACGAAATGAATCACTTACATTCTTCCTCACATACACCTTCAACCCTCATCAAAAATTCAGCTCCATATTTCTCACTAAAAGGAGATGCTTAGAAGTGATCTCCCTCTTCCTTCTTGCTCGCCATTTTCACGGTGAAGAGGAGTCTTCACCTTTGCTCATTTTTCTTCCATTTTTCCATGAAATATCTTGCATGCAAGTCTTGATTAATGTTGTACACATCCAAGATCATAATGGGCAAGCTTCGATTCGAGCATAAGGGCTAAGGAAATAGGAAAAACAGGGTCATCTTCTTCACTAAGGAAAACAGTAAGTTTTGTCAATTTTTGGGTAGATTAAGCCACTTATCTTAGGGGGTTTCTTACGAAATTTTGTGTGATTGCTAATGCATATTTGAGGATGCTAAGGAGACAAATAAATCAGGTGGAAGATAAGGAATTAGTCAAGTTACAAGCTTTGGAGTTTAAGGTACACAAATTCACTCCATTTTGGTAACATAGAAATTTCGGTTATTATGATGTTTTTGAAGAATAATTATAAGCATGGATTTGAGCTAGATGTGGATTGTATCTACTGTATAATTGAGTTTTAATCTATTTAAGTGGTTGCATGTTTGAGGAATTGAGTAAAGATATCAATTTTATTACTTAAGTGCGTTAGTATTCGTTAATCGGTTTTCTTGTGAGGAAACTTGTGTGTGATTGTGTTTGGATTGTTGTGGAATTGTGTTTCAATTATTTTGGCATGAATGGGCAGTAGGTGTACTTGGTTTTAAGAGGTTTTATGTGAGGCTATATTAGCCCAAGATTTGTATAAGGATTTCTAAGTGATCTAGTCACAAAATGTGGTTAAATGACATCTTGTTTTTCAACTAAAAATTAGGTTTTAGCTCACAAATATTTTGCATTTTAATTTTCAAAATTTATGATTTGAAATATGGCAGTAAGAATGTGGTTCTTATCAAGAGAAATTTAACTAGTTCGAGTGTTTAAGAATTTGTAATGTAATTTCTTCAAAAACCCGCTAAAAAGCCACTGACTTTGTAAAGGACTTACTTTAGACTCCACGATAAATTTAAGAACAAAATTGTGAAACAAAAATTATATATTGCAGTAGCTGAAATATAAATATAGTGTGTGCTAATGGGATTTAAACTATTAATATTTAGTCCTTTCCGGGAAGTATCGATACATACTCAAAACAACGTTTTTGAACATTGTTTTCAAATTTCGGAAACAACAAGTTAGGAATCTTACCTCACTTGATATAATGCCAAATATGGCTGTACCTAAGAAGTATTTTGGTTTTAGAACATGTTACATCCTTAATTTTAAAGATATTTCTCAAATAAGGGGAAAAACCCCTGTTTAAGCTCGAGGATTTTGTCACCTTCATAAGAGTCTACGATGTAGGTTTTCCGGAATATTTTCTTATTAGAACCTCATAAACCAAGTGCCACTGGCCCTAGGCCACCTATATGTTACTTAAGTTCATAAATGATTTGATAAGCGAAGCTAGATTTCAAAAGTTAAACTAGCAATTATGTGGTTTAGAGTTGTGTTATTTTTGGAAAAAAAAAAGTTGGATTTCCAAATGTGTTACTAAAACGGAGTTTAGATTCGGAAACAAGTATTTGAATTTGTTTTTATGGGAAGGAGACTATGTGTGAATTGTGTGGGGACATGTCCTAGCTTGCAAGTGCGAAAACAAATCAGGGGTGCAAACTCCGAAATGTGTGGAGGTCAATACCTAGTGTATGCCTCAATGTGAGTTCTCCTCCCGAGATAAATTATCCAGAAACGGATTTGTCATAATGAGAAAACATGTGTTTTGGTTAGCTGTCAAATTCTGTTATGAGTTGTGGAGTCATGTGTTGGGTTATTTCTCTATCGAAGAAGTTCTTTTCGATTAGTGTGTGTGTGGGTCAAAATAACTATAAAGTTGTTTTCCTTTCTTCTTTAAAAGACATACTTGTATTATCTTAGCAACCATGAAAGATATATCGGTTTTCGTTAACTACTTCTTAAGGAAATATGGAGATGATTCCTTTACTTTCAGCCACTCTACTATTTTATAGGAATGAATTGTGTACCAAAGCATAAGGCGATCTTGTTCTTTGAACTCTGTCCTGGTGGGGCGGACTCTTAATTTGTGCGGGGATTTCGAGGTAGGCAATCGGGCAACTTAAGGACCTTGTGATGTGATTACGCTATGCCAGAGTCGGGTGCTTCGAACATAATACTTGCTTTACGATTTCTAAATTGTGATTTATGATATTTTGATACTGTACTCGGTTCCCACATCCTTGTTGTATTTAAACTATGTAATTTATTTGCTCGGACTCCAGCAGGTAACAGCCTCCGCTATACTTTGTACATGTGCTTCCGCTGATCAGATCTATGTATGATTAGTTGGTTGTGATTAGTAGCGGGCTGTTACAGGTGGTATCAGAGCCAAGGTTTTCTTTTAAAAGAAAAGGATTTCAATTACTTATCTTTATATAAGTGTTTGCAAACGGTTTTAAAACATAAAAGATTTGCAACTGATTATGTTCGAAAAGCCTGAGGATTGCCTTGTGATGAGTTGTGTGATAATAGTGTGAGTTTAAGATTAATATAAATAGTGAGTGATTGGTTAGTTGTGTATTAAGTGAATTGCATGTGATTATATGCTATCCAAGTTAGGACGTGATAGACCTCATCCAAAGGAAATCGTCGAAACGATGTTAGCCAACATTCTTACTGTCGTCAAGGAGATTCTGGTAATTAAAAGCGAACTTGTAGGTTGAAGTCATACATTATGTGCTTAAAGTAAAGGTTAATATGGAAGGCAGAGCATGGAGTAGGGGATCATAACCCGTACACGCATTAGGGAATTTAGGCATATACGATTATTAAGACCCTATCTCTGCCTGAAGAGTGGGCGACATTGGACGCACTTATCCCAGGTTGGTGATTAATATGTGGCTATCGAAGGCCTGTAAGGTGAGGACACCACCATCGAAAATGTGAATATGAACCTGATTATGTGGCAGGGAACATTAAATGAGTTACAACGTCAAATAAAAATGGCCAAGGAATAACTGCGTGAAGGAGTCGTATACCAAAGAACATATCTAGTATTAGTGATCCTTATCTCGTACCAGAAGCGCCGTTTCAAAGTAGCAACGATAACAGTTACCATTACGATCCGTGCGACTTATGCTGAAGAAGCAAGAGGAGCTGACAAATCGCAAGGCGACTAGTTTGAATGTGTTCGTTTCACGTTCTCGGAATTATAGTATACATGCTTGACTTTTCAATGTGATTGGGGTTCTATGTATGAGGTTGTGTGCAGCGAAAAATTAAGGGAATGAGAAGTATTGGGAAGAATGTGTGTGATTATGCTTGAGTATTGTGATTATGCTTTGGTAATATGTATACGAACTTAATGAGCAAGGGAATAAATGGATGCGAAGTAGTGTGTATTAGGAAATTCCTTGGTGATAAAAGTGAACACCAAATGAATGTACCGTCATTTGTGACAAAAGTCAAATGTGTTGTCTTTTAGGAAATGGTCAGCATACAGATAATCAGTAAAATATTCAAAATGAGGAGTCCTAAATCAAAAGGGCGGATAAGATACATTGAAGGATAAAAAGATTTGTTAAATTCGGAAAACAAGTATACAAGTATGGATAATGTTGGAAAGCAGGAGCAATAAGTAAGGGAAATAATTTTCTACCTTAAGGCAAGATCGGATGTTGGTGACAACCTACACTGTTGAGTTTGTGTAGTACATTTTGATAGACTCCTGACTATATGAGTAATGGAAGGGATAATTGAAATGAGATTCCTTGAAGGATAAATTTAAATGCCAAAGGAAAATTTTGGGTATATAAAGTTTTGAAGACCTGTATGGCCGGGCTCTAGAATATGAATAGTTCAAGCAAAATGATAACGACACTCAGAAAAATAAGAAAAGTGAAGAGAACTTCGCGGAAACGGGAGTAAGAAGCCTAATATTGAGTCCGCTGAAATTTTTCTTTTTGCACTCACCTCATCAGAAAGGAACATCATGGAATTAATTTCAAACGGAGGAACATCCGCTTTAATTATAAGAGGATAGGACATCTAATCAAGAAACCTTATATGATAAACCAAGGGAAGGAACTCCCGAAGCAATCAAGACCCAAGGAAAGTATTACAGCTTAAGTAAGCACGGAGATTGAACTATGAGTGAAATAACAAAAGAGGATCATCCAAGACCCAAAAGTAAAGTATTGCCACAAAAGTTGAGGAGTTAGAAGAGTTGCAAGTATTGAGTAGACTTAATGTGGTATATCAGAACTTATGTTATGTGTGAACTATTGTGCATGTGAGTCATTCGTCTAGGGACATTACACTTCGCCTTTTCGAATATGTTTGCATAAAGGATAGGAAATAAAGTTATGTATGACGCCAGATGATCTGAATGTCGGTATATAGAATAGAAGTTTCGGTCCGATGTGATCATATGTTGGAAAAGTGTGGTGTTAGGGTGGTAAATCTACTTTATGGCGGATTCGATTCTATTTGATATAAGATAGTATGGTGGGATTTTAGGAATAAAGTGGTTAATTAAATTGATCTGTTAGAATTGTGAAACCTAAGCCATTTTGAGAGTAAGCTATAACTTATGAAGAGGACAGAAAGGAAGAGCCACAGGAAGAGTTTATATGTCAGGTAATAGGAATTTGTAGAAATAAACTTAAAATAAAAGGACATCTCTAGTCCACAAATGTTTCAATGATGTGTCCCAGAAGAACTGCCGGGATTACCCCGTTATCGTATTGACCTTATCTCGGGTGCTACTTTCATCTGAAAAAAGGGGCATATAAATTGGCGCCGCGAGAATAGTGGAATTAAGAAGCAAATAAAGCAGTTACTGCTGAATGGTATACTAAAGCGGAGTATAGTTTGGAAAGGCCTCGCTTCTTCATTGACAAGAAACATGAGTCGTTGTTGTGTTTATCAAGTAATATGGAATCAATAAGGTCACCATCTGAAATATATATCAACTCAAATAAGTGATTCAGTCAGTCACGAGAAACAGCTAAAACCTTATCGAAGACTCACCTTAGTCAAGATTACACCAATTGCTTCCGACAGTGAAGGTATTCGTAAGATTACGTTTCCGACCAATATGAGCACTTCTTTGAAAACGAAATCTATATACTCAGCCTAAATTTTAAACTTGTTTTGAGTTGATATTAAGTCATAATGGGTGATTCCTTTGACTTGTATGTCAATTTGATAAATCTAACTTTTAAACTTGTTTGAGTTGATATTGAGTCATAATGGGTGATTCCTTTGACTTGTATGTCAATTTGATAAGTTGACACATTTTATCTGTTTTGAATTAATTTCCTTTTTCAGTTGATATTAAGTTTATATTGGGTGATTCCAGTAAACTCTAATGTCGATTTGATAAGTTGGCTTTCAAATATTGTTTTGTTGATACTAGATTGCAGTGGGTGGTTCCATGCACATTTGTGTCGACTTAACAAATTTTATAATTGTTGTTTATAATTTATTACTTTATCGCCTATTTATTATTAGTGTTTCGTCGTTGTGAAATTTATTTTAAAGTTTTCATTTTCTTTTGCGAACTTTAATTTTCATATATATGTTTAGGAGGCGTACGCTCTTATAACATATGTCATGACTTGTGTTCGTAAGTGCTATTTTAATAAAGCAGCTAGCTACTCTTTATTAAAGTGCTCTTATCTCTTTAAGTGGAGTATAAGCCCGTGTGGTTACCTCTATTTAAATTGGTTTGGCTATCTATTTACGAACGTTTTTTCTTCTTCGTTTCTTTTCTCAAAATATTTATGTATGATCGGATTTATCCTTTTATAATTTTATGTAAATATTTATTTCTGCTTCTTTTACAAGATTACATATAGTTTATTGTGCAAAGGTTTTTTACCTTAAACTTTCTAATACTTGTCTTTGGTTCTTTCACATGTTATAAAATAATGGTTGTTACCGTACTTCTTTACTGTACAACTCTTTTGGTCTTCCAAAATAAAATATATATTATTTGAGTTATCAAATTGTATACCTGCAAAGTTGTTTAGTTAACTAAAATCCATCGATTTATGTTTTCTTAATGTTCTTTATCTAGAGTATTTTCTTTTGTCTCTTGGTTGTTTTGAAGTTTCGAGGACGAAACACTTTTAAGGGGGAGTGATTGTAACACCCCGTAATTTTCACCCTTTATTTTTGGTGTTTGTTTACATTAAAATGATATTTTTCATAAAAATAAATAATTTATTATTTAGATTATTTTGGAACGTGTGTGAAAATGTGTATATATATTTATATGTTGTGATATATTTATATATATATTTATTTTAAGTTGTTAGTTATTTATTTTAAAGGTTATATTAATTTCGTTATTTGTTTAGGCGTTTAGGATGCAGTTTTGTCGTGTAGCGTTTTTGTAACGTTGTTGGACCGACTTGGGTGATGAAATGTTGCATCGCATGTGGCGTGTTAATGTGTTTATTATATTTATAATTATAATTTAATTTATTAGAGTTATTTTTATTATTAAGTATTTTTAAAGTTTAGGCGCGATTTAGGAGGTTATCATTTTATCGCGTGGCAAGCTTTTGACGCATGGATCATTGTTGAATTGGGCCGAAATTTTTTTTGTTTGGTTGTGGGCTTGGACAGCCGGCCAAGTGAAGGAGAAGGGAATCTCCTCTTCTTTCTTTTCTTTTTATTTTTTTCCCTTGTGACTCTTTGTTGTTTTGTAACTCCCATAACCCCCTTAATCATTCTTCCTAATTAAACCTCTTTAAACCAGCCTTTATCACTTCAACTTCTGATTAAAAAATCAGAACTCCTTGCTGCCATACTCTAAGATTTTCGGCCATCTTCATCATCCACAATCTCTCTAAATTTCTCACTTTCTACTCCTTGTTAATTGTTCGTGAATTGTTCTTGTTGCCTTTTTCTTATACTTGGTGCTTGGGAATTGAAGAAGGAGAGGAACACACGCCTATTTTGGGATTTTTCAGAAGTTTTCAGCTCGCCTCCGACGTTCCAGATAACTAGTTGTTATCTTAGAACCATAGTGATTAGGGTATTCTTCGGTATTAGATTACTACACTAGGAATTATTTAAAATACTTTTTGAATGAAATTTTTGACGAAATTTGACATGAATATACTTGATACATTCTATGTGAATACTGTGTAGAGAAAAATAATTTTCGCATGATTTTTAGTATTTGTTTGATTTAATTGGTGTTTTGTGCGTTTTTGGCTAAATTTCATAATGAACGACTGTTAAAATTGATGAAATTGTTTTTATTAGATCCTGTTACATGCGTAGTATGTATTCCATACCTTAGAATAATTTTTTCCTACTGTTTACTGTTTTATTTAATTGATATATCTGTTCTTGTAATTTCGGTTCTGTCAGTATATAAATCATGAAAATTATTTCTAGAGACTTGAAAAATTCATTTCTTTGAATTTTATGTATTTCCGTGAGTTTATGCATGTTATGTAAATTTTTGGTAATTTTTGGGCGTCTTTTTTTATTTTTAATTATTATATTGGCTTTATTGAGTAATATGTTTATTAACTGTTAAAAATACTTTTAGAGTCTGAAAATTATAAATAAAAACTGTACCATGTCAGTAGAGTCATTATGGTCGTATGATAATTTTTGTGTGATTTTAATGCTTGAACTTATTAGTTTAATAATTATTATGGTGTTTTTGTTGTGAAATTGAGGATACACTTTTAAATTATTTGTGGGCTTGTAAATCAGAAATAATTCATAATTTAATATATTCTGGGTTGCTGATTTTCATTAGTATACATTATGTATCATTGGGTAACCACATGTTTATGTTTGATTTATGAAAGAAAATGATTAATTGTTACTACTCTTTTAATGAATATGATTTAGAGTTAATTGGTGATGTAATTTTGATTGAATTGTGGTTGCTGTAAAAACCAGTATATTATCATTGATGATGTTTGGAGATGTTCAAGTGTTATTGTGAGAGATATTTGTTGAAAATTTGTAAGTGATTTATTTTGAGGAATTATGAAGAACTGTTTTGATGAACTGTTTTGAGATAAGAATATCCGGTGGGATAGATGTAGTCTCCGGTGAAGAACATGACAACCACCTGGTTTGTGAACTGGGGGTACACCTGGGTTAATTGTTGTCGTCCGAGAGGTCAGGGAATTCTGCGTGTTCTACCCTGCATCGGGAGTTTGGCCATTCTTAGACACAGGCAGTGGGGAACGTAAGCCCATAGACTGACCTAGAGATTGCGATCTGACAAACCTTAGGAAGTGATTTGCGAATCACTAGCGTTCGGTTTCTGACTCAATAACTTGTTGTATTCTTGATTATTATTTTTGTATTCCAGAATTTATTCACTCTTTATATCTTGTTTACTTATTGTTGATAATCACTTGTTAACCTACGAGCTTTATGATTTCTATGTGCATGCTATTGATGTAATGATTGCATGATTTTCCTTTCTTAATAATCTACTTCTGAATCGTGCTTTGATTGCTATTGTTCTGGGAGAACTACTAGTTACTCCCCACTGACTGTGGAATTATTTAATACATCCTTGCAGATGGAAATGAATGCTAGACTTGTGACTGCTTGGGCTAGCAGAGTGAGGGTTTGTAGTAAGAAGAAGCTTTTGATATTGTTTTTGGTAGATGAGATTTATGGGGACCATAGACAGTCCTACTTTTGGATAGCTTTCAAGGACATTTAGCTTTATTTAAGTTTTATTGGGAGACTTGTACGTCGCATAGTTTTGGATTGATAATATGATACAATTTGGGATATTTCTTTTATTTTAGAATTATGATGTTTACTCGGATATTAATTCTCTTTTGAAGCTATGAAACTTTGAGTTTGAGGAATTATCTTTATTTATTGTTTTAGTGTAGCATAACCGTCCCGACGTTATTTCCACTAACGTCATTTTAGTATTTCTTGATTAGATATTGTTTAGTATCTTAGTAGTAGAAGGACGGGGTGTTACACTTACTATCCAGCAGAGACTCCAAACAAAGTCAAAACTTCATCGCATTGGAGTGAGCCCTGATGATAGGTGTTGTATTTGTGCTCAACATGAGGAAAGCCGTGAGCACCTTTTTTTATTGTAATTACAGTCAGCAGATTTTAAGCATAACGATAAGATGGTTGGGCCTGCATTTTCAGAGGACATCTCTTCCTTAGTGGATCAGCTGGTCTCAAAGAGCTTACAAGGGCTCTAAAAAAAGGAAACAAGTCTGGCGTACTGTTATTGCTGCTGTTACATATTAGATTTGTAGGGTGAGAAGTGATGCTTATTGGAATTTGCAAGTGAAGAGTGTAAATAAAAGTATAGATGATATTAAATATAGTGAAAGGTAGGATTCAGTTTTGTTTACCTAAGAAATGTAGTGCTGTTGATAAAATGTGGCTAGTTTTGTTATGATCTCATTTGTTTTTTTCAGACCAAGCGTGGTCTAGTGGAGTTTTTTCTTGCAGCTTTTATTTTTTGCTAAAGCTTCAAGATTTAGGATGTATTCTTTGGTGTTTTTTGGTGGAATCAAATCTCTCTTACCAAAAAAAAAAAAAAAAAAAAAAAAAAAGATAGCATACAAACCTAGAACTACACCTCAAAACACCTATTTCTCAGTTGGTATGGACTTTCTTAATGCAAATCAATTCAAAAAATCCTTAAGTTACTATTGTGTAAATAATGGCAAAGAACTATAAAGATAAGGTGGGAGCAAAGTGTAAGGCTGATGGTTGTGAGTGGTCTACTTGGGCTTCTTAGGATGGGAAAAATAAGACTTTTAGAGCCAATACCTACAACAGGGCACATAATTGTGGCAGGACTGGAAAATCTAAAAAAGTTAGTTGTCAGTGGATTGCTGACCACTACCACAACAAGTTTAAGGTAAATCCATATTGGAAAATGCAAGAGATTGTTGATACTATCTGGAATGAATGGGGGTTGAAAATTCAATTAAGATGGCCCACAATGGTAGAAAGGAAGCACAAAAAATGGTGCTTGAAGAATATGAGGAACAAATTAAGCTTCTTCTTCGATATGCAGCCGAGATTCTTAGTTCAAATCCTAATAATAATATCAAGTTTAAGTTATAGGGTGGTCAATTTAAGACTATGTACTTGTGCTTTGATGCTCTAAAGTAAGGATTCCTCAATGGTTGTAGACCAATTATCCCACTTGAGGTTGCTTCTTGAAAGGCCCTTATGGAGGTCAACTTTTACTGGTTGTTGCTAGAGATGGTAACAACCAATTCTTCTCCGGAGCTTGTAATTGTTGACATTGAGAATGGGGTGAATTGGACATGGTTTTTGAGTTTATTGGCTGCTGACTTGGGAATTAGTAAAGGGGCTGGCTACACATTTATGTCAGACAAAATGGTCTGATTAATTCTATTGATGAGATATTACCTAAAGTAGAAATTAAAGAGATGTTGTGCCAAGCATGCGTACTACAACTTTAGGGGGAAGTTTGGTGGGAGAAAAGAATATAGGAAGCATTTTTCGAGAATTGCAAAGTCTACAATTGAAAATGAGTTTAAAGAAAAAAGTTGCTGATTTCAGAAATTTAAATGAAGTTGTTGCACAAGATTTGTTGAAGATAAACTGCAAGAAATGGTGTAGAGCTTTTTATAGCCCTCTTAGCAAGTGTGATAGTGTCGACAATAACATGAGTGACGTCTTTAATGCTTATATCCTCTATTCCAGGCATAAACCCATAATTACTATGCTGGAGGATAGTAGGGAAAGTTTAATGGAGATGTTACATAAGAAGAAAGACATTTTCAATGGTAAGCAATCGTTCTTATGCCCTAGGATCGAACAACAACTTTAGACTTCTAAAGTTCATGTAAGAGGATGGGCATCTTATTGGGATGGGAGATTCTCTTTTGGTGTGAGAGAAGGAGCCACACAAGTCAAATATGTTGTCAACTTATTGAATAGAACTTGTAACTGCAATGCGTGGTAAGTTAGTGGCATTACTTGCAATTATGTTGTAGCTACAATATGGAAGAATGGTGATCCTCCTGAGCAATATGTGGCACAGTGGCAGATTAATTTCATAAGTGCAACTATTTAAAATCATATCAGTTTAATTTAGAACCTCTTAGTGGCTCCGAAGTGTGGCCAAGACCACAATACTCCATACAACCACCTCCTGCCAAAAAGGTAAATGCTTGTAGACCACAAAAGAAAAGGAGATTACAAGCTGGTAAGATTGTAAGAGGGAGAAAAATAAGCAAGGCGGGGAGTGAAATGTCATGCACAAGATGTGGACAACAAGGTCATAACATAAGAACTTGTAAGAATGATCAAGATATACTACATTTTGCTCCAACTAAGAACCAAAGACAGCAACAAACAACACCATGACAGAGGAAGGGGCAAGAACAAGGGTCTGAAAATTCAAGTCTTCCTACTCAACACTCACAAGTACCTATGCACCAAAGAGGAATTGGAATCTATACATATCTAAATGGATTTCAAATATTTGCAATTGTAAGTGTGAAATTCGGTTTGTAAATTTATAACATTAGTTTACTTTACACTAATCCCCTTTAACTTTTCTTTTTAAGTGCAACTATTCAGGGGAGGTGTAGCGGTGTATAAGGATAATGAAGGGAATAATACATTGCATTCCATCACCTCTAATCATGAAAGTGTTCCTAACATGTCACAATGTAGCAGCGCTAGAACACCATAGTTCTCTGCCTCCACTTCTAAATACTATTATTAGGTAATTGTATGACTTGTCGAAAGTTATTCAATTAGTACATTAATTATACTCTCTCAATTAAGAAAAATAGAAAGCGTAGTAGGATTTCCAAAAAAAATATTTAATGAAGTGCTTTTTTGTTACTTTTGTATTGAAACTAGTACTTTATTTTCTTTTTCCTTTAAATAAAATCAAAAGGTAATAAATGTTTCATGGAATGGTGTAAAGTAATAAATGGGCTCACATGTTTTCAGAGAAAAGTAGGGGTATTTTGGAAAGTTTGTGTAGAAATTAAGGATGATTTAGTCCAAACAAATTGATGAAAATGAAAATAGGCAAAACATTTTGGGACACTAAAAAAGAAATGTGAGCACTATATTATTAGACGGAGGGAGTATATCACTCATATATAATTTTTATTTATTGCAAATATATGCAGGGAGGGGGACTTGACTTTAACTTATGAAGATTCAGTGACTTTGGATGTTTTTTTGAAAGGAGTGACTTTGGATGTTACATGATGAAATAACTATATGTTTTGAAGATTTAGGCTTCTGTTTTTTTTTAAATGTATATTTGGAAGATTTAGGCCTTTGTTTCTTGTTTGGAGTAATATTAGATATGCAATGAAAATCAATTTATCACAGACATGTTTAGTGGAAATGTTGAAGATTCTTTTTTAAAAATACGGTTTTTTCACCGTATACCTCTGAAATTTTTTTTTTGCACAATATACCCTTTCAACTTTTGAAATTCACCATATTCCCCTCACTTTTGAAAAAATACATCAAACTACCCTTTTGACTAACGGTGTTAGACTTCCGTTAGTCATTAACCCCTAATCCACATTCTAACCCTAATTAATTAACCTAAACCTAAGCCAAGCCCTAACTCTAACCCTAATTAATACCCTAAACCTTACCCCCACTGCCCCACCACCCCCTCTACACCACCATCCCTCCCCCCCTCCCCCTCCCTTTCCCTCTTATCGCGAACCCCCTCCCCTCCCTCCCCCCTTCCCCTTCCCCGTGACCACCCCCACCCCCCACGACCTCCTCCCCTCCCTTTCCCCCGCTATCACGAACCCCCTTTTCCCCTTCCCCTTCCCCTTCCCCTGCTATACTTGCTAAGAACAGATCGAAGAAGCGCGATGATTTTGATTTGGCTAATATATCGGTGAGTGTTTTTTTTGCCTTGCAATTCTGGTTGAATTTAATTGAATGTGATTTGTGATCCGGTGAATTTGTTAAACTTTTTTCGATTTGTCATTTGTTGAATTTAATTCTGGTTGAATAGAATTGATGCGATTTGCATATTTCTTCGACCGAGGTGAGTTCTGTCCCAGTTTCCGTGGGGTAAAGACGTTCGAGAGAATCTCCACTGCGAAACTTGGGAAGAGGAGGGGGTTCGCGACACCGACGGCAGGGAAGGGGAGAGGGAGGGGATCAGTAGGGAAGGGGAGGGGTGTGGTGGGGTTCACGACAGCGAGGGGTAAGGGGAGGGGGAGGGGGGGTCAACGGGGAAGGCAAGAAGGGTGGTGGTGGTGACGGGGGTGGTGGGGTTCGCGACGGCGAGGGTAAGGGAGAGGGAGGGGGTCGACGGGGACGGGGGGGGGGTGGTGGTGCGGTGGGGGTAAGGGGGGTGGGGGAGGGTGGTTAGGGTTAGGGTTAGGGCTAGTGTATTAGATTAGGGTTAGGGTTAGGGATAGATTTAGGTTAGTTAATTAAGGTTAGAGGGGGATTAGGGGTTAATGAGTAACGGAGTTTAACTACGTTAGTCATTAAGGGTAAATGGATGGATTTTTTCAAAAGTGAGGGGTATATGGTGAATTTCAAAAGTTGAAAAGGTATATGGTGCAAAAAAAAAATTGTCAGGGGTATATGGTGAAAAAACTGTTAAAAATAAAGTTATCTATGTTTTGATTTTGATCAAGTATGGGGCTTAACTTGCGCGGGGTGCTCGACCGTGCAGGACCCTAAAAAATAAGGGCCCCGGAAAAATTGTATATATTCTTATTATTATGATTTAGACGTAAAAAGGTTGATTTGGACCAGTGGTGATTGAAAGGACCCTAAATGTAAGAGGTTAAAAGGTCGAATCTTGGTAATGTGTTTTTTGGGAAGGGTCGACACTTTTCCCTCACCCTCATCTTTTCATCTTCCCTCATCAATTTCATTCTCTCTATAATCTAGTGAAGTTACTTTGTGTTAATAAAATCAATTTTTTTTAAATGGCGGAGATTTAAGGGCCCCATTTCAAGAATATGCACAAGGCCCATAACATCCTAGCCCCGATTATTGTACTAATAAGTTATTAGTGTAAGTTTTTAATTATTTAATTATTTAATTTATTCATTTATTGGAAGTTCTTAACTTAATATCAAAATTTTCATGTTGATGGTAATGATTGTTGGCCATGGCGATGGTTGGCAGTAATGGTGGTTGGTTGTGGTCCGATGGTATAGTCCGATGGGTGCATGTAAAAATGTGGTGATTTGTGTTGGTGGTTTGAGAGGAGAAGAGTTAGGGAAGGAAGGAAAATATAATAGGCAGGGCAACGTATTGTAAATCTAAATCAACTATTGACAACCCATAAGGCTGTTTTTAGTTCACCTCAAATCAAATTATCTGATATGATCGGAACTTTAGTAATATGATTTGTACTTAAATTTTCTAAGATAATTTGATCTGAACTTCACACTAACCTGATTTGAACTTGTATTTTCTAAGATAATCTAATCTGATCTGAACTTACTTTTTTTTAATCTGAGATGAACTTATGTTGTCATATCGAATCTGAACTTTTTTATTTGATCTAAATTGTTTATATATATAAAATTAACTAAATTATAGTACTATGATTATTATCCTATTACTAATGTTATTATATTTATTATTATTATTGTTTCTACTATTCATAACTACAAATGTTATTAATATTGTTTATTACTACTACTGCCTATAATTATTACCATATTATATATATTGTTGTTGTTGTTGCTTCTTCAATATCTTATTAGTTTAAATATTCTTAAGTTTATCTCTATTATATAAGCCAAGGGAGGAGGTATGGTGTCCTCTCTGAAATGACTAGAATACCCTCTAATAAATTAAAACAACGTTATCTTTTTATAAAAAATTTTAAAAAATGAGAATATATGCCACTTGCCATATGGAACAAGTCAAAAATGGAATATGCAATCACCATTAATAACTTGACAAAATAGATTGATAAAATCAATTTCACGAAATTAATTACAATCTTCAATCAAAAATAGTTAGCGATATATCCTAACAACATAATACTTCGTATTTACAAAGTTCAAACAATATGGTTTATTAACATTCACAATCGTTAAAGAACTATATTAAAGCCACTGACAAGGAATTATTAAATTATCGACCAATTTTTTCAGTGACGGTATTGAACAGTTAAAAATCAGTCACTTGCAATTTAAAAAGATAATAATATCTACAAAAGAACCTCAATAATTTACATCACTACCGAAATAATTTTAGATTAAAAAATATATGTCCATTCGTACATATATAGCAACATAATAAGGTTGTTAACGTACGCATCGCGTGCATATATGACTAGTACTACTCATATATGAGCCTTATCTGGATCTTATCGACTAATTTTTATGAAGAGATTATACTTTAGGTAAGTATGAAACCGAATATTTTTCCAATTAAAAAAATGAAGTAGGTAGCTATTATTTGAGGCACTACTAGTTAACTACTACATTTTATGTTGGTATATATGTTTAATAATCACAATAGTATAAGCAACTGTAATAATGATAATGATTATAATAATAATATTAATAGTAATAATAGTAATCTGATAATGTTGGTATGTATGTTTAATAATCACAATAGTATAAGCAACTGTTATAATGATAATGATTATAATAATAATATTAATAGTAATAATAGTAATCTGATAATAATAATAATAATAATAATAATAATAATAATAATAATAATAATAATAATAATAATGATGATGATTATTATTATTACTATTACTCCATCTGCCCCACAATACTCTTGATACTTATCAGGATACATAGTTTTAGATGATAAGTTGTTGTTTTGTTATCAATTATTATTTATTGAAAAAGTAGATGTGATAGGAGTTACTAAATAGTAAAAGTAGTATTATTTTATTTGGTGGATAGAGTGTAGGTCAATGGTTATAATTGATAGGTAGTAGAAGTGATATTATTTTATTTGGAGGAAAGAGTGTGGGCCAATGGTTAAAAGGTAGAACGATTAAAAATAATAGTGAGTCATCTCCAAAAATAGAAGAGTAAATAGTATTTTGGGACAGATGAAAAAGGAAAGTGTAAAGAGTATTATGGGACGGAGAAAGTGTATTATGAGCTATTTAAATATAAGCCTGATTTGATTTGAACTTATCCAATCTGAAATTATATTTCTTATTTAATCTCATCTAGTTTGATATAACCTGAAATAAGCAAAGATAATGCTAACCAGACATAGTCTAAATATTATAAGCTACTTTACTAAGTGTTTATTATAAAATAATTATATAACTTTATTTACTTCCTCCATCTTTTCTACTTGCAACATTTCACTTATTTTGAAGTTTGATATTAATTCCAATATTTTTTTATTTGGTAATATCTTCTCTGTATCTCTTTCTTATCACATGAGTGCTACTTTTCTCTATCTCTGATCTATATCTATCTCTCTGCTCTTTGGATGAGTTTCGTAGAATATGTGTAGATGAGCTAAAATTATTAAAACAAGATTTGTCATTGTTCTAATAAAGAAATATAAAGTCAAAGTTCTGAAAGCATCAATTGATTAGGTAATAAGAGAGACAGCAACTAGCTATTTGTTTACTAATACCAAGATTAGCAACTCTTAGCTGGAACCAATGAAGAAAAGCACTTGCAAAAGAAAAAAAAACTGAGCTAGTAGCAACCTTATTTTACGGTGATTGATCTCTTTCAAATGTGAAAAGGTAATTTACATTTGGTTTACCATATTATTATTACAAACCAGGAAGAAAAGCAAACAAAAAAGAATGCTGGGTCTTGCTAGTTGTCTGGGGAGGAAGCAACAGAAAGATCTCCTAAAAGATCAGTCGAAAGAAATGCATAAAGATGAGGTCGATCAACTATGCAACATACCATCGGAGCAACCTCAAGTAAAGCGATCGGACTCCACCGTTAGCACAGAACCACATATTCAAGCCACCCCTTCGGTAATTGAACAAGGAAACCCAGGTAATCTTCTCATTCTGGATTGGATTTGAATGATAGTTCGAAATCCAAGGTTGTTTGAGCGTTCTACTGATCAACTGTGTTGCACAATCAAGTATTCAAGTTTAATGGCACATTTATTTGTAAGGGAATTATAAATTATTTGCTCGATGATGCTGATGAGTACGAATTAATCCAGCATTCTAGGGATCCAAACACACACTCTTGTAGGGTACGGTATTCCTTTTTCCTTGATGCTAGTTGAACCACCACGAGCACTACACGCGGTAGTCAACTTTTTTTTAATAAAAAAATAGGTAAGTTAAAGTTTCTTGTAAGTATTTCCAAAAAAGAGTATGCGAAAATTGACAGATCCGTCTTTGAGGGGAGACTTAATCCCAATATCTTTGAAATTGGAGGTGATATAAGTAGCACTAGATCATTGCCTAGAACTCCCGTGGTAGTCAACTTTAGAAATTTTTGGTAAGATAAATTATATTAACGCCCTTTTACAATTATCTAAGTACAACATACCTCATCCCCTCAGGCCTTAACCCCCTTAATGAAAATCGAACACACATATGGGTGGAAGATAAAAAGGCTTATTACCCTTCCACTTCCTCACTCTCTCCGCTTAAATAATGCTCACACGGTAGTCAACTTAGTATCAACTTATTACATTAGGACCGTAGGGTAGTCAACCTATGGGTGGAGAGTAGGGGAAGGTAAGGGAAGTCCCTACTCTCAAGAACCGTAGTTGAGAGGATTCGACCTTGTGACTTTAAGGTTACAAGATAAATTCCAACTAACTACACCAATCAAACTTGGTTTTGCACGAAGAAATTATTTACATTAAGTGTGACGTATTACTTTTTCCATCCTATTTTAAACTTAAGAAGTCAAGTAGAAAATATGCGTACCTTTTAAGTATCATATCTGGGCTGGTTCTTATAAGTTATAATACCAAATTCATTGTTGGATTACCAATTAAGCTTCGTTTGGCTCACTTGGTGGGGACTCCACCTCATGACATCAAGGTTAGGGGTTTAAATCACACCAAGTGAAGGGTACTTAGGTCTTAGAGGATGATTACCCTTACAATTCCCCCCTCCTTTTAAGTGTTTGGGCCTTTGGATCGGGCCTTCTGTAAGGACAATCTAAAATTTATTCATCTTACCAATTAAAAAGAAAAGTTTATTGTTGGAATTATAGTGGACCAAATGGTTGTTTCCTTCTAGGTATATAGTAAAAAATCTAGTCCCTGTCTAAATAACTAGAATTTCCTTGTGCTTTGGGTTCCTTATTCTTCCTTCACAGGCTTCACTTATTTGGTTGTGCCTTTTTGCCCAGTGAATCTTAAAACAAAAGTTGGATAAAACTTAGTTACACGCGATGCGATGTTTTTATGTATGCTCTAACGGATTGAGATATGGGCTAATAATTTTGGATATTATATTTGTGACACATGTATACATTGCGCTTTCGATAATAAATAGTTGTTGGTCTAGGAAATGTCTTAAATAATTTTATTTAGTAATGTATAAGATAAGATTTTTTACCATTATAAAATAATTCTGAAACAACAATTTTGTGATAGTTGCAGTATTGTAATAATTCTGAAACAACAATCTTTCATTACCAAGAAAATTCGAAATCCTACATTTACGGGACAATCACTAAACTAAAACATGTATTTATTTATTTTTGGTGAATGCCAAACTAAAAACCTTTCAACAACAAAAAGAATTATGATAAGTCAATTTGATACCCATGTAGTTAAAAAACACATGTAGCTTAGACAATATCCATCTTTTTGTTACTAATCTAGCAAATACGGTCAAAATTTTAATTAAACATGATGATGTAAGCCACACATACGATTGATCATCATTTGAAACGAACAATTTTCGTGCAAGAATTTAAGGATTCATCATACTTAAAAAAAAAAAGATTCATTATAAATTTATTCTATTCACATTATTTGGTTTTGTGTTTTAAGATATGAAATTGTCATTTTGAGTAATGGGATGTAATTGTGAGTTTCTAATCTTTTACGAGTTCCTAAATTCAATAATTGTGGGGTGTTTGTTATCTTGTCTTTAAATACATTTTTTTCCACAAAGATCAATATGAGATTATAGATTAGTTGGTTAGTGACTTTGCATTCCAAATTAGAGGTTACAGGTTCGATTCTTTCCCCACACATATTTATTGTTTACTTTGTGTAGTTTGTATGGGAGAGGGCGGGTTACATGTGCCAACACGACAATTCTTTAATTTGGATATATAAATGGTTATACAACATATTAGAGTTTAAAGATATAGGTCGTCAACCAACAACAATTCATTTTTAAAATTTGAGATAAATATTTGTTCCCAAATACCAAACTTCATTGCTATTGTCCATAATAAACTATTGCTAAACAGATTTTGATGGAAAGAAGTATAAAAAAACAAGTTCCATACAATTTATCGTACTGTTGAAGATAATAGATAATGTCATGTCAAAAAAAACTTTGTAGATAATGGCGGAGCCTAAGTCGATAAAGTATATATTTTTTATTTTTTACGGGCGATAAAGTATATTTAATAATTATTGACAACAAAAAATTACAGAAAACAAACATGACTAACAATATAGCACTAATATACTGAACAAATTACTAAAATTAAGTTGATTTATAGCGAGTTTCTTGGAGACTAATATATTTTCATGTGGCTAACAAGCTATATGCTATTACTATATGACGTATTAAACATAAATATTTTTTTAAAGTCATACGACATCTACAGAATAATTCAAAACCAAAAACACACATATTAAATTGCATCAAACAAAATAATATAATATCAAAATCACGATCGCTGATAAAATCTAACAATTTTGCAAGCCCTCTTCCACATCCATGTTTGATACAGCTTTCTACGAGGGGGTCTATTAATCTCTTGTAATTTTGACGTAAAACTTGATTTGATTCAACTGATTGTCGTTTAAAAATTGACATCTCCTGTGAAGCCGTACAAATTCTCATCAACAAATCAATTTATAATAGAAAACAAAACACCAAAAGCTAAGTCCCCAAACTCTCACAAGGAGAGAGATAAAACCCAACATGTGGGTAGATATAACCCAATATATGGGTAGTGCAACTCTCCATTAGAGAGAGACTGAATGTTTATTGTAAAGAAAAGCTTTAAAAAAAAAAAAGAGAACAAACAGGGCTTACCACCTCCTATAAGGGTGGTAGTAGTCCCTAGATCAAAAAAGAAAATTAGGGTTTTCAGAGAGAAAAGAGAGAGAGAACCACATATTAAACACAAATAAGTATGTATGAATAGCATGTTAATAATATGCATAGAAATTCAAATAAATTTTCTGCCATAATTATAAAAAAGCACATTCAAACTATAATCATACTTTTATTTATAAGTTAAAACTATTATCATACTAATATCCGTTTTTAAATAAGTGCAACATTTCCCATTTTAAGAAATGTCACAATAACTTCAACATAGTTCAAAATGTAAAGTTTTTTTTACTTTTATTTACATAAATGTCATTACTTAATTTCTCCAACAACTTAATTAATTTATTGTCCACCAACTTAAACAACATTAATTAATCAATCCACCCAACCATCCTCTGTCATCTCAGCCACCACTCTCTCTCCCCACCTCAATCCACACACCCATCTCTCTCCTCAACTCAACCCACCCACCCCTCCTCTCTCCTCAACTCAATCCACCCACCCATCTCTCTAGGTACTTTGGTCTGTGTGCCACTTCTCTATGCTGCACTTATTAAGAAAGGAATGAAGTTTCTTTTTAAATGGACTATTATCATAAACTTATTATACACGTACAAACGATACCTTCAATCATCCTAAAGGATTGAAATAATACATTTTTTAGAATTCTAAAGGCAACTCAATCTTAAGCATACTTTGACCATTAATATATTTAAGTATGAATAAACGAAATATATGTTGAGATGAATCCAATAAAATCTCACATGAGTATTTGTCTTGTTAGAATTAATACCACATGTGCTAACAAATCGAGCAACCAAAGTAAAATTTGTAGAAATCAACAAACAGGAATAAAGAAATGAAACAATAAAGAGTTAAGACACAAGATTTACATGGAAATCTTAAGAGCATGGATATAACCACAATACTGCACTAGGACTTTGAATATGGGATAATAATACCTGGAGACAATTCGATCTCTCTAATCATTCTTTAGAAGTGTCTATAGATTAATTCCTCTCTTAATATGTGAATTTCAGTCTCTCCCTCAACAAAGCGACCTTTATGATAGAGCATAAACATAAGCTGAGTAAACATAGGAATCCGTGATACAAAACCAAATCTAATGAGTTGCCTGCTCGGTTAACGAAATTGCCCACCCGAGCTCCATAGCATGACCAGGCCTAGTTGAACAAGGGAAAAACTAGGTCGTTACTAACTCCCGTAATGTCCCCTAATGTCAAATAAAAAAAACCTAACTATCCACCTAAACTAGTCAAGTGGTAAGTAAGGGTCGAACCACAAGGATCGGAGGTCTCACCAAGGTAGAGTCGCTACAAGTAAGCTAAGTCGAAGAAATCGTCAAGTTTTGGTTGAACTAAGTGATTAAAACTATTGGAATCAAATTAGGAAAAACACTAGGAATGGGAAATCACCACAATCATAGTTCACATCCAACAACCAAATAGAGATAAAGGGGTTGACAAGTATTGGGGATATGCAAATGGAATAAACAAACCTAAACACCTCTAAAATCGTTGTTAGGGAGTTTAGAGTCCTAATTATGGCAACAAAACCTATATTTCGAGGTGTTATCACCTAACTAGGCCAAGTTAGGAATTGAAATCAAACCCAAGTTAATACCAATCAACAAGTGATGTGTAGCAACTAATCAATCGATCATGAAGGTCAACCACATAAAAGTAAACCATTAAATGGGCAACAAAAGAATCAAAAGGTGATAGAGCTCACATCAACTAAGTCACCAATCAACATTAAAGATTGAAATTGCACAAATCCCAAGTATAATCAACCCAATAAACTCTACTCATGAAAATAGGATGCAAACAATGATTGGGCTACTCCCAATCCTAGTTAATGAACTACTCACTACCCATTATACTACCAAACATCCTAAACATGGAAAAACTAGCAATAAATCACCAATCTAAAAATAGCAAAAACCAAAAATCAAGACTTTAAAGCAAAAATAAGATAAAATCTAGTGAGTAAACAAGAAGAATCTAAGAAAAGATGGAAACTTTAATCTAAATTAACTACTAAGCATGAAGATTAAATAATGAAAACATGAAACTAACAAAGTAGAAATGCATAAAAACAATGAGAAAGAAAGAAAGGGTTGAGAGGATTACTAAGGAAACAAGAAACTTCAAAGAAATTGTCACTTTTTCATTGATTTTCAATCTCCAAATTACACCTCTTGAGCCAAGTTTTCTCTCTCCTACACTAGTAAGCAAGATTAGGGTTCTCAAAATCTGGGATCCTTTCTAAAATAGGGTAGAGGAGTATTTATACCCCCCCTAATTACACGAGTCGTAAAAGAAAAGAAATCCGGAAAAGGCCCAGCGAACAGAGGCCCGGGCGGGCTAAAACGGGCCCGGGTGGGCTAGTTAGAGGACCCCGGGCGAGCTCCATGGTGGCCCGGGCGGTGCAGGGTAGATGGGCCCGGTCTGGTACCCCGGGCGTGCGTTAAAAATCTAGGCATGAGGCAGAATGTTTGGCAGCTGATGCGCCCGGGCGGGCGGTCACATAGCCCAGGCGGGCGACTTGGCCCGAGCGAGCCGTCACATAGCCCGGGCGGGCGAATTTGCTCGGGCAGATTTCCTGGAGCTCGGGTGGGTGTCTTTGCTCAGGTGGTCCTTGAGCTTCCCGGGCAAACTCTTGCTTCCCTTTTTTGCTCCCCTCTTAGCTTGTAGAAGCTTGAGTTCCTACACATCAAAGATCAAATAGAAGAGTAGGGAAGGGGGATGCAAATACATGTACACGCGTGCTCAGAGAGAGTTAGATAGAAAAAAAGCGAAATTAAGAGAAAAAGAAACTAAAATAGGAAATAAGTCAAGTAAAATAGCCTTAATACTACCCTAGGAGTGAGATAAATCGTCTCACTCATCAACTTCCCCCAAACTTGAGTGTTTGCTTGTCCTCAAGCAAAGTGCAAAAAAGAAATTGGAGGAAAGGGAATGACCTAACGAAGATAGCAAGGCAAAATCAACCAAGACAAAACACACTTAAGGTAAAACAAAGAAACTATATACACTAACTCATTTTCGTAGGAATCACGATCACTTTTAGCATAAGTGACAAGCCATTTAAACCTCAAAGTTGCCAATGAGGACGAGTAATGCTCTCGTAAGGGTTTTCTAAGAGTTTGACCCATAACTCTAGATCTTAGAATTCAAGGCAAATCAAAAATAAGAAAACCAAAAGAGTGAAAAAAAAAAAACAAAAAAATGATGCTCTTAAGTGACATTTTGAAGAGGAGCAAACACAAATGGATGCAAGAATTTCTAGACACTAAAAGTAAGCATGCTCAAAGATGTCCATAGGTTGATTAAAACATACCATACACTAAGCATAAAGAACTAGATAGAGCACATTTCATCAAATTCTACAACCATACATACCGCTTTCTCTCAACTAGTTTCAAATTCGCTATTCAAGGTAGCTTCTCTAAACTCCGAAGAATGGAGCCGATAAATGTAACAAGAAATAGAAGAGGAGAAGGTTACTCGACATCTCGACATGGCACATTCGCTCAATAGGCTTGATTCCAATCTTCCGCCACCGATAATGACTCAACCCTCTAAGGGCAAAAGGACTTTTTAAGGTGGTAACGTAGGCTAGGGGTAAAGGGTGCGAATAATTTTGGATAGTGGTGCTCAATCCTAAAATAGTGAAGTTTTAGTAGGAGCGAAAGAGCTAAATAACCATAAATCACAAATCATACTCAACCATTTCGGGATAAGGTTTCCCCCAAACTTATTCAAAAACATAACAATAATGAACTTTTTTTTTTTATTTTCTCTCCCCTTTTTTTTTTTTTTTTTTCATCTTGTTCAAATTTTTTTTTTTTCATTTTCCCCGCCTTCTTTGACTTTGGGTGGCTTTTTCTATGAAGTTACAATTGCATTTATTCGAATATATACACAAAATTTCCACTATACCATAAGAATCTCATCATTTTTCTCTTCCCCCTTTTTTTTTTCAAATATTATTCAAGACAATCGCTCTAACTTCACTATTCACTACAAGGGTGAAAAATAAAATATGGAGGCAATTGGCTTGTATTGAGGTAACCAAAGAAAAGGATAAGGCTCGAAGGGTTAAGAGGAAGGGCAATTGCAAATTTAAAGAAAACCAAGAAAAAAAACGAAAACAAAGGGCCTAAAACTATAAAAATCAAAAAAAAATAGTAACTGAAATGAACGCCTTTATTTTTCCCTAGAGTGGCTTGGTCGCGATCTTGGATAGACTGGAGTCAAGTTCTCGATAAAAGTATGCACTGTCGAGGATCCATGCCGCTCAAAATAGATGTTGGGGCTTTTTGAAAGTCCTCACATGGGAGAGCAACACCATCATACCACCATCCATGAATTAAGGTCTTGTGCTCTCAAAAAGTTCTAACTACTACCTTAGAATATAGTATCCTAAAATCAACCATAAACATCTCAAAGCATGCAGACTTCTAACATCTAGGAATAAAAGCATTCAAAAGAGTGGGGTTTCAATGATATTGCTCTCAACTCAAGAGCAAAAGAAATAAATAAAAGAAAAGTTTGCCTTGATTCATACGTTTTTTTTTGTTTTTTTATTTTATTTTATTTTTTTTTATTTTTATATACACACCATCAAACTCAAACATCACTCATCAAATATCAACACTAAACATCAAGCAATTCTAACCCTCATGAAGTACACCCCAAAAATTAAACCTACCCTCTAGACACTTAGTCATTCACTACCCTTTTTTTTAAACATCCCCACCCTTTTAATACAAGTGAAAGCAACCCCCCCAAACTTATCAAAAACACCGTCCTCGGTGTACCAAGCATATACATAGGGGGGAGGGCGGGGGAAAGATGATGAGGATCCTAATCCTCATCCACCGGGTCATCGTTCGATAGTTGGGACGCGGGAGGACCATGGGGGGACCAACCCCCGTCAAATGTAGGATCGTCAAAAGGGTAGGAAGGATCGCCCCTTGGATCGGTCCCACCCGACACCGTGTAGTCATATGGTGGTGGACGAGGGGGCCAAAAGGGGTAGGTCGGTTGACCACTGTTCCACCCCGGAACCGGCCCATATTGGGGAGGCATGTTGGGGTAGTTGACAAATGGCTCAACTAGACCTTGCTTCACATGATAATGAAAAATTTTATTTTGTTGGAGCATGATAGTGTCAATGTCTTGTCTCATCCTTTGGTATTGGTCATTGAGGTGACCAAACCCTTGGGATTGAGACAATGCGAGGTTGGCTAGGTGAGCCTCTATTGAAGACATGTCAAAAGAGGACTCACCTTGGCCGGAGGAGGGGCCGGCTCGGGAGGGAGGGGGTCGTGGAGGTGGACTATCATCACCACCTCCTTGGGGTACCTGCGGCCCTTGATCCCTAATGGTTCTATCAATGTAATTGGGATTGAGCGCGTTTCTCGTAAGAGAAGTGATAGATGGGTTAGGAAGGCGGCACCATGAGGTTTTCTCCGACCCTATTAAATGGACGTAGGGACGGGTTTCATTGCCACCTTGGCGGATGAAATTCATCACCCGCAATTGCCGGATGTCTAGGAAGACATCCGTTGAAACAGGGGAGAGGGTGGCAAGTTCTTGACCAAGATCCAAATGACGGGCAATAAGTGTAATCATGCCCCCCATAACAATGCCGGATCGGTGTGGAGTGCCGTCCCGGTGTTGTATCATCCGAACTACAAATTGCTCGGCAAAGTTTATAGGGGGTGGATCTTGGTGCTCTTGGGTGCACAACCAAAGTGCCGGCATTTCATGTTCACTTGCCGCGCCTACTTCGGAACGGCCATAGACCGCGTATACCATCATGCGATGCATGTAGCGCATCGCAAGATGGATAATGGAGGATGATTTCTCATGACTCCGGTCGAAGTAGTCTCGGGAACATGTAATGCGGGCCCAAAACCTCTCTAAGTTAAAATCGCCGAGAGTGTTTAAATCCGTTCCCGTAGGGGAATTTGGATCACACCCAAAACAAGTATTTAAATATTCAAATGACATATTGTAATCCGCATTGAAGAGACAGAAACGAATTAGGGTCTCGCCCGTCTCATCATCCGTGTCACGTGATAATGTACTTAAAAATTCACATACAAGTGAGGGGTAAGTGGGAGCGGATTTGTTTAGGAATGAAGTCCACCCAATTCGGCGCACAACAAACGCACATCTTCATCAATGCCCAATGCAGTGCATGAGCGTTGATGGTAAAATTTTGTTGGTTTAAAATCGCGTTTGATGTGCGTCCGAAAAAGGCTTTTCTCGGCGGCGCTTGTAAGTGTGATATTGAATCTCCTCCCTGGTTGGGAGGAGTCTTGTTGATGAGAGTTTGTGGTCGCATCTTGAGCTAAATTAGATTTACGGCTTTTAGACGGCCTTGACATTGTTATGAAAATCGAAAATCGTAAATTTTCGTTTAACTACAATGTCGAGGTTGTTTAATCATGTAAAGCTAATTCCCAAATTGCAATCACAAATTAACTCAACAAGTACAATGTCAAACTTGCAAAGCTAAACAAAAACACAAACACTAGTCTACAATTTCAACAAATCTCTAATACAAATTCCAATTAATCCACAAGCAAACCACACAAAACCAACAATTATTTCACAACTAAAAGGAAACTATAAAGAAAAACTAATCAAGGACTAATCCACAAGTAATACCACAATCAAATCACAACTAATACCACAATCAAATCACAAACAATTATCTAATGTAGCATAATAATTTCAACTAATCAACTATCCTACACCACAATCAAGGGGAGAAACAATAATGGGGAAAAACTAAATTATAACTAGGATATTGAGATGAAGAAATGAGAATAAGCAAGAGTTAGAGGAATTTGTTACCCAACAATGGAGAAATTCCTTGAAACCTTGCAAAATCTTGTTCTTTTATCCCAAAATGTGATGCTCTTCTACCCTTGAAGCTTCCTTGAGTGTTAATGGAGGAGAGAGAAAGTTTAGGTTTAAGGGTTTGTGAAAGATGGGGATTTTGTGAGTTAAAGAGTGAAATTTGTTGGGGTTTTGTAAAGAAGATGAAAAATGCGGTGATTTTGTGGTTTAAATGAGTGGATTTGATGGAAAAATGAGGATTTGAGAGTTTGAAATGTGAGGGTTTGAGGGCTTTTGAGTGGGAGAGAAGTGAGAGAGTGAGGGAGATGAGTTGGGAATGTGAAGAAATGAAAAAGAGAGGAAGAAAGAAAGAGGCATGAGCCTCAATTTTTTTTTCCGGCTGGAGTGCAGCGCCCGGGCGGGCTTGACGAAAATCCCCGGGCGAGCTGATGTCCAAGCTCGGGCGGTGCAGGGTGGGTGGGCCCGGGCTCGCTACCCGGGCGGGCGGTAACTTTTTCACCCTGAGGCAGAATGCCTCAAATTTTCTTGCCCGGGAGAGTGGGCATGTAGCCCGGGCGGGCCTTCTTGAGCTCGGGCGAGCTCGTTTGATGCTTGGCCTTCCTTTTTTTTCTTTTTACTTCTTTCTTTGCCTCTTTTCTCTCGTTTTTTTTTTTTTTTTTTTTTTTTTTTTTTTTTTACCTACACCAATAAAAACAAGAGTTAGTGAGGAAAATTTAAAATAAAATAAAAGTAGAAATAAATTGAGAAGGAAAAGAAAGTGATGAAAGGAAGAGAGTAGGAATTTGGGTTGCCTCCCAAAAAGCGCTTGTTTTTAAGGTCTTTATCTTGACCATGATGGAATGTGTGCTTCAAGTGGTAGGAGGGGGGGTGAAATCCCCAAGGATGGTAGTAGAGATTGCTCTAACAAAGGCATCACCATAATATTTCTTCAATCTGTGCCCATTAACCTTGAATGGGCTTTGGCTTGGACAAGAGATGGTGACCGAGCCATAGGGCAAGACTTCCTTAACTTCATAAGGGCCACTCCATCTTGATTTGAGCTTTTCGGGGAAGAGTTTCAATCGTGAGTTGTAGAGGAGTACTGGGTCACCAACATGGAACTCCTTCTTAACAATGTGCTTGTCATGCCAATCTTTGCGCCTAGCTTTGTATATGCTTGCACAATCATAAGCTTCCATGCGGAGTTCTTCAAGCTCATTTAGATCAAGGAGTCTCTTGTCACCCGCACTCTTCAAATCAAAGTTAAGGGCCTTGATTGCCCAATGAGTCTCGTGCTCAAGTTCCACCGGAAGGTGGCAAGACTTCCCATACACCAACTTGTATGGAGTGGTGCCAATGGGAGTCTTGAAGGCGGTTTGATAGGCCCATAGTGCATCATCAAGCTTGACTGACCAATCCTTTCTATTCCTATCCACGGTCTTTTCTAGGATCAACTTGATCTCTCTATTTGACACTTCGACTTGCCCACTTGTTTGAGGGTGGTAAGAGAGACCAACCCTATGGTGAACACCATATTTAGCTAAGAGAGCTTGAAATGACTTCTTAGCAAAATGGGAACCCCCGTCGCTTATAATGGCCTTGGGCACACCAAATCGTGGAAAGATAGTCTTTTTGAACAACTTAGTCATGACCTTTGAATCATTAGTGGGGCTTGCAAGACATTCAACCCATTTGGAGACATAATCCACCGCAAGAAGAATGTAGAGGTTGCCACAAGAGGAGGAAAAGGGTCCCATAAAGTCAATTGCCCACACATCAAATACCTCAAGCTCTTGGATTGAATTTTGAGGCATTTCCTCCCTCTTGGAAATATTCCCGGTTCTTTGACAACGATCACAAGTTTTGACAAAAGCCCATGCATCCTTGAAGAGAGTGGGCCAAATCAAACCACTTTGAAGAACCTTGGCGGCGGTCTTGTTTGATCCCATGTGTCCTCCACAAGGGGAAGAATGACACATCTCAAGAACTCCTTTCATCTCTTCATTAGGAACACACCTCCTATATAAGCCATCAGAACACCTCTTGTAAAGCAAGGGCTCATCCCATATGTAATATCTTGAATCATGCTTGAGCTTGCGCCTTTGTTGTGGTGTAAATTCGGGGGGAATTGCACCACAAGCTAAGAAATTCACAATATCGGCGAACCAAGGGAGGTCCTTGCCCTCAATAGCATACAAGGCATCATCACGAAGGTCTTCATTAATGGGAGCATCATCCATACCAAGTTCCATAGGCTCCAATCTAGAGAGGTGACCCGCAACAACATTCTCACATCCTTTCTTGTCTCTCACCTCTATGTCAAATTCTTGAAGAAGCAAGACCCATCGAATCAACCTTGGTTTAGCATCTTTCTGAGACATCAAGTACTTGAGTGCCGAATGATCGGTGTACACAATAGTCTTGGACCCAACAAGGTATGATCTAAACTTCTCAAAGGCGTACACCACCGCCAACAACTCTTTCTCGGTAGTAGTGTAATTGCGTTGTGCATCATTGAGGGTCTTGCTAGCATAGTAGATGACATGAGTCTTCCCTTCTTTCTTTTGACCAAGGACCGCTCCAATTGCATTATCACTTGCATCACACATGAGTTCAAAGGGAAGTGTCCACTCCGGTGGTTGTACAATTGGAGCGGAGGCGAGAGCTTCTTTAATCCTACAAAAAGCATCTAGGCACACATCATCAAATACAAACTCACTCTCCTTTTGGAGAAGAGTGGTGAGAGGTTTGGTAATTTTAGAGAAATCTTTAATAAACCTCCAGTAGAAACCGGCGTGGCCTAGAAAAGATCTCACCCCCTTAACCGTAGTTGGAGGTGGATGTCTCTCAATTACCTCAACCTTGGCCTTATCCACTTCAATTCCTTTGTATGACACTTTATGCCCAAGAACAATGCCTTCTTGAACCATAAAGTGACATTTTTCCTAAATAAGGACAAGGTTGGATTTCTCACATTTCTCCAAACATTGAGTGAGGTTAGATAAGCAAGCATCAAATGAAGAACCACATACGGAAAAATCATCCATAAAAACTTCCATGGTATCTTCAATCATATCGGCAAAGATTGCCATCATACAACGTTGGAAAGTTGCCGGTGCATTACATAGCCCAAATGGCATCCTACGATAAGCATAGGTACCATAAGGGCAAGTGAAAGTCGTTTTTTCTTGATCCTCCGGGTGAATGGGGATTTGAAAGAACCCGGAGTAACCATCAAGATAACAAAAATAGTTATGCACCGCTAATCTTTCCAACATTTGATCAATGAAAGACAATGGAAAATGATCCTTCCGGGTGGAGACATTTAGTTTTCGATAATCAATGCACATTCTCCACCCCGTAACGGTCCTAGTGGGGATGAGTTCGCCTACATTATTGCGAATCACCGTCATCCCCCCTTCTTAGGAACTACTTGCACCGGGGATACCCACTTACTATCTGAAATAGGATAGATGATCCCCGAAGCAACTAGTTTAAGGACCTCCTTTTTTACAACTTCCATCATAGAAGGATTCAATTTCCTTTGCCTTTCTCTTGAAGGTTTAACATCATCCTCCAAAAGAATACGATGCATACAAAGAGTTGGGCTAATCTCCTTCAAATCATCAATTGTATAGCCTAACACACTCTTATGCAATCGTAACACATCAAGCAATTTGGAGATTTGTTCTTGACTCAATTCGGCATTCACAATAACGGGATATGTAGAGGAAGGGCCAAGGAAAACATACTTAAGGTTCGAAGGTAGAGGTTTTAATTCTACCTCCGGAGCTTTGGTATCACTTTTTGAAATTTTTGCCTCTTTCTCATCAATAGCCAAGAACACATCTTCAAATGGTTCAAGGTAGAGGTTTGTTGAGGGGAGTTGTAGTTAGGCCTTTGGTTTCCTTGAAACCCGGGGGGAGGTCTAGCATTTGAATATTGGCCTTGATTAGGATACAAACCACGATATTGACCTTGGTTGTATCCATGTTGGCCTTGACCTTGACTTTGATTAACATTTTGACCCACATTTTGAAATCCATTTTGATTAGAGTTTTGGCCTTGGTTCTTCCACCCAAAATTCGGGTTATGACGCCAACCCGGATTAAAGGTGTTAGAATAGGGGTCGAATTTTTGATTTAGGGCATTGACTTGTTCCATGAGGAAGGAGAAGTGATGTTAGAGTCTACAAAGTTGCATTGGGAAGAATAATGGTGATATGCTCCACAAGTATCACAAAACAATAAATGCATGGGCATGTTAGTATGACCGGAATGGGGAGTGTTCCCATAACTATTCACATGAGACATGTTAGGAGGGGGACATGAGTTGGGGTTTTGGGAATGACCAAGCATGGAGACATTAGATGAGGAGGGGGACATAGTAGATGATTTCAATTGATTAACTGATGCATCTACTTTAGAAGTAGTAAATCAATGCTATCAACTTCATACCTTCCACCTCTCTTGGAGGTTGAAGCGCGCTCCCCTTTGTTCCAATCTCGGTCATTTTGAACCACATGTTCAATTGCTCGAAGAGCTTCATCCACCCCCTTCATCATTATGGGTCCACCCGCTCCCGCGTTTAGACTCATCTTGTTGTGAGAAGAAAGTCCATTGTAGAAACAATGGAGTTGCATCTCCTTCCCCATGTCATGATGTGGACACTCCCTCAAGAGGCTTTTGAATCTCTCCCATGCTTCATTTAGACTCTCACCTTCTTTATCATTGAATGTCACAATTTTAGCTCTCATTTCGGCCGTCTTTTGCAAAGAATAAAATTGGCCCAAGAAAGCTTTGGTGACTTCTTCCCATGTGGTGAGTGAGTTAGGAGGTAAGTCCATGAGCCAACGTGATCCTTCATCTCTTAAGGAGAACTTGAACATGCTTAGGCGGATGTAATCTTGTGTGACTCCATTGTGCTTCACCGTCGAGCAAAATTCAGTAAACCTCCTCAAGTGTTCTTGAGGGCATTAATGTCAACTACCCCCAAATTGATTGTTTGAAATGAGTTGAATGAAAGCCGGTTTGAACTCAAGATCATTTGCTTGTGTGGTGGGTGCAACAATGGCACTTGTTGGAGTATATGCCATAGGAGCACCATAGTCTCTCAAACTCCGGTTGTTTACTTCCCCCATTTCTTGCTCAAATTCCTCAAATTCCTCGAAACTAGAGGATCTTGTAGAACTTTGAGACTTCCAATGGTGGAGGTAGGATGTGGTTGCTCTTGCACTCTCTCGCCTCTCAACCCTCTTCTTATAGCTTTTACGGTTCTCTCTAGTTCCCTATCAAATGGAATAAGGGGCAAGGCACGATTGCTTCTTGGCATACAAGACAACAAGGCTCAAGAGGGGTACTCAAACAACTAAGCAAGCAAAGGACACCAACACACAAACAACAAAAGAACAAGAAAAGAAAAAATAAAGACTTAGACTCACAAACAAAACTACTATTCAATGAAAATACACCGATCCCCGGCAACGGCGCCAATTTGAACAAGGGAAAAACTAGGTCGTTACTAACTCCCCTAATGTCAAATAAAAAAGACCTAACTATCCACCTAAACTAGTCAAGTGGTAAGTAAGGGTCGAACCACAAGGATCGGAGGTCTCACCAAGGTAGAGTCGCTACAAGTAAGCTAAGTCGAAGAAATCGTCAAGTTTTGGTTGAACTAAGTGATTAAAACTATTGGAATCAAATTAGGAAAAACACTAGGAATGGGAAATCACCACAATCATTGTTCACATCCAACAACCAAACAGAGATAAAGGGTTTGACAAGTATTGGGGATATGCAAATGGAATAAACAAACCTAAACACCTCTAAAATCGTTGTTAGGGAGTTTAGAGTCCTAATTATGGCAACAAAACCTATATTTCGAGGTGTTATCACCTAACTAGGCCAAGTTAGGAATTGAAATCAAACCCAAGTTAATACCAATCAACAAGTGATGTGTAGCAACTAATCAATCGATCATGAATGTCAACCACATAGAAGTAAACCATCAAATGGGCAAGAAAAGGATCAAAAGGTGATGGAGCTCACATCAACTAAGTCACCAATCAACATTAAAGATTGAAATTGCACAAATCCCAAGCATAATCAACCCAATAAACTCTACTCATGAAAATAGGATGCAAACAATGATTGGGCTACTCCCAATCCTAGTTAATGAACTACTCACTACCCATTATACTACCAAATATCCTAAACATGGAAAAACTAGCAATAAATCACCAATCTAAAAATAGCAAAAACCAAAAATCAAGACTTTAAAAGCAAAAATAAGATAAAATCTTGTGAGTAAACAAGAAGAATCTAAGAAAAGATGGAAACTTTAATCTAAATTAACTACTAAGCATGAAGATTAAATAATGAAAACATGAAACTAATAAAGTAGGAATGCATAAAAACAATGAGAAAGAAAGAAAGGATTGAGAGGATTACTAAGGAAACAAGAAACTTCAAAGAAATTGTCACTTTTTCATTGATTTTCAATCTCCAAATTACACCTCTTGAGCCAAGTTTTCTCTCTCCTACACTGGTAAGCAATTTCTAGAATAGGGTAGAGGAGTATTTATACCCACCCTAATTACACGAGTCGTATAAGAAAAGAAATCCGGAAAAGGCCCAGCGAATAGAGGCCCGGGCGGGCTAAAACGGGCCCGGGCGAGCTAGTTAGAGGACCCCGGGCGGGCTCCATGGTGGCCCGGGCGATGCAGGGTAGATGGGCCCGGTCTGGTACCCCGGGCGTGCGTTAAAAATCTAGGCATGAGGTAGAATGTTTGGCAGCTGATGCGCCCGGGCGGGCGGTCACATAGCCCGGGCGGGCGACTTGGCCCGGGCGAGCCGTCACATAGCCCGGGCGGGCGAATTTGCTCGGGCGGATTTCCTGGAGCTCGGGCGGGTGTCTTTGCTCGGGTGGTCCTTGAGCTTCCCGGGCAAACTCTTGCTTCCCTTTTTTGCTCCCCTCTTAACTTGTAGAGGCTTGAGTTCCTACACATCAAAGATCAAATAGAAGTGTAGGGGAGGGGGATGCAAATACATGTACACACGTGCTAAGAGAGAGTTAGATAGAAAAAAAGCGAAATTAAGAGAAAAAGAAACTAAAATAGGAAATAAGTCAAGTAAAATAGCCTTAATACTACCCTAGGAGTGAGATAAATCTCACTCATCACTAGTTCATGCCTACACGGGCTAAAATTCACTGCCTAATTAGGCGCAGTCAAAGCAACTACCTGCCGGAGCCAGACTACTGCCAGCCTGGGCCCACTGCCATCCCGCCCGGCCCAGTGACCATGTTGTGCTACGCTGCTTCGCTGCTGTTGTGTTCATGCTCACAATCTCTTATCTTGAAGATCGGTAAATTAAGAACACGCCTCTAATAAATATAACTATCATATCGACTTGTCATCATCACTCTTCATACATCACATAGTGAATAACTGCTTCCTACTTGTAGAGAAAGTCAGACGGATGCCTTACTCGACCCGGAGTCTTGATTACCACAACACGTACCATACCAACTCTTCTTAGTTCGACGAGCATTCCTGTGGTGCTCCTACTCAAATAAAAATCCTCCTCTGGGCTCGATTTCTCACGCACCATTCTCATGTGTGCCATTTTTACCTTGTTCGTTCCACCCATGAGTCTCTTATGGTCAATCTTGATCTTAAGGTAAGTCAACCACTTCAACACCAATTCAGCCACTTCATATTCAGCTACCAATATACATCATCTTAAGATCTTTATACAACTAGTCACCTCTAGAAAGCATAGTGTGACCTCCTTCCATCAATTTACACTCCAGCTCTCCTCACTTCTATGGTATACACCACCTTCTTTTTTATCTCAAACTTCCATCCTCACGGACTTTGAAGTGAGCTTCTTTATTGTTGGACCTTTTCCTTAATCTTGTCCAACTTTTCATCCCCAACTGGACTATCTTTGACCTCATCGAAAACTAACAATCCTAAAATAAGAGAACTCAATTTCGCCTTGATCTCTCCTGGCTCTAAGATCTCATATTCAACCTTTACACATCTGATTGCAACTCATTTAGGCACTAGCAAGGTGTTAACGCTATTGCTTGAGAACTATATTCACCTTCCCTTCATGAGCTGCATATCCAAGTTGTAATGCTTTATCAACTCCAACGAGTGTCTCTGCCTCAAGATGTACTTCAAAATCTTATAGTTTGTAAATATCTTACATCTTGCCCCATATAGAAAGCTTCTACAAATCTTCAAGTCACATACTATGACATCTAGTTCTAAATCATGGGTAGGATAATTGGCTTCATACGGTTCCCAGCAGGCTTCTGATTGGAAGCTTCATTATCGAGCTTTCCATTAGTTGTTCCGATTCCACTTTATTCACGCTTTTGCTTCTATAAATACTGGTACTCTGATAGAAATTTAGGGCGCAAGTGGAAGTTTTAAAGGACCCGCCATAATATAATATAATTGCATTTTCATTGATTTCATTAATTAGAATTGTATGATTATATTTGTGAGAGTCCATGTAACACTACAACCCATACGGAGTTGAGTATATCGTCATCAATGCGCATCCAGGGCCAACAACTGTCCTCAATAACCAACACACGTTCTTCCGACACATTTTGTCCTCACTCATACACACCCTGAGAAACTTCTCAGGTTGTCACCCATCCCTGGACTACTCCCAACCAAGCACACTTAAATGTGGAGTAACTAAGGAAATAAGCTTCCTAAAATAAAGATGCATCTTGTTGAAATTAGTAGCCTGCTAAATCCCTTTAAAGCAATCATGAGGGGTATTACAGCCCATATCTCTCACTTATCTCTTTGGTAGAACTCTTGTTTCTACCCTTCTAAATATTTTATGGGAGCTCTCTTAATTAGCTCACCTTTGGACTCATGTACATACAACATATTTATAGTTGTTGTATCCTAGTTTCTAGATATCTCTACACTTGTCTAATATCTATGATTTTTACAAGATATATCTAGATACATCATCACTTGATTTTTCTAGACTACACACTACATTTTTTCATTATACTTCCAGATTTTTTTAGATTAACCTCTAATACTCCCCCTGATTTTGAAAAATCTTATACTTTAGATGTTTTGAATATGTTTTTTTTTTTTTTGGTGAACAACGGTAACATAGATTAATCAGTTATGGCAAAAAGCCTATTACAATCCGACAACACGAGTTCTTGGCAATAATTAGGGATTAGGGGAAAATGCCTAATTACAAAAGGAGAATCATCTCCATTCCGACAAACATTTGCTAGATGATCCGCCACTTGATTAACTTGTCTTCTAACGAAAGTAAGGCAGGTTTTCTGGAAGTAGAGCTGCAGTTCCCTGCAATCCATAATAATATCACTATAGAAATCTTCATGAGTAGTCTTAGAATTAATGATATCAACAACCATTTTACAATCCGAATGAAGCGCAACATGAGACAAATTTCTTGTGCTTGCTATCCGAAGGCCATGCATAATGGCAAGGAGCTCTGCATGAAAGGGGTTATTTGCATATGAAAAGGATTGGAAACCGAGTCTCCACCCACCTGTGTTATCCCTAATGATTCCTGCAATACTGATCTTGGTTTTAATGTTTACAAATGATGCATCCACATGCACATGAACAAACGGTGGAGGAAAAGGACGCCATTTACCAAGGGGGGTTGCAACATGAACATTGAGAGGGGGGAGAGAGGCTTGATGTTCCTTGACAAGCGAAACAACCATATTTAAAGTATAGGAAGCAGGGGGTAATCTTTTTGGTAAAAAATAAAACGATTTCGGTTTTTCCATATCTCAAAACACAAACAAGGGAAAAGGACAGACCAACTCAACTCCTTAAATTTACTCTTTACCATAAGACACTCCTTAACCCAATCCCCCACATTGTCTTGCTGCCAAAAGGACTCGGGGGGTTCAAGAAAAGCCCAGATCGGGGAAACAGAAGGGCAATCATGAATCGCATGGAGAGATGACTCAGCAAAAGAGTTACAAGCAGGACAAGACGGGGAGTTTATGATTTTCTAGAGCAAAGAAGCAAACAACTTGGGAGCTGATCCCACCACAATAACCATATAAAGAAACAAATCCTAGGAGGGGTCTTAATTTTCCAAATCCACCCACAATCTCTAATGCATGATCGATTACCCACAATTTCATTATAAGCATTAGTAAGCGAGAAACAACCATGGATTTCCAAAGAAGATGAGGAGGAGTCACACTTATGGTAATCCATAGGAGTGGCGAGGATTCTATCTTTAATGAACTCGGGGAGATCTAAGGAAATGCGGGTCAAATCGCAAGTATTTTGAGTGATGATATCAGCAACTTGATACTCCATTTCCTTTTCATTTAGAGGGCCATAAATGAGATTCCGAATCGGGCCCACTCCTAACCAATTGTCATCCCACAACTCTATAGATCTACCATTCCCAACCTTCCACTTTGAACATTTTAGCCTTACCTATGTTCTTCCAGACCCGAGACCCCTTAGCAAAGGCTGTATGGTATCTATTCCTACTATACTTAGAAGCTATGCAATTCTTAGCAAGGTTTGAGGGACCCTTGGTCATTTTCCAATTCAACTTCCCCAAAAGAGCCAAGTTAAGGTCACCATGACTCCTAATTCCCAGGCCTCCCATTGACTTAGGAAGAAATGTATGTTTTAATCCTACAAGATGCAATTTCTTTTTGTCCTGAGTACCACCCCAAAGGAAACCGTTGCAAATTTTATCAAGTTCATGGATAGTAGTTTTTGGGAATTGAGTAGTCTGCATGTAATAAGAAGCAATAGTATTCATGGTTGATTTTATAAGGGTGAGTTTGCCCGCACAGGACAAAAGATTTGATTTCCAACTTGCTAACTTAGCCCTCATCTGGTCAATCACAAATTGGAGATCTTTTCTTTTTGGCCTGGCATGGGAGAGGGGTAATCCTAGGTAAAGACCTAAATTCTCACTCTCCTTAACCTTTAAAGTATCTTGGAAAAGCTCTTTATGATCCTCCGAAGTATTTGGAGAGAAAATTAGCCGACTTTTCCCCTCATTAATTTTTTGACCCGAAACACTTGAGAAAAGATTTAAGATATCTCTCAGCTTGAAAGAGGTGTTTTCATCAATCCTTCCAAAATTTTGTAAATCATCTGCGAAGAGAAGATGAGAGATAGGAACGCGGTTCTTTCCAACCCATAATGGAGTCCATGACTTATCTAGACAAGCTTGGTTGATGAGACCAGTGAGAAACTCTAGACAAATATTAAAGAGGAAAGGGGACATAGGGTCCCCCTGTCTCAGCCCCCTCGAATGTTGAAAAAACTCCGTTTTCCTACCATTAACTAGGACCGCTGAACTGGCTTTATTGATGCAGTTCATAATGAGGGCAATAGATTGTGAGTCCATGTTTTGGGCAGCAAGGCAATTCCGAACAAAATCCCACTCCAACCTATCATAAGCTTTCTTTAAATCGACTTTCAGAGCAAACCAACCTAATTTCCCTTTTTTCTTTTGCATGGAGTGAAGAATCTCCGAGGCCACGATAAGATTTATATCCGTTCCCCGCCCTTGAATAAATCCATTTTGGTTCGGAGAGATCCATGAAGGTATAAGAGGTTTCATTCTGTTCACATGGATTTTTGTCACAAGTTTGTACATTGTATTACAAAGGCTAATGGGACGATATTGTTTAACTGTTTCAGGGGTAGGCTGCTTAGGGATAAGACAAATAAGAGCACAACCTAAATTCTCAGGAATATCCCCGACTTGGAACCAATGTCTAATTGAATCACAAATGTCCTCCCCCAATTATGTGCCACTCTTTTTGAAAGAAAATTGGATGGAAACCATCCGGACCGGGTGCCTTAAGAGGTTTCATTGAAAAGATAGCTTTCTTTATCTCGTCATTGGAAGGGAGGTAACTTATGGCAATATGATCTAAAGATTCAGACAAGGGTAAGATCCTTGAAGAAACTTGTTCAGTAGAATACAGATCAACATAGAACTCTCGTATCAAGGACCGAAGGCCGTGAATGTCTGTGACCTGGTGACCACTGTTATCTTTAAGGCAACGAATGGCATTAGTGTGCCGCTTGATAAGGACTGATCTATGGAAAAAAGCTGTGTTTCTATCCCCCTGGGTGGTCCACTCTACCCGACTTTTCACTAACCATAACCACTCTTCTTGCTGGAGAATGTCTAAGAATTCATTTTTGAAGTTCTTCCTCAAGGTTGAGGTGATAAAGGGACGAAGGATTATGCTGAAGATAGTTTTGAATTCCATGGAGACGGGCGATGATTCTTTTCTTTTTTGCATAAACATTGCCAAAAACGGATGTATTCCACTGAGTCAAATGATCTCCCACATTTTGTAATTTTGTTTGTAACTCCCTCTCATTTATGTTCCAAGCCTCCCTAACTACCTCCTCAAAACTAGGGTCCTGAAGCCACATTGGCTCGAAACGAAATGGTTTCGTACCATTGGAAGGAGGGGGGTTGTCAAGTTTACAAATAATAGGCGCATGGTCAGAAGTAATGCGGGTAAGATGCCATATACACAAGTTAGGAAAAGTATCCACCCACTCCCCGTTCCCAAACCCACGGTTCAACCTTTCATAAAGCGGGTCATTTTTCCTCTTGTTTGTCCAAGTAAACTTAGGTCCATTAAAACCAAGATCAATTAAATTACAATTATCAATAGTTTGTTTGAAGATAGAAGCCCTATGATTGTTTATAGGCCTTCCTCCCCATTTCTCTTTTTGATACATAATCTCATTGAAATCACCAATTACCAACCAAGCCATATTTATAGTATTAGCTACATCACACAAATCATCCCAAAGTAACTTTATATTAACAAATTTAGGGCTAGCATAAATTGCGGGCATAAAAAAAGGGGGTTTAGAATTAACCTCAACCAAAGCATGGACTCCTTGGGCATTTTTATTGATCACATGGATATTCACACGAGCCGAATTCCATAAAACCAAAATGCCCCCCGCGTAGCCGGTCGGATCCACTAGAAACCAAGAGTCATAGGGTAAAGCCCCCACAATATTGGCTGTGTGCATCCTGCTGGTTTTTGTTTCAGCAAGCACAAGGACATCAGGCTGGTTGTGGCTGATGATATGCAAAATATTGGGCTTGAAGGTGGGCCGTGCTAGGCCCCTAGCATTCAAATAAAGAACCGACATGCTATACGGGATGTGCGGTTTGCGTTTGAGTGCTTGAATCACTCCGGTTTGGTTTTCGCCCCACGGGTCGATCATCTCTCCTGTCATGGGACACATCCATGTCTTCCTTAGTGGTTCCACCCGCATTATGGTTGATCTTAGGCGTCTTGCACCTCTTTCCACGACCCAATTCAGGAACAAGTTCATTTGTTTTAACATGGGTAAAATTTCCATCTCCATGAGAGCATTCGTATTTCTGAATGATGTCCACTCCATGGGCGAGAATCGAAGCTTGACTCGTGTTCTTTGATTGGAGACGAATGGTTTTGGGTCCAACCAGGGACCTAGATTATGTAGGGCCTGTCGTTCCTCGTCCTCGACTTCTCCCGCGCTCTTTAATAACCAATTCAAAGCTAACCATGGAATGAGGGGAAGATGTGCAACATCTTGCACCTGGGGAAAATGAGCGGGAACGATTTTGTTTTGGAAGTACATTAGGAGGTTCACATCTTCGGGGGCAACTTGGGCTGGGTTCCTCATGATTTGTTTGACTTCCGCAAAGGACAATTCGTTCAACACTTCCCCCTCTTGACGGAGGTAAAAAATGGTTCGAAGGTCGACTTCTGGTTTTAGTGGTAACATTGGCTTCACAAGGAGACACTGATAAACCCACTCGACCCTCCTCACATGAGGGGGGGAGTGAGGAGGGGAGTTGTGAGGGGATTCCTCCGATGACTGAGGGGATGCAGGAAGTGGCGGGATGTCGTGGCGAATTGGCATGGCTGTTTGAATGAGGTCGTGAGGGAGATACGGGAACATTTTTTTTGTTTTGGTTTACAGAGATTTTTTGAGGAGGGGGGGTTTGAGTTGGGTTTTTTTGAGGAGTTTATGGAGCTAGGAGTGAGAAGGGGGTTGGTGCCAGCTTGGTTACCCATATTTCCACGTTTCAAATTTTTTGAGGGAGAATGGAGAAGATTTTCAGGATTTTCCTCTGCCAAAGTTTCGAGAGCAGCAAAAGTATTTGTAAGCTGCACAGTGATCTTTTCTGATGGGGTGTACTCTTGATTAGACAACTTGGGAGGAGGAGCATTTGAAGGAACAACCTTCTCTGCCAAAATAGAAGGAGTGATAACAGTATCCTTTTTTGGTGTCCATCTTTGGGGGGCAAATGGCGGGGCCCTTGGGTTTTAACTTTTGGACAAAAGGGGGGGTCCTATTTTTTGTTTCCTTCTCTCATTGACTTTCTTCCGGTCTTGGGTTCCTTCCGTCGTCGCCGGAGAGTTGACAACTATAGTCGAGTTTGGATGAAACTACAAATTTCGGTCATGGTGGCCATAAGTATTACATTTAGCACAGTACCAAGGCCCTCTATTATAGTAATCTCCTGAAAAAGTCCTCCCAACCAGATACCTTTAGGTGGGGTCTTTCCTTCTTCCACTAATAGACAGAACTTGGCAAATCTCTTTCCTTCTCCTTTAATGGCTACACTATCCATTTTCAGTAATTTGCCCAAAGCTTTCCCTATTGTTTCTAACATCTCTTCCTCAAAGAATTCTACTGGGAGTTCGTGAATTACGGCCCAAACCGCTCCCATTGTCGGAATACTTTTTGACGGGCGAAAACCAGGTTCCCAGTTCTGTGTCCATAGATGATATCTCTGTATCATCCATGGACCTTGCGCTAATATGTGAGTCTTCTCTTCCAAATTCTGGCATTTCAAGGTATAAAAACCCTTGCGCAAAGCTATTAAATTTATTGGTTTTTCCACAGACTAAATCTTTTTTAATTCTGTCACAAGGAAATCCTTAGAGAAAGATTTCCCTACCACCTTAATAATTATAGCCAAAGACCAGGGTTCACTTAGCTTCTCATACTTTTCTTTGGAAATTGGAATAAAAATTTCACAGCCCAAATTGTTTTCCGGCGGAGAAGTAGCTGTCGGGTAAGACAAAGGAGGAAGGAAAGATTTTTCCGGGACGAGGATGGAAGAATCTCTCACCGAAAGAGCTTGACTGAAGGTTCGCTCCAATAGACTATGGGATGGAAGGATTATTTTTGTGGTGGGTAGGGGGGGAGGGAGGGGCAGGCTGCAGGGGGTGGTGGCTTGTCCGGCGGGACGAGGGGGGCAGGGAGGGGTTGACCCTTGGTGACCTGGGATCCTAAGGCTCCGATGGATATGTTCACCTCTTTATGTTGGTACTCTTGTAACTTGCTCCCCTAATCTTAACTTCATAAATTTTTCCAAAAAGTTTCTTGTTTCTCATCTCCATTATCTATTTTTGTTTGAAATTATGTTGGTACTCATGTTACCAACATCCATCTTCTCAATTTTTAAGATCTTCTCGTTGATGCTCATGTTATCAACTAGCTTACTGATGCTCGTGTCACCAGCCTTCACCCAATATATTTATTATTATTTTTTCTCCAAATTTTCTTTTGTTGTGGTGCTCATGTCACCACCCATCACTGCACCCATCACTGCTAATGCTCATGTCATTAGCAAACTCCAAAATTCTCTTTGTGAATATATATATTTTTTAACCGTTGATTCTCTTGTCACCAACATAATCTGGTAATGCCCTTATCATTAGCATCCTTCAAACTCTTTTTTTCTTCTAAACTTTCTTTCTCCAACTTTTATTGAAATTTTTCTCATTTTCAGATATTTTTTATTCAACATTCTTTTACTAAAAATTTTCAATTTTGCTTTTCTTGTTGATGCTCATGTCATCAACCTCCCCCATCATTTTTATTTTTTGTTAGTGCTCATGTCACTAACCAATTCTCTGTTTTTTAAACTTATGCCTTTTCAATTATCTCCTTTAAATTGATCGAAACTTAATACTTACCTGTTAAATCTCAGTCCTCCAATCTTCTATGTCTCCGCAATCACTTTCCAGCTCTGAATCCATGATAGAAATTTGGTGCGCAAGCGGAAGTTTTAAAGGACCTTCATAATATAATAAAATTGCATTTTCATTGATTTCATTAATTACAATTGTACAACTATATTTGTGAGAGCCCATATATCTCACTTATCTTTTTGGTAGAACTCTTGTTTCTACCCTTCTAAATATTTTGTGGGAGCTCTCTTGATTAGCTCACCTTTCAACTCAATGTACATACAACATATTTATAGTTGTTGTATCCTAGTTTCTAGATTTTTGTACACTTGTCTAATATCTTTGATTTTTTGTAAGATATTTCTAGATACATCATCACTTGATTTTTTTAGACTAGACACTACATTTTTCATTATACATCTAGATTTTTTTAGATTAACCTCTAATATACTCCCTATGGCCTTTCTTTTGGCAATACCGATACTGGTTGTATATCCCTTGCATTGGAAACTCCCACTTCATTCTTCTTATAGCTACTTTAGTTACCTTTGTTCTCAAAGTCCTTTCTTTTCTCTCCAACAGTAGAACTCTTTTTCATATGAAATATGATAAAAAAAATTTTGATAAGGAAAGAAAAACTAGAGTGGAACTCACAAGGAGGACCACCCTAAAGCATTCTTACGGATGATTACAGAAAAAGATTGATTGGGAGACTCAAACCAATAAGAAAGGGAGGAGGAAGAATGGCCCCAAAACGCCATGCAATTCGCGGCCTGATTCGCTTCCCGATACACATGCCGAATTTGAACATCTTCAAACTTCTTTAGCTCTTCACCTGCATCAGACTCAAGAGTATTAATAGTCCAAGGAATCTTCCAAAGTTTTTGTATTGATTGAATAATTGCTAGATTATCCCCCTGAATGATTAAACGACTAATGCCCATAAAAAGAGCTTCATTAATACCTTCCCTAAGACCCGGCCCCTAGCTTCAGTTGATAAAAGAATAGAGAAATGAGGATCTATGGCTTTAGCACCACTTAAAACTATATTACTTAAATTATTTCTAATTAAACCAAATGAGGTATGATAGTCTAGCCTAGCTAATATCTTTTCTTTCTTTTTCTTTAAATAAGGAGGGAGAACATATAGAGAACACTGAAGGCCTAAAACCCTATTACCACTAAAGAATATGTCGTCGAGTCATATTATCACTACATAATAATATGCAAGTCTATTAGAATTTATTTGGAGTTCCAATTTTTTTCAATCAAGCATGCAATCTTTTAAGAAAATGTGCTGGCATCTATTAGCACCAATATTATGTTGCGTATTAGCTACTTTAAGACTCCCTACTCTAGCTAATAGATCAAAAACCTGATAATATGTCGTGTATTATTTATAAAATTCAATTTCGAAAACCTGTTAATCTGTGCAAGTACTACCTAGGATTGCAATGTCACCAATACATTTCTTTCGAAAATGAATTTTACCATAAAATTCATTTTCGAAAGAAATGTATTGGTGACATTGCAATCCTAGGTAGTACTTGCACAGATTAGCAGTAAAATATTGGCTGTTTACATCTTTTAAGATCGGATTGTAATACTTTGAACTTGTAATTTTATTTCAAGGCATCTTGTTTACCAAAAAAGAATGTGATTCCCCTAGCAGGCTAGCACAAACCTGATAACTCTGTCTGCATTCAGCTCTGGATTTTCACCATACAAAACCAGAAGATATTCCATACATCATTATTTTTCTGCATCTATACATTATACTTCCAACCTAGACCTGCACATTGGAACACCTTCTTCTCGAACCATCCATGAATATTCTAGAGTACAATGGGATGCATCTTCTAAGATCAGTGCACTTGAATTAGATCAGCAACTACATACACAGTTGCGTCAAGTGCTAATAAAGCCAATAAAGACCAAGAACAATAATCTTATAGTATTAACAAAGCTTGGTAAAAGGCCAATAATCAAACAAAGCAAATGAGCTCTGTGATATGAGGAATATGTAACAAATGCTAATTTCTATTTGCTTCATTTATGTATCTCAAATCCTGAATTCATTTGTAAAAAACAATTGTTTTTTTCTAACAATTTTTGGAACCTCACATAGATGCTGCAAAGCCTAGGACACAATTAACAGAAGAGATTCTTGGACACTTGAAGAAGGATGAAGTTTACAGAGTTATTCTTTACGGGAAACAAGGGGTTGGGAAAACATGGATAGCTAAAGAAGTGACGAAGTGTCCCATCTTGAAGCGCATATTTGATTTCACAATCTGGGTATATCTCAATAAAAAAGAACTAGATCCTGTTGCGCTGTACAAAAGCATGGCTCGCCAACTGTCATTACAAGAGCAGGATCTTGCTTGTGCTGAGTACCATCTCGATTATGATGACGAGGGGAGTTCTTCTTTTCTAGTTGAATCCTTGAAACAAAAGTTGGAGGGAAAAAAATATCTTCTGGTTTTGGATGGTGAAAATCCAGAGGTGAGTGAAGACAAAGTTGTCTCAATGTTAGATGAAGTACTTGATTCGGGAAACAAGAAGTTATCCAAGGTTTTAATAACGACTTGTGATGATATCAGTACTGAAAATCATACCAGTAAAAGCACTGTCGCTGTGGAGATCATGCCATTGACTTTGGAAGAATCAGAGGATTTATTGCAAAGAACTTGGGACGACAATCACATCCGATCTCTAAGTACTGATCCTAAGGAGATTATTAAGAGATGCAACTATTTACCCGCTGCAATTGTGTTTACAGGTAATGTTCTGGGTTATGCCCTAAAGCATGAACCAGATGGTCAGAACCTGAAGCTAGTTTTGAGGGAAGCAATGAGAAAGGTGGATGATTATTGGATGCTTGGTTGTTGTAGTGGCAATGAGAAATTCAGAAACAACATCACAATCCTTAGATGCTTATGGCTTTGCAGGGTATGTTTAGAAGAGCATGGTAGTATCAATTATAACGAGCTGATATTGTATTGGATACTAGAAGGGTACATCGAAAAGGCTACTTCACTTAAGGAAGCTTATTTTAAGGGGCACAATATTCTTTTGGACTTCCTAGATGCCGGGTTGCTAGGAGAGCGGGAGGCTGGTGATATTGTCTTAGAAAGATCAGGGTTGAACTTTGCAAATTACATCTTTTCAGTGTTATGTGTAGAACATGCGCTAAAATTTTCTTGCAGCTTTGATAAATTGAATGGAGGAGGCAATGTGAAGCGTTTGAATGGTAGCATTGTAGTCTTCAGGGGCTCAGGTCAAGGAACACAAAGGGAGGTGAATTTGGTAACACTTTTAGTAGAAGGAAATGACATCTCTAAAGTAGATGAACAAATTAAGATTTTTCGTAAAACTTCTATGCTTGAGAGGCTCCAAATCCTGTGCGTTTCTCATATGAAGCCAAATGGAGATGCTTTCCACATGTGTCGATTCCTTAGAGTTCTCATTTTAAGGGGTTGTAACTTAGTGAACCTCATTGATAGTATTGCAGCTCTCAAGGTACTAAGTGTTCTAGAAATCACTGGGTGTAGCTCCGTAGAGATGATTCCGGAGGATTTCTTTGCCAACTTTCATGATCTTGAAAGCCTTAATCTCTCTGGCATTCCAATTATATCTTTTCCGAGGCTATCATCTCACTCCGCACTCCAAAAACTACGCTCTCTAGTTTTAAGGTGCACTCGGTTGGAAAGCTTCCCAGATGTGAACGGTCTGGAGGAACTCGAGGTGCTTGATCTTTGTGGTGTAAAGTTCAACTCTTTAAACAAGAAAATTTGGTATCTTGAAGGAGTCCCTAAACTCAAGATGCTAGATCTTTCAGACACTTGTATTTATGATTCCCCTGGTCTCATAAAACTCGAGAATTTGACTTCCCTATTGCTAAAAAACTGCCCACTGTTAAATAAACTCAGGCCACTGAACACACTGACAAAACTTCAAGTCATTGACGCATCAGGTAGTAGCGACCTACAATGTCTTAGAGAAGTGAACCTCCCAAGTGATTGTTTGAGAAAACTTGATCTCTCTAACACTATGATTCGTAAGTTCCCTCCCTTGAAGAACGCTAGCAATCTTGTTTATCTTTCTCTGAAGGGTTGTTGTTATCTTAAAGAGCTTCCACCGATAGAAGGTGCAAAAAGCCTTAGGTTGCTGGATATTTCCAATGCAACTCAACTGGAGAATATCAACGCATCTTTTCAAGAGATGAAATCCCTCCAAGAACTCTTCCTTTCAAACACCAAAATCAGAACTCTTCCACCTCTTTCAGGTTTGGAGAGCTTACGGAAGCTTGTCTTGACTGGCTGTCGATTTTTGCAGACACTTCCTGAAATTGATGGGCTAACCAATCTCCTACTTCTTGATCTTCAGGGATGTATTGCCTTGGCAAAAGGTGTTGAAACATTTAGTCATCTTACAGTCCTGAAAACTTAATCCTGTCTAGGGTATCTGTCATGAGGAGAAATTAATCTTGTGAAATATGTGGGATCCAAGTTGAAAACAGTATGTAGATCTGAAAAGTTGCATACGATGATCTTATACCATTTTCTTTCAAATAATTGAGCTTTAAATACTAGTTGGGAAGCTTCTATTATATTGTAAATTTTTACTTGAATCAATACGGTTTCTCATAATGTAACTAGTATATTTGTAGGTCCGAGCTACGACCTAGGTACATCATTTGGGTTATATTGTTTTTTTTTTTCTTTTTCTTTAATAAGGCAAAAACATTTAGTATTTGAATTTAGACTTCAACTAATTACAATGATGATATTTTAAATAGATCATCAGGGGATCAAGACTTGTTGCACAACATTTTGATTCAAATACAATGAGAGGCCACATGATGGCAAATAAATGCCACTTAATGGATGACAATAGCACCATTCTAGCTATTCAGAGAGGGATGGGATGACACATGGCAGTGTTGCAACGGAAGCGAATAAACAAACAACAAAACGAGAAAAGCGAATAAAGAACATGTAAGATTTAACGAGGTTCACTATCAATTTGATAGCTACGTCCTCAAGGCATAGATAAACTCTTTCACTATGATCAAGCGGAACAATGAATAATAGGCAAGGAATTCACTAGAATACTCTCTTTTATGAATCTCTCAAAGTTCTCTCTATGAACTTCTCTATTGTTTTCTCTCTCTTGTGATTGTGATGATCTACGCTAATTAACCCATACATAGAGTATATATATTTAGATTAACAATACATGAGCAAAAGAGGCAAGGGGGTTTAATGAGCCCCGTGTGCTGTACTTGACATTTGCCGCGCCCAGCGGCTCGTCATGCCAAACTTTATGCTCGTGCAGCGGCTCGCGACAAGCTTCTTCCTTTTGCGTCTGATCTTGCCGCAACCAGCGGCATTTTTGCCGCGGCCTGCGGCTTTGACAATCTCCTTGACGAATGCTATACAATCCTCAACTCCTATGCTCAAGATCAAGTCATCAAACTCACAAATCTCCACCTTGACTTGCATCTACTACAAGTACTCCACCTTGAAAGAATAACCATGATATCTCAACAATACACGAGATATTGATCCCTCCCAAATCTCACACCTTTAACCCGGTGTCAGGTTTTGCCCTCTTATTCCCGGGGCCGGGATTGCCTCCACCTTCAGGCAACAACCCCCCAAAGGGGTTATATGTGACTATCAACGTTTAACAAGTCCAAGCAATGTTTGAACTCGCGAACTGGAACTGGGTGAACATATCGGTAGGGTTATCAGCAGTCCCAACTTTCTTCACCACTATTCTCTTCTCACTTCTCAGAAAATGATACCGCACATCAATGTGCTTAGTTCTATCATGATGCACTTGATCCTTGGCGAGACAAATAGCACTCAAGCTATCACAATAGACAGTCGCACTATCATGATGTAGACCCAAATCACTTACCAAACCACGTAACCATATACCCTCCTTTCTCGCAGCAGTTAGAGCCATGTACTCATCCTCTGTAGTAGACAAAGTCACTGAAGACTGCAACGTAGCCTTCCAACTAATCACGGACCCTCCTAGAGTGTATACATACCCAGTCATTGACCTTCTAGTGTCTATATCAGCAACATAATTCGAATTAGTATATCCGGTCACCAAAGACTTTGCATCATTCCTATATATGAGACCCACATCTACCGTTCCCTTCAAATAGCGGAAAATCCGCTTCACAGCTTGCTAGTGTTCCCTCCCAGGTTGAGTCATAAACCTACTAGCAACACTAACATCATGAGCTATATCTGGCCTAGTGCACACCATAACATACATCGAACTACCAACAACACTAGCATACGGAACCTTAGACATGTACTCCTTCTCCTCATCAGATTGAGGAGAAAGAACAACAGAAAGACGAGCATTAGCAGCAGCAGGAGTATCAATAGATTTCGCAGTACTCATACCAAACATGTCGAGTACCTTTAAGATGTAACTTTTCTGAGAAAGGAAAAGTTTCTTCCGAGCACGATCCCTATAAATCTCCATGCCTAAAATCTTCCTTGCTGCTCCCAAGTCTCTCATGCCAAACTCAGAATTCAGAAGCTTTTTCAATTTCACTACGTCTGACTTCTTCTTCGCTGCAAATAAGCATGTCATCAACACATAATAATAAATAAATATAAGAACTGCCCTCCACCTTGCTATGATAAACACAATAATCATAAAGACTCCTGCCAAATTCATGCTGAACCATGAAGCTGTCAAACCTCTTATACCACTGCCTAGGTGACTGCTTAAGTCCGTACAAGGACTTCTTTGGTCTGCAAGCAAAGTTCTCCTTCCTGGAATAACGAATTCCTCTGGCTGACTCATCAGAATATCTTCCTCCAACTCTCCATGTTGGAAAGCTGTTTTCACATCTAACTGCTCAAGCTTCAGATCAAAATGTGTTACTATTTCTAATTAATAACACTCTAATAGAAGTATGACGTACCACAGGTGAGAAAATCTCATTGTAGTATACCCCTTCCCGTTGATTGAACCCTTTAGCAACTAGTCTGGCTTTGTATCTGATACTGTCACCCTCTGAAATTCCTTCTTTCCTCTTGAACACCCACTTGCAACCCACCACCTTATGACCATTTGGCACCTTCATGAGTTCCCATGTCTGATTCTTGTGAAGAGACTCATTCTCCTTACTCATAGCAACTAACCACTTGGATGATTCGTTACTAGAAACTGCTTTCTTGTAGGACATTGGTTAAGGTGACTCTATATCATCGGCTACATGTAATGCATAACCAATCATCTCCTCTACACAGCAGTTTCAGGCAAGAACTTTCCGGCCTTTTATCTGTTCAATCAGCCTTAGCGTCTTCTTCCTAGGTCGTTTCAGACCTTCATCAGCAGTTTCCTCATGATCAGACGCAAGTTCAGTTGTATCATCAGCAACAACTTCATCAATCTGACTAGTCTCCACAGTAGGAGAATCCACTGTAACATCATCCTCCACTTGAATTCGAACCTGTGTCTCAGGAGTAGGAACTGCCTCAATTATTTGCTCAATTCCTTCAGTAGTGCTATCATCAGTTTCACCTGCAGGTTTATTAGCAGATACAAACATAGTATTCTCATGAAAAGTAATATCTCTACTACGTATGACACGACATTCTGATGGGGACCATATCCATATCCCAAAAAAAACCCTTCTTGGCCCTTGGTTCAAGTTTACCTTCACTAACATGATAATAAATAGTACAACCAAAGACACGCAAACTAGAATAATCAGCACTTCTCCCAGACCATACCTCATAAGGTACCTTGCCGTCAATACCTGTATGTGGAGCACGGTTTATTAAGTAGCATACCGTTTTCACGGCTTTACGCCAGTACTTACTAGTCAACCCTGCATTATAGAGCATGCATCACTAGTAGAAAAATGTTGATTTGCGTCTCCTCAATAGCGTCGTACAATAGGTGAATCGACGCAGAAGGGTCCTTTCCGTCGGACGTACCCGGTGTCCGACGCAAATCATGCTTTATATGCGTCGGATGTATCACACATTCGACGCAAAAAACTAAAGCAAATGGTGCAAGAGTTATGTGCGTCGGACCCTAGTCAATGTCTGAAGGAAATCATAAAAGCCAATTTGCGTCAAATGTAAGTTAAATGAGATGCAAATAGCTGTATCCAACTATTTGCGTCGGATCTATAAGCCCATCCGACGCAAATGGTTTGAAGGCATATCCATGCGTGTCACAAGCGTGGACCTGATTTGCGTCGGACCTATTGGTCCGTGCGACGCACATGTCTTCCCCTTTTAATTTCAAACCCAATAATTAGGTTTTGTTTCTCACTCTATCATTTCTTCTCTGCCGTTTTCACTCCCTCCCCCCATCCCACCCCACTCCACTCCCATCTCTCTCTCCAATTGCTTCAAGCCTTCAACCCCAAATAAATCACAAAAATTCAAAATAAATCACAACTTTAATTTCTCTTACTACTACTATAATTTCTAGATTGAAATCCCCCTTTTTAATTTTCTAGGGTTTGTTTATTCCGACAAAATCGAACCAGATCTCGCCGGAAAATTCCAAAATGACGAACGGAGAAGTGACGGTAGTGCCGACGAGGTTGACGTCATCAACATCGTTTAAATATAGGAAAAAGAGTGGCGGATGAATCCTTCAATGGCGGTTTTCGAAATCAAGGTACGCTCCCTCATTTTTTCTCTCTCCTAAAGCACGATTTCTTCGTTACCGCAATTGTATTTCCTTGTTTTTTATTTTTTTTTCTCGTTTTATTTCCTTTTTTTAGGGCACACTTTTGATTTGATTTGATTCGATTCGATTCGTCGGTTTTGATACTTTAATCAATTAATTTGCATTTCAGTATTGATTTTAGGATGAAATTTTTCTCCAAGGGATTGAATTTGGGGGTTGAAAGGTTGAAATGGAGCAAGTTGAATCCCTATGCCCCTGTCGCCGCCTACCTACCCAGCCGCACTGCGGCCCAAATATCTATGCGTTATCTATGAAAGAAAAGATTTAAAGTGTTGATTGGATGTAATTACCCAGGGACTAAAGCAGAACACAAAGGTTGCATCCATTATGTTCACAAAATGTACGCTTATATACTAGAACGTTACGGGTTCGATGAACAAGACATCACTATTTTGATCGATAAAGACCAGTCTTTTACTGAACCAACCGGAAAAAATATTCGACGTGCTCTTTCAAATTTGGTCCGATCTGCTGAACCGAGTGATTTTCTTTTTGTACATTATAGTGGTCATGGTACTAGATTATTGACGCGCTCGTTGTAAACACGTCAAAGATACCTAAACTACCCAATATCAGGTAAGTAAAGGGTCGAATCCACAAGGACTAAGGGAAGCACCAATAAGTATCGATTTATGATAAGCTAAGCAAAGTCTATGTTTTTGAAGATTTATAAATGAAAAGGCAATAAGAAAAATGACTTTGGGAAGGGATATCTACCAATCAACTCATTCACAAACTAAGCAATCACAATGGGAATCAATAATGGGGATCAATTGAGGGGAATTGCTCATCCATTGGTACTCTAACCACTCTCCCGAGCTAGCTAGATTGGCTTAGTCTCTTACCGAAGACCTATTCTCATGGCTAAGGCATTCAACCAAGCATATCCATAAACATGATGAACTTAAACAAGCAAACTAAGTCCCCTAGGCTATGTAGTCCCTATTCTCATGGTCCTTCAAGCATAATAATCGATTTGAGGCAACCCCTTAACTTCATCTCTCGATCCTTCACTAAGGGTACTTAAATTATGCTCCTATGATGGCCAATCACACAAACATTCATGAAAATACCAAATCAATTAACCAAAATTATCCCAAGTCAAAACCCAATGTTGGATTTAGAGGTTCATGAACTCATTAATGGCTTCAAACCCTTCCCAAAGAAATAGCTACATACAAATCATGAAAAATTATAAACTAACAGACATTAACAACTATTAACATGAACTAAAACAATAATCTAGGATGAACAAGTAAAGAGAGTAAAAATGACATGGAAATATGAAAATAAAGCAATAAAATATGAGAGAGAGTAAGAAATTCTCATTAAAGTTGCAAGGAGATTCCAAATCTTCAAGTTTCCTTCTTAGATTCTTCAAATTCCAAGTTTTCAACAAGTTTCTCTCACTTCTCTCTCTAGAAGATGAGATTTTCTCTCTCCTAGGGTTCTAAGAATTTGAAATCTCGCTCGGGTCAGTTTTCAGTTTCGCCAGTTTATTTTTAAACGGCCATATCTCACTGGTTTTGCATCGGAATTGAGCTTGTGACCACTTATTGGAAAGCTATTGAGCCAAACTTTCATCTTCAACTTGAATCTCTCAAAAATGTTTTGTGTGCTGAAAGTTATGGCCATTCGAAGTTGACCCTTGTGCGCAAACCCTTCCAAAACTTCTTATATTTGTTTCCATGAACTCGGTTATGCTTCCTTGAAGCTTCCTTGACCTTCCTCTTCGATCTTAATATCCGGGGTTGTGCAAGTATCCTCCAAGCATGCTCCTAAGTCCTGAAATGAAACAAAGCACCCAAAGAAAGTGCATACGAGGAGGAAAATTGCACAAGTTAAGGAAATAGCTAACAAAATAGCCTAAACTAATTCAAAAACAACTATAATACCAACTAAAAGCTATCAAAAAGTAAAGCAATAAACCAGACATCAAACTCCCCCAAGCTTGATCTTTGCTTGTCTCCAAGCAAAATAGAATAAACACACAAGGGTAAGAGAATGGAGATTATTTGAAAACAAGATGAAGAAGAAAGAAGAAAGGAAAAAGGAGGAAGAAAGAATTTACACTAACTCATTTTAGTAGGAATCACGATTGCATTTAGCACATGCAAGAAGCTCTTTAAACCCCTAGATCGCTCTAGAGGGCGAGTGGGATCTCGCGAGGGTTTCCAAAGAGTTTTCAAACCCACAACTCTAGTTTTTCATCAACCATTTATTCAATCAAATTCAAGATTAATGCCCAAGTCAACTATTAATGAAATGGTTCACAAGCAAAGATAGAGAGCAACTTTCAATACAACTAATTTCCAAGTGTACTCATAGGTTATGGGTAGAGAAAGAAACTAATCAAGATTGCAATAGGACACCTAATTAGACTTTTTACTCGCTCATTAGAGGAATACCTAGCTATCCAAAAGACTTAGGGCTCTTCAAGTGTTATAGAAGCTTAAATCACTAGTCCACCTTCCTAAGACACACAAATAGGCCTTAGACTCCACTCTACTTGAAACTTAAGAAAAGTAGAACTAAGTGTGGGAGGCATCCACAAATCGACCTCTTTTATTGAATTTCTTCTATAGTTTTTGTGCTTTTCTTTTTCTTCACTTTTTTTTTTCATTTTTCATGCCTTTTTTGACTGTTTTTGGCTTTTCTTTTTCCCTTATTGTGGGAATTTTTCCTATACAAAGGTGAAGTAACTACTCACTAAAGAAAGACATAAGAACTTGTGCCTTTTTGTGCCACTTATTGCATACAAAGAGAAATAAAAACTAAGTTTCTTGTTGAGGTTTGTTTGGGGACATGATGAGTGTATCTAGGGACACAAGGGACCGCAAATTTGAAGCTAAAATTATCCAAGCATGAGCAAATTAGTCAAGATTCAAGACTAGGCATCCAATTGAGCATTCAGTAGTTTCATTTTGGTAGATTCTAATGCAATCAAGATTAACCACCTCCTAAAACATCTTAACATATGCTCACACTCTTCCAAAAGAAGCCTCTAAACATATACTCAAAGTCAAAGCAAGGAATCCACATCATATCATTACTTAGCATCTTTCTTGGACAAGAAAACCAAATTTTTATTCAAAACTAACGCTACTTCTTTTTTTTTTTTATTCTTTTTTTTTTTCATTTTTGACTTTGTTAGAACTAAAGAGAAGGAAATCAAAACTTGAAAGAGGAAGAAAAGAAATGAAAAAAAGACAATTTTTTTAGATTTTTATTTTTTTTTAAAAAGGAAAAAAAAACTATATACACCTCCCCCAAGCTAGCAAATAGCTACTCCCCCTAAGCTATAATTGAGCATTGTCCTCAATGCTTGAACAAAACGATCAAGGGGAGGGAGGGAGGGAAGAAACATCCAAACCAACAAGCATATGTTCCACAATCATAAAGCATTAGATAAAGAGAAAAGGAAGGAAGCTACCGGATAGTAGGTGAGTGTAAATACCCGCAAATGACCCAATTTCTTCTCTTATAATCAACTTCCTCAAAACCATGATTTGTTTTCCACGTACTATTGAGAATGAGTGTTATTCCTATTATGTACATAAATCAAAATAAAAATAGAGAAGAGAAATGAGTAAAATCAAAAGAAAGAAAATGAAAGCAATAAATCACGGGTTACTTCCCGAGAAAGACTTAGTTAAGGTCTTAAGCTTGACCTTTCTAATAAATAGCAATTCAAAGATCGCAAGAGTTTGTCAAATGCACTATCACACATTTCCATTGTTATTAAGTATGCAATGACATAATGCAAAGTGTGCATAAAGTACAATGCAACTCCATGAAAATGAGAAGGATGCCTAAAAGAAGGAACAAAAGAAAAAACAAAGAAATAAGAATACGAATCAAAATAAGAAGAAAAATGAAATGACAAACTCTCCTCAGCAAACTCTTTTTATGTGGCAATCTCACTCTCTTCCTCAACAATAAACAAATTGGGCACTTGAAGGTTAAAAGAGGCAAGAAACTCATCATGCGGTGGAGTTTTAAGAGATGAGAATGGATATGAAATGGGAGTAGAGGGAATAAGGTCAATCCTTCTTATAAATGGAATATGAGGGGAAGGGATAGAAACAAGGCTTTCACAAACCACTTCACTCACAACACAAGACTTAAGAGGGAAGACTTCTTCCATCAATGAGTTCTCCTCAAGCACATCTTCATTATCCTTCAAAACTTAAATCATCACCGACCACCAAATGAGGTATCTCACTTTCAAATTGACTAAGATCTTCACTCAAGATAGAATGGATAGGAGAGGATGGGTGCTCTAAGATGGAAGGAGACGGAGTAAGGCTAAACCCACTAGAGTTAGGGACATCATACTCTAAAAGACAATGCAAAGATTCACAAACATCCTCACTTTCAAAAACATCCTCAATAATGGGCATTTTCTCTTCAAAAGCATACCCCTCATCATCACTACTCCAAAAACCATCATCAAGATCATGGGGTTTTTCCAATCGATTTTCATTTTCAACATACTTCGAATCAACATAATTAAACTTGAGAATGTCATTTTTGCAACCCCGATTTTCCCTAAGCGAATTCAAATCACTTTTTAATTGTAAAAAGAGATCCTCAATGGGTTTGGAGTCACCTTTAGGGAGAGGCTCATAATTGGAACTAGAATTTGCGCCAGTGAGATATCGCTCAAGAGTAAGCTCCAATTCAGATTTCGATGATTCGGAATTCAAGGAACCTTGAAAATCAAGTTTGGGGGAGGGATCACAATCAAGCATATGAGAATCAATCTTGGGGACATGTGACACATCATTGAAATTCATGCACAAATTTAATGAAAATCGAGAAGTAGCATCAATATCATCAACATTGGAGTCTACCTCATTACAACAAACATAGGAGGGAATATGATCATGCATAATAGGCTCGGTAGTGGGAACATTTGATTCATCAAAAAAAATAATGCCAACATTAGAGGAATCAAGACAATTTGCATAAAAATCGAAATCATAAGTGTCCCTAACTAACCACATAAAAAAATTCCAAGCTTCATCCGAAGATGTTGCTCGAAAGTCACCGTTAAACATATTTTCAACAACTCCTCTAGTATGTTCATTTAGTCCCCAATAAGTAATCTCACAATCTTCCCCAATATCATAGCCATGAAACTTTATAAATTCCCCAACCCTATCAAAGTATGCCCAAAAGGATTCATTGTCATATTGAGGAAAAGAAGTACTTGCCATTTTTTTGAGAGATTTTCTTTTTTTTTTAAATAAAAAAAGAAAAGAAAAGAAAAAAAAGAATATTCACAAATAGCCTAGACTTATCTAATCAACACGAATCAATGCATGCCGAAGTCCCCGGCAACGGCGCCAAAATTTGACGCGCTCGTTGTAAACACGTCAAAGATACCTAAACTACCTAATATAAGGTAAGAAAAGGGTCGAATCCACAAGGACTAAGGGAAGCACCAATAAGTATCGATTTATGATAATCTAAGCAAAGTCTATATTTTAGAAAATTTATAAATGAAAAGACAATAAGAAAAATGACTTTGGGAAGGGGTATCCACCAATCAACTCATTCATAAACTAAGCAATCACAATGAGAATCAATAATGGGGATCAATTGAGGGGAATTGCTCATCCATTGGTACTCTAACCACTCTCCCGAGCTAGCTAGATTGGCTTAGTCTCTTACCGAAGACCTATTCTCATGGCTAAGGCATTCAACCAAGCATATCCATAAACATGATGAACTTAAACAAGCAAACTAAGTCCCCTAGGCTGTGTAGTCCCTATTCTCATGGTCCTTCAAGCATAATAATCGATTTGAGGCAACCCCTTAACTTCATCTCTCGATCCTTCACTAAGGGTACCTAAATTATGCTCCTATGATGGCCAATCACACAAACATTCATGAAAATGCCAAATCAATTAACCAAAATTATCCCAAGTCAAAACCCAATGTTGGATTTAGAGGTTCATGAACTCATTAATGGCTTCAAACCCTTCCCAAAGAAATAGCTACTCACAATCATGAAAAATTATAAACTAAAAGACATTAACAACTATTAACATGAACTAAAACAATAATCTAGGATGAACAAGTAACTAGAGTAAAAATGACATGGAAATATGAAAATAAAGCAATAAAATATGAGATAGAGTAAGAAATTCCCATTAGAGTTGCAAGGAGATTCCAAATCTTCAAGTTTCCTTCTTCGATTCTTCAAATTCCAAGTTTTCAACAAGTTTCTCTCACTTCTCTCTCTAGAAGATGAGATTTTCTCTCTCCTAGGGTTCTAAGAATTTGAAATCTCACTTTATTAAAATATAATGTAAATTAGCCTAAGTTAAAACAAGAGGAGTCCCTCTTATATAGTCATAAGAAATAAAACAGAAAATTACAAAACAACCCCCGCATTAAAACAAAGTCGTAAAAAGGTTTCCGGAAAAATGACCCGACCCGGGCGGATAAGATGACCCGAGCCCTCGGGTGGCATGACCCAGGCGGTTCAGACCAACAGGAGTGAAAATTGAGTTTATCGCAGGTGGACCCGGGCGTGTCAGTTGACCCGAGCGCTCGGGTCAGTTTTCAGTTTCGCCAGTTTATTTTCAAACGGCCATATCTCACTGGTTTTGCATCGGAATTGAGATTGTGACCACTTGTTGGAAGCTATTGAGCCAAACTTTCATCTTCAACTTGAATCTCTCAAAAATGTTTTGTGTGCTGAAAGTTATGGCCATTGGAAGTTGACCCTTGTGCGCAAACCCTTCCAAAACTTCTTATATTTGTTTGCATGAACTCGGTTATGCTTCCTTGAAGCTTCCTTGACCTTCCTCTTCGATCTGAATATCCGGGGTTGTTTAAGTATCCTCCAAGCATGCTCCTAAGTCCTGAAATGAAACAAAGCACCCAAAGAAAGTGCATACGAGGAGGAAAATTGCACAAATTAAGGAAATAGCTAACAAACTAGCCTAAACTAACTCAAAAACAACTATAATACCAACTAAAAGCGATCAAAAAGTAAAGCAATAAACCAGACATCAAACTCCCCCAAGCTTGATCTTTGCTTGTCCCCAAGCAAAATAGAATAAACACACAAGGGTAAGAGAATGGAGATTATTTGAAAACAAGATGAAGAAGAAAGAAGAAAGGAAAAAGGAGGAAGAAAGAATTTACACTAACTCATTTTAGTAGGAATCACGATTGCATTTAGCACATGCAACAAGCTCTTTAAACCCCTAGATCGCTCTAGAGGGCGAGTGGGATCTCGCGAGGGTTACCAAAGAGTTTTAAAACCCACAACTCTAGTTTTTCATCAACCATTTATTCAATCAAATTCAAGATTAATGCCCAAGTCAACTATCAATGAAATGGTTCACAAGCAAAGATAGAGAGCAACTTTCAAAACAACTAATTTCCAAGTGTACTCATAGGTTATGGGTAGAGAAAGAAACTGATCAAGACTACAATAGGACACCTAATTAGACTTTTTACTCGCTCATTAGAGGAATACCTAGCTATCCAAAAGACTTAGGGCTCTTCAAGTGTTATAGAAGCTTAAATCACTAGTCCACCTTCCCTAGACACGCAAATAGGCCTTAGACTCCACTCTACTTGAAACTTAAGAAAAGTAGAACTAAGTGTGGGAGGCATCCACAAATCGACCTCTTTTATTGAATTTCTTCTATAGTTTTTGTGCTTTTCCTTTTTCTTCACTTCTTTTTTCATTTTTCATGCCTTTTTTGACTGTTTTTGGCTTTTCTTTTTCCCTTATTGTGGGAATTTTTCCTATACAAAGGTGAAGTAACTACTCACGAAAGAGAGACATAAGAACTTGTGCCTTTTTGTGCTACTTATTGCATACAAAGAGAAATAAAAACTAAGTTTCTTGTTGAGCTTTGTTTGGGGACATGATGAGTATATCTAGGGACACAAGGGACCGCAAATTTGAAGCTAAAATTATCCAAGCATGAGCAAATTAGTCAAGATTCAAGACTAGGCATCCAATAGAGCATTCAGTAGTTTCATTTTGGTAGATTCTAATGCAATCAAGATTAACCACCTCCTAAAACACCTTAACCTATGCTCACACTCTTCCAAAAGAAGCCTCTAAACATATACTCAAAGTCAAAGCAAGGAATCCACATCATGTCATTACTTAGCATCTTCCTTGGACAAGAAAACCAAATTTTTATTCAAAACTAACACTACTTTTTTTTTTATTATTATTCATTTTTTTTTTCATTTTTGACTTTGTTAGAACTAAAGAGAAGGAAATCAAAACTTGAAAGAGAAAGAAAAGAAATGAAAAAAAGACAATTTTTTTAGATTTTTTTTTAAAAAAAAAGGGAAAAAAAAACTATATACACCTCCCCCAAGCCAGAATTGAGCATTGTCCTCAATCCTTGAACAAAACGATCAAGGGGAGGGAGGGAGGGAAGAAACATCCAAACCAACAAGCATATGTTCCACAATCATAAAACATTAGCGAAAGAGAAAAGGAAGGAAGCTATCGGATAGTAGGTGGGTGTAAATACCCGCAAATGACCCAATTTCTTCACTTATAATCAACTTCCTCAAAACCATGATTTGCTTTCCACGTACTATTGAGAATGAGTGTTATTCCATTTATGTACCTAAATCAAAAAAAAAATTAGAGAAGAGAAATGATTAAAATCAAAAGAAAGAAAATGAAAGCAATAAATCACGGGTTACTTCCCGAGAAAGACTTATTTAAGGTCTTAAGCTTGACCTTTCTAATAAATAGCAATTCAAAGATCGCAAGAGTCTGTCAAATGCACTATCACACATAAGAAGAAAAATGAAATGACAAACTCTCCTCAACAAACTCTTTTTTGTGGCAATCTCACTCTCTTCCTCAACAATAAACAAATTGGGCACTTGAAGGTTAAAAGAGGCAAGAAACTCATCAAGAGGTGGAGTTTTAAGAGATGAGAATGGATATGAAATGGGAGTAGAGGGAATAAGGTCAATCCTTCTTATAAATGGAATATGAGGGGAAGGGATAGAAACGAGGCTTTCACTAACCACTTCACTCACAACACAAGACTTAAGAGGGAAGAGTTCTTCCATCAATGAGTTCTCCTCAAGCACACCTTCATTATCCTTCAAAACTTCAAAATCATCACCGACCACCAAATGAGGTATCTCACTTTCAAATTGACTAAGATCTTCACTCAAGATAGAATGGATAGGAGAGGATGAGTGCTCTAACATGGAAGGAGACGGAGTAAGGCTAAACCCACTAGAGTTGGGGACATCATACTCAAAAAGAGAATGCAAAGATTCACAAACATCCTCACTTTCAAAAACATCCTCAATAATGGGCATTTTCTCTTCAAAAGCATACCCCTCATCATCAATACTCCAAAAACCATCATCAAGATCATGGGGTTTTTCCAATCGATTTTCATTTTCAACATACTTCGAATCAACATAATTAAACTTGAGAATGTCATTTTTGCAACCCCGATTTTCCCTAAGCGAATTCAAATCACTTTTTAATTGTAAAAAGAGATCCTCAATGGGTTTGGAGTCAACTTTAGGGAGAGGCTCATAATTGGCACTAGAATTTGCGCCAATGAGATATCGCTCAAGAGTAAGCTCCAATTCAGATTTCGATGATTCGGAATTCAAGGAACCTTGAAAATCAAGTTTGGGGGAGGGATCACAATCAAGCATATGAGAATCAATCTTGGGGACATGTGACACATCATTGAAATTCATGCACAAATTTGATGAAAATCGAGAAGTAGCATCAATATCATCAACATTGGAGTCTACCTCATTACAACAAACATATGAGGGAATATGATCATGCATAATAGGCTCGGTAGTGGGAACATTTGATTCATCAAAAAAAATAATAATGCCAACATTAGAGGAATCATGACAATTTGCATAAAAATCGGAATCATAAGTGTCCCTAGCTAACCACATAAAAAAATTCAAAGCTTCATCCGAAGATGTCGCTCGAAAGTCACCGTTAAACATATTTTCAACAACTCCTCTAGTATGTTCATTTAGTCCCCAATAAGTAATCTCACAAGCTTCCCCAATATCATAGCCATGAAACTTTATAAATTCCCCAACCCTGTCAAAGTATGCCCAAAAGGATTCATTGTCATATTGAGGAAAAGAAGTACTTGCCATTATTTTGAGAAATTTTCTTTTTTCTTTTAAAAAAAAAGAAAATAAAAGAAAAAAAAGAATATTCACAAATAGCCTAGACTTATCTAATCAACACGAATCAATGCAAGCCGAAGTCCCCGGCAACGGCGCCAAAATTTGACGCGCTCGTTGTAAACACGTCAAAGATACCTAAACTACCCAATATAAGGTAAGTAAGGGTCGAATCCACAAGGACTAAGGGAAGCACCAATAAGTATCGATTTATGATTAGCTAAGCAAAGTCAATGTTTTTCAAGATTTATAAATGAAAAGACAATAAGAAAAATGACTTTTGGGAAGGGGTATCCACCAATCAACTCATTGACAAACTAAGCAATCACAATGGGAATCAATAATGGGGATCAATTGAGGGGAATTGCTCATGCATTGGTACTCTAACCACTCTCCCGAGCTAGCTAGATTGGCTTAGTCTCTTACCGAAGACCTATTCTCATGGCTAAGGCATTCAACCAAGCATATCCATAAACATGATGAACTTAAACAAGGAAACTAAGTCCCCTAGGCTATGTAGTCCCTATTCTCATGGTCCTTCAAGCATAATAATCGATTTGAGGCAACCCCTTAACTTCATCTCTCGATCCTTCACTAAGGGTACCTAAATTATGCTCCTATGATGGCCAATCACACAAACATTCATGAAAATACCAAATCAATTAACCAAAATTATCCCAAGTCAAAACCCAATGTTGGATTTAGAGGTTCATGAACTCATTAATGGCTTCAAACCCTTCCCAAAGAAATAGCTACTCACAAATCATGAAAAATTATAAACTAAAAGACATTAACAACTATTAACATGAACTAAAACAATAATCTAGGATGAACAAGTAAATAGAGTAAAAATGACATAGAAATATGAAAATAAAGCAATAAAATATGAGAGAGAGTAAGAAATTCTCATTAAAATTGCAAGGAGATTCCAAATCTTCAAGTTTCCTTCTTAGATTCTTCAAATTCCAAGTTTTCAACAAGGTTCTCTCACTTCTCTCTCTAGAAGATGAGATTTTCTCTCTCCTAGGGTTCTAAGAATTTGAAATCTCACTTTATTAAAATATAATGTAAATTAGCCTAAGTTAAAATAAGAGGAGTCCCTCTTATATAGTCATAAGAAATAAAACAGAAAATTACAAAACAACCCCCGCATTAAAACAAACAAAGTCGTAAAAAGGTTTCAAATTCGAGTGGACCCGACCCGGGCGGGTAAGATGACCCGAGCCCTCGAGTAAGATGACCCGACCCGGGCGGGTAAGATGACCCGAGCTCTCGAGTAAGATGACCCGACCCGGGCGGGTAAGATGACCCGAGCCCTCGAGTGGCATGACCCAAGCGGGTCAGACCAACAGGAGTGAAAATTGAGTTTATTGCAGATTGACCCGGGCGGGTCAGTTGACCCGAGCGCTCGGGTCAGTTTTCAGTTTCGCCAGTTTATTTTCAAACGGCCATATCTCACTGGTTTTACATCGGAATTGAGCTTGTGACAACTTGTTGGAAAGATATTGAGCCAAACTTTCATCTTCAACTTGAATCTCTCAAAAATGTTTTATGTGCTGAAAGTTATGGCCATTGGAAGTTGACCCTTGTGCGCAAACCCTTCCAAAACTTCTTATATTTGTTTCCATGAACTCGGTTATGCTTCCTTGAAGCTTCCTTGACCTTCCTCTTCGATCTTAATATCCCGGGTTGTGCAAGTATCCTCCAAGCATGCTCCTAAGTCCTGAAATGAAACAAAGCACCCAAAGAAAGTGCATACGAGGAGGAAAATTGCACAAATTAAGGAAATAGCTAACAAACTAGCCTAAACTAACTCAAAAACAACTATAATACCAACTAAAAGCGATCAAAAAGTAAAGCAATAAACAAGACATCAATTACCGGCTGAAACCGGTGAACAAGATGATACCGGTTATGATGAGTGTATTGTTCCTTGTTATATGAATCTTATTACAGGTATAAAACAACTATGTCTTTTTGTTAAATTTAAATTGTATGATTGTAGATTTTATTTTATTTTCTTCTTTTAGTCTTCAACAATCTTTAATAATTCACAAATTCAGCATATTTTTCACTTATATCTTTTCTCTCGCCCAGAAATTTGAAGGTTAATGCTCAATCTTTTCTTTCTTTTTTTTAATTATTCTGCTCACTTTAGCTTAGATTTATCTCAAATTTAAGCTATTAGTTCATTATTTGATCATTTTAATGCTTGTAATATCTTTTCGTTAAATTGAAATTGTATGATTGTAGGTTTTAATTTAAGGAACCTGCTTGTAGTTTGGGTATTGATTTATATATTATTTTTTTTACAAAAATTGATACTTTTGCGTCGGATGTTGTGATGGTACGATGCAACTTCAATTTTTTTTTTTTTAAAAAACAGTCATCTGCGTCGGATGGTGTTCAATGTCTGACGCATATTGACTTTTTTTGTAATATAAAATGGATGATTTGCGTCGCACACAGACCATCATGCGACGCAGATGGTGCAGTTGGGGCTGGAGATAAAGGGTCATTTGTGTCGGACTATGCATACATGCGACGCAAATAGCACTAAATCTGTGTCGCATCCTAATCCGACGCAGATCATGTCTCCGTCATTTGCGTCGGATGGTGTTCAATGTCTGACGCATATTTTTCACATGCTCATTATCTAAGAAAGATGAGTAATGGAGAGACTAGTGATAGTAAGTGGTTGGTTTACTCTAAACATGTGGATAAAGTTTATTGTTTTTGTTGTAAGTTATTCACATCGCAAAATAACGAAAGCTTTTTAGCAAATGATGGTTTGAATGATTGGAAACACCTTAGTGAAAGACTCAAAACACATGAGAATAGTGTTAAGCATATGACAAACATGAATACTTGGATTGAAGTACGCACTAGATTAAGTAATAATCAAGGGATTTATAAAGATTTACAACAAGGAATTTCAAAAGAGAAGGAGCATTGGAGACAAGTTTTGTTGAGGATAGTTTCTGTTGTGAAATATCTTGCAAAAAGTAACTTAGCTTTTAGAGGATCTAATGCAAAACTTTATGAGGATAGTAATGGAAATTTTTTGGGATTGATTGAAATGATTGCTAAATTCGATTTAGTTATGCAAGATCATGTTCGACGTATTAAAAGTCAAGAAATTCACTATCATTATCTTGGTCCTATAATACAAAATGAACTTATTTCTTTGTTAGCATATAGTGTTAGATCTTTTATAATAAGGATCATTAAAGAGGCGAAATATTTCTCCATAATTCATGACTGTACCCCAGATGTGAGTCATTAAGAACAAATGACTTTGATAGTGCGATGCGTAAATATGTCTAGTGTTCCAATAAAAATAGAGCGAGGAATTCTTTTTGGAGTTCCTAAAAGTGGATGATACGTCTGGATTGGGACATTTTAATGAATTGCTAAATGTATGTAAGTCTCTTGATCTAGATATTAATGATGTTAGGGGACAAGGCTATGACAACGGTTCCAATATGAAAGGAAAGCATCAAGGGATTAAAAAAAGGTTGCTTGGCTTTATACATGCCTTGTGCTTGTCATAGTCTTAATCTTACTCTTGGTGATATGGCACATTCTTGTGTTAAAGCTATTTCTTTTATTGGAGTTATTCAACGTTTATATTCATTGTTCTCGGGATCGACAAAAAGATGAAAAATTTGTTGGATAATGTTCCTGGTCTAACTATGATAATATTTGTCTAATACTCGTTGGGAGAGTCGAATTAAGAGTGTCAAAGCTATAAGATTTCAATGTCCCCAAATAAGATTAGCTTTGCTAGAATTGTATGAATCTTGCGACAATGATGCAACGACAAAGAGTGAAGCAGAAAGTTTGATTAATGCACTATTAAGTTTTGAATTTTTACTTGGTATAGTTATTTGGTATGACATTTTGTTTGCTATTTTTTTTTTTTTTTTTTGGTAAAATGTAAGTAATATTACCAAAAGCAATAGCTTGCCAACAACAACAACCTACAACTGCTCAAACTGAAGCAGGATCACAAAAAAAAAACCACACACCACCCACCCAACGAAAGCAACTAAACAACAGCAACGAAACCAGCAAATCAAAACACCTTATGCTAAGTTACATAATGAGTTAAGCCATTCCTTATCTCTGCTACTCCAACTATTAATCACTTTACTTCTAACTCTAATACTAATCTCAACTTGGATTTGTTTAATAATCAAATCTGGCCTTAGCACTGCCCCCTGCCATAAAGAATGATTTCTTGCCTTCCACACATAGTAGACAGTAGCTGCCAAAGTGGCATAACTAATCTGCTGCTGCTTCTTTGATCTAAACTTTCTACCCCACTTTTTCCATTTGGTGTATAGACTCTCTTGAGCTCTAAAAGAAATACTCAGCCAATTCATAATGCCTCGACAGACTTGTTCACTAAAAGGACACTTAAAAAATAAGTGACCACATGAATCTTCCCCTTGAGCACACAATAAACAGACAACATCTGCACAAATACCTGCTTGTTGCAATTTCACTCTAGTTCTCAGCTTCCCTAAAACTGCAAGCCAGGTGATGAAGGCATGTTTTGGAATATTCAGCTTATTCCAAACCCAGTGATACCAACTGACTTTCTCCTGATTTCCCATTAGCCAACCATATCCGTCCTTAATAGTGTACTTCTTTGTACCATTAAGCCACTTATTTTGATTATAAGCAGGCTTAAATTGGTTCTTCACTTTGCAGATCATTTTCCAGCCCTAACTGTCAGTACGTGCTGCTTCATAATCCCACCAGTTAGTGTCCTTAATGTAGACACTATGCACCCATTTAATCCACATTACATCTTCTTTCTGAGCTATCTGCCACACCAACTTCCCAATAGCTGCAGTATTCCATCTCTCACTGTCCCTAACTCCCAATCCCCCTACTTTCTTCGATTTACACACCCAATCCCAAGCCACAGTGGGAGGCTTGTGCAAATGAGTTTTCCCCTCCCAAAGAAATGACCTACAAATCTGCATAATTTTCTCCAGCACCCTCTTAGGCATCAGGAATACTTGAGCCCAATACGTATGTATACTCATCAATACTGCTTGCACTAGAATACTCCTAGTTGCATATGACAGATGTCTAGAAGACCAACACAAAATTCTTTTGACAATTCTATCAACTAGAATGTCACAGTCTGCAATTGTCAACCTTCTAGCAGAGATTGGCACACCTAAGTACCTAAATGGGAAGGTACCTTTTGTGAACCCAGTAACCTGCAATACTCTTTGCTGGATATCTTCTTTCACATTGCCAAAATAGACATCTGTCTTATCTGTATTAGCATGAAGCCCTGACACTTGAGAAAAAGATTTCAATGCTCTAATCATCAGCACAACAGATTTAACATCCCCTTTGCAAAACAGCATCAAATCATCTGCAAACACTAAATGAGTAAGCCTCACTTCTGCACATCTGTGATGAAAAGAGAAATCTGCTCGCTTACTCATCAGCTTGAGAATTCTAGTAAAATACTCCATTACCATCACAAATAGAAGAGGAGAGATTGGATCTCCCTGTCTGAGTCCCTTCCTTCCTTTAAAAAATCCACATACATTACCATTGATGCTTAAAGAAAAGGAGGGGGTAGCAATACAGTTCATAATCCACTTTATAATTTGATTAGAAAAGTGCAACTTCATCATCAAATCTTCAATAAATTGCCAATGTACTGAATCATATGCTTTTCTCAAATCTATCTTCATTGTACATCTTGGAGGAAGGCTTTTACTTCTGTATTGCTTGAACATGTCTTGACATATAAGAATGTTGTGCATAATCATTCTTTTCTCAATAAATGCACTCTGAGCCTGATCCACCATACCAGGTAAAACCCTATTCAATCTTGTACACAACATCTTAGAAATCACTTTATAGATCACATTGCAACAAGCAATGGGTCTAAATTGTGTAACATTTTCAGGTTGATCACACTTAGGAATTAAACAAAGTGTGGTACAATTGATCTGTTTTAGAATTTTACCAGAATGGAAAAAATCTAACACAGCCTCAATCACCTCCTCCCCAATACAAGGCCAAGCCTTCTTATAGAAACAACTAGAATAGCCATCTGGACCTGCTGCCTTATTCTTAGGAATTTTAAACAAAGCTCTTTTAACATCTTCACCTGTGAACTGATCACACAAAGTTTGTTGTTGTTCTGGAGTTATCAAAGGACCCTCATTAACAATTCTGGAACTAACAGCACAAGTTCTGCCTTCAGATGTACCCATCAACCTTTCATAATATTCAGCAAAAGCCTGTTCAATCCCCTGATTATCATCTTTCCACTCACCATCAATGCTTTTAATTCTGTAAACTTGATTTTGAATTCTTCTTTTCCTAATACAGCCATGAAAATAGGCTGTATTTTGATAACCTCTTTTTAATCAATCACCTTTCACCTTTTGCTTCAAAAAATTCATTCGAGCTTTATTCAACATACTATACTCCTGCATAGCTTGCTGCTCTTTCATATGAAGATCTGCATTCAAAGGAGCACTCTGAATCCCCAACTGTAAGTCAGTAAGTCTTGTTAAAGCCATCTTTGTCTCATTCTCAATGTTGGAGAATCTATCCTTATTAAGCAACCTCAAACAGCTCTTTAACCTCTTCAATTTCACCACAAGTTTATACATAGGCACCCCCTGTACATCTTGCTGCCAATTAGCCTGCACTCTTTCCATGAAATCTTCAGCAAGCCCCCACATATTACAGTATTTAAAAGGCTTAGCTCTACTCACCACACTACTATCAAGTTTTATGACACAAGGGCAATGATCAGAAATGCTTTCAGGAAGAAACATAGCATTTGCTGATCTAAAACACTGCTGCCACGCCTCATTACTCAAAATTCTGTCTATTTTAGAGAACACCCTATTCTCCCCCTCCTGCTTATTGGACCATGTGAAAAAAGGACCACTAACTCCCACTTCAAAGATATTGCAGCCCCTAACACATTGCCTGAAACTTGCCACTTCCTCCAAGGTGACTGAAGACCCAATTCTATCCCCCAGATTAAGGACATTATTAAAATCTCCCATCACAACCCAACCACCTTGAATTCTTCTACTGATATCAACCAAACTTCTCCACAAACTCTCTCTGTCTTCAGGACCATTAAAACCATAAACAACAGTAACATCAAAGCACTTCCCAGTAGCTTTATGTAAAACTTCACAATGAATAAATTGTGCAGAAGATTCACAAATATTAACAACAAAAACATGAGCAAGCCATACCACCCATATTCTGCCACCTCTATGAAACTGGTAATTCGTACAATAGAATACCCAGCACAAACTCTAGGGAAGACTTTATGAAAGTTGTAAGCCTTTACCCTAGTTTCAAGTAACCCAAACAACCCTAAATTATATTGAGACAAAAAGTTTTTTACCTCAATATGCTTCAAAGGGCTATTCAGGCCTCAAATATTCCATATGTCAATACTATCCATGAGGTAAAATGACTACCTCACTACCCTGTCTATCCTTCACCACTTCCTGCATCTCTGCTTGTACTCTGGTAGTAGCCTCAGCCACTGCCTTTAAATCCTTAGATGCTTCTCCTTCTTGATTCTTGCTCCTTAGTGCATCTGAATTCTGAGTGGTTTTCTCCACCTCTGAACTTTGCTTCCTGTTATCAGCAATATTCATATTATTCTTGCCCTGCTGTACAACTTGTTGTATTACTGGTTTAGGAGCTTGAATGCCAGTATTAGTAGTAGATTTAGCCACCCACACTTGCCTGGGTTTAATTTTTTCTAAAGCTAATTCATACTTCTTTCTCCTGCATTCTTCTAAAGTGTGGCCAATACCTCCACAATCCCCGCAATAGACTGGCTTACATTCATAGCTAACCTTCTGAGTCATAATAATCCCCTTCTCATTCACAAACTGAATTTCCTCTGGGAATTTTTGCTCCAAATTGACCTCCACTAATACTCTAGCATACTCAATGATATCCTTCTGTGCAGTTGCTCTGTCAGTACGAATTGGTTTGCCTACCAAACTAGCAATTTTGTTCAGAGCCACTTGCCCCCAATATCTACCTGTGTTCTAGCCGCAAGAAAATTAGCTCTATCCAATGCCGAAGCATTAAGATCAGCTGAAGCAAGAGATTCATCATCCTTCTCCTCTTCTGAAGTCCAGCTTAGCGCAGCTACTTCGCCTATTTTGATTAACATTCTTCTGTTTCTTCGCATCAATTGTTTGAGGTCTCTTCACAATCTGAACAGGTTGTTTCAATTTCTGTCCACCATTGCCTTTTTTCGGTCCTTTCGCCATCACTCCAGCAGATGCTGAAGAACCAAATCAATGGAACAATAGACTATTTTCTAGAGAGAAGTTAGAGAATCTCTCTCTAGACCTTTTTTTTCACACTTGTTTTCTTTGTTTTTATTGCTCATGGGAACTTCATTTTTGTTTGCTATTAATATAGTTAGCAAGAAGCTACAGTCTAAGTCTATGTGCATTGACTCTAACATAAAGCAATTGGAAAATGTATTTTCATATTTTGAAAAGTATCGAGATGAAGGCTTTACAAAGAGTATAAATCTTGCAAAAAATATTGCATTTGAAATGAATGTTGAACCAGTCTTTCCAACAAAGCGTCGTGTCATTAGAAAAAACATTTTGGAGAGAACAATGAGGACCAAGAAAGTCAGTCACCGTAACAATCATTTAGAGTCAACTATTTTCTTATTGTTGGTGATATGGCAATAATGTCTTTGAAAAACAGATTTGAGGAGTTGAAGACGTTTGAAAGTATATTTGGATTTTTACATAATTCACAAAAGTTAAAATCACTTGATGAAAATGAATGTTGTCAGAAATTTTACTCTACCTTTTCTCATGGCAATTTATTGGATGTTGATCTAGATGGTTTATTATCTGAATTAAAAGTATTACAATTCACTTGACCTAATGAATCAATGTCTGCTATTGTAATTCTTAACACTAGTGGAAAAAAACTCTTTTGCTACTTGTCAAATGCTTTGGTTGTTTCACAAACGGAGCATTTGGTGAGTTCCTTCAATATTTTAATTAAAGAAATTTACAAATGCTCCGTTTGACTGGAGCATTTGTTATTCCTGCCTAATTTTTTTTAACTCACTCCCCTCCTCTCGTCGATTCTAGTTACTGCTCTAGTGCTCTTCCCTTTTTAATTTTTTTCTTGCCTCTCTGTTCGACTCTATCGCTCTCCCTTTCCTCTAATGGACAATTTCTATCCCAATCGCCTGATTATTGTTGGGATTTAATCGAGTGGTTGGCTAAGAATAACTATGAGTGGGATATGTCATTATCTGCTAGACCAGTCCAGGAAAATTCCTCCATTCCTTCACCTCAAAGCTACATAATAACACCTCCATATAGTTCTAATTGTCACTCTACTTTTCATGATATTTCTTTATGTGATGTGACATTAGTAAATGATTTTGACACCTCTCCCCAATATGATTGTCAATCTGCTCGAAGTTATAGTTTCCACCCATATATTTATGATGATGATGATGAGGGTTGGAAAGAAGTTGAAAATTATGTGGATGATTATCAAATTACTGGGAAGATTGATGTGAAGGACGTTCTGAATGAGGAAGAACCCTTGGTTGAAAATCCTTCATTGGAGAAGTCTATAGATGGGAGTGAAGTTATTCATGAGTCTTTGTCGGTTCCACAAACTGTTTTTGAGTCTCATGTTCCTTTATCTCAAAAATTTGACCTTATTCCTTCTTCCCCTATATTATACCCCCCATTGTTCTCTACTTCTCCCAATATGAATGACTCTTATGACCATATAATTGATGTACAGTTAGTGGTTATCTCTCCTTTTGAGTCTTGTAAAACGACGAATGATTTTTCTTTTTCTTACTCTTGTAAAAATCACTTCTCCTTTGATTTTTCTTTGTCTATGTTTAATAGATTTTTAGGACTAGTGTATTTCCTCTTTCCTTTTCACTCTTACATAATAAGCTCTGAGATATTTGCAGGGACATACGATAAGCTACTTAGAGCGTTGAAGTGTTATGCATTAGTCTACTGATTTTACATGGTCGTGCGAGACCTTTATAAATTTGCGCTTTTCGGGAGGCAACCCGAATTTACCTTCTTCTTTTTTCTTTTTCTTAGTTTTTTTCCTTTTTGTGTGATTTTAATTACATTGATGTCTTTGTGTTTTGTTTTTGGTGTGTTTGTAGGTTCATAGAAAGAGGTTGGAAGACGATCTTAAAACAGACGAGTCGCGGTACAATAGCGCAGCTCGCGGACAAATGCCGAGAGCATACCGCGACTCGCTGCAAATACCGCGACACGCGGCAAATATCGCGACTCGTGGTATAAAACGCGACCCGCGCTTTTTGAGATGAGAGAATTAAACATCATTGTCATCATCATCATCTTGTACGACACATCACCTCCCACTTGCCGACGAACCCATCACCGGTCTCCATTTTTCACATCAACGCACCACTATTGTCGGCCTTCCCTACCACACCGCCGTGTCCAGCCGCCGTGCAGCACAACAGCCCCTAGTCCCCTCCTTCGCACTTTCCTACGACCCACCCCTGCCATCATCAGCGTCACCTCCGTTCTCCACCCAGCGGAACACCTCCGTTCCTTTTGGCCACCATAGCCGCATACACCCAGCCCGACCACCCCCTTTTCCTCTCCTCCTTTTGCTCCCCAATCCCCTCCTGTCTTCCCGTCACGTCTGCCTCCACACTACACAGCAAGCCATCCTCTCCAGTTCAGCACCACCACCACCGGACTTCACACCGGCACCCTCAAAATTCCATCACCTTGCCTACTCGTGGTTCGCACGCTGCTGATGCCCGGTCCTTTTCCCCCTCTGCTCTGTTCTTTCTTCTGTCTCCTTTCTCCTTTTTCATCTTATTTCTCTTTTTCTTTACTTTCTATTTTTGTATACTGATTCTCTATTTCTCTTTTTCCTTTCTTTCTTTTCTTTTCTTTTCTTTTTCCTTTTCTTTTTATTATTACTTTACTTTTGACCTCCTAATTTCAATTTCTTTTCCTTTTTCTCTACTTTCTCTAATTTTTCTATTTGATGGATGTTATAGGATTCGTACAAGTTGGCTACAAATTGATTCAAGTTGGTCTTCAAGAAGCATACCAATGTTGATTTTTGCGCTTACTCAACTCTTTTTCCCATTAGATTGGGTAGTAAGCTTCTTTACTCTATATTGTTCGTACTCTTGATAAGATTTTCTCTATTTTTGCTTGGATTTTTGTTTGTGACGCCATACTTGTTTTCTTGTGACTCTATTAATTAACTCCTTTCACTGTTGGGATTTGTGTGCGGCGATGGTGGTGGATTATGGTGTTTGCAGGAGTGCTCGTTGATTTTGTGATTTGGTGATTCGATGATTGATGGATTTTATTAGTGTTCCTTCTCTAATCTTGCTTATTCCAGTGAGTCACTGCAATTTTTAGCTTGGGGGAGGAATATTCTATCATTTATTGCTTTCTAGTGTAGTTTTTATTGCTTTCTTAGGCTGTTGCACGGTTTGTACTGCTTACTAGGAGTGGGAGTTTACGTGTAACCAAACAAATTGTACTGCTTTCTTAGTTGCATCAGCATATTAGATTTCATCTCATCTTAGTTGCATCTATGGGACTATTGCTAGCACTATTTGAGAACCTTGTTGATATCCTTACTACGGTCTTAAGCGTAATCCATCTCATTCATGATTCTTCATAGCATAATTGTATCGCGATTGATTGGTTGTGGTAAGATTGGTTGATCTCTCTCTATCTTGATTTAACCTTACTGTTTATACATCTTTACCCAAGTGAGCATTTATGCCTATAAACTGACGTATCTGTGTCAGTTATGTGTGATTAGTTCCTCATTGTTGCATGGATCTTGACTTTGACTTGGTACTCTTTGATACTTGACTTTATAATCATTTGGATATGATTGAGGCGTTCTTTTCATTGTTTTGAGATTTCAGATATATTTTCTTTTCATATATATTATCCTTTCACTAGAGGAAAAAAAGCCATTTGCTGTTGTAAAAGGGCTGCGGTTGTGTAGAAAACCGCAGCCCTTCCATTAATGGAAGGGCTGCGGTTTTCTACACAACCGCAGCCCTTTGTTTTATTTTTTCCCCCAAATTTCGCGCTCTCATTAATTCTTCCCTCGCTCCACCCAATTTTTCACTCGCGAAAAATTCTCTCACCACGCAGCAACGAAACCACCTGAGCCCTACCCTTGCGAATTAAACCACCCCTGAGCCCTAGCTTTCGAATTCAACCACCCCCTGAGCTCCGATCCACCGTCCTGTGCGCGCCACGCAGCCTTCTACGCGCCACCCCCAGCGCACCACGCAGACCCACGCCACCGGAGCGACTGACACCGTTGCGCACCAACCACCTGGGCGCCTGCCACCCACCTGCGCGCCACCCACCCTTTCTCACGCATTTGTTCAAGAAATTCAAGGTTGCCTTTTTAATTATTTTGATTTTTATTTTCTAATATGTTTATATATTCGTTTGGGAGAGAAATTAAAGGTTGCATTTGAGTGGGACTGAAATTGCAGAAAAGTTATACAAAAGGGTCGTGCTTCGGAACCCGAAAATATGTTAATTGAATTATTTGATTAGCTACATTAGCTATTAACTTAGTTTAATGCAAATAAATTTCATTTATAATTTGTTAATAGTTTAAATGAGAAAAGTTAGTTGTAATGTGTTTCAATGTGGGTAAGATATGATAATTTATATATATGAATGTATTTCTTATAATTTTTGCATTTACTATATGCTAACAATTTTTTCGGTTTTATGTGTCTTAGATATTAGCATATTGGAAGCGGCAAATCAACTAGGAGATAGTGCAGAGTATATATAGAGATCGATCTCCATATTAGTTGTTATTGGTATGTATTTATGATAAAGATAATTCATTATATATCTTCATTTATTGTGTATATGTAGATTCAATCTATATATGTGTATGTATATTTCTTGATATGAGATTGGATGAAAACAATTTAATTAAGCTATGAAATGTATAAGTTATATGAATCATCATATCATCAATCATATGCCTAGATACCCGTTCAAGACTTACTCATTAGGAGTAAGTCTTGAATAGTCCCCTGTTTGGGACTGTCCTTGGACGTTTGATCTCACTTAGGTGGTGAATGTATGTCTTCTTTTCAATTCTAAGGAAAGTCTTGGCTTGTCGTTTCTCTACATTGTTCTCTGTGTACATATGTGGATAATCAATTATCTACATTGTGTACTTGGAGAACTGTAGGGAAATGCTACCGGATTTTCCTTAGAATTGAAGAGTTGGCATATATTCACTAGTGAGATTAAACGTCCAAGGATGGGTTAGGTTGGAGTGATAAGGACCTTCGGATGCATGCATACATTTGCACATGTGACTCTCTTAGCCTCCATTTGTATGTGCATGTTTTCAATATGTGATTGTCTTGCATGTGAATGTGCTTAAATGATTGATACTTATAATTGGTTGTGTTTAATTAGCGGTTTTCATGAATGAGATGGATCGTACTTGGATGTATGGTAGCCGTGAATCGATTGAGTTTGTGAATGGGGTCTCAGAATTTTGTAAATCTGCATTAGAATACCAAGCAACTTCTGGAGCAGTCGACTTTTATTGTCCTTGTTTAGATTGTGGAGATGTGAGCAAGGTTAGTAGTATTCATTTGCTTAGGGAGCATGTCTTTCGTCGTGGGTTTAGGCCTCAATACCACGTATGGGTTTGGCATGGTGAGGAGGGGGGATATGCAAGAAGCTGTAGGATAATGAACGATGTATGTGAAGAGGAGAAGGATAAATTAGGTGATGATTTCGAGGATGGTGAGTATGGGGATGATGATAGAGATCGGGTAGACGAGATGATACAAGAGGTTGAAGATCAGTCTTGCAAACGACCTCGTATGTTTGAGTCTATGTCTGAGGCTGCTGAAAGGCCATTGTATCCAGGTTGTACGAAGTACACTAAACTTTACGCTGTGATAACACTCTTCAATATTAAGTCGAAAGCAGGCTGGACGGATTGCAGTTTCACGTCGTTGTTGGAAGTTTTAGCTGATATGCTCCCTGATGGAAATGATCTGCCAAAGTCGAACTATTATGCTAAGAAACTCATGTGTCCTTTCGGTTTAGAGTACCAGAGGATACATGCTTGTCCAAACGATTGTGTGCTTTTATCGTAATGAGTATGAGCATTTAGATGAGTGTCCACGTTGTGGATTATTAAGGTACAGGCGTGAAGGGGCTGGGGGTAGTGAAGGACCAGCAGCTAAGGTGTTGTGGTATCTTCCCATAATACCTAGATTTAAGCGCATGTTCTCAGTAAAAAAAGATGCGAAGAATATGCGGTGGCATGCAGATCGTAGGAAGAAAGACGGTTTGTTGAAGCATCCGGCTGATTCCCCTGAGTGGAAAAGTATCAATAGGGTGCATAAGCCGTTTGGTAACGAGGATAGGAATTTGAGGCTTGGATTATGTACGGATGGCATGAATCCCTATGGCAATCTTAGTTCTCAGCATAGTACATGGCCATTAGTTTTAGTGATTTATAACTTGCCTCCTTGGTTGTGCATGAAACGCAAGTACATCATGTTGTCGCTTCTCATATCGGGACCGAAACAACCTGGAAATGACATAGATGTATACCTTCAACCACTTATTGAAGATTTACAGAAGATGTGGAACGAAGGAGTGTCGGTATTTGATGCGTATGCTAATGAGATGTTCACTCTGCGTGCCATGCTTTTCTGTACAATGAACGACTTTCCAGCTTATGGGAACTTATCTGGGTATAAGACCAAAGGAAAAAAAACCGTGCCCGATTTGTATAGATGACATGAAGTTTACACACATTAAGGGCTGCAAACATGTCTATATGTGCACACGAAGGCTCCTTAGACGCGACCATCCCTATCGATTTAAGAAAAAGGCCTTCGATGGGACGGTTGAAGAGGAAGTTGCTCGTAGACCATTAATTGGTACTGAAGTTTATAATCAGGTTAAGGGCATTGAAACGATCTATGGTAAACCTGCGAATGACGTTGATGGAACTACAGGATTATGGAAAAAGGAGTCTATTTTTTGGAAACTCCCATATTGGAAAGATTTAAAAGTCAGACATTGTTTGGATGTCATGCACATTGAGAAGAATGTTTGTGATGCTATTCTTGCGACACTTATGAATATTCCGGGTAAGACAAAGGATTTAAAGCGTCACGTCTTCACTTGGAAAAAAATAAGCTTCGACCGGAGTTGTAGGCTCAAAAAAGGGCGGGAAGGAAAAAGAAAGTAGTGGAGGAAGGGGTTAATGAGGAAATTGGGAAAAGAAAAAAGGTGGATGATTCGGAGAAGAATTATTTGCCACCAGCTTGCTACACGCTGTCGAAAGCTGAGAAACGGATTTTTTGCGAGTCATTATATGGTATTAAGGTTCCAACTGGGTATTCATCGAATATGAAGCGATTTGTTACCTTAAATGGTGAGTTGAAGTTATCGAGTATGAAATCTCACGATTGTCATGTCATGATGCAAGTATTCTTACCGATTGCAATTTGTGGGATACTTCTAAAGCATGTCAGGCACACCATTATAGAACTTTGTTCATTTTTTCATACAATATGCAGCAAAGTGCTACAGCCGTCGACACTCGATGACTTGCAGGCTAAAATAGTTAAAACTTTATGCAAATTTGAGATGATTTTCCCCCCTGCATTCTTTGACATTATGGTGCATCTCATTGTCCACCTAGTTCGAGAAATTAAGTTGTGTGGTCCAGTGTTTTTGAGGTGGTGCTATCCTTTTGAGAGATATATGGGTACTTTGAAGGATAAAGTTCGAAATCTTGCACAACCAGAAGGTAGCATTATTCAAGGGATTGTGGCTGAAGAGGTCAATAATTTTGTGGCAGAGTATGTTGCTGGTGTTGATCCAATTGGCGTTCTGATATCTCGACACGAGGGCAGACTCGAGGGCAAGGGTACGATTGGCTCAAAATTGATCTCACCTTCTGTCGACAAGCGTACACAAGCTCACTTATTTGTGTTGCATCACGTGGCAGCTGTCCATCCTTATTTAAATGAGCATATGGAGGAATTACGTGTTAGCAACCCTGGAAAAGGAATAGGGCATTAACGCAAATGCATAATAAGACGTTCATTGATTGGTTTCATCATCGAGTAGTGGATGATTTAGATGAAAATGTTTCTCAAACAGTCAAGTGGTTAGCATTTGGTCCCAGTGAATCTGTACACTCTTATGAGGGTTATGATATTAACGGGTATACGTTTTGGACTGAACGTCAAGATCTTAAGTCGACATCGCGACAGAATAGTGGTGTTTCACTTGTGGCATCATCTACACAATACGCAAGCTCGAAAGATAAGTCTCCCGTTCTTGCTGCCACCAACTATTATGGGCGAATTCAAGAAATATGGGAGCCTGACTACTCAGCTTTTTATATTTGTCTCTTTTGTTGCAATTGGGTTGATGATAATCAACGTTGCGTAAAAAAAGATGATCCTTGCGGATTCACTCTTGTGGACATGGGTCGTCTACGTGAAACTGAAGAGCCATTTGTACTTGCATCACAAGCTAAACAAGTATTCTATGTAACTGATCCTACTGATAATAAGTGGTCAATTGTTGTACCTGGCAAAAGGAGTATTCTGGGCATTGGTGATGTTGAGGATGAGGAAGAGTATGATGCATTTGAGGACATCCCAACTTTTACCTATCCTGAAAATAGCGTGGAAGATTATGTAAATATGTCTGAGAACTATATGCGTGTTGATCACACGAAAGGGATACATGTTGAAACTCCTAAGAAACGGCGGAAGGTCAACAAATCATGAGACATATACTTAGGTTTATCTCTATTTCGACCATTTCATGTCATTTTCATATATTTCGAGTCATGTGACTCCAATTTCTTGTTGAATGTAATAATATTGCATGAAATACGACTACTAAGTAGGTTTATAGGTGCTCCTTTGTTGTTGGTTGGATTTCGGGAAAGTAAGGGTCATTTTAGGCTTATTTCGTCCGTTTCATGTCATTTTCGTGTATTTCGAGTCATGTGACTCCAATTTCTTGTTGAATGTGATAATATTACATAAAATACGACTACTAAGTAGGTTTATAGGTGCTACTTTGTTGTTGGTTGGATTTCGGGAAAGAAAGGGTCATTTTAGGCCTATTTCGTCCGTTTCATGACATTTTCGTGTATTTCGAGTCATGTGACTCCAATTTCTTGTTGAATGTGATAATATTGCATAAAATACGACTACTAAGTAGATTTATAGATGCTACTTTGTTCATGGTTGGATTTCGAGAAAGTAAACGTCATTTTAGGCCTATTTCGGCCGTTTCATGTCATTTTTGTGTATTTCGAGTCATGGTAATCCAATTTGTTGTGAAATATGATCTTATAACCTAAAATGTTGCTATTAGGTAGATTTATACGAGCTACTTTGTTGATGGTTGGATTTCGGGAAAATAAATATTATTTTAGGCCTATATATTTCGGCTGATTTATGTCTTTTTATATATTTCGAGCCTCCCGTTTCCGGCCCTTACACAGCCCCGGTCCCCCCCTTGCAAAGCCCGCTCCCCCCGTCCAGCCCCAAGCTACTTTCCCCCCTTGCACAGCCCCCGGTCCCCCCTTGCACTGCCCCCCGCTCCCCCTCCTTGCATAGCCCCTCCGCTCCCCCCCGTCCAACCCCTAGCTACTTTCCCCCCCCTTGCACATCCCCGCGGCAACAGCGCGCAGCAAGCTGCCACCTTTCACAGCCCGCCCCCCCCGTCCAGCCCCTAGCTACTTCCCCCTTTGCAGCCCCCAGTCCCCCTTTGCACGGCCCCGCTCCCCCCGCACACCCCCCGCTCCCCCCGTCCAACCCCTAGCTACTTTCCCCCCCTTGCACATCCCCCGCGGCAACAACGGCAAAGCGTTTGCCAGCCAGCGGCGGCAGTAAGCTTGAGCTTCTTTGCCGCTAGTGGCCCATGATTTCCGATGTTCCATTATTGTTGGTCCTTAATCAATTTGTTATTTTTTTAACATGTACATATATATTAATTTCTATGTGTTTATAATTGCAGGGATAATTACTACATATGGATGAGATGACGACTAGTGAACACACAACCGAGGATGAATCTTATGATGTGAGGAAGGACCCAGATAAAGGTGATCTCGAAGATCGAGATCTTCAAGAACTTCATCCAAAAAGTGGTACAATTGTGAAAGCACAACAAGTTTGTAGGAAAGAAGGTCAACAACAGGAGTTACAAACAAATCAACAACAAAGAAAATCGAAAGTGATGAAAAAGAGAAAGGGAAGAGGACCTACAAAGTCAATAAGTGCTACTCACTTGCATATGACTTTAGAGTACGATAACTTGGGTCAACCTTGTGGTGTGTGCGTTCTAAGTATGCCAAACATATTGGCCTTTGTGTCCGGAGGCTCTCCATTTTGCATTCATGGCAAAAGGTGCCCGAGGGGATGAAGAAATTACTATGGAATGACACTATGGTAAGTTTCATACTACCATTTAGTTTCTTTTTTTAATAAATGTATGTGTATGTAGTACTAATGATAGAATTTAATCTATTACAACAAATGTGGAAACTAATATTTTTGTTCGTTCTTTTTGTAGAATCTCTTCAATATCGAAGATGATGAAGCCAAGAAGAATCTATTTTTATCCGCGCTTGCTCAGAGATTTCGAGATTTCAAGGCTAAGTTAGTGTCCGGTTGGATTACTAAGCGGAGGAAAAGAACGGGTACAAAGAAGAAGAAAATTTATGTGGGAGAAAAGCAAATCGAAGCTGAGCCTGCATTGGAAAATTCAGAGGAACCCACCACATTACCATATCAAATATGGAGAAATATCAAACCTAAAGAGTGGGAAGCATTTGTTGCCAAAAATACTACCCCGGAAGCTGTTGTAAACAAAGGATTTTAATTATATTTACCACACTTAGCTAGAGTATGATTGTATATAACACCTAATCTTTTGTTTGTAATTATGTGTTTTTTCAGGCAAGACGTGAGAAAAAAAGCGCGAGTGCAAAAGCAAGGAAATATTATCATCATTTGGGTGCCCATTCCTACGATGTGGCGAGAAAAAAGTGGATGTTTGCCCATTACCCCACACAGGATTCGACAACGACAATTACCTCTACAACCACATCAGTTACACCGGCTCGTCAACCAGACAGGGTCCTTGATTGGTGGTGTTCGATGCATGGGGTTGATGCAAAGGGAAACAGAGTGTTACCTAATCCCGTTACAGAAAAGGTAGCCAATGCCATTCTAAGTACATATCATTTTAGGCCTATTTCGGCCATTTCATGTCATTTTCGAATAGTTTGAGTCACTGGCTCTAATTTCTTGTAAGTACATATCATTTTAGGCCTATTTCGGCCATTTCATGTCATTTTCGAATAGTTTGAGTCACTGGCTCTAATTTCTTGTGAAACATGATAATATAACCTAAAATATTGCTATTAAGTAGATTTATAGGTTCTACTTTGTTATTGGTCGGATTTCGGGAACGTAAATATCATTTTAGGCCTATTTCGGCCATTTCATGTCATTTTCGAATAGTTTGAGTCACTTGGGCTCCAATTTCTTGTGAAACATGATAATATAACCTAAAATATTGCTATTAAGTAGATTTATAGGTTCTACTTTGTTATTGGTCGGATTTCGGGAACGTAAATATCATTTTAGGCCTATTTCGGCCATTTCATGTCATTTTCGAATAGTTTGAGTCACTGGGCTCCAACTTCTTGTGAAACATGATAATATAACCTAAAATATTGCTATTAAGTAGATTTATAGGTTCTACTTTGTTATTGGTCGGATTTCGGGAACGTAAATATCATTTTAGGCCTATTTCGGCCATTTCATGTCATTTTCGAATAGTTTGAGTCATTGGGCTCCAATTTCTTGTGAAACATGATAATATAACCTAAAATATTGCTATTAAGTAAATTTATAGGTTCTACTTTGTTATTGGTCGGATTTCGGGAACGTAAATATCATTTTAGGCCTATTTCGGCCATTTCATGTCATTTTCGAATAGTTTGAGTCTTTGGGCTCCAATTTCTTGTGAAACATGATAATATAACCTAAAATATTGCTATTAAGGAGATTTATAGGTTCTACTTTGTTATTGGTCGGATTTCGGGAACGTAATTTCGGCCATTTCATGTCATTTTCGAATAGTTTGAGTCACTGGGCTCCAATTTCTTGTGAAACATGATAATATAACCTAAAATATTGCTATTAAGTAGATTTATAGGTGCTACTTTGTTGTTGGTCGGATTTCAGGAAAATAAAGATCATTTTAGGCGTATTTTGCTAATTTGATATGTTTATCGTTTATATCCATTATTCAAGTAACCCCACCCCCCACCCCCCACACCCCACACCCGCACTTCCCCCTACACACGGTCCCCCACGCTGCCCCCGGCCCGGCCGCGCAGCCCGGCAGCAAAACGGGCCGGCCGCCACTGCCGCCGACCTGCTTGGCACCTAGTTGCCGGCAACTTATTCGGTAGTACGTTTTGTTTTTTGAAAAATTTTAACGTCCAATTGTCTGTTGTTTTATTTGTAGATCGGATTAAAGGAAAAGGAGGCAACAGGTGTTTTCACTCCTACCGCACACATGGATGCTTTGCACGAAACTCTAGGAAAGGACCATAGTGGTCGTGTGAGGGGCGTGGGAGGTGTCCGCTGGGCGGGCCGCGGGTGCGTCGTCGTGCACCGCCGCCCGTCCAAAGATAAAATTTCTCCTACTCTCTTATACACTAAGCAAGTATAATGGAAGTAGGGGTCGTATCCACGAGGGAAACAAGGGACGAGTTTTATATTCAGCGTGATTCAAAACCTAACTTAAGCTAAGGGCCGAGAAACCTAATTACAAAAGGGGGGGTTTCAAGTAGATTTACGAACAAACTACAACTAACTAGCATATAAACAAAATGAGAAATCAATATAGGAAGATCTTGAATCCGATTAACATACACTTCAATTCATTATCGGTCATTGAACATCCACTCTAATTATTTCCATAATTATCTATTGTCGAGAATTAATCTCGTGTTCTCCTTATTCCTAGTTGAATAGCACGATCAGCGTGACTATAAAACTCTAACTAAAGGATAACCTAGTCCGATCTGCGTCTAAGTTCAATCCGATAGCAGCAATAAACACAGAGAACCAATAGACCTGCTAACGTCATACAAGCGATAAACATTCAACAGTTGATTCAATTTCCCCAAGAAATAACCAAGATGATCAGCATCTAAATTACTCCCTAGTTTGCTACCAAATGATAAAAAGAATAAAACAATCCGATCCTATTCTTAAATCTAGCATTAGATTAATTACACAATCAAACTAGTAACATTCCTAGCATAATCATGCAAAAACCATTGAAAGCAAGCATAGAAATTAAACCATAATCAAAGGAAATAAATAGAGAAGAAAGATCTCACAATAATGCTTGAAGCTCCATATTAATCTCGTTCAAGAACGGTTCAAGCTACAATCGGCATAGCATAAGCCAATCCCATAATTGAAATCTACATAAACTAAACTAGAAAATAAAAACTAAAAAGATGAGACAACAAGAGAGGAGTGGAGTTTTGGAAACTCCATCCCCTTGTGGCTGCTGCCCCCTAGGTCTAAAAACAAAGTTTAGTATTTATACTAAGGCTCAAAAGTTAGCCGTCATTTAAACCGCCATAGGGGTCGCGAGGTGCGGTACAGGTCGCACCGTGCGATGAGCTACTGCCTTCGCAACGAGCTGAAGACTTGGGCCAAACCACGCAGGTCGCGAGGTGCGAGAAATCTCGCGAGGTGCGAGCAGGCAGGTCGCGAGGTGCGACAGTACTCGCGAGGTGCGAGCTGTGGGCGCTGGGCAGTGAGCTTGCTGTGCGAGCGCTGGGCGCTGGGCAGTGAGCTTGCTGTGCGAGCGCTGGGCTTGCGTTGGCTTGCTGCGATGGGTGAGCTTGGCTGGGTTGGCGTGCGAAGCTGCTGTGCTTGGTTGGTGATGACGCTGGCTCGCTGGGTTGACGTGAGCTGTGTAGGTGGTCGAAGTTACGCGCATGCTTGGTGCTTAGAGCTTCCGATGATTGCCCATTATGCTCCGATGCCAAATCTCCCAAGCTCTCCAAAGACAACTTCAATCAAACATCATTCAAATCCATTTCATCTTGAAAGCTCGGAATATATGACGTTAATACAAATTATCTCGCAAAGCTCCGAACTTCCGCTAAGGGCTAAATAAAACACGAATGTTAACAATTACAATCAAACCCTTAGCAAAGTGCACCTAAAATACCACAAGAACATCGTATAACTTGAGCGCATCAAATACCCCCACACTTGAACTTTACTCGACCTCGAGTAAACTCAAAATGAGGATCACCAAATGAATCATCACCCAAACTAACGACACCAACCTACACTCCCCATCAACTACATCATCATCATCACATCTTAACAACATCCGCTCAAAAACCTAAACGTAAGGGACGATGATTCCCCCACACTTAGATTCGAGCTCACCCGAAAAATAAAAAGACGCGACAACAATAATCACCAGCAACACCAACACGAATCAAAATGTCAGCTCACGACACACTAAACTATCAGCTCTCCCAAACCTCCAAAAGATGATCTAAAACTACTACTACTACAACTAATCTAAACAAGCAAGCCATGGAACAAAGACAAAAAGAAATATACTCCATGCTTACTCCCAAAAACAAACAATCAACCCAAAAGAATGTGAAAGCCTACTTTAAATAGATCTTCACAAAACAAAGGATGAATTCACTAACCCAACCCGAAAACGCTTTCAACCTTATGACACCATCTCCAGCAAATGAGTTTTCAAAGTGTATAATTCTCTCTTAATCTCTCATTTTGCCTAGGAGCCCTTTCGGGTTTTCATCCTAGCTTCTCACATTTTTTTATCTCACCATCTTACCCGCTCAATATAAGCCACTTTTTTGCATAAGTTGCCCTTTCGGGTTTTCAACCTATCCGGGCCCCCATTTTTGCCCGAGTCGCCCACCCTTGTGGGTTTTCAACTCAGCGGGTTTCATTTCATCATCATTTTTTTTTTTATTTTTTATTTTATTTTTTTTTTTTTTTTTTTTTTTTTTTTTTTTTTTTTTTATTTTCATTTTTTTCTCAAATTGAAAGTAATATACACAACATAGATACATGAGAATGAGAATACCCTCCCCCCTACTTAAACTACACATTGTCCTCAATGTGTCGACAATTAGAAGAAAAGTAAACTGAAAATGGGGGGAGAAAATCGAAAATCGGGTAAATCAAAGATCAAATGCTCAAAACTCATGACCAAACAATCCGTCAAACTCAAATTTCTTAACAACACCAACGCAAATCTCATAAATCAACTCACAACCCGCTCCCTCGAATCACTCAAACAAATGACAAGTTCAAAAGTTTTGAATTTTTGAGATTTGCTCCTAGCTTAAGAGATCGAAAAGATACATTAACAATCTCAATCCTCTAGTGTTACCAACTCCTAGCTATTGAAGTCCTCCCAACGGGTTTTCTTTTGTGGATTTTGGGTATAAGTGAATTAAGATTGGTTGTGGATCTTTTTAGTGGTTGGGCGGTGGGTGAAAGAAAATTTGTTGTGGTGGTGGAAATTTGATGAAAAATAAAGAGAAAGAAAGAAAATAAAGGGGTCTCGGGTTGCCTCCCGAGAAGCGCTGTTGTTTAAAGTCGTGAGCTCGACTTAATACCTTAAGCTTAATCATTGGGTTGTGCTCCATGTGTGACAATGGTGGTTCCATGTCAATCTCCACTTCAAGTACCTGCAAAATTGATTGAGAAGAACTCTTGCAATGCATCGTTAATACCTAGCTTACTACAACATGGTTGAGCATATAACATCTGATTATATCCCAAACCTAGCATTAAGGCAACAACAAACATCAACTAGTAGTACTCCTAGCTAATCCAAGTCATGACCATTAATATAAATGTGTAAAGCTAAACAATAACCAAGTTATAGAGTATGAGTCAATCAACCATTCCCAAGAGAGTTTAAGCAACAAGTTCCATGCTTCTTGTCCAAAATACAAAAGTGAAATACATAGAGCTCAATGGAAGATGAAAACTAGAAACTAAAACAAAAAGGGAATTCTTTATATGAGTGGCCAACCAAAAACAAAGAGCACAAGCAATACCATCCAAAAATCACACTAAATACAAACAAGTAACACCGTTTCCCCGGCAACGGCGCCAAAATTTGGGCGGGCCGCGGGTGCGTCGTCGTGCACCGCCGCCCGTCCAAAGATAAAATTTCTCCTACTCTCTTATACACTAAGCAAGTATAATGGAAGTAGGGGTCGTATCCACAGGGAAACAGGGACGAGTTTTATATTCAGCGTGATTCAAAACCTAACTTAAGCTAAGGGCCGAGAAACCTAATTACAAAAGGGGGGGTTTCAAGTAGATTTACGAACAAACTACAACTAACTAGCATATAAACAAAATGAGAAATCAATATAGGAAGATCTTGAATCCGATTAACATACACTTCAATTCATTATCGGTCATTGAACATCCACTCTAATTATTTCCATAATTATCTATTGTCGAGAATTAATCTCGTGTTCTCCTTATTCCTAGTTGAATAGCACGATCAGCGTGACTATAAAACTCTAACTAAAGGATAACCTAGTCCGATCTGCGTCTAAGTTCAATCCGATAGCAGCAATAAACACAGAGAACCAATAGACCTGCTAACGTCATACAAGCGATAAACATTCAACAGTTGATTCAATTTCCCCAAGAAATAACCAAGATGATCAGCATCTAAATTACTCCCTAGTTTGCTACCAAATGATAAAAGAATAAAACAATCCGATCCTATTCTTAAATCTAGCATTAGATTAATTACACAATCAAACTAGTAACATTCCTAGCATAATCATGCAAAAACCATTGAAAGCAAGCATAGAAATTAAACCATAATCAAAGGAAATAAATAGAGAAGAAAGATCTCACAATAATGCTTGAAGCTCCATATTAATCTCGTTCAAGAACGGTTCAAGCTACAATCGGCATAGCATAAGCCAATCCCATAATTGAAATCTACATAAACTAAACTAGAAAATAAAAACTAAAAAGATGAGACAACAAGAGAGGAGTGGAGTTTTGGAAACTCCATCCCCTTGTGGCTGCTGCCCCCTAGGTCTAAAAACAAAGTTTAGTATTTATACTAAGGCTCAAAAGTTAGCCGTCATTTAAACCGCCATAGGGGTCGCGAGGTGCGGTACAGGTCGCACCGTGCGATGAGCTACTGCCTTCGCAACGAGCTGAAGACTTGGGCCAAACCACGCAGGTCGCGAGGTGCGAGAAATCTCGCGAGGTGCGAGCAGGCAGGTCGCGAGGTGCGACAGTCCTCGCGAGGTGCGAGCTGTGGGCGCCGGGCGGTGAGCTTGCTTTGTGCGAGCGCCGGGCGCCGGGCGTTGAGCTTGCGTGCGAGCGCCGGGCTTGCGTTGGCTTGCTGCGATGGGTGAGCTTGGCTGGGTTGGCGTGCGAAGCTGCTGTGCTTGGTTGGTGATGACGCTGGCTCGCTGGGTTGACGTGAGCTGTGTAGGTGGTCGAAGTTACGCGCATGCTTGGTGCTTAGAGCTTCCGATGATTGCCCATTATGCTCCGATGCCAAATCTCCCAAGCTCTCCAAAGACAACTTCAATCAAACATCATTCAAATCCATTTCATCTTGAAAGCTCGGAATATATGACGTTAATACAAATTATCTCGCAAAGCTCCGAACTTCCGCTAAGGGCTAAATAAAACACGAATGTTAACAATTACAATCAAACCCTTAGCAAAGTGCACCTAAAATACCACAAGAACATCGTATAACTTGAGCGCATCATCCGCCTCGGCGTGCGAAAGGTATATGGTGAACAATACACTACAACGTCAAAATCAAGTGCAAGTAGTGTGAATTCGGCGTCGGTAGATGTGGAGGCTATCAAATTTGCAATTTGGGAGGAGCTTAGAGAGGAGATGACACATAACTTCAATGCTATGATGGAGCAAATGGGTTTACCGACCTTCCCAATGAAGAAAGATAGTGATGTTCCATCTAGCCAGCCGATCGGTCTTCCACAAACATCAGATAATCAAACGATACCTGCACCTGATCCACCAATACCCGAGTTGAAGGTAATCACTGTATTTGATTTAATTTATCACGCTTAATCACTGTGCTTTATTAATTAACTATGTATTGTCCCTAATTGCATGCAATTCTAAATATGTTGTTTCATCGCAATTAACTATTAATGACTTGTTTTGATTCAAAGGAGGAGACCCCATGCCGACTATTAGTTCAAGAAAATGATTCTGATAGTCTGATTGTGGTAGCTAGTGGCCATGCACAACCTCCTTGTGATCGAGTACGAGTGCATCACCAGATAGTGAACAATAATGATCACTATGTGGTGAGCATCGACTACATTGAGCCTGGTTTTGAAGACTTAGGTCTTCCGATGCCATAACCGGAGGTTAGTCTACATACACTGAGTGACGCCCATGGTAGTTATGTTCTGTGGCCGCGTGCATGGGTGCGATTTTCAGATGAGGTACACCGATAAACATACATATATATATGCGTTAGTTTATGTAATAATCAACTCCGATTATATTACTTTTCTATGTCATATATATAATAATTAGTAATATTCTTATTATTACTTTTTAATAGGTTTCAAGGAAGGCTGGTTCACATGACAAGAAGGCTAAAAACGTCGGTTCACCAAACATGATGGCTAAGGAGGCAATTGGACGTGCTGAAATTGAACCAAATGTGTTTGATGACCAAGTTAGTATGTCAAACAATCCACTTCTCGAGCCGTTGGTGGTGCAAGGCCTTACTAAGGCATGTTATTGGTTGCATGAGTGTGTTAGCGATTTGCCCGAGAATGCTCCAATACATGTTCCTTTGGGGAAGGAACAATTGAACTACGCTGATGAGTCATCTACATGGATTTCCAAAGACAATGTTAAAGAATTCTTACGTGGAGAAATGTTGAGTGGAACAATGATACAAGCTTTCATGAGGTGATACATACATATCTTACTTTACAAGTTTATAATAGTTTTCAATTTCCATACATGATAAGTATGTTTACTTTTTATTATATGCTTTAATTTCTCAAGTTATTGTGTACTGAATTGAATGAAAAAATGAGTGAGACAAAGATTGGTTGGTTATCTCCAAGTATGATGCGAGATGACAATTGTTTAAAAAAAAAACCGATGTGAAAGAATATCTCGATACTAGTTTCAAACAATCACATCGGTTAGAAGAGAAGTTCATCCTTGTTCCATATATTGAAGCGTAAGCTTGTTACACCAAACTTGATGCTTTACTTTATTTTCTATAACTTTATTTCCTTGTTTAGATAACTTGCCTTCTTGTTCCATATATATCGATAACAAAATTCACCGAATTGTTGAATAAGTAACTTTATATTATTTCCTTATATAGTCTCCATTGGATGCTCATTGTGATATGTTTGTCAAATAATCACGTTTACCACTTTGATTCTCTTCGTCGACAACCACCACGGAGCTTACTAGTCATGTCACTATAGAATAGGTAACTTAACTAGAACAATATGTGTACCTAATATTACACATATATATATATATATATGTATATATATATATATATATATATATATATGTATATATATAATAAACATCTTATAATGTACTGATGTAGTGTGATGAAGCACCATTATGGACTTGGACTTCGATTAGGAAAAGCTCCTCTTTGGATATCAGTTGAGGTAACTACTTTGGTGAATCTTATGTCGAACCATTTATTTTCATATACTTTAAATTTAACATGAATGTTTTTGGATGTTTAAATTTGATGAATTTCGAGTGTCCGCAACAAAAGAATGGTGTTGATTGTGGCTATTACGTCTTTGCGGTACATGTTTGATATAGTCAACCGTTGTACTGACATCGATTATCTTCAAAAGGTATGTAACTAATTAGTTTATTTAATTTAGATTAAATTGATAGGTAAGAATTAGTTTATTTTGGAAATTGTAGCATAAATTAACTATAATCATATTGACCCCGAAACTAACCCAAAACTTGAACTCTAATATTTTGCTCCTAAATTTCACATTAACACTTCAAGTATGCATAAAGTAAGTGGTGTGTGTTAGTTTTGCTCCTATATGTAACATGTAGGTAGTTTTGGGAAGTGAAATAGCTCAAATTCACAAAAAAACGACCCCGAAACGAACCTAAAATTTGAACTTCTAATATTTTGCTCCTAAATTTCATATTAACACTTCAAGTATGCATAAAGTAAGTGGTGTGTGTTAGTTTTGCTCCTAAATGTAACATGTAGGTAGTTTTGGGAAGTGAAATAGCTCAGATTCACAAAAAACGACCCCGAAACTAACCTAAAAATTGAACTTCTAATCTTTTGCACCTAAATATGACTTATATACTTCAACTATGCATAAAGTAAGTGGTGTGTGTTAGTTTTGCTCCTATATGTAACATGTAGCTAGTTTTGGGAAGTGAAATAGCTCAAATTCACAAAAAACGACCCCCGAAACGAACCTAAAAATTGAACTTCTCATATTTTGCTCCTAAATTTCACATTAACACTTCAAGTATGCATAAAGTAAGTGGTGTGTGTTAGTTTTGCTCCTAAATGTAACATGTAGGTAGTTTTGGGAAGTGAAATAGCTCAAATTCACAAAAAAGGACCCCGAAACTAACCTAAAAATTGAACTTCTAATCTTTTGCACCTAAATATGACTTATATACTTCAACTATGCATAAAGTAAGTGGTGTGTGTTAGTTTTGCTCCTATATGTAACATATAGCTAGTTTTGGGAAGTGAAATAGCTCAAATTCACAAAAAACGACCCCGAAACGAACCAAAAAATGGAACTTCTAATCTTTTGCACCCAAATATGACTTATATACTTCAACTATGCATAAAGTAAGTGGTGTGTGTTAGTTTTGCTCCTATATGTAACATGTAGCTAGTTTTGGGAAGTGAAATAGCTCAAATTCACAAAAAACGACCCCGAAACGAACCTAAAAATTGAACTTCTAATATTTTCCTCCTAAATTTCACATTAACACTTCAAGTATGCATAAAGTAAGTGGTGTGTGTTAGTTTTGCTCCTAAATGTAACATGTAGGTAGTTTTGGGAAGTGAAATAGCTCAAATTCACAAAAAACGACCCCGAAACTAACCTAAAAATTGAACTTCTAATCTTTTGCACCTAAATATGACTTATATACTTCAACTATGCATAAAGTAAGTGGTGTGTGTTAGTTTTGCTCCTATATGTAACATATAGCTAGTTTTGGGAAGTGAAATAGCTCAAATTCACAAAAAACGACCCCGAAACGAACCTAAAAATTGAACTTCTAATATTTTGCTCCTAAATTTCACATTAACACTTCAAGTATGCATAAAGTAAGTGGTGTGTGTTAGTTTTGCTCCTATATGTAACATGTAGCTAGTTTTGGGAAGTGAAATAGCTCAAATTCACAAAAAACGACCCCGAAACGAACCTAAAAATTGAACTTCTAATATTTTGCTCCTAAATTTCACATTAACACTTCAAGTATGCATAAAGTAAGTGGTGTGTGTTAGTTTTGCTCCTAAATGTAACATGTAGGTAGTTTTGGGAAGTGAAATAGCTCAAATTCACAAAAAAGGACCCCGAAACTAACCTAAAAATTGAACTTCTAATCTTTTGCACCTAAATATGACTTATATACTTCAACTATGCATAAAGTAAGTGATGTGTGTTAGTTTTGCTCCTATATGTAACATATAGCTAGTTTTGGGAAGTGAAATAGCTCAAATTCACAAAAAACGACCCCGAAACGAACCAAAAAATTGAACTTCTAATATTTTGCACCCAAATATGACTTATATACTTCAACTATGCATAAAGTAAGTGGTGTGTGTTAGTTTTGCTCCTATATGTAACATGTAGCTAGTTTTGGGAAGTGAAATAGCTCAAATTCACAAAAAACGACCCCGAAACGAACCTAAAAATTGAACTTCTAATATTTTCCTCCTAAATTTCACATTAACACTTCAAGTATGCATAAAGTAAGTGGTGTGTGTTAGTTTTGCTCCTAAATGTAACATGTAGGTAGTTTTGGGAAGTGAAATAGCTCAAATTCACAAAAAACGACCCCGAAACTAACCTAAAAATTGAACTTCTAATCTTTTGCACCTAAATATGACTTATATACTTCAACTATGCATAAAGTAAGTGGTATGTGTTAGTTTTGCTCCTATATGTAACATGTAGCTAGTTTTGGGAAGTGAAATAGCTCAAATTCACAAAAAACGACCCCGAAACAAACCTAAAAATTGAACTTCTAATATTTTCCTCCTAAATTTCACATTAACACTTCAAGTATGCATAAAGTAAGTGGTGTGTGTTAGTTTTGCTCCTAAATGTAACATGTAGGTAGTTTTGGGAAGTGAAATAGCTCAAATTCACAAAAAACGACCCCGAAACTAACCTAAAAATTGAACTTCTAATCTTTTGCACCTAAATTTCACATTAACACTTCAACTATGCATAAAGTAAGTGGTGTGTGTTAGTTTTGCTCCTATATGTAACATGTAGCTAGTTTTGGGAAGTGAAATAGCTCAAATTCACAAAAAACGACCCCGAAACGAACCTAAAAATTGAACTTCTAATCTTTTGCTCCTAAATTTGACATTAACTCTTCAAGTATGCATAAAGTATGCATATATAACATGCATGTAGTTAGTTTTGGGATGTAAAATAGCTCAAATTCACAAAAATCGACAAAATAACTCGAAAATTGGTTGTTTAATTAGCTAATTGCAAGAGTTAGTTGTTATTATATATTGTAAATGTTTGACTTGATCTTATTAATTTATTATATTCATATTATTGCAAGGTTTACATGGATAACGACGCACCAAGGTTGGATGAATTCACAATTGAAGAATTGGATGAAGTTCGAAACAAGTTGGCAACCTACATTTGTGAAGATTGTCTATGATACATTGGTTAGGATTTTGCAAGAACTAGCTAGAAGTTCGAAACAAGTTAGCAACCTATTCGGTTGTTGCGTTAATGTAGCTTTTTGTATTAGAATTAATATTTGCCTTAATATGTACTCTTTAACATTATTATTATTATATATATAGAATTATTACATATATAATTGGGAACTCTATATATATATGCATTATGAGGTTTGTAATATGGTACAAAGCAAAGCAGCAAGGAACCAGCGACACAGGGAACGAGCGCATTTATAATATTATATAGCTGAATTTAAAAAAAAATATTACAAAAGGGCTGCATTTATGTGGCCAAGGGCTGCTGTTAATTGGGAAAACCGCAACCCTTAAGTAATCAAGGGCTGCGGTTTACCCAATTAACCGCAACCCTTATGCGGACAAGGGCTGCGGTTTTCTTACGACCTTAGGCCACTTTTGACCGCAGCCCTTAGGCTTTTTTCCACTAGTGTTTCTATTAAGGGCTGAGCCCTATATATTAAGGGCTGCTACTCTAATTGCTGCGGTGAAAAAACGCAGCCCTTAGGCCACTTTTGACCGCAGCCCTTAGGCTTTTTTCCACTAGTGTTTATCTAGCCACGCTGAGCCTTTCATGACTTTGTTCTGAATCAATCTACATTACAAGCCTCTAGTCTTTTATGACTTCTCTACCCAAGCCTTGCTAAGTGGAGTAGCATTAAAGTTTATGTTTTGAGCTTGTATTTGTGGTTTTGCGGTGATTATTAGAAGAAAAGTTCTCAAGGAAGTTGCTTGAAATAGTGTGGAAGTATAAAATGAAAAGAATGATGAAGAAGTTGTGAAAAATAATTCTGAAAAAAATGAAAAAATTGAATAAAAGTTGAATGAAATTTGTTGGAATTGATAAAGATGGGTACTCTCTTGATTTAATGGTAATGTTTTTTTGAACTTCTAGTAGAAGTTTTTGTGACGTTTGCATCTAATGGCCATAGATGTTAAGTGTTGTTTTCTCCACTTGTTGGCTTTTAGCACCACATTTCCAAATACATTTCCTACCCATAACCTCAGCCCCATTACAATCCTTGAAAGTCCTCATGATCTTTTTGCATTATAATTTCGAGTGGAAAGTGAGTCGATAGTCAAAGTTAAAGAGTAAATGTTTCACTTGAGTCGACATGGTTTAGGTTGAGTGACACTGATTATGCCATAAACACATGAGAGTATGAGTGCACATGACTAAAGTGAGGTCTCTCAGGTTTGTTTGAGTCTAGCTTGGGGAAGATGGTATGTGGTATGCTAGGAGAGTTGATTGCATTACATGACGTGCTATGCGGCTTTGCTTGAGAATCTTTCGATGCTTGGTTCGTGTAGTAATTACATCTCTCGTGTTCTCAATTGTGTGCTTTGCCCTATCGTAGTCCTATATTGTAGGTTGTCTTACTTTCCCAATGTCCATGTCTAATTGCTTGAGGACAAGCAATGGTTTAGCTTGGGGGAGTTTGATGTGTCGTATTTTTGTATAGATTTTAGGTGTATTTAGGTTGCATTTTAGGAGCATTTAGATGCATTGTAGTTCATAATTGCATACTATTACTTAATCTACGAATATTACTCCTTTTGTGTGTTTTTTCTGTTCTTTGATTAATTTCAGGAATTGGGAACATACTTGGAGTATTATTGGACAAGCTTGAGTACTTAGGAGCAATTGGGAGCAAACTACATTGATAAGGATCACTTTAGAAGTATTTGAGTGCAAATTGGAGCTAAATTGGAGTTGGAATTCATTGAAAGAATTATGGAAATCGAGTCATGTTCACTGTTTTGTCCATAACTTTTATTATTATTTTAATTATGTTTTGCATTGTGTTTATTTCTTTTATTGCCATGATTAGTGAGTAGTCTTTTTATCTAGGATTAAGTTGAGCCCTAGTATGGATTGATCATGTAAATTATTCTCTAATTCCCATGTTATTGAATTGTATGTTTAGAGTTTGATAAGATTGTTGTTATTGTCAATTGTGCATTTTGATTTAGCCCTAGTTGTATATTATCAACGAAAGTTGGAGTTGAGATTAGGAATATTTATTTGATGTTAAATTGTTATTTTATTAATTGAGTTCATCAACGAAAGTTGGGTCTTAATTTAGATAATCTTGTCATTGATTTGAATTCTCCCATGAAAATAGGTAAGAATTAGAATTGGAAATTATTTGACATTGGTTCTTAATGCTTCTAATTATGTGTGTAAGCCATGAAAATAGGAGACATACATGTTAGTTAGGCCTTTTGCTATCACGAAAGTGAGCTCTAGGTATTGAGGAATGACCGAGTATTTAGTTTCGGTTCGCAGCTGTGCTTTATTACTGAGTCATAAGGGAATGTCAATCTCGCCTAAGCTATAATTGAATAACTGGGATATGAGTTATATTTTGATCAATTCATATTAGTGGTGATACTTAATCTTAGTGTTTTAATTGTCATATTTTGTTATTAGTTTAGCTATTAGTTTATAGATTCTTCTGGATATTTGGAATTTGTAGCTATTTCATAGTCTAGAATCAACTAGTGTTTAGTCTTGCACCTCCCTGAGTTCAACCCGTATGTGCTACAACACCGTACACTTGCGGTATTAAAATAAAACCTTAACGATAGGTCTTGAACAAAAGTATTCAATCGCAAGAGAGTTAGCTTCTTTCAAAAAATAATCAAGTTTGATATCCTTTTTATTAAACACCCATTGGTTCCTTCGGATCCACATTCTCCAGCAAACAAATGAATATAGAGTAGCTCAGGGTATACTTTGGTGGTTCTTAAAGGGCTCTTTGGAGGAGATATTAGCCAGCAACCAATCCTTATAAGTCAAGTGAAAAATATTTGGGAAGGGGGGAAACATCTATTCCAGACCTCAACAGATGTAGGGCATTTCCTAAGAATGTGATCCTCAGATTCCTCTAAGGTTTGGCAGAAGGGGCAATTAGGATTATCAGAGACTTTACGTTTAAACAAGTTAACTCTAGTAGGGAGGTTATCCCAAAGGCACATCCAGAGAAAACTTTGGATCTTAAGAAGAGAAGGGGTGTCCCAGATCCTATTCCACTCCAAATCCTGGGAAGGGGAGGCCTTAGTAACTAACTGTCACTCGTCCCTATACATTTTCTTAGAGTCAAAATATTTTCCTTTAGCCAGCCAACATACAATGCTATCCTCTTGATCTGTTTGAAGGGGCATATAATGAATCCAAAGGGCAATATCATGGGGCAAAGCTAAGGTAACCCTATCCAAGTTCCAGGCATTGTTAATAATACTGCTAGCCACAGTTCTATTTTCTTCTAGACTAGTCATAGAGCCCTGGACATTATTCCTAAGGGGACCAAAAGGAGTCCAAGTATCATACCAAAAGAATACACAATCCCCTTTCCCAATACTCCATCCCGAGTATTTCTTAAATATATCCCAGCCTTTCCCCATATCATGCCATATGTGGGAGCCGCTTTTAAAGGGCTTAGGGTACTCCTTTCCCTTGCTGTATTTAGCATAAATAACCTTAGCAGCCAAGTTTTTAGAAGAGTACATTTTCCAACAGAGTTTAGCTAGGGAGATTTTATTGGATATCCCATATTTCCTCAGACCCAGGCCCCCTAATTTCTTTGGTCCACAAATCATGTCCCAGGCTATAGTAGCAAGCTTTGTTTTCCCATCCTCAACTCCCCAAAAGAAATTTCTAGCAGTTGAGTTAAAATGTTTAGTGATGGAAACCGGGAGATTTATACAATTCATGGAGTAAGCTGGGACTGCACTAAGAGTTGCAGAAATCAAAATGGCTCAACCAGCCTTGTTAAGGTACTTAGATTTCCAATTGGCCAATTTAGTTTGAATCTTGTTAACAATATGGCTTAACTGGTTTCTTGTGGGCCTTTTATCAGTAAGAGGAAAACCTAAGTATAGGCCTAAATCAGGGCTAGAGTTGATTTAAAGTATAGAAGAGACACTGTCACACACTCTAGGATCAGTATTTTTGGAAAAATAAACTGAGCTTTTTTGGGGGTTCATTTTTAACCCAGCCTCATGATGGATGATCTCCAAGGTTCTAATCATTGCATCAGCTGTGGTTGTATTAGCTTCCCCAAATAAAAGAATATCATCTTCAAAGAGAAGATGGTACACTTTGATCCTATTGTTAGAGAAAGCAAAGGGGGTCCAATCACCAGCCAAAGAAGCCTCATTTATAAGAGCAGTCAAGTGCTCCAAACAAAGGATAAAGAGATATGGGGAAAGGGGGTTGCTTTGCCTAATTCCTCTCGAAAGGGGGAAGAAATTAGTGCGTTGGCCATTTACCAGAACAGCAGAAGACACAGAAGATATACAGCTCAGAATTAAATTACAAGTGTTCTTATCCAGATTTTGTCTAATATGGGTTCTATGAATGAAGTCCCACTCAAGCCAATCATAGGTTTTTTCAAGATCTATCTTTATTGCCATCCAGCCTCTTTTACCCTTCCTACTCTTTATAGAGTGAAGGATCTCCAAGGCAACCATGTAATTGTTCTTCGTCCCCCTTCCAGGGAGAAAATTGCTTTGAGTGGGGGAAATCATATTATTTAGCATAGGTCTGAGTCTTTGACCAAGAATTTTGGTCATAATTTTATAAGTTGTGTTGCACAAACTTATAGGTATAAATTGTTTAACAGATCTTGGATTCTAATTTTTTGGAATTAGACTAATGATGGTGTTGTTTAAACCAGCAGGAATGATGCATGATTCCACAACACTATTAACAAAGTCAACCACATCCCTACCCACTTCACCCTAATGATGCTGATAAAACATCGGGGGGAAACCATCCACCCCAAGGGCTTTCAGGGCACCCATGCTAAACACAACTTTTTTCACCTCCCAGTTAGTTGCCATTTTAACTACATTAATAGTGCCATTATTCTCACTAACCCTTTGGGAAAAGACTCTATCAGTTGTGAACAGGGTGAGGAAGTAATTTCTAATATGAGAGCTAATCTCCTTAGTGTCAGTAATTTACTCCCTAATGTCAGTATCCAGAGCCCTGATTTTATTTCTATGTCTCTTAACTAAGACTGATTGATAGAAAAATTTAGTGTTTTTATCCCCCCCCCACTAAGCCAATTCTCTCTTGACTTAATAATCCAGTACATCTCCTCCTGATCTAAAGTTTCATTTAGGTAAGTAGACAAGGAGGATTCAAGGTCCCATAGATAGTTGTTCAAGGGATCAGACTCACGAGATTTTTGAACACTAGCTAATCTTGCAGTTAGCCTTTTTTTCTTATGGAAAATATTACCCGAGAAGACTTTTACCCAAGATTGAATTGTGCCAGTAAACATTTTTAGTTTAATCAAAAGGTTAGGTGGGAGAGAGTTCCAATGATTGTGCACAAGGTTTCCAAAGGAGGGGTCATAATACCAGAGAGGCTCGAGTTTAAAGTTTTTGGGAGCAGAGGGTTGGGGGCAACATAGGCTTAACAACATAGGAGAACATGGGAGTGGTCAGAATCAAGGCGAGAGAGATTGATGGCATGAGTTTCAGGCAAGCTACTGATCCAACTTCCATTAACCAGGGCTCTATCCAATTTTTCCTTGATTGGTGTAACTTTAGATTTGTTGATCCAAGTGAAGCGTAACCCAGAGCTTTGCACATTAATCAAACCAGAAGTAGAAATACAGGAATTAAAGGCCAAGCACCTATTAACTTTCACAGGTTTTCCTCCTAATTTTTCAGACTGATTACAAACTTCATTAAAATCCCCTATAAAAAGCAACGGATGTCAACATTCGAAGACATAGTTATCAGCTCATTCCAAGTTATTTTCCTAAATTTGAATTTAGTAATAACATAAATACCCTGAGAACATGAATATAACATTTGAAGAAATTACCTGAACCACACCATGTAGCGAATGGAGATCCTTTTCAGTTGGTGTGAATTTCAACTTGGAGGAATCCCATAACAGCAGGAGTCCACCAGAGAAGCCCAAAGGTTCCGCATAATCCCACTCGTCAAAAGGGAGGGAAGAGACCAGGGATTGGGTATTAAGGTCAGAGGTTCTAGTTTCTGAAATGAGACAAAAGATAGGGTGATGTTGATCAATGATGCTTAGGAGGTTCCTCTTGAAGCTTGGGCGGGAAATGCCCCTTGCGTTCCACGCAGTTATATGCATATCATTTGGTATTGGGTAGGATTGATGGAGATTCCCCTCACTAGTAGAATAATTGCTTATTGCTGCGGTCATTAAGTGGCCTATTGCGGCGGTTTTGGCCGCGCAGCAATTAAGGGCGCAGCAACAGGTAAATTACCTATTGCTGCGGTTTTTAACCGCAGCAATATAGAAACATATTGCTGCGGTTCTCACACAAAACCGCAGCAATAGGTATTTTTTTATTTAAAAAATAAAACCTATTGCTGCGGTTCTTACCCAAAACCGCAGCAATAGGTATTTTTTTATTATAAAAATTAAACCTATTGCTGCTGTTTTTGGTAGGAACAGCAGCAATAGGTATTTTTTTTTTTTTTTAAAAATGCAACCTATTGCTGCTGTTTTTGGTAGAAACAACAGCAACAGGTAAATCTCATCAACATTCAACAACAATTCAAGCACCACCAATGTTAATATATATAAAACAAAACAATTGCTTATACATAAGATAAAATAAAATCCCACATACAAAAAAAAACAGAGATGTAAAAGAAAAATATACAAAAAAATGAAAAAAAAAATCAGAAAAGAAAAGATGACCTGGTGTAGACGACGACAAAGGCGGCATAGATGACGGCTTAGACTTCGCTTTCTCTCGCTGCGTCGTCGCTGAATTAACAAAAAATTAGATTAAAAAAAATGACATAACCCAACCCTAAACTACAGTAATAACAACGAGCGACCGGCGAACGGTGATTGAAAGCAACATAACCCAACCCTAAACTACAGTAATCGAAAATCAAATAAAAGAAAGATAACCCACGAAATATTTCCATAAATTAAAAGCAAAAACATGGATTAAATCACCAACCCATAAAAAAATGGTTAAACAAAAGTAGAAATTAGCACATAATTAATCAAAGAAGCGATGAATTCACAGCATTTCTGAAGAGAAAAAAACTGTGAACATGAAAAGAAAATAAGGATTTTGTTAAAGAAAAATGAAAATCGCACAAAAAAATCGCAGATCTGAAATGAGACCGGCGAGATGATGAAAGGATGAAGACCTGCGAGATCTGGAGCCATTGATGAACGAACGAACTGTTGTTGTGAGTAGCGAACGGTGAACGGCGACCCGATGCATTCTTGTGAGTGGAGAGATTGGTGAGTGAACTAATGAACTGTTGAAGGAGAGAGACCGAAAGAATGAAAACGGCTAAGTGATGTGGGTTTAAAAAGAAACCCTAGTTCATGGGCATTAAAAAGACCAGAAATATTGCTGCGGTTTTTAGCAAGAACCGCAGCAATATATTAAAATATTATTTTTTTAATATTATTTTAATATATTGCTGCGGTTCTTGAGAAACCGCAGTAATATATCTGGTCAAAAAGTCTAACTTTTTTTAAAAAAAATTCCGTTGAAAAGATATTGCTGCGGTTTTTGGCTGAAACCGCAGCAATATCTTTATTTTATATTTTACCTTTTCTTTTTACGTGATATATTGCTGCGTATGGGTAAAACTGCAGCAATACCACCGCAGCAATAAGCAATTATTCTACTAGTGCCTGAATCTCCCTTTCCTTCAATGATCTCGCCTTCTTCATCCTCTGATTCGACTTCATTATATTCATGAACCTGGGGGTTAGGAGCGTGGAGGTTATCAGAAGCCTTCTTCCTCCTCTTGCTTGCCCACTTCCATCTTGACCAAGAGTTGTGTTATATTCTCCTCCGTAAAGAGGAAGAAGGAGTTAGAGAAATTGTTGTAAACAACTTTTGTACTCTCTGAGGTCAACGAATAGATATGCCTCGATGGAGGCAAGAGCGGTTGAGGATCCAAAAAGTACAAGAGGTCGTCCTCTGTGTGGATCGCTTCCTCGCAAGGATGGAGACTTCTTGCCCGCGACTCGAAGGCCCTTGCTGCCACCAAAAATGAGCCTTGCAGATCGTCTAAATTTAAGAGATGCCCCGGAACTAACTATCCACCTTCGCTTTCCGCCATCAAAAGGTCCACAAAGGGTAGATTCGCTGACCTGGGATTGAGAACGAAAGACCGGAGTTGTTGGGGAGAAACTATAATCATGGAATCCAAAGTTTAAGCAAAGAAGATCATCTTCGAAGGATCTACCTCTATGAAGGTCCACATTGGTTTTTCAAGGCATTGAAGAAGAGGTGGGGATGGGATTGGATACTTTATGAATATTGTTCTCGGAGGAGACACAAGTGGAATTTTGAAGTCGAAACTTGTCAGCTCCATTTGCTGAAAAGGACAAAAGAGAGTGGATTAGGTTTGGAAGGGAAAGGATTTTTGGAGTTTTTGGGGTTGATAAAGCAAGGGGCAGGGGGGGACCAGGAATTTTACTAAGATTCTGGTTAGGTTTTAACATCCAATTGGGCCTAGAGCCCAACTCCAAACAGCGAGATATTGAGCGGGGAAGGCTCACCACATTTTGTGAGGGCCCGAAAAAGGTCTGAATAGGAAGGGCATAGAGTCCATTGATTAACATTTTGAGAATGGGCGCCAAATTAGGGGCACTTTGAATTGCCCTAATATTCAACTCCCAATGATTTTCCCGCTCAACAGTGAGGACAGAAGAACCCTCCTGCTGTGCCACCCCACCCTGATCCACCACCGGGTCTTTCCTTTTCCATTTGAGACTCTTAGCTTTCCTTCTCTCTTTTTTCCCCAGACTTTTTCTTTTGTTTCCTCGTAAGGGCAAGAGGTGGGATCTTTTCCTTTTGGATTACAGGCTAATGGGCCAAGTCAATCTTGTTCCTCGAACATTCCTCATTTGAAGGTTGAACATCCTTGGCTAACGTAGATACCTCATCACCATCACTGGCTGTGGGGGTGGGCTGTTTCTTTTTACATTGACCTTCTAAGTGCCCCAAGCTTGAACAGAAATTACACCAAAGAGGCGGGGACTCCCACATGATTTCTTGTTCCATCGATCCAATCCAGACTTTTGATATTATAGATTTAGCAATATCCACCATGACCATGACCCGGGAAAACCTCATTTGATCCCTACCAATAGCTTTCAGATCTGCAGATATAAAGGACCCAAGATTGTCACCAACTAACCGAAGCATTTCTTTGTTATGGAATTCGACTAGCAATTCCGGAAGAAGGGCCCAAAGGGGCATTTTAGATATACACGCAGAGGAAGGTTTAAACCCAGGATGCCAGCTTTGGACCGAGATGAAACAGGAGTGAATAAACCAAGGACCAAAGCTCATAATTCTCTCTTTAACTTCCGGAGACGGCAGAGAGAAGATATCGAAACCACGGCCAATTGCAATTAACCTTGGCACACCTACAATTTTCCATAGCTTACCGACAAACGATTTTAGATACTCAAAGGAGAAAGAGCCTGCGATGACCTTAATGATTAAGCTTGCAGCCCAGCGGGAAACCAACAGAAGGAGACTTTCTTGGTCAATAGGAATGAACACATCCGAGGCGGAACTAAATCCAGGGGAGGATGGAGAGGCACAGATGCAGGACAAATTTTTAAGAAAAGAGGGGGAAAGGAGAGGAGAAATGGGCGGAGGGAGGGGGGGAAGAGGAAGGAGGCAAATTTGCAGACAAGGAAAGGTGGGAAGGGGGGCCAGAAACTATTGACGAGAAGGATTTCGCGGCAGGGCTTGACACTGCGGACTCAAGGGGTGGAATAGGCGAGGGGGATTTCCCCCCTCTCTTTCTCTCACTAACATAAAAAACAGATTAGTATTATGACATTTTTGCTGTAGAAATTGTTAAGAAAATTGAAAGAGCTTATATAAGGTAGAGGGGTGTATTCAATTTAAAACACTCCATTCCTTTGTTTGGTTATAGATGGATTTTGTTTTCAAGTATATTTCAAATTGAATCGTGTAAGGGTTTAAAACCTATAAATTTATAAGATTTATAATAGATGTAATAACTGATTTAATATATATCTTAACCACTCTCAAATTATCTGCCTACAAACCCAGGTCGGGTTAACCTGCGAGAGATTTCGTTCTGGCAGGGCTCTTTATCTTATCTGGGGACCCCAAAAAAAAGTATAATGCGACACGTCTGGTTCAATGGGCCGGGATGTCAATTAACACTCCGTTGATTCAGTTTTGTTTCAAAAATAAGAATTTGTCATAAATAACCCTTTATATACAATTATTAGTGAGAAACAACATTTTTACAATTTACCTGACAACTAAGCACCTTTAATTTTTTTTTTTGCGAGAAACAACCTTATTCTAATTTTCGGCATCCACCTACTAGTATCTAGTGTTGACCCACTTATATCTCTGATGTGTGCTCTACATGTGCATCGGGCATTTAAATAGGTAGTGTATAAAAATTTGAAAATCGACGGGTCAATGCTTGATATAGTTTAAGGTAAGTTGTATCTCGCAAAAAAATAAATTTTTAATGTCTTAACTTGCGAGATCAGATAAGATTTTATAAAAGGTTGTTTCTCACAAAAAAGTCGTATACAAAAGACCTGTTTTGACACATAATCCTTAAATATATATTCTTTAGTGTTAGATATTGGAGTATGTTGTAGTATATGTACCCGAATTTTTCTGTTACAACAATTTAACTTACACATTTGTCAATGCACACATATCTTGACTATCAATATTTTAAAAGTATATGTTGAAATAAATCTAACCACATCATAACATCAAACTTCCTTATGAGTTAGGTTTAGGAAAAAAACAGTTTGCTATAAGTTAAAATTTTCTAATCAACATTAAAAAAAAAGGCCAAAAGTCATTGTAGCAAAAAAAATAGAGGGGGGAAGGTATTCTGTAAGATCAGATAAGATTTTATTTGCATTAAACAATGACTTATGGACTATGGATTAGACTGATTTAATTGACTAATACACTGATTAGCTGTAAATAACGTGGTTGCATGTTGTTGACTAAGAGTCCTATTTGATTTATGCCTGATTTATACAGCAGAAACAATTAAAAAAAAAAAGTATTTGGTAGGTTGATCAATAAAGTAACAGTATAACCGTCCTATTTCTAGATACAACTCAATCCATAATGGGCTATTTATAAGATAATGTTGATATATATATATATATATGTTTAAGTTCATATGAGAACCACCCTTATGGTGAGAACAGTGAGAACCACTCATTTTTCTTCATTTTACAGAGATTTTGCGCATTTCACAACGTTTTTGCTCATTTTATGTTTTGCTTATTTTATGTTTTTGCTCATTTAACATTTACATGCTCGTTTCACAATGTTTTGGCTCATTTTACTTTTTGCTCATTTTACGTTTTTGCTCATTTAACTTTTTTATGCTTATTTTGCGTTTTTCTCAGTTTATATTTTTTTTCTCATTTTACGTTTTTTTACTCATTTAATGTTTTCTACTCGTTTTGTACTTTTGCTCATTTTTTATTTTTTTGGCTCATTTTATAAAATTTTTGCTCATTTTTAGTGGTTCTCACGGTTCTCACCGTAAGAGGGTTCTCTCTCTCTCTCTCTCTCTCTATATATATATATATATATATATATATATATATATATATATACACCTGATTTTTCGATAATTAAATACAAAATAGAGAAAATGGTGGATCTTGCGTCCAATATATTTACTGAAATTCCCCATAAACTTATGTTTTTAGTATTAAGATATTTAACAATTAGATTTTTCGCCATTCTCACCTCTAGACCTTTATCCTTTTTCTAATATACTCCATCCGTCCCTAAATAGAGTGCCCATTTTTCCATTTATGTTTGTCCCAAATAGATTCCCCATTTCCTTATTATGGGTCCACCAGTTAAAATATTATTTTGCTTTCAACTTTTACAATATCACCCACTTTCCCATATGGCCCACATTCTCTCTCTCCTTAATAACAATTCATAAAAAGTGTACCAACTTCTATATTTAATTATGATTTAATACAACTAAGGTCCTACACAAGATTTCTTCTTAATACTTGTGCCCTAATGAAATGGGCACTCTATTTAGGGACGGAGGAGTATTAGACATTAATTAATAGAAGCTTTCAGTGAAAATTCCAAGTTTATTTTATCATTGACCATTGTTTTAAATAAGTTGATTAGAAGGTATTTAAAATCCTAGCATGGTTAAGGTATAATTCAATAAATCAACCACTCTACTTGCAGCTTATCAACATCAATCGAGTAACTTGCTCCCATCCCTTGTGAGTATACTATCTCAAGATGGAGGGGTACGGTATATTATATTGATTCTCATTAAACAATGACTCGTGGATTAGGATATAATTGACTAAGACACTAATTGTAGATCGTGCGGATTCATGTTGATGCCTACTAATGTCCCCTCTACAAAAAAAATGTTTTTTTTTACAACGAGAAATCGTGCATTAATTAAAAGTGGAAGTACAACCTAATGCTAATACATCCAAACCGAAAATAAATAAACACACCTATATGAGCTTTATGAGCTCGTATGTTCCAGCTAAAACCAAAATAAGAAAAACTGATACAAAAGCACTTAGGAAGGGGGGGCGTTGCAGGTCAGTGCGTGTGATGGTGGATTCAAACCTCGGAATGCTGATGGAAGAGGTAGAAGAAGCGGATCACGTTTACGATCCGGACAACGAACAACCACCGGTGAGTGTCGCGTCTCGCCGCATGAGTAATCCCAACAATCTGCTATCGCTTGGGATTCTGAGCTCATGATACTTTGAAGAGTCACGTTCCGTTGTGACTCATTACTCTCACTCGAGAGTATTTCAGGTTTCTCCATGAGGTAGGAGAAACACAGATGAGCGGGCATGCTGAAAACCCCCAAATGCAACTAGGGTGCCGCCCTCAAATTTTAAGTTGTCAAGGCAAGGACCAGTAAGATCAATGCCAAGCTAAAGAGAGAACCAAATAAGTGAAGCTCTCGAACACACCTTCGGTTTGCAAAATCGGAAAACATACGTCCCAACCATGAAAAACTATCATCGCTTCGTCCATGCTCACGAACTTCTTGAGTCACCTTGTCCCTCAGCACATGTTCCCAAAAACCGACATAGAATACTATAACAACATTGAACCACTAAACCAGACCCAACTAATAAACTCTTGTCAATCGCCACAACCAACCACGTACAACTTCTTTAACAATTCAAAAATAACACACTCCTTTTATTCGGAGATTTAACACACTTTTTAAGAAAATACCTGACTTAACTATTTGGAAACTCCAACAATCGGGGGAGGGGAAGCCCGACACTAACGGGGGAAGGGGAAAGGGGAACCCGACACTAACGGGGGGGAGGGGGTAGGGGAGCCCGACACTAACCGGGGAGGGGGTACGGATGCCCTACACTAATTGAGGAGGATGGGGAGGGAGAGGGGGAGGGGAAGCCCAAAACAACCACAAACCTAACTACAAGACTATGCTTACAAGACATGAGGACGGGGGCGGGGGCGGGAACCTTCGACGCAAGCAAACCGACATCGACGGGGGAAGAAAATACTGACCAACACAACACCCTAGGAACACGAACAAGCACCATACAAACCTAACAAACCTAAAGCACGAACCAAATAGATCCAAATATGGGATGTAAAGAAAATTAACCCACGAAGCTACGGAAACCAAACAGGGGGAGGGGATGATCTACCGGCGGCGGCGGTGACTCGAGCGTCCGTTTCAAGCGAACCAGATAACCACCGAACAACGGCAACCTGAAACTCAGTCTCAGGCGAGTCGAACAACCACCTAACCGGGGATGGGGGCTGGGATGGGGTAGTGGAGCGATTAGAACGGGGTGAGGGAAAAACGAGGGGGAGGGGAAGGGGGACTACATGACCCTAAAAACTAAGCCTACAACCTAAGCAGCGACAGGGGAGGCTCGCCGACGATTAGGCTAAGGTAGCAGCCACCGGCGAGCTTGGGGAGGTAGGCGGCTGGGTGTGTGTTTTTGTTTTAGGGTTTGGGAAGAGGATACTTTAGAGAGAGGAAAGCGAGGTAACATCTAAACTTGTCTCTCTACAAAAAAAGTTGATGCCTAATAATCCTATATGGTTCATTGACAAGTGCATATTCTAACATCATTTAGTTGCATATTGGGATGCATTTTCAAGTAGTAGTAGAGCATTTACATTGCATTTATGCATATTTAGGTCCCTTTTTATAAGCTACGGTGCTTTCACGGGTTGTTTGGCTTTTTGACGTAATCTCATGTACTTTAGACTCTTTTTAAGGATATGATGATTAAGGCAGTTTTATGACCTTTAAAACGATATATCATGTGCCCAAAACAGATTGGAATTGAAGAAGATACAAAAGACTTTGTGTACTTGTGCGAAATATGACACCTCTGCACCATTTCACTCATAACTTTTGACACAAAAATGATCATGAAATAATTCCAACTGGGTTGGAAAGTAGACTTGAAGAGCTTTCCAACGATATATTATAGCACCAAACAAAGCTTTGGATCAAAAGTTATAGTTGTTCGAAGTTGAGATGGAGAATCTGACGATTACAGGACAACACGTCCGTGTCACTCTGATTTCGGTTTTTTCACCAGGTACCCCTGAGGTTTCTCAATATTCACCTAGTACCCTCGTGTTTTCCAAAAATCACCAGGTGCCCCTGTGGTTTTGAAAAATTCCTGACGTGACCCTACCGTGAACTTTCCGTGAACTTTCCGTTAACTATCACCCTAAAAAAACGAATTCTACTCTTATTTCATTTCTCTCTACTTCCACAGCACCCACAACAGAACCAACACCACCACCCCGACCTCCCACTAAAATCGCCCCTCCCCTTCCCCACCGCCAAAAACCTCCCTCATTCCCTTCCCCAGGCCCGAAAACCTCCCTCCCCTTCCCCTGACCCCGAAAACTTCCTCCTCCCCTTCCCCAGCCACGAAAACCTCCCTCTTCCCTTCCTCATCGTCGAAAAACAGCCCCCCTTTGCTACTTTTGCTGTCGGCTGAAGCGTCCCTCCCCCTCTCCTTCGATTTCCGAATACACACTATCGAAAGAGGTAAGTTGTGCACAATCCTATGTTAGTGCACAACCGAAAACGATCCGAAGGAGGTGGTGGGAGGAGTGGGAATGGGTGGCATGCGGGGTGGGGGTGCGTGGGATTGGTGTCGCCGGTCTTTGGGGGAGTGCGTGGGGGTTGTTGGCGATCTTGGCGGGGAGGTGCGTGGGGTTGTTGGCGCTACTAGCGGGCGGGTGGGGGTTGTTGGCATGCTAGCGGGGTTACGTGGGTTAGTGGCTATGCTGGCGAGGGGCGTAGGTTTGGTAGCGGTGATGTCGCTGCTGGGTGAGGGCTGCAAGATGGGGTGGTGGGGGTTGGGTGGTGGTGGGTTTAAGGTTGGGACATTAGGGTTAGGGGTTATGGATTAGGGGTTAGGGTTTAGGTAGGTTAATTAGGGCATAATTAGAGTTAATTAGTATTAAGTAGGTTAGTTAAGGGTTGATTTAGCCTTAATGGTTAACGGAGTTAACGGCCGTTAGTCATTAAGGGTATTTTGATGATTTTTCAAAACCACAGGGGGTACCTTGTGAATTTTGGAAAACACGAGGGTACCAGGTGAATATTGAGAAACCTCAGAGGTACCTGGTGAAAAATCCGAGGCAGTAGCTTTTCTGTCGTAGGATATTTATGTAGTAGCAGCTCAACATGTCCGTGTCATTATTGACACGTCCGTGTTGGTCTGCTCCGTAGCACGTTCTATTTTATCGGTTTTGTTATTTTAGAAAGTCATAAATACCTTTTATTCGTTTAATGACGAAAAAGTTAGTTTATATATACACTTTTTAGGGTTTCTAGAGAGAAGTGAGAGAGAGAAACTTGTAGATCTTCATTGTTCTTTAAGACTCTACCTTTCTTCCATCTATTCAAGTATTTATTTTCTCCTTCTTTTCCCTTTGTTTTGTATTATGATTTTTAATTATTCTTCTTTAACTTATTTATTTATTTCAATTATGCTTTCAGAGTTTTATAATCTATGGTTAAGTTGAACCCTAGTGTGAATTAATTCATGATTATACCTTTAAATTCCCAAATTAATTGCTTAATTGCTCTTGCTTAATTGATTGTGTATATTACAATCCTAGATTAGGGATAACTAGTATTGTTATGATTCCATTGATCACAACGGGAGTTGGGTTTTGATGGATTTGAATATTTTAATTAAGGACATGAAGTTCTCCACGGGAGTAGGTAGAATGGATTGTTAGGGAGTTAAAGTGTCGCGTTTAATGTCATTAATTTGCATGATTCCACAAGAGTAGGCTTGAGTGCATATTAGGGAAGCCATAGATACTCGAGAGAGGTTTATGGTATTTTATAGGGTGTACTTTTCCTTGTGAACATTTAATTAATTAGTTTTTTGGGTAGGAAGTATTATTATATTAATTCATGCTAGTGGGGATACTTAACTCTAGATTGTTTTATTTTGATATTGATTAGTATAGTTTATTCTACCATTATTCTTGATGGTCCCTCTGTTTTTTTTTATCTTTCTCACTTGGAATCTTGGCACTATTCATACTTAGAGAGAATCTTCACAATTTTTTTCAATTTATAAGAAAAAATATAGTCATGTGGGGCAGGGGAGGATCCAGCGTGGGTTCAGTGAGTTCAACTGAACCCACGGAAATCTGGAGAAAAAAGAAGAAAATCGACGGAAAATCAAAACATAAAAAACTGATATAAGTTTCTTGCGCCGCGTTATATCAACGTTTTGATGTTTGGTTCAGAAGTTTGTTTGGCTTGCTGATCTTCGGCCTTTGTCTCATCGACGCGGGTTCAACTCCACGGAGAACGGACTCTTGCCTTTTCTGTCCTTTTTTCCCTTTCTTGTTTTTTTCTTTTGGTGTTAATATCTTGGCAGAGAGTTTGCTTTTTATTTGTTATTTCCTTCTATTTAACTTTCCTTTTTTTTTTGGATTTAGATTGTCTTCTTCTTTTTAATTATGTTTTCTTTGAGTTTTGAGTTTTATGGAGCATTTTGTTTATTTCTTTTTTGGAAAAATTTTCCTAAATAACCTCAAATTTTACCCATCATCTTATAATAATCTCAACTTATTGATTATCTTGGAGATGTGCTATCTTATCGAAATAATATGACTTTCTCAATTTTCTATATACAATATACCCAATATGTATTAGTGCCAACAAAAAAAAAAAAAAAAAGAGTTTGGATTATTATGACAACCATCCTAAGACTTGAAAATATATATGGACTATTCATCTTGAACTTTCTTTTCTTTTTTTTTTTTTTTTTTGAAGGGATTGAACTTTCTTTTCTTAATTGTTTTTGAAACCCAAACTAATGACTTACGGTGATTCTACATATTATTTTTGGATTTTTCTTCCTTCCAATTTTCAATTTGTAAATAGTTAATACCTAGCTACGATATAATTGTCCTGCATAATTGTGCTACATAATTGCTGATGCATAAAAACTTTAGTTTGTATCTTAGGTTTTTCTAAAGGCTCTGAACCCACGTGGGTCAGATCCTGGATCCGCCACTGATGTGGGGTCTTGTTTGATTCGTCTCAATTAGTACATTATGAATATTCAATCGTTATAATTTTTACTAATATATAATGAAAGATATTTAATTTCAAGCATTGGGAGACGTGCACAAGTAAGTGAGAATGATAAGAAAAAACAGAGGGAGTATTAATCTCCTTTAGTCTTACCATCATTTAAGGGCTAATCATAAAAAACTTTCTTTCTGTAAGATAGACCTTGACTTATCCTACTACATAGGAGGTCAGTTAGGTTATTTATTTTTGTTAGGTGTGCGACACGTCTATCATTCATGCATAATTTAAACACTGGAACCAAAAGTAATAGGTTAGGTTAGCTAATCAATAAAGTAACGTACGTTAATCTAATTTGTAGCTTTTTTATATTTGTGTTTAGTAACTTTGCTCATAGTTTTTCGGTAATTTCACAAGAAAAAAAAATAATTTTCGCCTAAAATCTTGTTAAATTTATCTTAATCTATTTTTGAAATTATTGCACAAAATAAATAGTCAAAGACAATTAATGGGGATAAATCAAATGAAACAACTTATGATGCTAAATTCAATTTACGACTCAAAAAACAATGTCAATATTCAATATCTCAACGATTTAAATTACAGCTAGTTCACAGCGACGGGAATACATAAGTTTCATGTAAATAAAAAATTAGAAGTGCATTCGACGATCTTTCAAGATTAGAAACGGTTTATTACATTATCATCACTAACTTGCAAGAGAAATCTCAGTTCATTTTCTTTTCTTTTTATTTTTTTAAAAAATGGGGATACAACTGTACCTATTATACCCCTTAGTCCGCCACGGAAGACAAATGTTGAAAATTGTAAAGAAACAAAAAAGAAAAACATTGTAAAACAGAGGGCCGGGCCCCGGGGTATATGATATTAAATTTCAATAAACAATACTACTCGTTGTGAACTCACGCGGTTTCACATTGATGTCTAAGAATCCAATTTGATATATGGATAATCTAAACAGCATAAATAAACAAAACTAGTAACGCTACATTTTTTAGTCGATAAAGCAACGTCAAAATCACGGAAATGGTCTTCTTCTTGAAATCATTGTATTTATATACGGGCAGATCTCACAGCTTACTTACCAGTTACCAATTATCTTATCTATCTCAAACCTCATTTTCTTTCCTTCCAATTTACTCTTGCTAATTTTCCTCCGAAATCCTAGGCCAACATGGGAGCTACGCGTAGTGTTGCTGAAACACTTTTGGCAACGTTGCAAACTTCCATGGTCAAAGAAATGTGCTCCAAGTGGGGCTTTGAATCTGAACTCGAAGCCCTCAAAGTTACTGTCTCCGACACAAGTAGAGTGCTGCTTGATGCGGAGGCCGGCAAGAGCTTGGTGAAGAAACACGAGTGTCGATTCGAAAGCTCAAGGATGCTGTTTATGATGCTGATGATTTATTTGACGAATTACTCACTGTGGCTAATCAGCGTAAGGGGCGCTTGCACAATGATAAACTCACTGAAAAGGTACGTGATTTCTTTTCTGTTAACAACCCGATGAGCGTTACGGCTCACGCAATGTCTCAATGGGTTAAGAATATCATGTACCAGTTGGGTTCTGTAGCAAGTAGTCATACAAATTTTCACTTTGAGGCGGACTACCAACTCAATAGGGAAGGGAGGGATGAGATTTGTTCTGACCTTAATGAGAGAAATGTGATTATTGGGCGAGAGAATGACATGAATGCTATCATAGATCGTCTGTTGGATTCTAATTTGAAAGATGGTGTTTCTTTCATTACTATAGTGGGAGACCGAGGATTGGGAAAAACAACTCTTGCTCAACTTGTGTATAATGATAGAAGGATTAGAACTGAGTTTCCTTTGAGATTGTGGGTTGATGTCTTAAATGGCGATGGAGGAAAATTCGAAGCAAATGCAATTCTAGGGAAGATTTTAGAGTCTAGTGGAAGATTTTATACAGATGTAGATGATCTTCTCCAATTAGAGATTCCACATCAACTTGGAGGGAAAAAATATTTGCTTGTTCTAGACGATGTTTGGGTTGAGGATTACCATAAGTGGCTTGTTTTAAGGAATTTCATAATGTTGGGTGGTGGGGGGAGTAAGATAATTGTTACCACATATTCAAAAGAAACAGCGAGGGTAGGAGGATGCAAACATACATATGAGTTAAAAGGTTTGTCTGAAGAGAATTCATGGCATTTGTTTAAGTTGGTCGCTTTTGGGAAAGGGAAAGAACATGTGGGTGAACCTGAATTAGTGGCAATAGGGAAGAACATTGTTGAAGAGTGTTGTGGAGTTCCTTTGGTTATAAAGGAGGTTGGTAGTCTTTTATTTGGTCAAGATATAAGCAAGTGGCGTTTGTTTGCAAAGAAAGAATTGGCCACATTTGATGATAAAGAAGACAAGATTATGGAAACACTTAAACTTAGTTACCATAGTCTCGAATCTCCATTAAAAAGTTGTTTAAGCTATTGTGCATTGTTCCCTGAGGGTTTTAGTATAGATAAGAAAAAATTGGTGGGCCTTTGGATAGCACAAGGGTATATTATGCCACTTGATGGGCAAAGTATGGAGGACGCTGGTGAAGATTATCTTTCAATTCTGTTACAAAGATGTATGTTGCAATGTATAGAAAGAAATGAGTATGGTGAGGTTGTGTCCTGCAAAATTCATAGCCGGATCCATGATGCGGCTTTTGAATTTGCAACACAAGAGACGATTTGTGTGGTGGGTTCTATTGCGAACAATAGCTTGGGAGATAACATTCGCCATCTACATCAAGTTGGTTGTGAGTGTAGCGAAAGCTGTTTTCCTAATAAGATTAAGATACGGTCGTATCTTCATCACATTGTTGATTGCTCATTTCCACCACTTGATAAACTTCTATCAAGTTTGATGTTCCTAAGGGCATTAGACTTGCATGACTTAAATATCAAAATTTTGCCAGAATCAATTGGCAAATTATTTCATTTACGATACTTAGATCTTTCTCATAATCATCTTAAGAGACTGCCAAATTCAATTACAAAATTATATAACTTGCAAACTCTCAATTTAGATGGTTGCACTAACTTTGAAGAGTTACCGCGAGATTTAAGCAAGTTGGTGAATCTTAGGAGCTTGAATATACATGAATGCCATGGGATGGCATATATGCCATCTGGCATGGACAAATTGACTTGTCTTCATGAATTAACTGCATTTGAGGTAGCTGGAGAGGGGTTTTTTGAGGAAGATAGTTCAAGTGAGGATGATACGTCAAGTGCCCGAAAGCAATTATTTGGGATGCTAAAAGATCTCAAGTCCCTCACAAAGTTACGAGGTTCAATTAGTATTTCAATCCATGAAGATTATAAAAATGTTGATGACGATCATAGTCTAGATGGAAGTGAAGGAGGTTATTTAGGAGGCATGGAACATCTCAATGAAGTATCAATGAATTTTTTTGATTATGATTGTCATGAAGTTTCTCTCACCCATGAAGCTTTGCTGGAAAAGCTGCAGCCTCATCCCAATCTTAAGGGGATAGAACTCTGGCGTTATCATGGTTCGACACTTACAAGGTGGCTTACCCGACTTCCTAATCTTGTAAAGATAAAGATCAATTCTGGCGAGGGGTTACAACATCTCTCATTGATTAGAGAACTACATTTTTTAAAGTCACTAACATTGTCTAGTTTAAGCAATTTGGAGTATATAGAGGAAGCTACAAGCACCAATAGTAGTAGAAAATTGGCGTTCTTTCCGTCCCTCGAATATCTTAGCATAAGCAATATGGGCAAGTTAAAATCATGGTGGGAAGATGAAAATAATGGCATTTGTTGGCAACCATCATTTTTGCGCCTTTATGAATTGGTTATTACGGATTGCTGTAAACTCACGTCATTTCCTCCTTGTCCATGGGTGAAAAAGCTACATTTCGGTGGTCTTGATGAAAACTTTGAGATAATGGGGGTTCCAGAAGTTCCTTGTCATGATGAATTTGTTTCAATCTCGTCCTCTACTCATAAGTACGAGCCACCAAAATTGAAAAAGGTGAATGTTTTCGAGGATGTCGGCCATCTCAAAACACTACCAATGAGTTCTGTCACAAGCCTCGGTGTATTTTGGGATAATAAGGTTGAGAGGTTATCCCAAGTTGAGGAGAGGCATTCAAGAGCTGTTCTTCTTCCTTGCGTACCCTCACAATCAGGGGTTGTGAGAATTTAAAGAGCGTGTCTCGATCGTTGGAGTACCTCACTGCTTTAGAATCTCTATCAATAATCGAATGTCCGAGATTGAGCTTCTCCGAAGAGGATGCCTACGAAGAAGACAACAAGCCTTGGAGATTTCTTCATCGGAATCTCCGTTCCATAGAATTATGGGGAGTTGATAGCATGGAGATACTACCCCAGGGGATGCAGTACTTGACCAACCTACAATCTTTAACTATTGAAAATTGTTGGAATTTCGAAACATTACCAGAATGGATAAGTTGCTTATCATCTCTTAAGACTCTTCGAGTTAAGTATTGTTGTCAATTTCAATCACTACCAGAAGCAATGCGGGATCTCACCTCCCTCAAGGTACTTGATCTGAGTTATTGCAAAGAAGGCTTGAAAGAACGATGCCAAAGCCCGGATGGGGAAGACTGGCCAAAAATTCAACATGTTACCTCCATAGATATTTCTACATAACCTCAAGGTGCAGGTTAACTCAACAAATGTAATTATTGTGACTTGTGAGTACTTGGTCTTATAATAGTGCATCTGTACATATGGAAATTCTCATCATATATTTTTTGTCTAACTACTTAAATCCACCAACAAACAGGATAACAAATGGATTACTATCGTCTTCCACCATCAAACTTCATATGCAAGCATAGTTATGTTCTATCATTAGTTCAAAGACACGTTTATTTCTATAATGATAATAAAAAGAAAATAATCTCAACATTTTGTCGGTCCTTTACCAAGTTGTATTTAGTAGGCGGTAATAACTACTACTAGATATGGTATTAATGACAACAAATTTATAGGTAAATTTGTGAAATATGGATTTCGTCACAATATTCATGGGAATGGCGTAACTTTTAACTAGTTTTTATCCCCGAGCTATCGGGTAATTATAATTCTCATTTATTAAAATTTTACCTTAAAGTTATAACACCAAACATTACATGGTTTAGTGGTTAAGACTTTATTAGTATATAAGTTTGAAGTCATGGGATCGAATCTTATAGCACACATTTTTTATTTTATTGTATGTGGAGTACATAAACTATGCACTCTAAGCAGAGCGCCACATGGCACAATTCATTGTTTAGGAACGCCTTTTAATATATTAGTATAGATTTTACTTAAATATTTGGTACTACTTAAAAGGTTTGAAACAGAATATCAGTGGCATGAAAAAAAGTAAGCAATTAAATTTCGTGCCATTGTCTTTGGAAATTGGAGCACAACCATAGCCATCAAAGGACATAAACATACGAAAGACTTCAGTTTATCCACACAGCACGAGAATATCATCAACTATGGCTTAAAAAATATTGAGTCCCACAAGAGGAAACATGCCTATAGGCTATAGGTTCCCCATAAATAACAATGTATTTTCTCAAAAATATGAGAGGCTTTATTATCACTAGTAGGAAATCTATCTCGAGGATGCTTAGCACGAAAACAAACTTCACAATTTTTATTCAAAGTTCAAACAACCCTTTATATGTTTAATTAATGGGAGGAAGTAACTTTACTATTTTTCAGAACGGTGACCCATGCGCTTGTGCCATTGGCATAAGGAAATTCGGTCGTTACAAATCTCCTAATCGTCAAACAAAACCTAACTAAATCACTAAACTAGGTAAAGTGATAAGTAAGGGTCGAGATCCATAGGGAATAGCAAGAAGAGCACTAATGTTACTAATCGTTGTAAGCTAAGTCGAAGATTTAGGAAGATGTTTGGTTTACTAAACTAGGAACTAAATTAACTAATCAATTAAGACCTTAGAAAGACACTCAATGATTAGACAAGAAATCAATTGATAAAAACATTGGGAGAAAGGGATAAACACCATCCAATCATAATTTAGGCATTAAGAAGGGTGAAGTATAGGGGAAAGAATCAAGCTACTAATTGAGGTTAATGACTCTCAACGGGTTCTAAGCCCTCTCTCAAGGGTGCACAAAACTACCTAGGTCACACATTTAAGCCACTCTCATGGTCTCAAACATACATCCAAGGATAAGCACAATGTTAATCTACAAAACCCTCACTCAAATCTCACTCTCATGAGCAATTAAGCAAGAAAATAGCATAAACATCAACCTTAATCTCCTCTCTCAAATTGACCAAGGCATCAATCAACAAACATCTAAGTAATCAACTAGAATGCAAGTAGATAATAGTCATGCTATTGGTCAATTAATAAGCCCAATCAAACCCCTAACTTCTTATTCAAATACCCAAATCAATCATGGTTGGGTTTTCACCCCAACCCCCAACTAATTAACTACTTACTAATCATCATGATCATCATAGTAATACTCATAAAAGGGAAAAATAAATTAAACATGAACAACTAAAACAATCAACACAAGATGTAAGTCAAGAAACAAAAATCTAAACATGAATTAAACTAAGTAAATAAAATTTAAATAAACAAAAAGATAAAAGAATAAAAAGTAGAGAGAAGAAGAGATATTACTTAAACCATGAAGAAGAAATGAGGATCTTGCATAAAAACACAAATTTTTGCCATAATCCAAGCTACAAAGCCATGGAAATTTACTTTCTCTCTCTAGGGTTTTAGTTTCTCTCACTAGATTAAGCTCAAAACTCTCTAAAAATGATTTGCTGGAATAAAAGTTAATTTGTCATTAAGCGGATTGAGTATTTATATCCTTACAAAAACGGGGCTAAAAACAGCGTTTAAAGAAAAAAAGTCGAGAAATTAATAAGGAGCGCCCGCTCCTTGTTAAACCGGAGCGCCCGCTCCTAACAAAGTTAGGCGATGGAGCGAGTGCTCGTGGAGAACTCCTGGGTCGCTCCATCCCTACTGCCAATGGGATGGCTGCCCAGCAAATGAGGAGCGCCCACTCCCTATTTAATGCGCGCCAGGAGCGCTTGCTCCATGGGAGCTCCTGGGTAGCTCCAAGCTACTGTTTCTACTTGCGTCCTTCAGCACTAAGGAGCGCCCGCTCCTTTTTCCTTGAGAGCGCCCGCTCTTCTTATCCCCATCCTAGGAGCTCCAGCTCCTCGGTGGCTCCTTCCTCGCTCCAAGTTCCTGCCTCACCCTGCCATGTATTAGAGCTTGGAGGAGCGCCCGCTCCCATTTTACAAGGAGTGCCCGCTCCTCCCCTGTTTGCTCTTTTCTCCTTAAAAGTCCACACTAAACAATAGCGTTAGTAATCAAAGGGGAGGGGGAAAAAGCTATTGAATCCCACATATCTAGCATGCATCGCTAGAAGATGAAGATGAGGAAATTAGAGGGAGAAAATGCGTTTAAGTTCAAGATTATCGTGCAAAAGTTTATCAAAATATGCATATGAGTGAGACTAAATTCTCACTCATCAGCCATAATTCCAATGGATAGGATGAATCGGTAGAAAAAAGCATGATGCACCAAATCAGTGTCATTGGAGTAGTAAAGTCCATCCCGCCTAACTCCCGTTCCAATCAATGTCCTTGTGTGCTTCTGTATAGCACGCATGGAAGAATTAAGTTTGACAAAACACTGCAAATTATCAAATAATTGAGATACTACGAGTAAGTTACTACTCAAGTTAGGCACAAAAAGAACATTATGTAGAGTATTTCGATTCGATAAACCAACGGAACCCGCCTGAGTAGCAATGATAGTATCACCATTGACAATGAGCAATATCATAAAAATCAAAGAACCATGAACAATTGCCTGTGACATAATATGTGGCTCTGTTAGTTTTACAGAGAAGAGAGGGAAATACCATAACATATGCTATATTGTTGATTTTATTCCAATTACTCAAAGCACAAAACACCAATATCATAGCAAAAACAAATAACAATAACTCCTAGAAATGAGGTCCAAACCACTAACTACATGACTCCACTAAACATAATAATAGAAAATCATAAACTAAATTTTCCAAAAATACTTTGAATCAGTCAAATAACACTCCCCCTTGATTCTAAGTCTCATACAACTGCTAAACTTTGCTACTGACTTCAACAATCCACATTGCCATGGACTATATTATTTTTCATCTGGGTGCTTATTTTGTGGTTGTGAAGATCGTGTTATAGATAACTGTGGTTTGCTATCCTCCTAAAAAAGAACTGAAAGTGAGATTGTTGAAACACCCAAAAAAGAAGTGGCTTGCTGATTTTTTGGGCAATGCTAGTAGGCTAGACAAGCCAACCACCACAGCTGAGCCAACTAATGTGGTGGAGGCAAGGCCTAGGCATGTTGCTAGACTTAAATCTGTGCCTTATGCTGGTTATCAATCTGGTGCATATAAGAAAAAGTTTCCTGCAAAAGTGTTTGGTGATGCTAAAAGATATGTGAAAGAGAAAGGTGTTGTAATCAAAGAAGTTGCTGAAAAAGACCATGTTCAAGTTGCTGATTTGTCTTTGCCAAAGAAGGATGAGGAAGGTAACCTTCAGGTACCTTGGTGTTCCAAGATGTGCCAAGAAGATTTCAAATGCTCAATGTGAGGCATTGATTGAGAAAAGATGACACTGAAGATAAGAAGTTGGAGTTCTAGGAATTTATCCTATACAACAAGAACCTTGTTGATAAATGTTGTATTACCTACACACCTATTGGGCTCAAGTATTTATTCTACCAAAGAAAGTCCTACATGCCATCAACAGGATTTGTAGGGCCTTCTTATGGGGTGGAAAAGCATATAGTCAGAAGCCAGATGCAATAGCTTAGGACAAGTTATGTTCACAGAAATCAGCAAGAGGTTTTGGCTTTAGAGATATTATTCTCTGCAATATAGCTAGCATTGGCAAGTATGTTTGGGCCATATCCACTAAACAAGATAGTGTATGGTTGAAGTGGATACACTCAATATATTTGAGGAGAACAGGCTGGTGGAGTTATCAGTCTAATTCAGGGGCTAGCTGGTATTGGAGGAAGATTTGCTTGGTGAAAGAGCAATTAAAACAAGTGCTCACACAAGAGGAGCTTTGTTAGATGAGTAAATATTCAGTGAAACTGGTTTATGAAAAGTTGGTGGGAGAACAAATTAGAGTACATTAGGATGCTGCTGTTTGGAACAGGCTTAATCTTCCTAAACACAGATTTATACTATGGTTGTCTATACAACAAAGGCTCCAAACTACTACTAGACTAGCTGCTATTGGTATTATCTCCAGTGCAATTGTTTGATTTGTGCTATTGAACCTGACGTGCATCAACATCTATTTTTTAGATGTTCTTTTAGTGCTAATTGTTTAGCTAGCATTAAAACTTAGTTGGGAATTCAAGCAACAATAGAAGATTTGCAGCATTTGATCAGTTGGGTGCAGAACAGTAGAAAATCGAAATTTCAGAGGAATGTAATTCTAGCAAGGATTGCAGCCTTGGTTTACAGCATATGGCAGGCAAGAAACAAAGTGTACGGCGACCAGTGTGATCCTAATATCAACCATGTTTGTAAGCAGATCAAATGTATTGCTAGAGCAAGGGTATTTGCAGTTATACCTAAGAAAATAGCTAGGAAGGATTATGTATGGTTTACTAATCTTAATTAGTCAATAAGACTGTTATGTGAACTTTGGTTGGATTAGATTATATGAAGGCCTAGTTGGCTTGTTGCTAGCCTAAAGGGTTAAGGGAGTCCAACCTAGTTGGTGTGCCTTCCTTTAGGTTAATTTTGGTTGTAATTGAAGTTTCATGAATACAAATTACTTACGTAGCAAAAAAAAAGAGGAAGAGAAAGGTAATGGTATTGCTACTTTAGTCCCTACTATTGAGGTTGATTCCTCCTCTGATGATAAGCTCAGTGTGAGTGCTGCTTCTCCTGTTCTTAACTCTAATGCTAGAGTTGCCTCTTCTCAACTGGCTGTGCATAGCAATGTGCCCCAGGATGAGACTGGTGCTATGTTCCTCCCCTCGCCCAAGGTCAATGATGAAATTATCTCTCCAGTCCCTCTTAAGGTAATCTACCCTGATGATCTATTTACTACTGTATATTTACCTGATGCTGAGCATGTTTAGTTGCCTGATGATGAAATTTTTTGATGATGATAATAAGTTGGGTCAGTCTGATGTGGAAGATGATACTTACATTGTGGATGATCCTTCTGATGATGAGATGCTGGATGAGTATTTGTCCCAACCAGAGTACTCTTTCCGCTCTATTAATTCTGAGACTTCCATAATCAAACAGATAGAAGGGATGGGGTTGAAGGAACCAGCCCAGGGGATCATGGCTCTCACTCTAGTTCAATAAGAGAAGAAATAACAGTATTGAGATAGATTCAGCCTCATCAGGCCTGAAAAGGGGAAGAACCTAGGTTAGGCATGTTAGTTTAATACCATCTGCTTTATGATTATCAATTTTTGGAATGTTAGAGGGTGCAAAAGACCCTTAATCATAGAAGAAGTGAGAGATTTTTGTAAATGTAATAAAGTTCAAGCTATGATGTTGTGTGAGACCAAAGTACCTACCCCTGACCCCTCCTTTAAAGGGTTGTCTAAGGCACTTTGGTTTCACATATAGTGATTATCTCCCTTCCTTAGGAAGAGCAAGTGGTATGTGGCTTTTGTGGGAAATTAATGCAAGTAATCCCTTTAGTTTAGTTGTTATAAGAAAATCGGCAAGATTTCTAGTATGTGATGTTAATATAATGTCTTCCAATTTGCATTTTCTTATTATCTTTGTCTATGAACCTCCTAATTATATTCATAAATATGATTTTTGGGAGGAACTTATAAATTATATAAATTTTGTTTCAATCCCATATGTTATATTAGGGGATTTTAACGAATTGAGTTCTCATTTAGACAAAGTAGGAGGAGCAAATTTTAGATTTTATAGATTGTTTTTCATGAATTTATTATACTCTTCAGTTAATTTGTTGAATTGCCCTATGAAGGGTCTTGCTATACATGACCGAAAAAAAGAAAGGGACCTAATAATATAATGGAAAGATTAGATAAAGGAGCGGCAAGTATTGATTGGTTAAGTATGTTTCCTGCATCCAAACTTCAACATCATAATTTTTCTTCCTCGGAGCATTGTCCAATTTCTCTAGATCTAAAGTTACTTAGTTATTTGAAAGCCCCGCTGTTTAGATTTGATAAATTATGGACTACAAGAAAATATTTTGATACATTAGTTAAGAAAACATGGTGTACTAGATTTGATGGTCCTATTATATTTTGTCTAACAAAAAAGTGTAAGTTATTAAAAGAAAAGGCTAAAAATTGGTCTTCAACTCATTTTGGCAATATATTTCGTCAACAAAGAGAGGTGGAAAGAAAGATTAACAGTGTTCAAGATGAACTTATTATTTCAAATGAATGCCCCAAGCTTATTAAGGCTCAAAATATTCTCCTTGCTAAACAAGTAATGCTTTTAGAATTCCAAGACTCTCATTGCGAAGTGAAAGCTAAATCTAATCATATTATATTAGGGGATGCTAATACTAAGTACTATCATGCTTGTGTTATGATTAGGAAAAATCGTAATCTTATAACTGCTATTAATGATACTTCAAATCATCAAATAACTCATCCAAAATTGATAGATGAATACATATCTAAGGCTTTTTTTCGACATATTTAAATCTAATCCTAACTGTGAGTTTGACTATCAAAAGGACTTTGATTTACTAGAATCAATAATATAATCTCTGAAGAGGATAATGAATATTTATGTAAGGAAATTTTAATAGAGGAAGTTAAGGAAGCTGTTTGTGATTTAGCTCCTAATAAATCTCCGGGTCTAGATGGTTATCCACCATTATTTTTCCAAAAATATTGGACACTAGTTGGTAGATTTAGTTTATAGAGCGGTGAAAGCCTTTTTTCATTCCGGAAAAAATTTAAAGGAAATAAATCATACTTTTATTACTTTGATAACTAAAATTGAATCCCCCTCTAATCCTAATCACTTTAGACCCATAAGTTTATGTTCTACAATATATAAAGTTATCTCACAGATTATGGCTAATAGATTACGTATAGTAATGGGAAAATTTGTTCATCCACTTCAAGGAGATTTTGTCCCCAAAAGATTAATTCAGGATAATATTTTATTAGCATATGAAGTGTTTCATTCTTTCAAAAATAAAAAAGGTAATCAAGGGTGGCTTCCTATTAAGTTAGATATGGAGAAAGCATATGATAGGCTAGAATGAATTTTTTTTTGCTACGTTTGAAAAATTAGGATAGGATGGTTAAAGCAATGTATAACAACAGTGTCATTTTCAGTTTTAGTGAATGGTATCCCGGGGGAGGTTTTTCTCCCCTCGAGGGGCATTAGACAAGGGGATCCTCTATCTCCCTATTTTTTTATTTTGTGTGCCGAATTCTAGCGAGGCAACTCCAATCAGCTAGCATTAGAGGTACTAGATCTATAGGAGTCACTTCGGGTCATTTGAGGGTGAAAATTCCTTAGCTTTTTTAACTCTTGCTGATGATACGATGATTTTTGTAAAAGCATCATCGGGAAGTTGCTACATCATTAAAATATTCTCAAAAAATATTGTTCCATGTCGGGGCAACTTGTGAATTTTAATAAGTCATCTTTTCAATAATGTTCTCAAAATACTAATTCTCATTTGTTAGCTGAGTTCGCTTCCATTCTTCAAATGGAAGAATCTTTCTCTTTAGGAAAATATTTAGGATGCCCTATTATTAGTGGTAAAGTCACTAATGATACATTTATAGACATCCATGAGAAAGTTTCCTCATAGTTATGCAAATGGAAGGCGAATTCCTTGTCTCAAGTAGGTCAGACTGTTTTGATTCAAGCTAACTGAGCTACTAAAGCCAACTATCAAATGCAGAGTTTCTCTCTTCCTTAGTATATTCATACTTCATTAGATAAGTGTTATAGAAATTGTTTCTGGATTAAGAACCCGGAGTCTAAATCTCCTAAGCTAATAGGATGGGATAAGATTGGTCTTCCCAAAAATCTAGGTGGGCTTGGACTTCAAAGCTAAAACTAATAATATGGCCCTACAATTTAAGTTGCTTTGGAAAATTATAAAATCCCCGGAGAATTTATGGGTAAAACTTGTTAAGAAAAAATATTTATAAAATGAAAATATGTTTTCTTATGTTACAAAGGTCAATGTGTCTTGGCAGTGGAGGAAATTAATGTCTCTGCGCTCTTTATTTCGAAAGGGGCTTCGGTGGAATATTGGAAATGGAGATGATGTTTCATTATGATATGATAATTGCGTGTTTTCTTTCCCTCTATCTAAGGATTTCAACTCTCCTCCAAGTAAGGAACAATTTAATTTAGTCATTTTATTTCTATTGATAAGAATTGGGATGAAGGTTTATTTATGTCTCAATTTGTGTCGGCTAGTGTTGTTAATTCTATTCTTCATGTGTTTGTTCCCTCCAATAATTCCCAAGATAATCTTTTTTGGGGTTTATCTTCGGATGGAGAATATTATGTTAAGTTGGGTGTTGCTTTGATTCAAGGTGTAGATTTAAATTCAAATTCAGATCATTCTTTTGGGTGGATTTGGGAGTTGAAGATTCCACCTAAAATATATTTTTTTTTGTGGAAACTTTATAATGATGGTCTCCCTACCAAAATACGTTTAGAATTGAGTTATGTCTTCCTTCCTTTAGAGTGTGTGTTTTGTAATCATCATTCAGAAGATAATTCTCATCTATTTTACTCCTGCCCTTTTTTCGTGGATGTGATTGAAATTTTGGTGGAAGCCAAGATTAGTAACCATATCCAAAATTGGAATAATGGGGTGGTTACATTTAAAGATTTTATATGGATTTAAGGAACTGTTGTACTATTTCCCAAATTGAAATTTTTGCCATCATTTGGTGGTTTGTTTGGTTTACAAGGAACAATATTATTTGTAAAAATGAATCTAATTAACCGAGAAAGCTAGGTGAAATGATTAAAAGGTATATTAAGAATCTGGTTGATTGTGACTCTACTTTGTTAAGTAAGACAAATTTTTAGAATAAGGCTTACCAGACTAGAATTCAGAGACGTTCTGCAGTTTGGTCTCCCTTTCCTCAAGGTTTTTATAAGCTGAATTTTGATGGTTTTAAAGTGAGTAATGGCAATACTTCCATTGGGTTTGTTATTAGGAATAGTGCAGGTGAGATTTGTCTTTGTGGTGCTAAGTCTATTGACCCCTCATACTCAATTTTGTTTTCTGAAGCGTAGGGTATTTGTGAAGGAATTAGGAGAGCGCTCTCTCTGGGTATTGATAAAATTTGTATTGAAGGAGATAACCTTTCGGTTATCCAATCTATTTAGAAATTGTGGAAGACTCCTTGGACTATTAATGCTTTGATTTGTGATGCAGGGGAAGATTTACAGAAGTTTGAGGTAGTCCAAGTTGAGCATGTTGTGAGAGAAGCGAATTGCATGTGCAGCGGTTGGATGGCTCATCGAGGACATTCGACAGCTTCCTTCTCATATTGGTTTGACTCTGATGTTTCTTTTTCTGTAATCACCCGCAAGGATGCTTTAGGATGGCCTTCTTCTTGGGACCCTCCCTAGTTTTTCTTTCCTTGTAAAAATAAATAGACCATATGGTACTATACTAAACCGTTACTTGACATTTCGTTCAAGTTATAGAAGTGTTAGGATAGATTTCCTAAATCTATCTATCTATAGACTATAACTGTTTACCTAGACATATCTAGAAGTTTCTATTTAGAGATAATATTTCTTAGTATTATATTTAATTTAGGATATTTTTTTCTAGTTCTACGTAAGTTAGATTTATATGATGTACTATAAATACCCTTTTGGGATAATAATAATTCCAACCTTGTTCCATTCAATCTATTTTGTCATGGTATCAAGAGTAAGTTAAGATCTTGGGTAAAAACTCGAAAATATTGTTCTCCTGCCGGTGGGTTTGAGTTTTAAACCCACCGGCCAGATTTTTCCCCTCAAAATAGAGATTTTTTTTTAAATACTTCATTGTTCGTGTTTTCCCTGCAGTTCTTTAATATATTCGCCTTTTCAAACCCACCGGCCAAATTTTTCCCCTCAAAATAGAGATTTTTTTCAAATACTTCATTGCTCGTGTTTCCGCTGCAGTTCTCTAATATATTCGCCTTTTCTCGACGCATACGTCGTTCGCTGTTGGTGTTTGCAGCGTGCTTGTTCCAGTTTTCACATTGTTTGATTTGATATATGTATCAATGGTGTGATCTTAGTGGGTCAGTATGTTTGGTTTGGTATTGTTTGTCTTGCTGGCTGCTGCATGGTTTGAGGTCTCCTACTTGATATTTTCATATTAGTTTAGGAGTGTGTTAAATTTAGAAACAATCCGAAACGGGCCTGGGTAACCCGAACAAGGAGGAGGAGAGATTTGATCCATTTTATAAGCACAAAGGAGGTTCCATACTAAAACCAATTGGTGATAGTAGGAGTAACCCCTCTACCTTATAAAGTGGAACAATCTCTCCTCTTTCTCTAATGTGGGACACTCACAAGTGGCTTTCAATGGGTTTCAACAGAGTGCTTCCGTTTTACTTGTTTTAAGTCTTGGGCTTTAACCTTTTGGTTAACTACTAAAGCTGGTGCTATCATGCCACAAGAATTGGCTAGTGTTTTTTTTGTTTCTCCAATCATAACGTTTGTGTTACTGCAGTTGCTATTGGGGGAAGGTGTTATGATAGATTTAGGAGTGTTTCCTAAATCTATCTATCTAGAAGTGTTTAGCAAGATATATCTAGAAGTGTTTAGCAAGATATATTTAGAGTTAATATTTCTTAGTATTATATTTAGTTTAGGATATGTTTTCCCAGTTCTACGTAAGTTAGGATTTATATGATGTATTATAAATACCCTTTTGAATTAATAATAATTCCAACATTTTTCCCTTCGATCTATTTGGTCAAGAAGATTGTACGGTAAACCAACCAGAGACGAGTCCGTAGTTAACTAGGAATGTAAACAAACCATGCCATCGTTTTCACACATAAATAAGTGATTCTTCAAAAAAACTCTAAAGAAGTGATTTTTCAAAAAAATAATGTGCCGTAGCGCCATTTTAGGAGCTGCTTTTATATAAGTATATAGCTACAAACTCTAAAGAAGTGATTTTTGGCTTGTAAACTCTTTTATGTTTGTTTAATTTGACGCCCCTTGTTTGCATAAAAAAAAAAAAAGAAGTGATTCTTCAAAAAAGGAAAAAGAAAAAAGTCTAAAGAAGTGGAAATGTCAATTCATGACATAAACTTCGAAAATATATAGAAAAATTTGTCAGAAACAATATTTTTAATACATGTTTTTGCGAGAAAAACCTTTTAAAAAAATATGGGAAAATAAGACATTAAGAAGAAAATATTTTGCAATAAATAACCTCAACCCAATTTCCGGCATTGACCAAGCATTTTTCAATGTTGACTCGCTAAAACCAAACATGTGGAGGGGATGTGAACTGCATCTCTTGTGTTTCAACTCTGTTTTTCTCCATTTTTCGACATTGACCAAATATTTTCCGACGTTGAATGCAATATATGAAGAGAAATGGGGTTGAAACATAAGAAATGTGGATTACGTGCCTTGCCATGTTTGGTTTTAGTGAATCTAAGCCGTAAAATACTTGGTCAATGCTCAAAAATTGGGTCAAGGTTGTTACTCGCAAAAAAATTATTTTTAAGGTCTTATTTGCCAGATTTTTTTTAAAAGGTTGTTTCTCGCAAAAAACTTGTATTTAAAAGATTGTTTTTGACAAATTTTCCAAATATATAAATATAAAGTCTACAGAAGTGAAAAGTCAATTGCATGACAAACTTAATTACATCACAACATCGTCGTCATCAATTTTAAAATCAAGATGTTCGTGACAACACTGAAAGTTACGTGCATTTGATCACTATAAACTTAATTACATCCCATTGTAAAAAAATTACATCATAACTACGAAGTCACTGAAATTTAATGTTGGAGACAACGGATTAAGATCGAAGTCCATTTTCCTGCATAAAGTAAGTTTTTGTAATCAAAATTTTTATAAGGTGTTTAACATTATTTGCTAGTATTTTTAAAAGGGAAAAGCTATATGCAGCCCTTAAGGGCTGCATATAAGAAGCGAAAAATGGAAAAAAAAAATGTATTAATTGATTATTTATATCCGTTACTAAAGTCCTCGTCACTAAACGAACTTAGAGACGGAATCGCAAATATATCCGTCTCTATTTTAGCGACGGAATAATATCCGTTCTAATTCCATAGCAAAAAATTAGGGACGGATTTTTTAATTAGGAATGGTTTAATTAAAATCACCTATTGTTAGTTGTTCGGTTCAACCCGAACCCATTACCGGTTCACAATCTCAATTGGTTCGGAACATCACTCTGGTCAACCCGGTCTGGCTTTGTATCCAAGGCTCTTGGAAGCAGTGGAAATGTGTAAAGCGAATTCCCATTCTCAAGAACCGCAGTTGGTAGGAATCGAACTTGTAACCTCTAAGTCACAAGGAGAAACTCATACCAACTACACCAAGTACTACTTGTTTATTTTTACTTGTGGAATTGATAATAATTGAAAGAAATATTAGAAACGGATCTTAAAAATCCGTCTCTAATTTGGAGACAAATTTGAATTTCCGTCTCTAATTTAGAGACGGATTTGAATTTCCGTCCCTAAAGTGCATTATAAAAAATATATACTTGTCTAAATTAGAGACGGATTTTCAAATCCGTCTCTAATTTAGAGACGGATTTAAATTTCCGTCTCTAATTTAGAGACATATTTGAATTTTCGTCTCAAATTTAGAGACGGATTTGAAAATGCATTATAAAACATATCTACTTGACTAACTTAGAGACGGAAATTGAAAATACGTCCCTAAATTAGAGACGGAATTTCAAAATCCGTCTCTATATTAGATCTAACTTTTTGACAAAGTTTGGAAAAATTGGTAAAACACACCAGAAACGGATTTTATAATTCCGTCTCTAATTTCGAGACGGATTTCAATATCCGTCTCTATATTTTTTTAGAAACGGATTATTAATTTTCCGCCTCTAAACTAGAAACGGATACAAATCCGTTTCTAAAACTCCGTCGCTATACAAGCGTTTTTTTGTAGTGATGGTACTATACTAAACCGTTACTTGACATTTCGTGCAAGTTATAGAAGTGTTAGGATAGATTTCCTAAATCTATTTATCTATAAGTGTTTATCTAGACATATCTAGAAGCTTATATTTAGAGATAATAATTCTTAGTATTATATTTAATTTAGGATATTTTTTTCTAGTTCTACGTAAGTTAGTTTTATATGATTTACTATAAATACCCTTTTGGGTTAATAATAATTCCAACCTTTTTCCATTCAATCTATTTTGTCATATATGGTATCAAGAGTAAGTTAAGTTCTTGGGTAAAAACTCGAAAATATTGTTCTCCTGCCGGTGGGTTTGAGTTTTAAACCCACCTGCCAGATTTTTCCCCTCAAAATAGAGATTTTTTTTCAAATACTTCATTGTTCGTGTTTTCGCTGCAGTTCTTTTATATATTCGCCTTTTCAAACCCACCGGCCAGATTTTTCCCCTTAAAATAGAGATTTTTTTCAAATACTTCATTGCTCGTGTTTCCGCTGCAGTTCTCTAATATATTCGCCTTTTCTCGACGCATACTTCGCTGTTGGAGTTTGCAGCGTGCTTGTTCCAGTTTTCACATTGCTTGATTTGATATATGTATCAATGGTGTGATCTTAGTGGGTCAGTATGTTTGGTTTGGTGTTGTTTGTCTTGCTGGCTGCTGCATGGTTTGAGGTCTCCTACTTGATATTTTCATCTTAGTTTAGGAGTGCTGCCGTTTTACTTGTTTCAAGTCTTCGGCTTTAACCTTCTGGTTAAGTACTGAAGCTGGTGCTATCATGCCACAAGAATTGGCTAGTGTTTTTTTTGTTTCTCCAATCATAACGTTCGTGTTACTGCCGTTGCGATTGGGGGAAGGTGTTATGATAGATTTAGGAGTGTTTCCTAAATCTATCTATCTAGAAGTGTTTAGCAAGATATATTTAGAGATAATATTTCTTAGTATTATATTTAGTTTATGATATGTTTTCCCATTTCTACGTAAGTTAGGATTTATATGATAGTATTATAAATACCCTTTTGAATTAATAATAATTCCAACCTTTTTCCCTTCGATCTAAATGGTCAAGAAGGTTGTACTGTAAACCAACCAGAGACGAGTCCGTAGTTAACTAGGAATGTAAACAAACCATGCCATCGTTTTCACACATAAATAAGTGATTCTTCAAAAAAACTCTAAAGAAGTGATTCTTCAAAAAAATAATGTGCCGTAGCGCCATTTTAGGATCTGCTTTTATATAAGTATATTACAAACTCTAAAGAAGTGATTCTTGGCTTGTAAACTCTTTTATGTTTGTTTAATTTGACGCCCCTTGCTTGCATAAAAAAAAAAAAAAAAAGAAGAAGTGATTCTTCAAAAAAGGAAAAACAAAAAAGTCTAAAGAAGTGGAAATGTCAATTCATGACATAAACTTCGAAAATATATAGGAATTGTCAGAAACAACCTTTTTAATACAAGTTTTTGCGAGAAAAACCTTTTAAAAATATATGGCAAAATAAGACCTTAAGAAGAAAATATTTTGCAAGAAATAACCTCAACCCATTTTCCGACATTGACCAAGCATTTTTCAATGTTGACTCGTTAAAATCAAACATGTGGAGGGCATATGAACTGCATCTCTTGTGTTTCAACTTTGTTTTTCACAATTTTTCGACATTGACCAAATATTTTCCGATGTTGAATGCAGTATATGAAGAAAAATGGGGTTGAAACATAAGAAATGTGGATTACGTGCCTTGCCATGTTTGGTTTTAGTGAATCTAAGCCGTAAAATACTTGGTCAATGCTCAAAAATTGGGTCAAGGTTGTTACTCGCAAAAAAATTATTTTTAAGGTCTTATTTTGCCAGATTTTTTTTAAAAGGTTGTTTCTCGCAAAAACTTGTATTTAAAATATTGTTTTTGACAAATTTTCCAAATATATAACTATAAAGTCTACAGAAGTGAAAAGTCAATTGCATGACAAACTTAATTACATCACAACATTGTTGTCATCAATTTTAAAATCAAGATGTACGTGACAACACTGAAAGTTACGTGCATTTGATCACTATAAACTTAATTACATCCATTGTAAAAAAATTACATCATAACTACGAAGTCACTGAAATTTAATGTTGGAGACAACGGATTAAGATCGAAGTCCATTTTCCTGCATAAAGTAAGTTTTTGTAATCAAAATTTTTATAAGGGGATTAACATTATTTGCTAGTATTTTTAAAAGGGAAAAGCTATATGCAGCCCTTAAGAAGCGAAAAATGGAAAAAAAAAATATGTATTAATTGATTATTTATTGCATCGGTTGATGCATAATTTTTCCATAAATTCACAACTTATTTCCATTTAAGGTAGTGTATTTATATCTTATATGCAACCCTCAATAAAAAGTTATTTTTTAACAAAAGTCTAAATTTATAAGATACCTTTTGACAAATTTTTTCTAATTACTTATGATAGTTAATTAATGTATTTAAAGATGTTGGGAAATCCAAGATGTATGGCGTTTCTGCCCCTTGGGGCCATCTAAAGTCACCAAATTGATAGAAAAAACTCAGGTCTTTGCTGAAATGGTATAAAAAAAAGACGTGGACGACATATTGGTATACTATATAGGGATATTTTTCCAAATTGATATAATAAAACAACTCCGACGTTATATAAGTCTTAATTTTTTTTTGATGAAACTTTTTTCCATCTGAATACTCAAATATAATATATATATATATATATATATATATATATATATATATATATATATATATATATATATATATATATATATATATATATATATATATATATATAATATTAGTACATTACCATAAACATACATCATCACCCTTTTTGCACTTTAACCCTTCATTATTATTTTTACTTAATACACATTATCATTATTCTTATTATGTCATAAAGGAGAAAGAGAGGAAAAATAAAGTGAAATGAGGTTTACAATAGTTTTTATTATTCAAGTACGAGTTTAAGTTGAATTCGATAAAAATTTAGGTTAATTATTGTTTTTCAATTAATACCAATTTGTTAAATTGTCTTATATTTTATATCAATATGTAGTTGGTGATTTTTTTTATACTACTTTATCAAGACCTTTTTTTTTTTACCAATATTGAAAATTTGATCCAGCTTGGACCAATCATCCATCGACGTTCATTCTCGCCTCATTGGCCAATTCATTATTCACAGGAAACTAATGTTGCCGTTGAACGTTGCTTTAATAAAAAGACTAGTTATTAGGCTCGGGCTATGCCCCAGGTAAGGAAAAATCTCATTAAATTAATATTATACTTTTAAGATGATATCAACTAAATATCACTTGTTCTAGTGGTTAAGACTTTAGTATATAAACTTGAGGTCACGCGATCAAACCCTATACTATACAATTTCTATTTTTTTTTTATTAAATGTGGATTACATGGAGTAAAACGCCCTTAGGGAGAGCGCCACGTGGCATCGTTCCTGATTTAGGAACGCCTTTTAATATATTAGTATAGATATGTGGCCGTAGATGGGTGAAACATGTTACATAAAACCTAATTTGGCCCCTAATGTATATGCCAAAAACTAAAATTTTCTGAATAATGAAAGTTCAAATTAATGATAGGTAGTTTAACCATTTTGAAAATATAAAATTTCAAGTTATTTTAGGTGACCAAAATAACAAATTTAGGAATTAACTGATGGAAGCTGCTATAAAATTCGCTAATGGAGTCTACGATTAGACAAAGAGGGAGGGTATAACCATATAGGAATTAAATACCTCAAGTTTTTATTCTTTGGATTAATTCCAAAACTAGTTATTAGGCCCGGGATATGCCCCGGGTAAGAAAATTTTTCATTTATTAATAATGTACTTTGATATGATAACACTAAATACAACTTGGTCTAGTGGTTGAAACTTTAGTACATGAACTTGAGGTCACGGGATCAAAACCTATACTATGCAATTTATAATTTTTGTATTGTACATGGATTACATGAACAAAAATTCCCTAGGGAGAGCGCCACGTGGCACCGTTCCTGATTTACGCACGCCTTTTAATATATTAGTACTAGTATTTTTTGCACGCTATGCGTGCGTGTCATATTAAAAAAAAATTTCTCAATTAGTTATTCATCAGTGCTACAAAAAATTTGATTCGAACAGACTTAACTTGTTCAATATATATAGGAAGTAGGAAGAAGAAAAGACTATTTAATATATATATGGCAATTTAAATCATTAAGGGTATATTAGACTTTTTGTGAGGGGACACCATCTTCCTCCCCCCTTCACTTATATAATAGAGATAAGTGAAGGAAATACAAAGCAGATTAAAACTTGTGCTCAAGTAAAGTGGAAGAATTTGTTTATCAAATTCAATAGTTTAATATTAATAAAGTGGAAGAGTTTGATTTATATAATAGAGATTTACCCAATAATCAATATTTAGGTTTTAAAATATTATCATTATAATTATTAATATGAAATTCAAGTTTTTTATTTTTTGTACGGATTGTTTCAATCAAGTTATATTGTCAATTTAATTTTTGATAAGAGTTTTTCACATATATTTAAGAAGAGGAATCATTCTCCTTAATTTAATATTTAATTGAAATTTGAAATTCAATTCCATTATTAACTTGTTCAATATATATAGGAAGTAGGAAGAAGAAAAGACTATTTAATATATATATATGGCAATTTAAATCATTAAGGGTATATTAGACTTTTTGTGAGGGGACACCATCTTCCTCCCCCCTTCACTTATATAATAGAGATAGATTTTGGGAGACAATCTTCAAAATAGACATGGATAGTATTTAATTTCTTTTCTTTTGTGATTTTTTTCCCGATATCATTGTATAAAAAAAATCCAAAAATCTACTAGCTATGTAAGGTCCCCATTATTTTAGGATTCATTTACAAACGGGATGCAACTTGGAATTGTTGATGGTTTAATATAAAAAAGTTCCTTTTGTTTTAGGGGTAAGAAATATACACTAATACTTCGTCATTTCAAAATCATTAAAATACACTATCGTTTTGAGTGCGGTGTAACATGTTATACCATAGCTTATTGTGTAACAAAATCTCACACATCCATAATGACATATTCTCCAACAAAAATGACATGGATTACACAAATAATGACATGGATCTAATGTCATTTTGTCATTTGTTTCATGCCATTTGAGTTTTTTATAAAAAAAAAGTGGTGATTTTGGATTATTACACCATCTCTATACTATAAGGGAAGAGGGGAGCAACGGTGTCCCCATCTGAAATCACATTTTTACCCCTGTTAAATAAATTATATTTTAAGAAAAAAAACTTTAAACAACACTCCTAAACAATTCAAAGTCAACACAATCAATGCATATCAACAAAAAATTGACAAAATTATTTTATAAAAGGAAATTCCCAAACAATTCAAAGTCATCACAATCAACATAAAATTGACAAAATAATTTTGCATAAGGAAATTTACCATAAATTTAAAATGACACATACATATGATTATATATTGATTAGAAAAGTCCATAAACAAAAAATTAGAAGTGTGTTATTGAAATACTTTATCGACAATAATGTAGTATGTAAAAACTTGATGATGATTTATAATGTATTTAGAAACTTATATTTTTTTATCAATAAAATAGGCTCTTTATCTAAAGTAACATTACCGAACCATCACATAATTTCAACTCCAACTTTATGTTAAAACAAACAAAAGGTTAGTGATATATAATTTCTAATTGTTTTATGCATTATACGTGCTTCATTGATTTCAAATTATTTACTCATAAAATAGCACAATCAAGAATAACTGAAGTTATATAAATATCATAGAAAATTGATTTGAAAAGAAAAAAATCAATGAGTTTACTGCAAAAGAATAACCAACAAATAAAATAATTAAAGCACGCATCGCGTGCGTAAATTGCTAGTATCTTATGGTGTAACACAGTAACAATTACACCCAAAAATTTATGAATAATTTTTCATGAAATTCCAAAACAATTGCAGCATTACCTACATGGTTGTTTATTCCTTTCCATCTCTATTTTCATCATATTGGTCTCCCTCTGACCCTCTATATTTTAAGTCGTAGCCTAAACTCAATTTTTATATATTACGTTAGTTCAAAGTAACGGTTCCCCCATTACTCTTTCCTTTCTTCTATTACCTACACCACTAAAGTTCATACAACACAACCTTCATTGTATCTAATGGTTTTTTTTATTGTTATACCCACCTAGGGTTGGTACTCTTTAACTTATAGTTACTTATATCTAGAAAAATTAGGAAAAGTTCAGTAAAATTAAGAAATGTTAAAAAATTCTATAAAATAATAATTAAAAGTATTGAAAAGCCGAGAAAATCTAAGACACATTTAAAAACTTAAGAAAAGTATACAATATTAGAGAACTCATAAAAAGTTCGAAAAAATTAATGTTCAGAAAAGTTAAGAAATTTTTAGTTTAATTAATATAAATTTTGGGTAAATAAAAATGACAAGAATAGACCCTTAATTCATTATATTAGGAATGCTACCCCTTTTTAGGAATATTATTCCTCCTTATTCCTGGGAACAGGTTGCAAATTAGACAGTTACACTAATATGCTACATACTGAGGATAACACGAAATAAAAATATAGGAGAACAAACTGACAATTATGGTGGAGGAAAAGAATGAATCCAGTAATAACGATGGAGAAACTAACGGGAGAATTATTCACACAAAAATGGGCTCCTGAAAACAAGTCTGCTCACAAACTAGAGTACTCTTTCAACTCTAAAATAATGTAATCACTTGATCTCTCTAAAACTGAGGGCTAAACGCACTTTATTTTTATCTTGCGGTGAAGCATACCTATATAAGGACAATATATCCAGAATCCTAATATCTACAATATAACTTGATTAAAACGATCCATACAAAAAAAAAAAAAAAACTTGAATTTCATATTAATAATTATAATGATAATATCTTAAAATCTAAATGTTAATTATTATTCGGTAATCTCTATTATATAAATCAAACTCTTACACTTTATTAATATTCAACGATTGAATCCAATACACAAATTCTTCCACTTTATTTGAGCACAAGCTTTCTTCTTCTTTGTATTTCCTTTACTTATATATTAGAGTTTTGAATAATGATGAACAAATAACTAAAAAAACCAACGAAACATTTATTTAAGAAAAACATATTTAAAAAAAAATCATTATAAATATTTGTTCGAATTAATTTTTTTGTAGCACTGATGAATAACTAATTGAGAAAAGTAATGTTAATATGACACGCACGCATAGCGTGCAAAAAATACTAGTATGTCTTGTTGAAAAAGACTTGACATGAGAGGGAATCTGTTGAGATACCAAACCCTTACGATCTTCAGAAAGAGATTGCTGCACAACAGCTAGTAGACTCCAATGTCCACTAGACGCTAATTAAATCCCAAGGTCCTTGAAAAGAACCATCCTCCTAGGATTTTACTGATTTGACTAACAATGAAGTCACGTCCTTTAGTGACTTCTTAGCCTGCTGCGAGGGTACCCAGAGTTTAATCTCACTAGACTGAAACTTGACATATGTGGAGGTTGAAACTTGCCCCAAATTAAATTGGAGGGCCTCCCACAAGATGCATTTTTTAGATGTGATGACACCTGAAGTCATCACGAGAACTTGGGGCAAGTTAGATTGATGAACTTTGCCCCATTTATGGATCCGAAGATCCAACCTCGCAATCCCGAACCTAGAAGAACGACACACAAAGAATTGAGAACCTCCTCTCATCTTAACCAACACATGATTTCCTAAAGCAGCATAAACCCCACGGCCAACTCCAGGATCATTGGTTCTCTTCACCGGTTTCCTAGATCTTCCTTTGTCAAAGGAAACCAAGAACCTTGTACTACCCATCGATCACCACTAATTAACACAGAAGCACAGGCATACACCAGAAAGCAAGGGTTATTGGATCTGGAAGATACTGAACTAAAGCTAAAACTTAAAACAGACAGTAAACAAACTAATAAACTGAGTACTAGATTCATACTAGCACTCGTACAATGACGCAAACAAGGGAGGTGAAAGGGAAACTCGACCAAATTGGGGAGGGGGAAGGGGAATCACTAACACAAGCCGGGGAGGGGGGGAAGGGGCGACTCGAAAACTAACATGGGCGAAGGGAAGGGGGACTTGAACACATAAAAGGGGAAGGGAAGGAGACGCAAGGCCTAGCGACAGGGAACGAGAGGAAGGGGAGGGACGAACCGATTGGGGACGGGGACGGGGAACACGGGAAGGGAAGGGAACGAACCGACGGGTGGCGGGGAGGCGATGAACAGGGAAGTAAGAGGGGGAGGGGGAGGCCGGTGACCAGAAAAAGAATCAAGGCACATGCTCGTCGAAAAAACGAGGAGAAGAGTCGCACGCACTACACCGATGATAGCAATGAAACAGGGAACTAACCTACGCTGTAGAAGAGTAGACTAGCTCGCCGGCGACTGGTAGAGCGACCGGCCACTAGCGAGCCTGCAGGGGTGGCGACTTTTAGGGTTTGTGTGTGGCTACTAGGGTTTGAGTTGGGCGAGAGAGTTTCATCAAATTTATTGGTGAGCAATAAAAGCTGACCCCTCATAACTATGATTATAATGACTATTGTAACTGTATTACCCGCTATCAAAGAAGTATGGAAATTATAAGCGAATTGTAAAAATGAAGGAAAAGGGAAGTTAATGTCGGTAAACGTAGTCAACTAGTCATAATCTCCTACTACGGTTTACGAAAATATGCTATAAAAGATAATAATCAAAGTTATATATTGATAAATGTAAAAATTAAGTGAAACAATCAAATTAAATTGAGGAAGTATAATTTAGATGTCGAATTGGATGTCATGTATCATTAATGTTCACTTATAGTAGGAAATTTCTCATACATAAAGCACGAACTTCATCAATTAGTGCAAGTTTCTTTAATAGAAAAAGTAATGAGTGATTGTCCCAAATACAATTTATGTAGTGGCTTTTCATATATGCAAACCTAAGAGCTGATAATAAGTACTTAGCATCCTCCATTCTTCTATTGCAACAATGGAATTTTTACACTATTCACCCACCAAACTTTCACTATCTATTATGATTTTTACGTAAAGAAAAATATAATCATGTGGGGTCTTATTACATTTGTCTCTATATATATACTTTCGGTGAACTCATAGCTATTGTACCTTCACCAATTCTTCAACTAAAAATTGCTTTTCCCCCCTCACTAAATCTCTAATCTCGGCTCGGATACCAGTTGTTGGAAAATAAGCAACAAATAGGGAAGAAAATGGGGAAGAAATATATAGCACAAGACGGCAAAAATGACACACAATATTTTTTATGTGGAAAACCCTCTTTCAACTAGGGAAAAAACCATGATCCTGATCTCTAGAGATGAAACTTCATTATTAATATTTGGGTGTACAAGGAACTACGTACTATAACTACAATATTAGCTATAGTATATTTTAGAATAGATGACACTTAATACCCTCAATAATGATATTTAACACTAATTCTAAAAACACTATCACCACTAATAATGTATTGATCTCTCTCACCAAAAGTCACTCTCACTCTTGTGTATTTGTGCACAGTGCACTCTAACCTTCTCCAGAGTTACACCTGTGCTTCTTTCTTCTTCTTGTTATTCATGAACTCTAACTACAAATAAATAAGCATCATAACTCATTAGCTTCTCCAATAAGCCATCATTATAATTTGGGCACAAAAGTCAAGCTTTTAAATTTAGACTTATTCCTTCTTTGGCTACGTAGAGCCTTTGCCATAAATTGGTGACTTTAAGTCAACCAAAGTATCCTTCTTCACATGGAAGAAATCCACCGTCAGTAAAACTTCCATGATTTAATTACTTCTTTTTTTTCTATTTTTTAACAAATAACATAATAATACTCCCTTTAATTTTTCAGATGTAATATTTAATAATTTTATTACACTCACTAAAAAGAAAAATGTTGCATCTAAAAAAACAGAGAATGTAATTATTTGGGATTTGGGGAGATTATCCCAACAGGAACTACGTCTACTTCGTGCAAGTTACAAGAGACTGAGCAGACCAGTGAACACGTCTGTAGTTGCTGGAAATGCAAATGCATCGTGCCATCACTTTCAGACGTAGTTTTTTATTAAACTAGTTATTAGGCCCGGATGATGCCCCGGGTTATTAATATTTTCCTGTCAAAAGAGTATCATCTAAAGTTACATAGTTCATTGGTTAGAACTTTATTGTATTAACTTGAAGTCACGTGGTCGAATCTTGTATGGAGCATGTTTTCAATTTTTTAATGTATGTTGATGACAAGGAATGAAACAACTAAAGGGATAGTGCCACGTGGTATATAGACTTGTTTAAGAACACTTTTTAATATATTTGTATAGATATTAGGGCCTGCTAATATATAGAAAGTCTAAAGAAGTGAAAAGTCTTCGCCAATGATAACATAAGGGTTTGCAGTTATTGTGGAAATTGACATCATAACATCTTATCCATCAATTCTAGAATCTAGCTAGTCAATCTAACGATCTATTAAATGAACAAATGAGCAAACAATGCTTAAAATGAGTAAAAAAACATAAAATGTGCAAAGACTTCATAAAATGAGTAAAAAATTCTTAAATACAACAAAAATATAAAATGAACAAAAAATTCGTAAAAAAAGCAAAAAAGTCCAATTCTCACAGTAAGGTTAGTTCTCATATGGACCTAAATAAATATTTATATGTATAAATATAAATCTATATAAATAAGGATTATAAAGAAAATTAACCCAAATGGCTATTTGACTAGGTACCATAAAACAATTCCCTCCGGGTCGGGTTTGCGACCCGTTTCTCATTCTACGGACATGTTTAGACTAGAACTAAATTTGGTTCAAATTTAATGGAATTGTTTCTTTCCGGGTCCAAAACCAATTCTGAAAATTTTTACTTAGCTAGGTATTTAGTCTCGTTCACCCCTATTTATACACGTAAAAAATGAGACTGGATTTGCATTGCCTTCAATTTGTCAAAAGAGATGCTATCTCTAATTAGCGTTGATCCTGCAAAATGCCGAGGATCATATAGTTTTGGATCTGAATTCATCCAACAATATCGGGATATTGTAGGTCTTGATATCTGCAAAGCCATATATGATTTTTCCAATCATGGTCACCTCCTTCGCAGCTTTAATCATACAATAATCACTTTGATATCGAAAATAGCTACTCCTGAGAAGCCGAATAAATTTAGACCTATTCACTTATGCACCACATTATATAAAATTATCTCGAAAATTTTGCTAGAACATCTTCGGCCAATTCTTGTTAAAATTATGACTCCATTCCAAATGCCTTTACTCCTGGAAAGCTAATCCATGATAACGTACTTATTGTTCAAGAAATCATGAATATCTTTTTTTTTTTTTTTTTTTTGGTAAGTGAGTAAGTATGTATATCAAAACCAAACAAAAAACTCCTTTACAACCTAAGCTTTCTAAAAGAAGGCAAACCACAACAGCTAAGCTATACAACTCAGCAGAAACTTGAAAATAAATCTCAACCAAGCTCTAGAAACAAAACTACTCAAACAACTGAACTAAACAACAAAGACTACAAAATTACAGCCCCTCAATCCAAGCTCTGTCAACAGAACTACAATTCTTAGGCAAGCAACATAAGATTCTATTTTTAACTACAAACTGTGCAGATTTAAAACTGTTATTCACACTATGCACAACATGGTCCCAAAGAGCCTTGTTCCTTGTCTTCCATTTCTGATAACCAACGGCAGCAACCACAGTGATCAGCACCTATTTTCTGGTCTTTGAACCTTTATAGGATCTTCTAATCCACATCAACCATTGAGATAACGTTCTAGTTCTGTAAGTAAGGCCAACCCAGGTCAGAACCATTTCCATTAGTCTTCTACTATAAGTGAAATTAAACATCAGGCGATCATGCGTTTCAGTCGGCATACCACAAATGCAGCAAACCTCTTCTTGACAAACTCCAACTTTGTGAAGCTTCTCTCTAGTCTGAAATCTTCCTTGAACTCCTAGCCATAAAATAAATTTATGCTTAGGAATGGACAATCTGTTCCAAACTCCATTCACCCAATTAAGCTTGGGTTGATCTCCAATAAACTGACTATATATCTTAACGATCTTGTATTGAGTGTGCTCAGACCATGTCTGAATATGCAACCTTTTCATCTCATCCCTCACTTTACAAAGATATTTTAGAACCCAGCTTGCTCCTTGTGGAACCACATAGTCCCACCAATTCTGGTTTTTTATATACAATGTATGCACCCATTTAACCCAAAGGTCATTTTTATTTGTACCAATATGCCACACAATTTTCCCTACTGCTGCTTTGTTCCAAGTTCTAATGTCCCTGAAACCAAGCCCTCCATAATTCTTGTATGTGCAAACTTGATCCCATTTCACATATCCACCTTTAACATTATTTGCCTTCCTATGCCACATAAAAAATCTACAAACCTTATTGACATTATTTATCACTACAACAGGGAGGATAAAGATCTGAGCCCAATAGCTATGGATGCTCATTAAAACTGCATTAACCAGTTGGGCTCTTCCTGCAAAATAGAGGTTTCTCGTACTCCATTGTCTGATCCTAGCTGTCATTTTATCTACAAGGGAATCACAGTCAGCTGCTTTGATTTTCCTGGCTGAAATGGGTACTCCAAGGTACCTAAAAGGTAAAGTTTCTTTTGCAAATCCTGAAAAATGATGTATTCTATCAACTTCTGCTTCTGAAATTCCAGTACAATACAGTGCTGATTTGATGTTGTTGGCTCTCAACCCAGATGTGTCTGAAAAAAGTTTCAAACCTTGTAAGAGTAGATATACAGATCTAGGGTCCCTTTTACAGAACACTAACAAATCATCCGCGAAGCAAAGATGATTAAGCTTCAGCATTGAGCAGCCTATAAAATGCTTGAACTCCTGCATATCTCCAATATAACAAAATATTATGGACAAATAGTCCATACAACGGACAAACAAGAGGGGAGACATGGGATCTCCCTGTCTGAGTCCCTTCTTGGCTGGAAAATACCCTTCAGTACCACCATTTATCAGCAAAGTAAACTTAGGAGATGTAATGCAGGCAAGAACACACTTTATGAAGTGAGGGGGAAACTTGAGAGCAATCAACAAATCTTCCACAAATTGCCACTCTATAGAGTCATAAGCCTTCCTGAGATCAATTTTCATCATCACACTAGAAACTTGATGACTTCTTCTATTAAAGCGCTTCACCAAATCTTGACAGAGAAGAATGTTATTGACGATACTTCTGCCATTAATAAAAGCACCCTGATTTGGAGCTACTAAATCAGGTAACACCATACCTAATCTAGAACTGATGAGTTTAGTGATGGTTTTATAAATGACAGAATAACATGCTATTGGTCTGTAATCACCAACTAAAGCTGGGCATTTAATTTTAGGTGTCAATGTGATGGCTGTAACATATAATTTAGACAACATTTGGCTATGCCTAAAAAATTCTTGGACCGCTTCTATAATATCATTGCCTATTACTTGCCATGATTTCTTAAAAAAAATGACTTGAATAACCATCTAACTCTGGTGATTTGTCATCTGGGATAGAGAATAAAGCCCTTGAAATTTCTTCAGAAGTAAAATCCAGAGACAAATACTGAGTTTGCTCATCAGTCACCACTTTCCCCTTGTCTATAATTGTCAGCTCTATTCCTCTAGTACACCCATTACTTCCAAGCAAATCTTGGTAGAAATGCAGAAAAGCACCATTAACCTCTGTTGCAGTTGAGACACAATCCCCTTCACCATTCCTGATCATGTTAATCCTGTTCTGAACTCTTCTCATCTTGATGCTATCTGGTGAAAAATCCTTTTGTTTTCATCACCACCTTCCAACCATCTTATCTTTGCCTTCTGACTAAGGAAAGTAACATAATGCTTATGAGCTTCCTTGTATCTCTGCCTGCACTGCTTTTCCTTTTAAGCCAATTCACTATTTGTGACATTTGCTTGTAATTGTTGTTTAGCCTGTATCATCTCTTGCTATGTGCTTGCATCTTGAACTGAAACTTCACCATACTCTTCTTTATTCAACCTCTTCAACTCAGGTTTAAGAAGCTTCAACTTGCTCACTACTCTAAACATTTTTGTACCATCTACATGAGTGTTCCAAACTCTTTCCACAATCTCTAAGAACCTTTGAGATGCACTCCACATATTGAAAAACCTAAAAGGTTTTTTCCTCTGCTCATTTAGGAATGATCTAAGAATAATAAGACAGTGATCAAATTCTCCTTCTGGGAGAAAATTAGCCTCAGCTTCATTCCAATCCTCAAACCAACTCTCATTCCCTAAGGCTCTATCTAATTTACAAAAAACTCTACTTGCACCATCTTGTTTGTGTGTTCATGTATAGAAGCTCCCAGTAGCCTTCAGGTCTGTCAAGTTACAATGCTCCGTACAATTCCTTAAATCCACAATAATCTCATCTATGTTAGCTATGGCATTAAAATCACCCAACACTACCCAAGCTCCATGAACTGAACTAGCAATAGTTCCCATATCTCCCCACAACACCTTCCTATCCCCTCTGTCATTATGGCCATGGACAAAGGAACATAAATTTTTTTTCCTCCATTGACAACAAAAACTTCAGTGTGCATGATTTGATCAGAACAATACAGAATATTACTACCTCCGTCCCAGAATAGTCTGAACACTTTCCTTTTATGTTTGTCCCAAATTAGTTTGAACACTTCCATTTTTGGCATGGTCCCACCATTAATATATTATTTCCTTTACACATCTTTGGCCCACACTCTACCTTTTATCAATTAAAAGTTACCCAACTTTCTCTCTCCTCTAATAAAAAATACCCCACCAACTCCTATCACATCCACTTTTTAAATAAAATAACATTTGATAACCACACCACAACTTATCACCTAAAACTACGTGTCTCAACAAGTGTTCAGATCTTTCTGGGATGGAGGGAGTGGCGGGCCGCGCTTGTCGTGAACGCCACCCGGCCAAAGATAAAATTTCTCCTACTCTCTTTTACACTAAGGTAGTATAATGGAAGTAGGGTTCGTATCCACAGGGAAACGGGGACGAGTTCTATACTTAGCGTGCGTTAGTACCTAGAAGACTCTTAACGGTCGAGAAACCTAATAATAATAACAAAGGGGGGTTTCGAGTAGATTATAACTAAACTACAACTAACTAGCATATAAACAAGATGAGAAATCAATATAGGAAGATCTTGAATCCGATTAACATGCACTTCAATTCATTATCGATCATTGAACCTCGATTCTATTCATTTCCATAATTATCTATTGTTGAGAATTAATCTCGCATTCTCCTTATTCTTAGTTGAATAGCACGATCAGCGTGACTATAAAACCCTAACTAAAGGATAACCTAGTCCGATAGCGTCTAAGTTCAATCCGATAGCAGCAATAAACACGAGAGAACCAACGAGACCCGCTAATGTCATACAAGCGATAAACATTCAACAGGTTGATACAATTTCTCCAAGAAATAACCAAGACGATCTGCATCTAAGTTACTCCATAGTTTGCTACTAATTGATAAAAGAATAAAACAATCCGATTCTATTCTTAAATCTAGCATTAGATTAATTACACAATCAAACTAGTAATATTCCTAGCATAATCATGCAAAAACCATTGAAAGCAAGCATAGAAATTAAACCATAATCAAAGGAAATAAATAGAGAAGAAAGATCTCACAATAATGCTTGAAGCTCCATATTAATCTCGTTCAAGAACGGTTCAAGCTACAATCGGCATAGCAATAGCCAATCCCATAATTGAAATCTACGAAAACTAAACTCGAAAACAAAAACTAAAAAGAGAAGAGAAGAAGAGAAGAATGGAGTGTTGGATATTCTCTCTCCTCAAATGTGTGTGTTTTAGGTCTAAAAACAAAGTTTAGTATTTATACTAAGGCTCAAAAGTCAGCCGTCATTTAGACCGCCATAGGGGTCGCGAGGTGCGGTACAGGTCGCACCGTGCGATGAGCTACTGCTTCGCAACGAGCCGAAGACTTGGGCCAAACCACGCGAGGTCGCACCGTGCGAGAATCCTCGCGAGGTGCGAGATACAGTCGCGAGGTGCGACCTATCTCGCGTGGTGCGAGCCGGGCTGCCGCCGGGCGGCCGGGCTTGCGCGATGGCCGGGCATGCGATGGGCGATGCGATGGGCGATGCTGGGCGTGCGATGGGCGATCTTGGGCGTGCGATGGGCAAGCTGGGGCTGGGCAGCTTGATGGCTCGACGATCTTCTGCTGGATGGCTCGACGATGCTGCCTGGCGAGCGAGGCTTGCTTGAGCTCTACTTGGTTGGTGATGACGAGCTTGCGGTGATGCGATGCTTAGGCACACGGTGGAGTTCCAAGAGCTCGGAACTTTACAACTTTAACAACAATTAACATACAAAATTCCGAACTTCCGCTAAGGATGATTTATATGCAAACCTTAACAATTACGAACAAATCCCTTAGCAATGTGCACCTAAAATACCACAAAAACATCGTATAACTTGAGCGTATCAAATACCCCCCACACTTGAACTTTACTCGACCTCGAGTAAACTCAAAATGAGGATCACCAAATAAATCATCACCCAAACTAACGACACCAACCTACACTCCCCATCAACTACATCATCATCATCACATCTTAACAACATCCGCTCAAAAACCTAAACGTAAGGGACGATGATTCCCCCACACTTAGATTCGAGCTCACCTGAAAAATAAAAAGACGCGACAACAATAATCACCAAACGACAACCACAATGTGAGCTCAAATCCTGAAGGATCTCAAAGGAATTGAACTCACTCCAACGCCACAATCAAAATGACAACTCGCCTAAAACTTCAAAAGATAAACTACTACTACTATTACAACCAACCTATATAAGCGGGCTATGGAACAAAGACAAAAAGGGATAAATTCCATACTTACTCCCAAAAACAAACAATCAAAAGAAAGTGAAAGCCAAAACAAATCCCCGGCAAATGAGTCTTCAAAATACATAATTCTCTCTTAATCTCTCATTTTGCCTAGGAGCCCTTTCGGGTTTTCATCCTAGCTTCTCACATTTTTTTATCTCAACATCTTACCCGCTCAATATAAGCCACTTTTTTGCATAAGTTGCCCTTTCGGGTTTTCAACCTATCCGGGCCCCCATTTTTGCCCGAGTCGCCCACCCTTGTGGGTTTTCAACTCAGCGGGTTTCATTTCATCATCATTTTTTTTTTTTTTTTTTTTTTTTTTTATTTTTTTTTTTTTTTTTTTTTTTTTTTTTTCATTTTCATTTTTTTTCTCAAATTGAAAGTAATATACACAACATAGATACATGAGAATGAGAATACCCTCCCCCTACTTAAACTACACATTGTCCTCAATGTGTCGACAATTAGAAGAAAAGTAAACCGAAAATGGGGGAGAAAATCGAAAATCGGGTAAATCAAAGATCAAATGCTCAAAACTCATGACCAAACAATCCGTCAAACTCAAATTTCTTAACAACACCAACGCAAATCTCATAAATCAACTCACAACCCGCTCCCTCGAATCACTCAAACAAATGACAAGTTCAAAAGTTTTGAATTTTTTGAGATTTGCTCCTAGCTTAAGAGATCGAAAAGATACATTAACAATCTCAATCCTCTAGTGTTACCAACTCCTAGCTATTGAAGTCCTCCCAACGGGTTTTCTTTTGTGGATTTTGGGTATAAGTGAATTAAGATTGGTTGTGGATCTTTTTTAGTGGTTGGGCGGTGGGTGAAAGAAAATTTGTTGTGGTGGTGGAAATTTGATGAAAAATAAAAGAAAAAGAAAGAAAATAATGGGGTATCGGGGTATCGGGGTGTTGGGGTCTCGGGGTGTTGGGGTCTCGGGTTGCCCCCCCGAGAAGCGCCGTTGTTTAAAGTCGTTAGCTCGACTTAATACCTTAAGCTTAAAAATTGGGCTTGTGCTCCATATGTGACAATGGAGGCGCCATGTCAACCTCCAATTCGAGTACCTCGCAAAACAAACGGAGTAGAACTCTTGCAATGCATCGTTAGTGGTACACTTTCAAAACAAGGTGGTAAATCGGGGAGGCTTTTTCCGCTCTTCCAACTCCGGCCCCATAACCTCGCATGTTAGTAGGAGAGGCACAATCCTCAACCAAGGCATCATCAACATTTATCGACTCATCAACATGCTCAATATCAAGAACATCATGCAAAAAAGAGTCAACAATGTTAATAGAGTAAAGAGGGTTATCATCCTTAATCAAAGGCTTAGAATCATCGATTTTAAACGCCTCTACCTTTCCCTCGAACTCCATGGTCAAGGAACCAGCGCAAACATCAATTTTAGTGCAAGATGTTTTCAAGAAAGGTCGCCCCAAAAGGATGGGGGCGGCATGCTTATCGAGGCTCCATCTCCAAAACATAAAAATCAGCGAGGAAATTTCAATTTCCCAACCGTAACTAACACATCCTCTAATTTACCCCTAGGATAAACATTGGATCTATCGCCTAATTGAATCACCACACCGGTTTCATGCAAATTGCCAAGTTTCAAAGACTTATATAATGAATATGGAATCACATTAATTGACGCACCTAAGTCTAACATGGCTTTAGGAAACATGGTGTCACCTATAGTACGAGGGGATGGTAAACATGCCGGGTCCTTGCACTTTTGAGGTAATTTCTTTTGAAAGATAAGCAGAGACATGCTCGCTAGCCTTCACTTTTTGCACTCCCTTTTGTTTTTGCTTTCTTTTCGAAGTACATAATTCCTTAAGGAACTTAGCAAACCTAGGTACTTGATTTAAAGCATCAAAAAGGGGAATGTTTACCTCACATTTACGAAAGATTTCGTAGATGTCATTGGTGCGCTCTGTTTTGCGGGTTTCTCTTAATGCCTCGGGAAATGGTGGCTCTGGTTCATACGGTGGAGGAGGTGATTTTTTGACTTTCTCCTCTTGTTGAGGTGGCAATGATGTACAATCTGCTGTCGGTTCATGCTCGATCACCTCTTCCACTATCTCTTTGTCTCGAACCACCAACCTCTCTTTGCTTGCAATTTCCGCTCCACTCCTCAATGTGATAGCACTCACGTTCATCTTAGGGTTGAGTTCTATTTGGGACGGAAACCGCACTGAATCCCTAGCCTCTAACTTGGTTACAGCTCCCGCAATTTGGCTTACTTGGCTCTCCAAGTTCTTGATGCTCGAACGGGTCTCCTCCTGAAACTGAACCATATTTCCCTGCATGTTAGTGACATTTTTAGTTAAAGCATTCATCATATCCTCAGTAGACATGCCGGTACTCGGTCCCTGTGATTGGCCTTGTGGCCGAAAATATGGAGCTCCTTGCTCCGGTGCTCTCGAATAAGGAGGTGGTGGGCGGTTATACTGCTGTGGCGGCTGCTGGTTCCCTGATGAGTTCCCGTACCTCAAATTAGGATGATCTCGCCATCCCGAATTATAGGTACCAGAATATGGATCATATCTTTTCTGGAAACCTTGGCCCTGAAAATCGGCCGCCTTAACCTCTTCACTAGGTTCTTGTAGATGAGGGCAAAAATCAGTTGGATGATGTGAAGAGCAAATGCCACAAGCCTTCACTTGGTGAGTCTTCTCTTTCACTATGAAGTCTCGCATCACAGATGTGAGAGCTTGCACCTGATCTTCCAACTTAGAAGAACTAGAACCCTCGGAGACCACACGTCGAGTTCCAGACCTTCTACTAAACTGCCTCGAACTTTCAAAGAAGCTCATTTAACGGTTCCTTAGCAGCGAGTGCAGTTTTATTCACAATGGATCCACCACTTGCTGCATTGACCATCCTAGCATCCTCATCACATAAGCCATTATAGAAGTATAGCACCAAATCTTCCTCTGAATAACCGTGGTATGGACAACTAGCACATAACTTCTTAAACCTCTCCCAATACTCGTAAAAAGACTCATCACCTCGTTGCTCAATGTTACTTATCTCCTTCTTCAATGTAGATGATTTAGAAGTGGGAAAGTATTTCTCGAGAAAGCTCTTTTTCAATTGTGCCCAAGTGGTGATGCTGTCGGACGGAAGGTAGTACATCCCAAGTCCTTAGTCTGCGTCTTTTAGCGAAAAGGGGAAAGCTTTAAGCTTGATTCTATCTTCGGAAACTCCACTTGGTTTCATGCTGCTGCATACCACATGAAACTCTGACAAATGTTTATTTGGATCTTCACCATTTAGCCCATGGAATGAGGGAAGCAAATGTATCAACCCCGACTTTAGCTCAAATGTGTCCCCCACTTCCGGTTCCGGAAATGTGATACACAAAGGTTGTTGGTCAAGGTTAGGAGCAGTGAGCTCCTTTAAAGTGCGGTGCTCAACTCTAGGAGGCATCTCTTCTTCAAATTGAAGCGAAAAAGGGAGCTCTCTAAAGTCTTCACGCAATTTTCTTCTCAACTTTAAAAGGGTTAGTTCTAGATCTCGATCGTACTGCAAAGGTTCTTGGTTAGTAGCACGAGTATTAACCATAAACAAAAACCATTAGCAATACAATCCAAAAGCATACACTAAATATAAACAAGTAACACCGTGTTCCCCGGCAACGGCGCCAAAATTTGGCGGGCCGCGCTTGTCGTGAACGCCACCCGGCCAAAGATAAAATTTCTCCTACTCTCTTTTACACTAAGGTAGTATAATGGAAGTAGGGTTCGTATCCACAGGGAAACGGGGACGAGTTCTATACTTAGCGTGCGTTAGTACCTAGAAGACTCTTAACGGTCGAGAAACCTAATAATAATAACAAAGGGGGGTTTCGAGTAGATTATAACTAAACTACAACTAACTAGCATATAAACAAGATGAGAAATCAATATAGGAAGATCTTGAATCCGATTAACATGCACTTCAATTCATTATCGATCATTGAACCTCGATTCTATTCATTTCCATAATTATCTATTGTTGAGAATTAATCTCGCATTCTCCTTATTCTTAGTTGAATAGCACGATCAGCGTGACTATAAAACCCTAACTAAAGGATAACCTAGTCCGATAGCGTCTAAGTTCAATCCGATAGCAGCAATAAACACAGAGAACCAACAGACCTGCTAATGTCATACAAGCGATAAACATTCAACAGTTGATACAATTTCTCCAAGAAATAACCAAGACGATCTGCATCTAAGTTACTCCATAGTTTGCTACTAATTGATAAAAGAATAAAACAATCCGATTCTATTCTTAAATCTAGCATTAGATTAATTACACAATCAAACTAGTAATATTCCTAGCATAATCATGCAAAAACCATTGAAAGCAAGCATAGAAATTAAACCATAATCAAAGGAAATAAATAGAGAAGAAAGATCTCACAATAATGCTTGAAGCTCCATATTAATCTCGTTCAAGAACGGTTCAAGCTACAATCGGCATAGCAATAGCCAATCCCATAATTGAAATCTACGAAAACTAAACTCGAAAACAAAAACTAAAAAGAGAAGAGAAGAAGAGAAGAATGGAGTGTTGGATATTCTCTCTCCTCAAATGTGTGTGTTTTAGGTCTAAAAACAAAGTTTAGTATTTATACTAAGGCTCAAAAGTCAGCCGTCATTTAGACCGCCATAGGGGTCGCGAGGTGCGGTACAGGTCGCACCGTGCGATGAGCTACTGCCTTCGCAACGAGCTGAAGACTTGGGCCAAACCACGCAGGTCGCACCGTGCGAGAATCCTCGCGAGGTGCGAGATACAGGTCGCGAGGTGCGACCTATCTCGCGTGGTGCGAGCCGGGCCTTCTTCGGGCGCCGGGCTTGCGCGATGGCCGGGCATGCGATGGGCGATGCGATGGGCGAGTCTTGGGCGTGCGATGGGCGATGCTGGGCGTGCGATGGGCAAGCTGGGCTGGGCAGCTTGATGGCTCGACGATGCTGCTGGATGGCTCGACGATGCTGCTGGCGAGCGAGGCTTGCTGAGCTCTACTTGGTTGGTGATGACGAGCTTGCGGTGATGCGATGCTTAGGCACACGGTGGAGTTCCAAGAGCTCGGAACTTTACAACTTTAACAACAATTAACATACAAAATTCCGAACTTCCGCTAAGGATGATTTATATGCAAACCTTAACAATTACGAACAAATCCCTTAGCAATGTGCACCTAAAATACCACAAAAACATCGTATAACTTGAGCGTATCAAATACCCCCACACTTGAACTTTACTCGACCTCGAGTAAACTCAAAATGAGGATCACCAAATAAATCATCACCCAAACTAACGACACCAACCTACACTCCCCATCAACTACATCATCATCATCACATCTTAACAACATCCGCTCAAAAACCTAAACGTAAGGGACGATGATTCCCCCACACTTAGATTCGAGCTCACCTGAAAAATAAAAAGACGCGACAACAATAATCACCAAACGACAACCACAATGTGAGCTCAAATCCTGAAGGATCTCAAAGGAATTGAACTCACTCCAACGCCACAATCAAAATGACAACTCGCCTAAAACTTCAAAAGATAAACTACTACTACTATTACAACCAACCTATATAAGCAGGCTATGGAACAAAGACAAAAAGGGATAAATTCCATACTTACTCCCAAAAACAAACAATCAAAAGAAAGTGAAAGCCAAAACAAATCCCCGGCAAATGAGTCTTCAAAATACATAATTCTCTCTTAATCTCTCATTTTGCCTAGGAGCCCTTTCGGGTTTTCATCCTAGCTTCTCACATTTTTTTATCTCAACATCTTACCCGCTCAATATAAGCCACTTTTTTGCATAAGTTGCCCTTTCGGGTTTTCAACCTATCCGGGCCCCCATTTTTGCCCGAGTCGCCCACCCTTGTGGGTTTTCAACTCAGCGGGTTTCATTTCATCATCATTTTTTTTTTTTTTTTTTTATTTTATTTTTTTTTTCATTTTTTTTTTTTTTTTTCATTTTCATTTTTTTCTCAAATTGAAAGTAATATACACAACATAGATACATGAGAATGAGAATACCCTCCCCCCTACTTAAACTACACATTGTCCTCAATGTGTCGACAATTAGAAGAAAAGTAAACTGAAAATGGGGGGAGAAAATCGAAAATCGGGTAAATCAAAGATCAAATGCTCAAAACTCATGACCAAACAATCCGTCAAACTCAAATTTCTTAACAACACCAACGCAAATCTCATAAATCAACTCACAACCCGCTCCCTCGAATCACTCAAACAAATGACAAGTTCAAAAGTTTTGAATTTTTGAGATTTGCTCCTAGCTTAAGAGATCGAAAAGATACATTAACAATCTCAATCCTCTAGTGTTACCAACTCCTAGCTATTGAAGTCCTCCCAACGGGTTTTCTTTTGTGGATTTTGGGTATAAGTGAATTAAGATTGGTTGTGGATCTTTTTAGTGGTTGGGCGGTGGGTGAAAGAAAATTTGTTGTGGTGGTGGAAATTTGATGAAAAATAAAAGAAAAAGAAAGAAAATAATGGGGTATCGGGGTATCGGGGTGTTGGGGTCTCGGGGTGTTGGGGTCTCGGGTTGCCTCCCGAGAAGCGCTGTTGTTTAAAGTCGTTAGCTCGACTTAATACCTTAAGCTTAAAAATTGGGCTTGTGCTCCATATGTGACAATGGAGGCGCCATGTCAACCTCCAATTCGAGTACCTGCAAAACAAACGGAGTAGAACTCTTGCAATGCATCGTTAGTGGTACACTTTCAAAACAAGGTGGTAAATCAGGAGGCTTTTTCCGCTCTTCCAACTCCGGCCCCATAACCTGCATGTTAGTAGGAGAGGCACAATCCTCAACCAAGGCATCATCAACATTTATCGACTCATCAACATGCTCAATATCAAGAACATCATGCAAAACAGAGTCAACAATGTTAATAGAGTAAAGAGGGTTATCATCCTTAATCAAAGGCTTAGAATCATCGATTTTAAACGCCTCTACCTTTCCCTCGAACTCCATGGTCAAGGAACCAGCGCAAACATCAATTTTAGTGCAAGATGTTTTCAAGAAAGGTCGCCCCAAAAGGATGGGGGCGGCATGCTTATCAGGCTCCATCTCCAAAACATAAAAATCAGCAGGAAATTTCAATTTCCCAACCGTAACTAACACATCCTCTAATTTACCCCTAGGATAAACATTGGATCTATCAGCTAATTGAATCACCACACCAGTTTCATGCAAATTGCCAAGTTTCAAAGACTTATATAATGAATATGGAATCACATTAATTGACGCACCTAAGTCTAACATGGCTTTAGGAAACATGGTGTCACCTATAGTACAAGGGGATGGTAAACATGCCTGGGTCCTTGCACTTTTGAGGTAATTTCTTTTGAAAGATAGCAGAGACATGCTCGCTAGCCTTCACTTTTTGCACTCCCTTTTGTTTTTGCTTTCTTTTCGAAGTACATAATTCCTTAAGGAACTTAGCAAACCTAGGTACTTGATTTAAAGCATCAAAAAGGGGAATGTTTACCTCACATTTACGAAAGATTTCGTAGATGTCATTGGTGCGCTCTGTTTTGCGGGTTTCTCTTAATGCCTCGGGAAATGGTGGCTCTGGTTCATACGGTGGAGGAGGTGATTTTTTGACTTTCTCCTCTTGTTGAGGTGGCAATGATGTACAATCTGCTGTCGGTTCATGCTCGATCACCTCTTCCACTATCTCTTTGTCTCGAACCACCAACCTCTCTTTGCTTGCAATTTCCGCTCCACTCCTCAATGTGATAGCACTCACGTTCATCTTAGGGTTGAGTTCTATTTGGGACGGAAACCGCACTGAATCCCTAGCCTCTAACTTGGTTACAGCTCCCGCAATTTGGCTTACTTGGCTCTCCAAGTTCTTGATGCTCGAACGGGTCTCCTCCTGAAACTGAACCATATTTCCCTGCATGTTAGTGACATTTTTAGTTAAAGCATTCATCATATCCTCAGTAGACATGCCGGTACTCGGTCCCTGTGATTGGCCTTGTGGCCGAAAATATGGAGCTCCTTGCTCCGGTGCTCTCGAATAAGGAGGTGGTGGGCGGTTATACTGCTGTGGCGGCTGCTGGTTCCCTGATGAGTTCCCGTACCTCAAATTAGGATGATCTCGCCATCCCGAATTATAGGTACCGGAATATGGATCATATCTTTTCTCGGGAAACCTTGGCCCCGAAAATCGGCCGCCTTAACCTCTTCACTAGGTTCTTGTAGATGAGGGCAAAAATCAGTTGGATGATGTGAAGAGCAAATGCCACAAGCCTTCACTTGGTGAGTCTTCTCTTTCACTATGAAGTCTCGCATCACAGATGTGAGAGCTTGCACCTGATCTTCCAACTTAGAAGAACTAGAACCCTCGGAGACCACACGTCGAGTTCCCGGACCTTCTACTAAAGCGCCTCGAACTTTCAAAGAAGCTCATTTAACGGTTCCTTAGCAGCGAGTGCGGTTTTATTCACAATGGATCCACCACTTGCTGCATTGACCATCCTAGCATCCTCATCACATAAGCCATTATAGAAGTATAGCACCAAATCTTCCTCTGAATAACCGTGGTATGGACAACTAGCACATAACTTCTTAAACCTCTCCCAATACTCGTAAAAAGACTCATCACCTCGTTGCTCAATGTTACTTATCTCCTTCTTCAATGTAGATGATTTAGAAGTGGGAAAGTATTTCTCGAGAAAGCTCTTTTTCAATTGTGCCCAAGTGGTGATGCTGTCGGACGGAAGGTAGTACATCCAGTCCTTAGCTGCGTCTTTTAGCGAAAAGGGGAAAGCTTTAAGCTTGATTCTATCTTCGGAAACTCCACTTGGTTTCATGCTGCTGCATACCACATGAAACTCTGACAAATGTTTATTTGGATCTTCACCATTTAGCCCATGGAATGAGGGAAGCAAATGTATCAACCCCGACTTTAGCTCAAATGTGTCCCCCACTTCGGTTCCGGAAATGTGATACACAAAGGTTGTTGGTCAAGGTTAGGAGCAGTGAGCTCCTTTAAAGTGCGGTGCTCAACTCTAGGAGGCATCTCTTCTTCAAATTGAAGCGAAAAAGGGAGCTCTCTAAAGTCTTCACGCAATTTTCTTCTCAACTTTAAAAGGGTTAGTTCTAGATCTCGATCGTACTGCAAAGGTTCTTGGTTAGTAGCACGAGTATTAACCATAAACAAAAACCATTAGCAATACAATCCAAAAGCATACACTAAATATAAACAAGTAACACCGTGTTCCCGGCAACGGCGCCAAAATTTGGCGGGCCGCGCTTGTCGTGAACGCCACCCGGCCAAAGATAAAATTTCTCCTACTCTCTTTTACACTAAGGTAGTATAATGGAAGTAGGGTTCGTATCCACAGGGAAACGGGGACGAGTTCTATACTTAGCGTGCGTTAGTACCTAGAAGACTCTTAACGGTCGAGAAACCTAATAATAATAACAAAGGGGGGTTTCGAGTAGATTATAACTAAACTACAACTAACTAGCATATAAACAAGATGAGAAATCAATATAGGAAGATCTTGAATCCGATTAACATGCACTTCAATTCATTATCGATCATTGAACCTCGATTCTATTCATTTCCATAATTATCTATTGTTGAGAATTAATCTCGCATTCTCCTTATTCTTAGTTGAATAGCACGATCAGCGTGACTATAAAACCCTAACTAAAGGATAACCTAGTCCGATAGCGTCTAAGTTCAATCCGATAGCAGCAATAAACACAGAGAACCAACAGACCTGCTAATGTCATACAAGCGATAAACATTCAACAGTTGATACAATTTCTCCAAGAAATAACCAAGACGATCTGCATCTAAGTTACTCCATAGTTTGCTACTAATTGATAAAAGAATAAAACAATCCGATTCTATTCTTAAATCTAGCATTAGATTAATTACACAATCAAACTAGTAATATTCCTAGCATAATCATGCAAAAACCATTGAAAGCAAGCATAGAAATTAAACCATAATCAAAGGAAATAAATAGAGAAGAAAGATCTCACAATAATGCTTGAAGCTCCATATTAATCTCGTTCAAGAACGGTTCAAGCTACAATCGGCATAGCAATAGCCAATCCCATAATTGAAATCTACGAAAACTAAACTCGAAAACAAAAACTAAAAAGAGAAGAGAAGAAGAGAAGAATGGAGTGTTGGATATTCTCTCTCCTCAAATGTGTGTGTTTTAGGTCTAAAAACAAAGTTTAGTATTTATACTAAGGCTCAAAAGTCAGCCGTCATTTAGACCGCCATAGGGGTCGCGAGGTGCGGTACAGGTCGCACCGTGCGATGAGCTACTGCCTTCGCAACGAGCTGAAGACTTGGGCCAAACCACGCAGGTCGCACCGTGCGAGAATCCTCGCGAGGTGCGAGATACAGGTCGCGAGGTGCGACCTATCTCGCGTGGTGCGAGCTGGGCTGCTGCTGGGCGCTGGGCTTGCGCGATGGCTGGGCATGCGATGGGCGATGCGATGGGCGATGCTGGGCGTGCGATGGGCGATGCTGGGCGTGCGATGGGCAAGCTGGGCTGGGCAGCTTGATGGCTCGACGATGCTGCTGGATGGCTCGACGATGCTGCTGGCGAGCGAGGCTTGCTGAGCTCTACTTGGTTGGTGATGACGAGCTTGCGGTGATGCGATGCTTAGGCACACGGTGGAGTTCCAAGAGCTCGGAACTTTACAACTTTAACAACAATTAACATACAAAATTCCGAACTTCCGCTAAGGATGATTTATATGCAAACCTTAACAATTACGAACAAATCCCTTAGCAATGTGCACCTAAAATACCACAAAAACATCGTATAACTTGAGCGTATCAGGGAGTAACATGATAAGCTGTAGTATGCCAAGCAATTACAATCCTACCACTATTATGCCAGGCTGCATTACTAGAAAAACACCACCCAGGACAAAGAGTAAGGTATAAATCACCTAGATTGTGTGATTTAACCTTTGTTTCAAGAAGGCTCAATAGTCTAACATTTTGAGTAAGAAGAAAATTCCTTACCTCAATTATTTTTTTCTTGTTATTTAGCCCTCTTACATTCCATCATGCTATATTATCCATCTTGGTCAGGTTGCTCCCCCTCCTGGACTTCATTATCCTCAAAATCCTTCTCTGAACCCAAATCCTTCACTAACTCCAAAGCATCTACAACATGCACATGTCCTGCATCTGCCATATTCAGAGCTGCAAAAGAGTTTCTAACAACCACAGGCGATTTCTTTGCATTTTCTTTGCACTCTCCTGGTTACCCTTTTTTCCAGAACTAACTGAAAACCCTCTTCATCCACTACTTTATGCACTTTCTTAACCACCCATTGTTTCTTAACATTCTGCTTCTTGTGATTACAGTGTTCTATGGAGTGCCCCAATCCTTTACAATTGCTACAAGTAATTGGCAGCCACTCATACTCCACTGTCTGTGTTACTTCACCACCCATTTCATTTTCAAAGCATATATACTTAGGGAAATCTTGATCAACATTAACCTCCACCATGATCCTTGCAAAATTCAGCCTATCCTTATCCTTTGTAGCTTGCTCAATTCTAATTGGATTGCCAATCCCTGAAACTAATTTGAATAGACATTTTGATCTCCCCCCAATATTTCAACTCCAATTTTGGCAAATGTACCCAAATTGATATTGTTTTAATGTCCTCCTTAATTTTGCAACTCCATTTCAGGGTGCCAAGGTTTAACAACAACTGGCTTACGATCAAAGAATTGAAACACCCCTGTAATTATTTCATCTCTTTGTGCCATAGTGGTCATTCTAACTATGAATAACCCTTTCCCAATTGCTGCAATCTTATCTATACCCAGTTTGCCCCAGATTCTGCGAAGAAATCCTTTCATTATTGGAAATGGTGGATTTGCCCCAATTATGTAACAAACAATAGCATTCTCCTAATACGCAATTTCATCTTGAATATCCTCTAAATCAATCTTGATTTTAGTTGATTTAGGTTCTATTATAGGATCATTCACAATTGGAGTAGTATTTTCTTCATTATGAACTTTCTCAAATTCATTAATCAAACAACGAGATTGAGGGTTACCATTATCAATCGCTTTAAGTCTACTCTGATTCTTCCTCATAATTGTGAGCCATTCAGATAGTTGATGTGTATCCTTCCGCTGTTGCTGCAATTCTTGAAGCGAACTTCTTGGTGATAATGGAGAATGCTTCAATTCCATGGAGCTCTACTACTGGCTTTTCCTTCCTTCCTTTAGTAGATCCAGATGAACCTTTCTTCTTAGTTTGCTGCGTATTTGTTGACTTTTCACCTTAGCTTTCGATTTTTCGGCCATGGCGACGGTATAAAAATGGTTTTACACCGAGAGAAAACCGAGAGCGCGAAATTAATTAACCACAAATTCCCAAAACGTTAATCTTCAATCATGAATATCTTTAACAAAACAAAAACTAAAATGGGATGGTTCACCTTGAAATTAGATATGGAAAAAGCATATGATCCTATAAAATGGGATATTTTAGCACATGCCCTTCAAAGTTATGGTTTTCTTCACCAATGGATCAGATTGATTATGCAATGTATCTCGATTGTCTCCTACTCACTCTCCATAAATAAAGACACCAGTTTCGTCTTTCACCCTTCTCGAGGCCTTCGCCAAGGGGAGCCTTTATCACCTCATCTTTTCATTTTATGTATGGATATCCTCAGTCGACAACTAGATTTTGCAACAAAAAATTCAAAATCAGGAATCAAAATCAAACTTGCCCCACATTTTCAGATAATTCTAGAGCTATTCTTCACCAATGACGGTTTATTATTTTGTAAAGCCAACCTAGATTCGGTCCAACGCCTCAAAAATATTCTAGACTCTTTTTGCCTTTAATTCAGGGCAGTTAATCAATTTTCATAAATTAGCGGTTATGTTTTCAAAACATATTCCGAATTTTAGTTGGACATCGATTGTTGGTATTTTCAATATAACCCCATAGGTTTTTTTGGGAAGATATTTGGGTGTTATCTTCTACAATTATAAGCCAATGCCTAGTGACTTCCATCATTTAGTTCAAAAAGTTGACAATAAAATTAATTCTTGGCACAATCATTTTCTCTCGAAAGCTGGGAAATCAGTTCTTATGTAGAGTCATCTAGAATCTTCCTCAGCCTATCTTATGGCAACGACTCAGGTTTCCAAGAAAATATGTTCTACAATTGATAATATCAATCGACAAATTTTTAGGAGTTCCTCAACGAGCTCTTATGGGCTACCACTACTTGGTTGGTAAAAAATTTGCCACCCTAAAAATATATGGTGGGTTGAGTTTTGGAAAATGGCCCATCTAAATGAAGCATATTTAGCTAAAATGGGTTGGCGAATCCTTTCGGACCAACACTCTCTTTGGCTAACTCTTATGCACCAAAAATATCTTCTAGATACTTCCTTCTTTGAGTACAAAGTAAAGCCATATGACTCTCATATTTGGAAAGCCATCCTTCGATCTCGAGAACTTCTAAGAAAAGGAATACGTTGGAAAATTGGATATGGTATAAATATCTATATTCTGATTGACAACTGGTGCACCAATCAAAAACCTTATTGAAATTTCAAATCTTCAAATCACGTTTATTGCTAATCTGGATCACACTGTTAGTAATGTCATTCTTCCATCAAGATAATGGAATGTTCTCTCCTTAATGAATTAGTCCCATCCCATATCGTCCACCTAATCTTGGGGATTCCTATCCATAGCTTTCTCACCCCACATGTTCCTTGTTGGGGGCTTACTATCTTTAGTGAATTTTCTGTTAAAACGGCTACCTGAGTAGCTCATGAAATTACTCCTTCTGACAGTATTCCTTGACCTTTTAATTGGATATGGAAAATTAATATAGCCCGCCTAAAGTCCAAATTTTTCTATGGAAACATTTGCAAAATGTTCTTCCATTGAAATCAAACTTAGCCCACCATCAAATAGCTAATGACATTCTCTACCCCCTTTGTAAATCAATTAATGTGACTCTTAGTCAATAACTTTTCACATGCCCTCCCATTTGCCAATATTGGAATTCAAAGTTTATACGACCCAAAGTTCGTCATATAGTGCCTTAAGATCTTGCACATTGCCTAACGAGTCTGCGTCCCTACCCTCAGGCCTTACAATAGTTTTGTTACCATTGGATTATTTCGAAGGAATGCATTTCAATTGTCTTTGAGAATAATATGCTGAATTAAATAGTATCTACTACAGAGCCCTAGCATTTGTATTTAGAATGTCATGCTCGAACTATGATGGATTTTTCCTTTACTATCTATTCACTTCCTTCTTGCAGGTTCTCTACTCCTACTACAGTCAACTGACAACCTCCTCCCTCTGGCTGCTTTAAGTTAAATTTCGATGGTTCAGTTATTGGCTCTTCAGCCGCTACTGGTGTTTCCATTTGTAACTCCGTTGATCTTTTTGTGGCTGCATAATTTTATGGCTTTGGTCAAACCTTGCTGAAGCCTAGGGGTTAAGAAATGGACTTATTCTTGCCATTCATCAGCATATTCAAGATCTATATATTGAATGAGATAACCAAGTAGTTATAAGAGTTATGCAAGGGTTTAACGCTTGTTGTTGGACCATCCAAATCCTCATTGATGACATTTGATAGTTGCTTCTTCAATTTAGATACGACACCATTAAGCAGATTTTTCGAGATCCAATCGGGTAGCGGATCTTCAATAAAAAAAAAAAAAGGTCACAACTATTTTGGCTGCCTTGGTTGACATGTTGTAACATGTCGTGTTTTAAGCTACTCTTAAAGAACTTATAATTATCTATATTAGTTAAAACGATGTTTTAACTTGGGTTTATTGTTGATTATCAAATTCCGATTTCAGAAATGTCTGTCCTTAAAATAGTTGACTAAATTATATTCTATGACAAAAAAAAAAAATATTTGTTTAATGTTGAAGCAATTGAAATTACAATATTGCCCTTTATGAAAATAAAAAAAGAAAAAAAGAAAAAGGAGAAGTATTACTACATTGTCTTTCACTCTCGTATGTTCTTAATGGAGGGTTCTAGATAACTCAAGTACGGAATATAAACCATTCTAAGCTAGAAACCCCAATTCATCTTCTTCCACTAACAAACTCCTTCTTCCTCTTTCTCTCGACAATCTCTAGTTACCACGGCTGGGTGGTTGGCACACCGCACACCCATCATTTTCGAGCCACGAGCTCCTCTCCCAATGGTTTCGTGCCGCTTCTCCCTTCATTTTGATCTATGGTTTGGCCGTTTCTCTTTCCTCTGTTCTCGGCGATAGGCGTTGCTGCACCTGCCGGTGGTGCGTCGGCCGACCACCGCTGCTCGAGTGGTTTTGCTGCCATGCATGGGTTGTCGTTGTTGCGCCGTGAGCCAAGCTTGTTAGTGTTGCTTACCTTGCTTTCTTACCTCCTGTCTTGACCCTCGTTGGTTCTTAGAAGGTGAACAAAACAGATTAGGTGATACCAATTTGCAGAGTTATAAACTTTGTTTATGTTCTTTCTTTTGTTTCATCAAATTTAAACAAATCTAGATGAACTTAGCTTCACTTCTAATTTTGCTGAATTGGATAATAATGTTTGTTCCTAAGATTCACCCTATGTTTGATATATCAGTTTATAATCTATTTTGCTATTATATATATATATATATATATATATATATATATATATATATATATATATATATATATATATATATATATATATATATATATATATATATATATTGTCAAGTTAAAGATTTTGGCAGTAAGTTAGATGTCACGGCACAAGTAATTTGATATTCAAAGATTGTTGATTGATTACACTAAATATTGAAAGGTTATGTTGTACGATAAAACCATTTTTGTAATCTAAACGAAAAAGGGGGTATAATTTGGAGTTAGCTTATTTGTTGAATTTATTGTTATGGTTTAAGCATTTGGATTTAGCTTATGGATTTAAGTTAATTGCTATCTAATCAGAAATGGCAGTTGAATGAGAATTGTGGGTAACATTAGATGATAGAATAATTGGAGATGATCTTCAACTTTGGTTAATATGATAAAATAATTGAGTTGATTCTTTATTGAAAGGAAAATGGTGAACTTGAGGTTGTTAGTAAGAGGATTCCTATTAATGAGATATGTTAGCATCTTTAATTGAATTTCAGCAAAGAATGGTTATTTAATTTACTATTGCTATCCATGTGAGGTGAATTCTCACGCGTTTCGAGTGTCAATTGATTAAGGGAGATATGGACTCTTGAAGATTACTATGGAGTCGAGCGCTTATTTGGGGATTAGTAGAGGTACACATTGTCCCTCCACCTTTGAACTAAAATTTTGGTGTTTCATATGATTTTGTGAATCATATACCTAACTACAAGAGTTTTATGTCAATTGAGTTTATTGTGTTATTATTATAATGAAGGTGAAATTGTTGAAAGTGTTTTGAGTATTTCAGAGTTTGATTACAAATACAAACTTGTGATGTAGTATTTATATTTACATTTGCTAAGTTTTAATCTCCGGATACGTTTGTGAAAATTTTATGAATAATGATTTTATGTTTTAGTATCATTGGTAAATAAATATTACGATCAAATTATGGTTACTTAAGGATATCGATCCATGATGTACTAAGTCCATTTTGTCTCTGGAAGCTGATAGTATAAAGTGTTATGGGCACATGTTCTGAGGCAATGATTAGCCTTGGATGGGGGTGTTGGCATTTAGATCGGTCGACCCGGGAAATCATATGATTCAATAAGACGGAAGCTTCTTTTTGTCTGCTTTCCGCCGTTGTTGAATAAGCTCTGTTGATAAAAGAAAATCTCTCATTAATGGTGTAAACAAGACTTTCCAGTGAGCTTTCTCTCAAAGCTCTCCCACCTTTCTTGATGGGCTATGGAAGTGTTTATGGCCATTCAGTCAAAAGTATTGAAACAAGGGTTCACAATATAATTATCAATGTAATTCTGAGTATGATATTCTGAATTGAGTGATTTGGTATACGTTTTGCAAGAAGTGAAGAGCTCTAGTTCAAAGGAATTGACGAGCTTATAGAAACATATTATGTTTCCGTTGAAATTCGTCTAATATATAGTTCTAAGATGTATACGTGTACCAAAAGTTTCACTCATGGAATGGTATTGAGAATCCAAGTGTATTGAAATGGTCAAGCGTTTCCAAATTGAAGTTGTTATATAAATTCTGAAATATGTACATGATACAAAGATTTTAAATATATTGGTTATCAATAACTTTGAGGAATATGGACTTGACTTTTTGAAGACATGAATTAAAGGTCTGACTATAATACAAGATTTTTGGGATGTATTTTATTATGAGTTTTGTGTGCTTGAGATTACTTGGATGATGAAAAGTTCAAGGTTGGAGATTTCAAGGTAAATTGTTGGTTGGAGATGTTATATATAGTAATACTTATGATCCGTGAAAGATTTAACTACATGATGGATTTATGATAATTACTGGAGTTGGGAGTAAATCATTTAGGATATTAGATGGAATATAGGTTGGTCAGTTATAAATTAAAGTAAGCTATCTGATTCTGTTTTCATTAAGAAGAGAAGTTCATATTATATTTTAAGATATACTATCTAGACGTATCTTCGAATACTATATTGGAATTGGGTTTTTGAGATTGAACGTCTATGTTGGAGTGGTTATAAGATAAGTTTCTTGGTTAAGGAAGTTAAGTTGGTCGATTAAGGTTGTAATTTGTAGTAAGTTCCGGAATTTAAATGTCGTTTAGTAGATTAAAGGAAATTCTTACGAAAACTTGATGGGTCCTTAAAGCATGATGATTAAAGTAGTAATTTTTTGGGTAATAGAAATCAAGTATAAAGAAGTAACATATGCTATCTGAGGTTTTATTAGTAATATAATAACTCGAGAAATGAATGATGGGATCGAAGGAGTAGGAGAACAATATAATGAGCCATGGTACCTAAGTTGTGAAGAACTATACCCAAATCGGGAATATTCTAATATGAGTATTAAACAGGGATAAATAAAATGTTTTAAAGATATCATCCTCTAGTTGGAAAGGTAAGTTAAAGAATGGAAAGTAAAGGGGTAATGTAAATTTTAGTAATGCAAAATTAGCGATAGGATTTAATACTAAAATGAATATAGAGTTAAGATTTATATGAACATGGAGTTTAGATATTTGAGAAATGTTGTTATGAGTTATAGATTTAAGAATAATATAGACTATGAGTTTAAGTTAGATAATAAAATTTAATAAAACGGAAAGACGAGATAAGATATTTTTGACTTATAATAGTAGTTGTAGATTTTAAAATATGGTAAGGAGTATTGAGGCAAGAAAGTCGGGAATAGAAATCACTATCTTATAATACTAAGGTTAAAGTAATGAGGTGTGAGTTCAACTATTTTAGATCCTTCGTCATTGGGGCTACTAGAAGTTGGAAGCTCAAGTAAGAGAGTTCATAACAATTGAGAGAAGGGGGTTAAGCGCCACATTATGATAATGAAAGAATTAATTATAATTATAATATATAAGTTCGAACTTCACAAGTTTTCACCTAAATTACAGATATATGTTCTAAGATGTTTTATAATAATGAGACTCGAGTAGATGTGATATGTATTTTCATATGTAGACATATGAGAGATGAAAATTTAATGTTATTACATTTTGATTATATAAAGTGTGTATAAGAGTTAAATTCTATTTTGGAATTCTGATTCGTAAGCTTTGTTTGAGCTTCAATTATGATATGCTTGGACTATATTTCCTATAAAGTTTGTATTTGAATGGGTTTTAGCAAATGAACTTTGTAAAGGATTGAATTATACTAAGTTATTGGAAACTCAAGTATATTGTGTTATCAAACAATTTGAGTATGTATATGAAATATCCAAAAGCGATTATGTTACGAGATTTTGATATATCTGACTCGAGAATTATGAATTTGAGTTTCAGAAAAATATTGAATTGTGAATTATGTATTTTGATTTCGTTTTGTAAGGGGAAGAAGCCGCCGGAGCGGTGATGAACAACATTTTGAAATCTGTATATTCTGTATTCTATATATATTATGGCGACATGTCCTAAAAAGTCTTGCAAGCAGTACATAACGGAAGAGGGAGACGTCTCTTGTAAGAGTTTAGAGAATGCGCCAGAATGGCAACTTTATTCGTGTTCTCTTCCCCAGTATAGTATGATTTCTGAAAGAAAGTAGAGTATGTATTTGAATATGCAAAAAGGTTTTGTGAAAAGTTATTTCGAACTCTATTGTCGAAGTAATGTTTTACTCTACCAAGTCTATAAAAATCATGTGCCGAATATGGGAATGATTTATGAAGAAACTCGTGAGGAATTTATCAAAGGAATTAGATATGTTGCACATATTTGGATTAGAGGTTATTCTTTTTGAAACACAGAAGTGGAAAACATTGTTATGTCATAAAGTTTGTCGGATAGGATGGATGTTGGAATATCGTATTAGATCATATGGAAACCTTATGTGGTCTCTCTAAGAGTAAGTATATATTATTCATTTCGTGAGAGACTCTTATTACTATTTAAAACGAGTGACATAAAAAATTGTCTACAAGTGTTTGTTGTATAATTATTTCATTATGAGTATCTTGATTTCTTGATTTCAAATGGTCTCGTATGATGAACTTAAATCTGTAAATATGTTTTAAGCCACCAAAAAGATTTTCTGGTTGGACAGTGTGTACTCAGTTCGCTGATTTTGTTCTTGAAACCTGTCCTATGGTGGGGGAAATGTTCATTGCAAGTGATTTTGCAGGTATTATAAGAACTCTGAGATGCATAGTGGAAATGGACATAAGTGTTATATGGAATGACTTCCAGATAAGCAATTGGTGGAGACGATACAGTTTAGTTAAGTAAATTTTTGTGTGGTGTATTATTACATAGTTTTGGAGGCTTGTTTTAGATTAATTCTTTGTGTATACATTTTGGATTGTTATATTGTGGGCCTTGACCCAGGTCCATGATCATTTTATAAGTTATGTTTCGCTCGGAGATAAGTTAATCTAAGGTTTATGAATGATAATTGAGATTTATGAATGTTAAGTATGATTAGCTAGCAGCTCGGAAGTGCGGGCTGTTACAAGTGGTATCTGAGCAACCCTGCAACCGTGCTCTGAGTTAGCCACCTAGCAGGGGTTAAAGATTCTTGGGATCATCTTAAATGAAGCTTGTATATTACTCGTAAGAATAAAGGAATATAAATCAAGAAATTGATGGTTGAGCGTTGAGAGTTGATATTTGAATAAAAAAAAATTGAAAGGTTTTCTTGAGACTTGGGCGCTTAGTCTAAATGATGATTTGAGGAATTAGAGTCGTATTAACCATAGTGTGTTCATGGATTGGTTATTGGATTATGAAATGTTGAGCTTTGAGGATTGAAATTCGAAAATAGAATGTTGAGTGAATTCGGAAATATTATGTGTTGAAATATAAGAGTGATTTGAGGTTTGGGAAGAATGTAATTAGGAATTTTGGCTTCTTGTGTTAATGTTTTGAATGAAAGTAATCTTTTACTACAGTACAGTCGAGGTATGTGTTATTTATTTTTGATTTCTTGATTATTTGTGATATATTGTATTCTGAAACTCTATGTTTTTAAATTTCGAGGACGAAATTTCTTTAAGGGTGGCAGTATGTAACAGGTCGTGTTTTAAGCTACTCTTAAAGAACTTATAATTATCAATATTAGTTAAAACGATGTTTTAACTTGGGTTTATTGTTGATTATCAAATTCCGATTTCAGAAATGTCTGTCCTTAAAATAGTTGATTAAATTATATTCTATGACAAAAAAAAAAAAAAAAGTATTTGTTTAATGTTGAAGCAATTGAAATTACAATATTGCCCTTTATGAAAATAAAAAAAAAAGAAAAAGAAAAAGGAGAAGTATTACTACATTGTCTTTCACTTTCGTATGTTCTTAATGGAGGGTTCTAGATAACTCAAGTACGGAATATAAACCATTCTAAGCTAGAAACCCCAATTCATCTTCTTCCACTAACAAACTCCTTCTTCCTCTTTCTCTCGACAATCTCTAGTTACCACGGCTGGGTCGTTGGCACACCGCACACCCATCATTTCCGAGCCACGAGCTCCTCTCCCAATGGGTTCGTGCCGCTTCTCCCTTCATTTTGATCTATGCTTTGGCCGTTTCTCTTTCCTATGTTCTCGGCGATAGGCGTTGCTGCACCTGCCGATGGTGCGTCGGCCGACCACCGCTGCTCGAGTGGTTTTACTGCCATGCATGGGTTGTCGCTGTTGCGCCGTGAGCCAAGCTTGTTAGTGTTGCTTACCTTGCTTTCTTACCTCCTGTCTTGACCCTCGTTGGTTTTTAGAATGTGAACAAAACAGATTAGGTGATACCAATTTGCAGAGGTATAAACTTTGTTTATGTTCTTTCTTTTGTTTCATCAAATTTAAACAAATCTAGATGAACTTAGCTTCACTTCTAATTTTGCTGAATTGGATAATAATGTTTGTTCCTAAGATTCACCCTATGTTTGATATATCAGTTTATAATCTATTTTGCTATTATATATATATATATATATATATATATATATATATATATATATATATATTGTCAAGTTAGATGTCACGGCACAAGTAATTTGATATTCAAAGATTGTTGATTGATTACACTAAATATTGAAAGGTTATGTTGTACTATAAAACCATTTTTGTAATCTAAACGAAAAAGAGGATATAATTTGGAGTTAGCTTATTTGTTGAAATTATTGTTATGGTTTAAGCATTTGGAGTTAGCTTATGGATTTAAGTTAATTGCTATCTAATCAGAAATGGCAGTTGAATGAGAATTGTGGGTAACATTAGATGATAGAATAATTGGAGATGATCTTCAACTTTGGTTAATATGATAAAATAATTGAGTTGATTCTTTATTGAAAGGAAAATGGTGAACTTGAGGTTGTTAGTAAGAGGATTCCTATTAATGAGATAAGTTAGTATCTTTAATTGAATTTCAGCAAAGAATGGTTATTTAATTTACTATTGCTATTCATGTGAGGTGGATTATCACGCGTTTCGAGTGTCAATTGATTAAGAGAGATATGGACTCTTGAAGATTACTATGGAGTCGAGCGCTTATTTGGGGATTAGTAGAGGTACACATTGTCCCTCCACCTTTGAACTAAAATTTTGGTGTTTCATATGATTTTGTGAATCATATACCTAACTACAAGAGTTTTATGTCAATTGAGTTTATTGTGTTATTATTATAATGAAGGTGAAATTGTTGAAAGTGTTTTGAGTATTTCAGAGTTTGATTGCAAATACAAACTTGTGATGTAGTATTTATATTTACCTTCGCTAAGTTTGAATCTCCGGATACGTTTGTGAAAATTTTATGAATAATGATTTTATGTTTTAGAATCATTGGTAAATAAATATTACGAGCAAATTATGGTTACTTAAGGATATCGATCCATGATGTACTAAGTCCATTTTGTCTCTGGAAGCCGATAGTATAAAGTGTTATGGGCACATGTTCAGATATATGGAAGTGTTTATAGCCATTCAGTCAAAAGTATTGAAACAAGGGTTCACAATATAATTATCAATGTAATTCTGAGTATGATATTCTGAATTGAGTGATTTGGTATACGTTTTGCAAGAAGTGAAGAGCTCTAGTTCAAAGGAATTGACGAGCTTATAGAAACATATTATGTTTCCGTTGAAATTCGTCTAATATATAGTTCTAAGATGTATACGTGTACCAAAAGTTTCACTCATGGAATGGTATTGAGAATCCAAGTGTATTAAAATGGTCAAGCGTTTCCAAATTGAAGTTTTTATATAAATTCCGAAATATGTACATGATACAAAGATTTTAAATATATTGGTTATCAATAACTTTGAGGAATATGGACTTGACTTTTTGAAGACATGAATTAAAGGTCTGACTATAATACAAGATTTTTGGGATGTATTTTATTATGAGTTTTGTGTGCTTGAGATTACTTGGATGATGAAAAGTTCAAGGTTGGAGATTTCAAGGTAAATTGTTGTTTGGAGATGTTATATATAGTAATACTTATGATCCGTGAAAGATTTAACTACATGATGGATTTATGATAATTACTGGAGTTGGGAGTAAATTATTTAGGATATTAGATGGAATATAGGTTGGTCAGTTATAAATTAAAGTAAGCTATCTGATTCTGTTTTCGTTAAGAAGAGAAGTTCGTATTAAATTTTAAGATATACTATCTAGACGTATCTTCGAATACTATATTGGAATTGGGTTTTTTAGATTGAACGTCTATGTTGGAGTGGTTATAAGATAAGTTGCTTGGTTAAGGAAGTTAAGTTGGTCTATTAAGGTTGTAATTTGTAGTAAGTTCCGGAATTTAAATGTCGTTTAGTAGAGTAAAGGAAATTCTTACGAAAACTTGATGGGTCCTTAAAGCATGATGATTAAAGTAGTAATTTTTTGGGTAATAGATATCAAGTATAAAGAAGTAACATATGCTATCTGAGGTTTTATTAGTAATATAATAACTCAAGAAATGAGTGATGGGATCGGAGGAGTAGGAGAACAATATAATGAGCCATGGTACCTAAGTTGTGAAGAACTATACCCGAATCGGGAATCTTCTAATTAATATGAGTATTAAACAGGGATGAATAAAATGTTTTAAAGATATCATCCTCTAGTTGGAAAGGTAAGTTAAAGAATGGAAAGTAAAGGGGTAATGTAAATTTTAGTAATGCGAAATTAGCGATAGGATTTAATACTAAAATGAATATAGAGTTAAGATTTATATGAACATGGAGTTTAGATATTTGAGAAATGTTGTTATGAGTTATAGATTTAAATATAATATAGACTATGAGTTTAAGTTAGATAATAAAATTTAATAAAACGGAAAGACGAGATAAGATATTTTTGACTTATAATAGTAGTTGTAGATTTTAAAATATGGTAAGGAGTATTGAGGCAAGAAAGTCGGGAATAGAAATAACTATCTTATAATACTAAGGTTAAAGTAATGAGGTGTGAGTTCAACTATTTTAGATCCTTCGTCATTGGGGCTACTAGAAGTTGGAAGCTCAAGTAAGAGAGTTCATAACAATTGAGAGAAGGGGGTTGAGCGCCACATTATGATAATGAAAGAATTAATTATAATTATAATATATAAGTTCGAACTTCACAAGTTTTCACCTAAATTACAGATATATGTTCTAAGATGTTTTATAATAATGAGACTCGAGTAGATGTGATATGTATTTTCATATGTAGACATATGAGAGATGAAAATTTAATGTTATTACATTTTGATTATATAAAGTGTGTATAAGAGTTAAATTCTATTTTGGAATTCTGATTCGTAAGCTTTGTTTGAGCTTCAATTATGATATGCTTGGACTATATTTCCTATAAAGTTTGCATTTGAATGGGTTTTAGCAAATGAACTTTGTAAAGGATTGAATTATACTAAGTTATTGGAAACTCAAGTATATTGTGTTATCAAACAATTTGAGTATGTATATGAAATATCCAAAAGCGATTATGTTACGAGATTTTGATATATCTGACTCGAGAATTATGAATTTGAGTTTCAGAAAAATATTGAATTGTGAATTATGTATTTTGATTTCGTTTTGTAAGGGGAAGAAGCCGCCGGAGCGGTGATGAACAACATTTTGAAATCTTTATATTCTGTATTCTATATATATTCTGGGGACATGTCCTGAAAAGTCTTGCAAGCAGTACATAACGGAAGAGGGAGACGTCCCTTGTAAGAGTTTAGAGAATGCGCCAGAATGGCAACTCTATTCGTGTTCTCTTCCCCAGTATAGTATGATTTCTGAAAGAAAGTAGAGTATGTATTTGAATATGCAAAAAGGTTTTGTGAAAAGTTATTTCGAACTCTATTGTCGAAGTAATGTTTTACTCTACCAAGTCTATAAAAATCATGTGCCGAATATGGGAATGATTTATGAAGAAACTCGTGAGGAATTTATGAAAGGAATTAGATATGTTGCACATATTTGGATTAGAGGTTATTCTTTTTGAAACACAGAAGTGGAAAACATTGTTATGTCATAAAGTTTGTCGGATAGGATGGATGTTGGAATATCGTATTAGATCATATGGAAACCTTATGTGGTCTCTCTAAGAGTAAGTATATATTATTCATTTCGTGAGAGACTCTTATTACTATTTAAAACGAGTGACATAAAAAATTGTCTACAAGTGTTTGTTGTATAATTATTTCATTATGAGTATTATGTATCTTGATTTCTTGATTTCAAATGGTCTCGTATGATGAACTTAAATCTGTAAATATGTTTTAAGCCACCAAAAAGATTTTCTGGTTGGACAGTGTGTACTCAGTTCGCTGATTTTGTTCTTGAAACTTGTCCTATGGTGGGGGCAGTGTTCATTGCAAGTGATTTTGCAGGTATTATAAGAACTCTGAGATGGATAGTGGAAATGGACGTAAGTGTTATGTGGAATGACTTCCGGATAAGCAATTGGTGGAGATGATACAGTTTAGTTAAGTAAATTTTTGTGTGGTGTATTATTACATAGTTTTGGAGGCTTGTTTTAGATTAATTCTTTGTGTATACATTTTGGATTGTTATATTGTGGGCCTTGACCCAGGTCCATGATCATTTTATAAGTTATGTTTCGTTGGGAGATAAGTTAATCTGAGGTTTATGAATGATAATTGAGATTTATGAATGTTAAGTATGATTAGCTAGCAGCTCGGAAGTGCGGGCTGTTACACATGTATATTTCAACTGATCCTTCATTACATAATTTTGTTCTCCTTGTTTCGTTTGGATTTTCCCTTGAGAGAAGGATGTCCTAACTTTCCTCATGTACCAAAAAATAAGAACAATTGATTTATTGAATATCTTAAGTATAACGCAACACATGTGGTTCAATGGGGATGTCAATAAACACTTCTTTATGTTGAATTTCAATTCAGTTTTCCTTTAATTATAAGCAAGTTTGTCAGAGCAAATCTTTTGTATACCAAATTTAGTGAGAAACGATTTATATTTATATAATTTTTGTAGCTACTTAACACATTAAGATTTTACTCTCTCTGTTCCAAAATACTTTTGACACTTATTAGAGAAGATAGTTTTAGATGAGAAGTTATTGTTTGGTTATCAATTGTTATTTTATTGTAAGGGTATATATGATAGGAGTTAGTAGGTATTAGGAGTAATAGTATTTTCTTTGGTGGAGAGAGAGTGTGGGTCAATGCTGGTTAAAAGGTAGAAAGATTAAAATAATAATGGGTCATATCCAAAGATAGAAGTGTAAAGAATATTCTGGGACGGGTGAAAAAAGAAATTGTAAAGAGTATTCTGGGACGGAGGGATTACTTTTTTCTTACTAGAAACAACCTTACATTTTCTAGCGTTGACCCACTAGTTTTCCACATTGACCCACTTAAATCTCCATTTTCCTCCACACGTGCGTCATGCCTTTAAATTGGTGTCCATATAATTAAAAATCTGGAAGTCGGTAGGACAATGCCCGAAAAGAGTACAAGGTACGTTGTATTTGGCAAAAAAAGTTAAATTTTAAGGTTTTAAGTTGCGTGAAAATTTATAAAGGTTGTTTCTCACAAAAAGTGGTATACAAAAGGTGTGTTTTGACACATTATCTTTAACTGTATCATGTTCTTTCGTATTAGGCTATTAGATATTTTAGAGTGTGTTGTAATATACATACACGATTTTATTTGTGACAATAGTTTAACTTACATGTTTGTCAACATACACAAACCTTGACTATCAATATTTTATATAAATCCGATAAAATAAATATAACAACATCATACCATTTAAACTTCCTTATAGGATTTTAGGAATAAGAATTTCTGCAAAAGTTAAAAATTTCTAATCAATATGAAAAAGGCCAAAAGTCAATATAAAAAAAATAAGGGGGGAAAGTATTCTGTAAGCTGAGATCAGATTAGATTCGCATTAAAAAATGACTTTTGGACTATGAATTATATTGATTTATTGACTAATACACTAATCAGCTGTAAATCACGTGGTTGGATGTTGTTAACTAAGAGTCCTATCTGATTTATGCCTAATTTATACAGCAGAAAAAAAAAAAGTAATTGGTATGTTGATCAATAAAGTAACAGTGTAACCACTAACCACCATGATGATCGTTGTTTGAGTTTTCTATATTTGCTCGGACAGATCTTACTTGATTAAACAAAGACTCATGGATTAGATATAATTGACTAGGACACTAATAGAATGTAGATCACGCGGTTTCTGGATCCTATATGACTTATGCATAAGGGTTTTTCTAACTTATGCAACCGCCAACCAGTGCATAGATTTAGCTATTTGTTTTTTTGAGGGGAAAGTAGAGAACTTAAAGTAAATCAAGTTCCCCCAATGTAGAAATACTTTGGGGAAAAGAATCAAGCCATACAACCTCAGAATTAACTAAACACTCCCAACGAGCTAACAGATGGGCTACAGCGTTACCCGCTCGTTTAATATGAGAAAAAGAAACATCAACAAAACTCAAACACAACCTACTAATATCATTAAAAACATGGAAAATAGGGGAGCCACCTACAGGCTTGTTCTTCAAAGCACTTATCACCAAGAGAGGGTCACCTTCTACCACCACTTTATTGTACCCGAACCTTTGCACCAACTCCACCGCAAACAATGCAGCAGATGTACACGCAGTAGTTGAGCCCATAAACACATTCCTTGCATACATACAATAGTCATTAACAAGCTTCACAAAATTACAAGCCATTACCGTAGCCTCCACGCTTTGTTGCTCGAAGATGAATTTATTCCGGCAATACCAAGCAACCCAAGCAAGGGAGCACAAAGTACGAAGGTCGTCACGGGAAATTTTATCCACCAGCCATGCGAATAATTCCGCGAAAGACGAGGTAGGAGCAGTAGCTAAGAGTGTAACAAAAGGACTAACCCGCCAGATAGCTTTGGCAAAGCTGCATTCGAAGATGGCATGATGTATAGACTCTGAAGGAGCTCCACAAATTGGGCACATAGCTGAATCACATATATGTCTCATAAATAATCTCTCCTTCACTGCTAAGCTGCCCTTGCACGCACGCCATACGAAATGATTCAACTTCGGAGGGCCACCGACTCTCCCCACATCACGCCACAACTTTGTCTCTCCCTCCCCATGCTGGAGGCGCCATGTTCGAACATGGCCAAGACGGCCAAGCCAGTAGCATGATCGCACGGAAAAAACGCCATTGCGTGTCGGCCACCAATACAAATGATCATCAGGCCAAAAACGAGATAGTGGAATATCAAGTACTGAGCTCCATTCCTCCTCCAAAAACACTTGTTGAACCAACTCCACGTTCCACCCCCCTCTAGATACATCAATTAAATCACATACACGTAGATCCATATTACTATCATGTCGAGGTGTAGGCACACAATGAGAACCATCCCCAATAATCCAAGCATCATCCCAAACTCTTATACTCGATCCCGAACCCACACACCATTTCAAACCTTTTAATAGCAAAGACTTGGATCCCCATACACTACGCCAGGTAAAGCTGGGGTTATAACCCCTCCTCGCCTCAAGAAACCCCACACTCTTATAATACCGAGCTTGTAGAACCCGGTATAGAAGAGTAGAATCACCTTGACACAAACGCCACGCCTGTTTAGCTAGAAGGGCTTGGTTAAAACAATGCAAGTCACGGAAACCAAGACCCCCCATTGACTTAGGAGGCGCCATGTTTGAACATGGCCAAGACGGCCAAGCCAGTAGCATGATCGCACGGAAAAAACGCCATTGCGTGTCGGCCACCAATACAAATGATCATCAGGCCAAAAACGAGATAGTGGAATATCAAGTACTGAGCTCCATTCCTCCTCCAAAAACACTTGTTGAACCAACTCCACGTTCCACCCCCCTCTAGAGACATCAATTAAATCACATACACGTAGATCCATATTACTATCATGTCGAGGTGTAGGCACACAATGAGAACCATCCCCAATAATCCAAGCATCATCCCAAACTCTTACACTCGATCCCGAACCCACACACCATTTCAAACCTTCTAATAGCAAAGACTTGGATCCCCATACACTATGCCAGGTAAAGCTGGGGTTATAACCCCTCCTCGCCTCAAGAAAACCCACACTCTTATAATACCGAGCTTGTAGAACCCGGTATAGAAGAGTAGAATCACCTTGACACAAACGCCACGCCTGTTTAGCTAGAAGGGCTTGGTTAAAACAATGCAAGTCACGGAAACCAAGACCCCCCATTGACTTAGGAAGGCACATAGCATCCCAACTATGCCAATGCATTTTCTTTCCCCCCCCATTGGAACCCCACCAAAAGCGCGCCAACAAGGAATGAATTTCATCAAGTAACCCACTCGGCAAGCAAAAGACACTCATCATATAAGTAGGGATAGCTCAGGCAACAGATTTAATCAGAATCTCTTTCCCGGGGCGAGAAAGCAGCTTCTCTTTCCAACCTTTGCAGCTTCTTCCAGATGCGCTCTTTAACACAAGCAAAAGTCACCTTTTTAGACCTCCCGATCATAGTAGGTAACCCCAAGTATTTCTCCTGTCTATCAACCTCTTTCACTCCAAGCACACTAACAATGGCATTGCGACGATCACTCTCCACATTCCTACTAAAGACGACCTCCGTTTTGCTTAGATTGACTTTATGCCCGGATGCTCTCTCGTATTTACTGATTATATCAGCCACCACAGAGCATTCTTGCACGGAAGCTTTCGCGAAAAGAATACTATCATCTGCAAAGAAGAGATGAGACACCATAGGAGCCCCTCTACAAATTCTCGCACCATGAATTTTCTTCTCATCAACCGCCTTAGAAATAAGAGTGGAAAAGGCGTCAGCACATAATAAAAACAAATAAGGAGAGATAGGATCACCTTGGCGAAGACCCCTCAATGGATAAAGAGATCCATCCACCACCCCGTTCACTTTGAAAGTGAAAGAGACACTGGAAACACAAGCCATAACGCATCACAAAACCCCATCTTCTTCATCACACTCTCTAAAAAACACCACTCCACCCTGTCATACGCCTTACTCATGTCAAGCTTTAAGGCACATATCCCCTCTTTATTTGCATCCTTCCTCTTCATCGCATGGAAAATTTCAAAAGCCACAAGTGCGTTGTCAGTAATGAGACGACGGGGCACAAACGCACTTTGATTTGGGGAGATAATTGAAGGGAGTATCACTTTGAGCCGATCTGCAAGAGTTTTGGAAAGGATTTTGTACAGCACCGTGCATAAACTAATCGGCCTAAAGTCCTTCATGGATTGCGGATTTTTGCACTTCGGAATTAGTACAATGCAAGTGTTATTAATCACACTCAAGTCCACTAAACCACCCCACCAATCTTGCACAAAAGTAATGATATCCGGTCCCAAAATGTGCCAAAACTTTTGGAAGAAAAGAGCATGGAGACCATCGATACCTGGACCCTTATTCGGGTGCATAGCAAAAAGAGCTTCTCGAACTTCTTCCCCGGACGGTGACTTTATAAGAGCTGCATTCATATCATTCGAGACACATGTTGACAATCCTGCTAGAGCCACCTCCATCTCATCCGGACCCTCAGTGGAAAAGAGCGCCCCAAAGTACCTCTGCACTATCTCATAAATTTCTTCTCTTCCTTTTTCCCACACTCCATTTTCATCTAACAAACCATTGATCGCATTGCGCCTCTTCCTCTGACTTGCCTTGTGATGAAAATACTTTGTATTTTTATCCCCATCACGAATTTCATTCGCACGCGCTCGGGCGTGCCAATATGACTCCTCAAGTCTATGTATCTCATCAAGCTCATTCGAGGCCGCATTACATTGTTCAAGAACCACCGCATCAGGATCCCGTTGCTGAAGATTGTTAAGGGTATCGAGAGCCTGCTTCTTTCTTTTTTTTAAATCACCGAATGTTTGTGTTGCCCAAGATGAAAGATCACTCGACACACATTCAAGTCTATGAGCAATATTCTCCCCACACGAACCACTCCATGCCTCCTCAACCACTTTTCCACACTCCTCCTGCGAAAGCCACATAGCTTCAAACTTAAACAACTTCTTACCTCTCCTATAAGAGTCATTAACCCCCGTTTTCAACAGCAAAGGGGCGTGATCTGATCGGTATAGAGGCAAGTGTAGCACCTCCCATGATGGAAACAAATCACACCATTCATCATTTGCTAACATACGATCCAATCTCTCTCAAATCAAAGTAGAAGGTGAATTACCCCGCTGCCAAGTAAACTTGTTCCCCTTGAAACCTAAATCTTTAATAGCACAATCATCAATGGCTTCTCGGAAAGCATCCATCAACCTCTCACTCCTAGAAACCCCACCCTCCTTCTCCTCAATACTAGTAATTTCATTGAAATCACCAAAGAACAGCAAAGGTAACGAACATTGTTGCTTCACCTGTCTGAGAAGTTGCCAAGTTAAATGTTTATTAGCCGTTTCCGGCCAACCATATATCCCAATAGCATGCCAAATCGGGTTCTTATTCTCATCCAACACAGCAGCATGAATGTGGTGGGCTGAAAAGGATAACACGGTGACATCAATATTATTCCACCACAATCCCAGATCCCCAGAATGACCGTTACTACTCAAGCACAACCCATCAGAGAACCCACATCGATTCCAAATTTTCTCCAGTACTTTTGCATCAATCATCGTCTCCATAAGAAATACGAGATTTGGCCTATCACTCCAACAAAGAGAGTGAAGAGCACTAACTGTCCAAGGGTTGGCCAAACCCTGACAGTTCCAACTCAATAGTTTCATTGTTCTTCGCGGGGCTGGTCAACACCAACCTCCGCTACTTGAACCATAGACTGATTCGAATTGAGATCAAACTTAGCTTTCTTCCTTCTGTCATCATCCATAATTTCCCCATCATGCATTGATATATTTCCACATTTTCTTTTACCAGAATCATAAATGTCCATAATTTCATCAAAATTAGAACTAGATACAGTATTAGTAGGGGTATTAATAACAGAAATGTCCATATGTGAGGGGGGAGCAGGTACCCTAACAGTGTTACATTTTGCATTATTGTTCTTTTTACGTGAAATCACTTTTGTGGTTGACTTAGAGGAAAGACCAACCTGAAAAAGAGGAGGCAAATGTTCTGAAAAAGAAGGTCCATGATTCATTGCATTAACAGCAGTGGGAACACTACCCCCACTTTCCACGTCATTTGACAAGGCACACGAGTCCAATACTTGCACTCCATTACCACCCACACCATAAGCATCCCCAATAACAACCTGGCCCCCACACTCCACAACATCCCCTTCACCCTTGTTATCATGTTCCCCAGCACAATTCCCCATCATCTCCACACGTGGCTGCAACATTGTTCCCACATTAGAGCCATTACCATTTACCATATCAGAAGTATTAATTGCATCCACATCAGCAAACCCACGGTCCCCCCCTAATGATAGCATCCCCAACATCTTGGTTGGACTGTAACTTCCCATTAACAGCACTCGCATCTTCATCCTTCGTCACAAACAACACCCTCCTTCTTGCTTTAATGGCCGACACTTCCTCCTTATATCGAGACCGCCCCTTATGCGGGGATGCCTTCAACCACGCACCCCACCCTAACTCAATATCACAATCCTCCGGTAACTCAACACTGCAATCCTTATCACTATGCCCCAACACACCACATCTGAAACAAAAATGAGGAAGACGCTCATACTTATATTCTATCATGGTCAACTGTCCATCCTTGCGCTTAATACGCTGCTTCCGTCGCAATGGTTTAAATATATTCAACAACACCTTAACCCTGCAGAAACGATCAAGTCCAAGATCATCCAGATCAACCTCTATAACAAGTCCTAGGCACGAAGCAATCGCCTTCACCTCCGATTCGGACCGACAATTGAAAGGAAGGTTGTAGATTCGGACCCAAAACGGTGAATTCTCTAGACGAACTTGCGAGGGTTGTTCATCCCCTTTAATATCATCTAACACCAATAACTTCTGGTCAAAACTCCATGGCCTCCCCGCCAAAATTTTCTCTTTGTCTTTCCAATCGAAAAATTGGAAGACAAAAGTATTAGAATCAATCGCCCTAACCACCATATTACGATGGAGGGCCCAGATTTGCGACATCGTTCGCTTAAGAGCATCAAGATTAACTGCCCTCTCAGAAATTACTTTCCCCACCAACATTAAAGAAGTCTTCGCATTCGAGTTCAAGGATTCTACACTTCCCAGATCAACAATTTGATTTTCCTCTTCGAGTATAGATAACTGGGCGCATTTTTCTACAAGATCATCTGCCATCGCCACCCAAAACTGGCCGCAAAAAGGCGGCGACAACGGCCAGACACGCTCGGTTGCAGCCCTAACTTAGAGAGAGAAGGGGACTAGGGTTTTAACTTAACCAGATAAACCCAGATTTAGCTATTTGTTTTTAGCTTAATTCAGCAAAATTAATAAATATGACAAGTTAATTAAAGATATTATTCTCATAATATGAATTAGAAATCAATTAAGAGAATAATATCTTTAAATAACTATGCCATGTTTATCGATGTTGTTGAATAAAGCTAAAAGTAAATAGCTAAACCTACGCACTAGGTGTATATGTTAGAAAAATCGTTTCAAATTTCAGTTGAAGATTCATGTTAGCCGACCCCAAATCCATTTGGGAATAAGGCTTAGTTGTTGTTGTTGTTGTTGTAGTAACTATGGTCATATTTTTTGAACACTAACATACAAGAAAATAAATTTTCCCCTAAGAGCTTGTTAAATTTGTTTTAATGCGTATTTTAAAACTATGACATCATTTTTATGCATTTAAGGGTATAAATTTTAAAATAAGATTGCTGAAGACTATAAAGGATCAAAAGAGTGTATATCATTATAACAGAGAGGGGTATATGATATAAGAATTCGTTTTGGGTGTAAAATGTTATACCCTAACGTCTTGTATAACATGTATAATGACATATATTTCAACAAGAATGACATGGACTATACAATTTATGTCATTTCGTCATTTCCAAAATTTTGGGAGACAATCTTCAAAATAGACAAGGATAATTTTTCCTTTTCTTTAGTGATTCTTTTCCCGATCATTGCATTAAAAGAAACCCAAAATCTACTAGCTTAGTAGGGTCCCCATTACTTTAGGATTCAAGTACAAAAGGGATGCAACTTGGAATTGTTGACGGTTTAATATAAAAAAAAGTTCCTTTTGTTTTAGGGGTAAGAAACATACTCCAATACTTCATCGTTTCAAAATCATAATAATACATTGTTTTTCATGAAATTCTAAAATAATTGCAGCATTACCTAACTTGATTGTTTATTCCTTTCCATCTATATTTTCATCATATTGGTCTCCCTCTATTTTCAATACTTTTACTTAATTCTTTTTAGAACTTTTTAACATTTGTTAATTTTAATGAACTTTTCTTAAATTCTGCAAACTTGTCTGAATTTTTCTTAATTTTTCTAAAAATAAGCAATAATAAGGTGAAGAGTACGAACCAACCCTAAGTGGATATAACGATTAAAAAACAATTAGATACGTTGCGTGAACTTTAGTGCTGTAGGTATTAGGTAATTAGAAGAAAGGAAAGGAGTAATGGGTAAAATTGAGTTTGAAAAAGTCGAAAGATGTTAAGAAATGTTTACAAAAATTAAGAAAAGTATACAAGATTAGAAAACTCATAAAAAGTTCCAAAAAACTAAGAAATGTTAAAAAAAATGTTAAGAAAAGTTCTGTTTAATTAATATAAATTTAGGGTAAATAAGATGAAAATAATAGACCCTTAATTCATTATATTAGGAATGTTACCCCTTTTTAGGAATATTATTGCTTCTTATTCCTAGGAGCCGGTTGCAAATTAGACAATTGAACTGATATGCTAAATTTCGAGGATAACCAGAAACAGGGATATAGGAGAACAAAGTGAAAAATATGGTGGATGAAGAAAATGAATCCACTAATAAAGATCCAAAAACTAACGGGAGAATTAGAGCACCATTAATGGTGAATGAAAAAAAAGATCATCCCACTCTCTTTCTAACTTTCTCTCTCTAAAAAATTACATCCCACAATCTTTTCCCACTTTCTTCTTAACAATGAACCAAAAAAAAGATCATCCCAACTACTTTTTTCTACCCAACTACCTTTTACCCCACCCAATTATTTTTTCTCTCTCATCACCCAACCACCATTATACAATATTTTTATTATTTACTTTTTAATAATATTTAATATTTATTACTAATTGATAAAAAATTAATGAAATAAATACATAATTAGCGTTTTTAGCATTAACTAAATTAAATGTACAAAAATATTGTTTATTTTTTTTAGAGTGTAAAAGTGGAAGATATTTCATATAAAATAAGCAAAATTATAGAAAATTAGTAAATTGCTAGAAAAAAAAAGTTGTCCAAAATATTACAAAATGGTCTCTATTTGTAGATCTCTGAAAAATAGAGCCATTGGTAATTTTTTTATTATTTTTGGCTTTGTATTTTTTAAGATATTGCATTTTTAATATTTGTAATTGTATTATTTATCTAACCTGTCAGAATTTGACAAGTGTCAAATTTTGATGCGCGCGTCAGAAAATCTGACACACGCGTCAGAAATCTGATGAAATATAATTTTTTTTTGCTTTCTCTCAGCCAAAACGACGAAACGACGTCGTTTTGGCTGAGAGAAAGCCAAAAAAAATTATATTTTACCAGATCAGGCGGTGGGTCCCACTCCCACGCCTGGTCATCAATTCAATCGTCCCATACAAAATTTTTTTGCCAATCAACCCACAATCTTTGTTTCACTCACCATTAAGGGAGGTTTTTGAAGATTATGTACATGATCTTTTTTTTATTTTCACCATTAAGGATGCCCTTATATTACTCTCATACACACAAAAAAGGGATCCCAAAAATAAGTCTACTCACAAACTAGAGTACTCACTTGATCTCTCTAAAATTCAAAGCTAAACGCACTTAATTTTATCTTGCGGCGAAGCATACATATATAGCCGGGACAATATATCAACAATCATAATAGCTAACGAGTGCGTCTTGGGTTAGTTCCCCTATAAGAATTGGAGAACAAAGCTGGAAATACGTGTACAGTGTACTTCGTGCAAGTTACAAGAGGCTGAGCAGAGCAGAGGACAAGTCTGTAGTTGCTGGAAATGCAAATGCATCGCGCAATCACTTTCAGACGTAGTTTTTGTTTCGGTTGTGAAACGGGTGACCGCTTTGTGTTGGAAGCTGCGACCGCGATGGAAAGCCTCGCGTGGCCGTCATGGAAACCCTGCAAGACAACAAACGTAAACTACCCCCGGGGGGGTGCCGAGGAAACCCCCTCCGACGCTCAAGTCAGTATTGTGTCCGTGAAGGATTTAGAGAGATAAAGTAGAGAGATAGAGAGAGAGAGTATTGGTGTTCAGAATGTACCTGGGGAATAGTACTAGTGGGGTATTTATAGAAGTACTATTCCTCTGACAGGGTGCGTAATCATTTTACACGTGTATGGCTGTGATGTGCCTGACATGAGGGAAGATTCCTCTATTTTGTCTTATTAGATGTCCGCCAACAGTATTGTCGGACACCTTCATGAAACTGACTTCAAGCGTTGTTATGGCTGCCTCTTGATCGCGTCCTGGTATGATGTTCGCGGACATGCTGCTCGCGGACATGTTAATGCGTCCGCTAGCATACTTGGTACTACCCATACAACTAGCCCCCCAAGCGTCTATGGCGTTAATTAATGCCATGGAGGTTTTTCGGATGCGATGAGGATTTATTCGCCAATATGCACTTGGCGTATCATCTGACTGGTTTTCAATTTATGACCTGTTATATGGCCTATAAGAACCTTTGGTCTGTCATATGACCTTTTCATGACTTTAGCCTGTTATATGGCCGATAAGAGCCTTTGGTCTGTCATATGACCATTTCATGACTTTGGCCTGTTATATAGCCTTTGGTCTGTCATATGACCATTTCATGACTTTGGCCTGTTATATGGCCGATAAGAACCATTGGTCTGTCATGTGACCATTTTTCTTTTTGGTCTCAGCCGTATATATACATGGTTGTTACCAACTTTTAGTTATTTATTATTTATTTTTTTTATTTGACATTTTTGTCATTATTATCTGCATTTTTGTACTGAGCAAGTACAATTTTTGAAAAATGTGGCACCATATTTTTTCAAATTATTATTATTTATTGAGTCGTTTCTTACTCTTTGGACACATGTCGCCCATTTAACAGAGTGATAGAGGAGCTCTTAAACCATTTTTTGACATGACCATGGCCGATATGGGGCTTACAGCCTCTATATCATGCACTGACTATCCTTGAGTTATTGTTGTCAACTTATACTTGCATCCATCATTATATCCATGTCCGCCAAGGTAGTGGACGCGAATAGAGTTGGGTTCATACGCATGCAACTATATCTTTGCTTCCATCATTATATCCATGTCCGTCATGGTAATGGTAATGGTAATGGTAATGGCCGTGAGGACGGTTGGGATTATACTCATGCAACTAGCCCCCTAGCGTCTATGGTGACAAGTGACACCATAGAGGTTATTTGGATGCGATGGGACGAATGCCATGACTAAAATTATACTTTAATAATTTTTGTTGTTCTTGGGCCTGTCATGTGGCCGCTAAAGAACTTAGTTTTTAAACCATTTTTTGTTCCAGGCCTGTCATATGGCCGCGAAGGAACTTGATTTTTTAAACCATTATTTATTTTCAGGCCAGTCATCTGGCCGTGAAAGAACTTGGTTTTTTGAACAATTTTTATTCCTGGCCTGTCATATGGCCGTTCAGGAATTTGGTTTATCAAACCATTTTTTATTTTCAAGCCAGTCATATAACCGTGAATGAACTTGGTTTTTCAAACCAGTTTTTGTTCCACGCCTGTCATATGGTCGGGAAGAAACTTGGTATTCTAATACAATTTTTTGTTCTAGGCTTTGTCATGTGGCAGCGAAGGAGCTTGGTACTTTAAACCATTTTATTTTGTTCCGGGCTGTCATATGGCCGCGAAGGAACTTGGTTTTGAACCTTTTTTTTTTTTTCAGGCCTGTCATATGGCCGCGAACCATTTATTGACCCTGGCCTGTCATATGGCCCCAAGGAACTTAGTTTATTGAATAATTTATTGTTCTTGGCCTGTCATATGGCCGCTAAGGAACTTACTTTTTGAAACCGTTTACTGTTCTTTGCGAGTCATATGGCCGCTAGAGAACTTGGTTATTTCAATCATTAACTGTTCCATGCCTGTCATATGGCCGAGATGGATCTTGGATCATTATAAATCATGTTTTGATCTTGGCCTGTCATATGACCGATATAAATTTTGACCTTTTTACGGTCATGGCCTGTCATGTGGCTGAGATAGACCTTGGTTTATTTTTAAACCATAATTTGGTCTTGGCCTGTTATGTGGCCGATATAAATTTTGATCTTTTTACGGTCATGGCCTGTCATGTGGCCGAGATGGACCTTGGTTTATTATTTGGTTCATAATAACCATGTATTGATCTTGGCCTGTCATATGGCCGAGATGGATCCTGGTTTACTTTTGGATCATATTTTGATCCAAGCCTGTCATATGGCCGATATGGACCTTGGTTCATTATAACCATGTATTGATCATGGCCTGTCATATGGCCGAGATGCATCTTGGTTTACTTTTGGACCATATTTTGATCCTGGCCCATCATAGGGCCGGGATGGATCTTGGGTAACTATAACCATGTTTTGATCCTGACCCATCATATGGCCGAGATGGATCTCGGTTCCTTATAACCATGTTTTGATCCTGCCCATCATAGGGCCGGGATAGATCTTGGCTCATTATAACCATGTTTTGATCCTGGCCCATCATAGGGCCGGGATCGATCTTGGCTCCTTATAACCATGTTTTGATCCTGGCCCATCATAGGGCCGGGATGGATCTTGGCTCATTATAACCATGTTTTGATCCTGGCCCATCATAGGGCCGGGATAGATCTTGGCTCATTATAACCATGTTTTGATAACATGTTTTGATCCTGGCCCATCAAAGGGCCGGGATGGATCTTGGTTCCTTATAACCATGTTTTGATCCAGGCCCATCATAGGGCCGGGATGGATCTTAGCTCCTTATAACCATGTTTTGATCCTGGCCCATCATAGGGCGGGATCGATCTTGGCTCATTATAACCATGTTTTGATCCTGGCCCATCAAAGGGCCGGGATGGATCTTGGTTCCTTATAACCATGTTTTGATCCTGGCCCATCAAAGGGCCGGGATGGATCTTGGGTCACTATGATCCTGGCCCATCAAAGGGCCGGGATGGATCTTGGTTCCTTATAACCATGTTTTGATCCGGGCCCATCATAGGGTCGGGATGGATCTTGGCTCCTTATAACCATGTTTTGATCCCTGGCCCATCATAGGGCGGGATCGATCTTGGCTCATTATAACCATGTTTTGATCCTGGCCCATCATAGGGCGGGATCGATCTTGGTTCCTTATATGGCTTTTGATTTGTGCTTGGTCCGTCATATGACCGTTAATGCACTTGAGCTCGTCATATGGCTTTTGATTTGTGCTAGGTATGTCATATGACCAGTTAATGCACTTGAGCTTGTCATATGGCTTTTGATGCGTGCTAGGTACGTCATATGACCGTTAACGCACTTCGAGCTTGTCATATGGCTTTTCTAACGTTTATGCCTGTTATATGGCCGTTAGTCATCGGCTTCCAAGATCCTTCATCAAATCTTTGCTTGTCGCTAATTCGAATTATGTCCGCTATGAGAGTGGCGGTATCATCGTTGTAGATGTTCTATCATTTATCCTTATCGTCCGGGATAATTGATAAGATTGAGGTATGTTATCCTCTAGCATAATTTTGTTTCCTGAACTTCGTACTCAAGTCTCCATCATTATGAATGATCTACTTCTCGAACCGACCGTCGTCGTTCTTGTCCGCTTTGGTTTCCATGACCGTTCTCACAAGTGGTCCCCCTCCTTCTAGCGCCAAGTTGTTTCGGTTGTGAAACGGGTGACCGCTTTGTGTTGGAAGCTGCGACCGCGATGGAAAGCCTCGCGTGGCCGTCATGGAAACCCTGCAAGACAACAAACGTAAACTACCCCCGGGGGGGTGCCGAGGAAACCCCCTCCGACGCTCAAGTCAGTATTGTGTCCGTGAAGGATTTAGAGAGAAAAAGTAGAGAGATAGAGAGAGAGTATTGGTGTTCAGAATGTACCTGGGGAATAGTACTAGTGGGGTATTTATAGAAGTACCATTCCTCTGACAGGGTGCGTAATCATTTTACACGTGTATGGCTGTGATGTGCCTGACATGAGGGAAGATTCCTCTATTTTGTTTTATTAGATGTCCGCCAACAGTGTTGTCGGACACCTTCATGAAACTGACTTCAAGCGTTGTTATGGCTGCCTCTTGATCGCGTCCTGGTATGATGTTCGCGGACATGCTGCTCGCGGACATGTTAATGCGTCCGCTAGCATACTTGGTACTACCCATACAGTTTTGTTTTAAATATTTGGGTCTGCTAATAAATAGAAATTTTAAAGAAGCGAAAAGTCTACGGATCGTGCATAAATTAACCTCATAACATCTTATTAAATTAACAAATGAGCAAAAAGTGTTTAAAATGACTGAAATAAAGAAAAAATAAACAAAAACAAAAAATGAGTAAAAATGTCATAAAATGAGCAAAAGTTTCTTAAATAAAGAAACCATAAGATGAACAAAAAATTTCGTAAAATGAGTAAAAAGTCCAATTCTCACTCATATGAATTAACCTCAATCAATATCAATATTTATATATATAAATATAAATCTATACAAATCAGAATTACTAAAGAAAATTAACCCACAATGGGCTATTTGACTAGGTACCATAAAACGGTTCCCTCCTGGTTTGCGACCCGTTTACGAACATGGTTGGACTGGAACTAAATTTGGTTCAAATTTAATGGAATTGGTTCTTACCGGGTCCAAAACCAATTTTGAAAAAATTTGACTTAGCTCGGTATTCACTATTCAGTCTCGCTCACCTCTATTTATACACGTCAAAAATGGGAGTGGTATAACATTGTCTTCAATTTGTCAAAAGAAATTTAGCCGAGAGCAAGAAAAATTGAAGAAAATAGAGGAAGTCTTTCCTTCTTTACAACCTACCGTCCAACTGTGAAATTAGATATCTACTCATGTCCAATCTCACCAACGTCAATAGAAGATGAGATATGCATATGCATATGCATGACTGATGAATTGTCCTACAATAGCAATGGGCACTTCATTGCGCCTGAAGCTTTAAAAAAAATTCTCCAACATCCCAAAATAGCTTCTGAAGTTGATGACGACGATGTCGATTCAGGCCGTCTAACCGGCCTGATTTTTGTATCCGAACGAGGTAACGGCCTCGAAACACTTCACTTGTCGCTTCGACTTGATGATGAGCCACCCGTTTTCGAAGTCTTCCCTATTGCTCATGTTTACGACACTTTCGATGGCGTGCGCATGGAAGATAGTGGGTGTATTGCTGGCGATTATCTTATTTATGTCACAACCAAGGACCCCGCCTCGGAGCGTCGCCAACCTTGGACTACCGTCTATAAGACCCATCTTATTACCGGAGAAACTACCCGTCTCACTCCAGAAGGTTTTGTTCCCATTTATCTTCTACCGTACCGTACCCTTCGTTTTCAACGTAAATGTAAATTTTTCTTCTTGCATGAAACCAAGTTTTATTTAATTTTGAAACTTATATTTCCTTCGTTCATATATAGTTGCACCATTTCATGTTTTCACGCTTGCCGATGCGTGGTTACAAAATTAATATCTCTAATTATTAATAAGTAAAAAAATTTAAAAGTTGATATTAAAAAATTATACATTGAGACAAAATTAACAAGATTCCATATGACTATGTTTTTCCTAAAATATAAAAAGCTAAAGATAATTAAAGTGTAAGATGTGAATAATAAACATTATGCAAATGTTGCAACTAATTCTAAATGGAGGAAGTAATTTATTGAATTTAAACATCTCATCAAATGATTGCATCAAACTAGAAAGTAAAATATAATTCCTAAACTCTAAAGAACATGTATAGTTTCTCTGGATTTTGTTTTGTTATCTTTGTTCACTCCTTGGCACCAAAAAAATGTATAGTTTCTCTGCTCTTTATCATTTTGTATCACTTGATATTATCACCGTTCGCGATTCATACCTATGAACATTAGGTCTTAAAGTATCTTAAAACAGATCTAATAAGATCTCATCTGGTAAATATGTTCACCTACATCAAAAAGGAATTAACAAGATCTAATCCATCTAGATATATTTCATCTATATCTCTATTATATAAGTGAAGGGGAGAGGCATGGTGTCCCCTTATTAAATGACTATAATACCCTTAATTTTTAATTACATCAATTTTGTTTAAATTTTTAAGATAATAATGGGTAATCAATCAATCAAAATAATTGCCATTTTTAAAAACTAGAATTGGAATGACTTAAAGTTTTAGGTTTAAGAAAAGGAAATACTAAAAAAGTTTTAAAAAAAACAAAGATAACATAAGAATATCAAATTCTTCCATTAAAAGGAAAAATTATCAAAATAAAAAACAGTAGTATACTTCCACAACATTATAGTTATGTAAAGAAATGATAATTTTAATGGGTTTATATAATTTTAATTTGTGTAAGTCAATTACATAGAGATAATAAAGTCAGAACAAAACAACATACTACATTTGAAGTTTTAGCTATACTATCAATGAATAGACAATGATAGATAATACTTCCTCCGTTCTTTTTCTATTGCAACAATTGAGTTTTCACGCTTGTCAATGCACACCTTCAACTATTAATATCTTTAATTACTTTTTAGTAAAAATTATACGAATTTGATATTTTGAAAGTATATATCGAGACGAATCTAACAAGACCCAACATGACTATATTTTTTCTTATGTAAAAATCACAATAGATAGTTAAAGGGTGGTGAGTGAATAGTGTAAATTTCTCATTATTGCAATAGAAAAAGAACGAGGAAGTAAGAGTTAGAATTGAAAATCGTTCACAAGTAAATCAAAATGAAAAAGAAGATAAAAGAAAAGCACAAAGATATGAAGGTAATCTTTGCAATTATGGAGAACATAAATTTGAATCAAATTTGGGATTAAAAAAAGCAAAAAATGTAAAAGAAATATTATTTTTTATATTTGATTTCCACGGATAAATAAAGATAAATATATTTGCAATTATGAACTAAATTGCTAATCAGATTAGACAAACTTAGCTTGCCAAAAGAGGTGATTATGCAATATTCTATGGATATTTTTTTAGTACTATGTTTTAATTAGAAGCGCATGCTTTTTTAACTACTTTGGTTCCATTCTATTCAACTTATTTTTTGCTTATCTGAATTTATCTGAACTGATCTGAACTTATTTTTGCCGAAAATAACTTCTAATAAGTTGAACAAAACAGAGCTTTTATTGAAAAAAAAATGTGAATTTAAATTACTATAATGAGTTGTTGCTGCATGTAAAATTAGCTACTCGACATTACGAAATATCACGATGAAAAAATTGTCGTCATCGCATGCATTGCGTGCTTAGAAAGCTAGTGTATTATATATTGAAGTTGTTAGGAAATAATTAAATACACCAAAGTGACATGTATAACTGATCTCTACCTCCTTAAAAAAAATTCCTCATTATGATTTTTGGGAATTAAAATTATCTTCCTTTATTGGTCAACTTTAGATAATCTTATTCTCACATTAGTACTTTTTTTTTTAAAGAAAATTTCATTAATTGAAGGCCAAACGGCATCTACAATAGGTATTAAAGAAAAACAAGATACAATCAAACAATGTTAAATCAAATTCGTCTTCGAAGAAACTACAATGAACCAGATCGAACAATACAGCGCAGCCCCCTTGTATTTGCTGAATCAACCAGCTATTGATGAGGAAGTCTATTATTCTGACATAGTTTGGGAAGAACATTCTTGATTGAGCCATGTTAACCGCATCCGAGATTCCAATACCTTTATGTTGAGTCTTGAACTTCAACCAATGAGAACAATTTCTCATACCTACAGACAAAAAAACCATACTCACAACTCCCATATGGGAGGTGGAGATCTCCACAATAGAGACTAAAATCCCCACAACAGGGTTTGAAAAAATCTCATAAAGAGAGACTAATTTATTCAACAAAACTAGAAAATGAACTAAAAACTGAAAATAAAAAAGGAAAAGGGGCTTACCATGGATGAAATCATCCATGGCAACCCCTAACTGATGAAGAAAGGGTAGGAGAGGCTAGGGTTTGAGAGAGAAAAGAGAGAGAAGGGAGGAGGCTATCTCATATTAGTACTTGATAAACTGATTTTGCTAAGATTGTGAAATAATTAGGAAGATCTATATCAAAATATTCAAAAAAAAATTTGTTTTTTTATAAATATTTCTTATGTAAAGTATACTTTATGCCAAAAACTAGTATATAAATATACAAATGCCATGATTATTCACATTTACCTTTTCGTACATGAACAAGACAAGCTGATTTAAGCCCTGCAGTGTCACCTTGCGGAACAAAGATAGCAATGGCATCCTTTGAAGGAAAGTCGGGTGGTTGGGATGGCGAAATTGACTACCTAAATACTAACATATTTGTGATGAATGTGGAGGAGCCCTATAATCGCGAGATGGTTGTCGAAGATGGTAGTTGGCCGACATGGGGCAGTGAAGATGTTCTATTTTTCCACAACAAAGACGAAGCTCATTGGGGTGTGTTTCGAGCCGATATCAGCGACGGTGGTTTGACCTCGGACATCACCCGTGTCACCCCCGATAACATTGATGCTATAACACCAGCAGCCATCGACGACACCACGGTTGTAGTGGCAACTATGCGTGAGTCATCAGATTTGAGCCATGTCAAACGTGATGTTGATCAGTATCGACACATTGAAATTTTTTATAGTAATGGAGAGCAAGATGACAAAGTGATAAGAGGCACCAAAACAATGCTTAGGTTTTCTCATTGAACTGACAAAATATGTAATACATGAGTCCTCCAAGAGGAGGCAAATCAGAAGAATCCTATCTTGCCTAAGAAGATAAGGAAACAAATATACAAAATATGAAATCATATCTCTACGATGCCTAATATATCGTAACACCCCCCCTCAAGTTAGAGCATATGGAGCACAAATGCCCAACTTGAATTGGACATAAGATTATCAAATTGAGACTTGCCAAGAGCCTTGGCGAAAATATCGGCCAATTGAGATCTAGTGGAGACATAAGAGGGAGCAATCAACCCCTCTGTGATGGCATCACGAACAAAGTGACAGTCAACCTCAATATGTTTTGTTCTTTCATGGAACACAGGATTTTGAGCAATATGAAGAGCAGACTGACTGTCACAGAAAAGAGAGATAGCCTTGGGATGGTGAATCCCAAGACTCAACAATAAACCCTTGAGCCACTTAAGCTCACAAGTAATAGCTGTCATCGAACGATACTCAGCCTCCGCGGAAGACAAAGAAACAGTATGTTGCTTCTTTGTCTTCCATGAAATAGGAGAATGACCCAAGAAGACAAGCCAACCAGATAAAGAACGACGGGTTATAGGACATGCGGCCCAATCTGAGTCACACCAACCCTAAAGAGTAAGATCACTGTCGGCACTAAGTAAGATGCCATGGCCTGGAGTACCTTTCAAATACCGAACTACCCGAACAGCGGCATCCCAGTGAGCCACACGAGGCGCCTGAAGAAACTGTGAAAGAATATGAACCGAATATGCTAGATCTGGACGAGTGACAGCAAGATAGATAAGCCGTCCAACAAGACGACGATACCGCTCCGGATCGTCAAACAAATCACTAGTATCATGACTGAGGCGATGATTTTGCTCCACAGGGAAACCACACGGCTTTGCTCCCAACAAACCTATCTCAGAAATAATGTCAAGTGTGTACTTGCGTTGACATAAAAACAAACCAGAAGTACTACGAGCAACTTCAATGCCCAAAAAATACTTTAGAGGACCTAAATCCTTCATTTTGAAACAGTCAATGAGATAGGATTTGAACAATAAAATAGCGGCCGAGTGGTTACCAGAAATAATAAGATCATCCACATAGACCAATACATTGAGCTGAATAGTGCCATGAGTGAAGGTGAACAAAGAATAATCAGAGTAGGATTGGGAGAAGCCATACCCTTTCAAAGCTGTAACAAGCTTTGCAAACCAACACCGAGGAGCCTGTTTAAGCCCATATAAAGATTCTCGTAACCGACAAACAAGGTTAGAATCTGGCCGAGCAAAACCAGGAGGAAGTTTCATATAAACTTCTTCCTCAAGATCACCATGTAAAAAGGCATTGTGAACATCCATTTGATGAAGTTCCCAATGCTTGGAAGCAGCAATGGCAAGGAAAGCACGAACAGTGGTCATTTTGGCGACTGGAGCAAAAGTCTCATTATAGTCAAGCCCCGCCTACTGATGATTGCCAAAAACAACCAAGCGAGATTTAAGACGCTCAATACGACCATCAGAATGATATTTGATACGGTACACCCATTGACTCCCTAGAGCCTGTTTTTCTGGAGGAAGAGGTTTGAGAGTCCAAGTACCATTGTCTTCAAGAGCCTGAATTTCAGTTTGCATGGAAGCCCGCCAACCTGCATCCTTCATAGCCTCCTTAAAAGAACGAGGTTCCTGTTGAGAAATAAAAGCTGCAAGAAACTTGTGCAGAAAATTTGTCACAATTTATATAATGTGCTAAGGGATAAGGAGTACCTGAAGAAGCAGTGGAACTGGAGGAAGGAGAGGACGAAGAACCATTTGGAGCAAGTAATGTATGAGTAACATAGTCCCGTAAACGAGTGGAGGGGACCTTGGTGCGTTGACCACGGCCCAAAGAAGACTAAGATGATGTGGGTGGATCAGAGCAAACGGAAGAAGGAGCTTGGGAAGGGCCAGAACTGGACATAGGAGGAGAGAGAGAAGAAACTGGGTCAGGAGAGGATGTTGGTGTAGATGGGCCTGGAGAGACGGAAACTGGACCAGGCGAGCTAGGGGGAAGAAGGGGGCCTGGACTTGGGCCGGAAGAAGAAGGGTGAGAGCTGGAACGCGTGCAAGGAGAAGAGGAACGAAGAGGTGGGCTGGGCGTTGCAGCTGGCCCAGACGGAGGAGAAGGGAGAATGAGATTGGGACTGGAAGAGGGCCCAGACGAAGAAGGAGACGGGAATGGGCCTCAATCAGTGTGAATTGAAGAGCGGGGCAGATTTTGTGCGGAAGAAGTGGCTGGGAGCGGAGATGTGTTTTGTGGGCCATTGGGAGGAGAAGGAAGGGAGGTATGTGGTGGATTAGAATAATGAAAAATTGAGGAATAATCAAATGCATCAAATTCATCAAAATCACTGTGAATAGCAGAATTTGGTGAGAACAAGGAATCTGAAGTGAGAGTTGTTTCAGAAGGTTAAAGAAAAGGGAAATTGTGTTCATCAAATTTCACATCACGCGAGACAAAGAATTCGTGAGTCTCAAGATCATATAACTTCCATCCCTTTTGCCCAAACGGATACCCAACAAAACACACTTACGACTACGACTAGCAAACTTGTCACCCTTGGTTTTTTGATTATGAGCAAAGGCAAGACACCCAAAAACCCGAATAGCATCATAAGAAGGGATGCGACCAAACAAACATTCAAAAGGAGTTTTGCCTTTGAGTAAGAGAGAGGGAGTACGATTAATCAAATGAGCAGCTGCTAGAACACATTCGCCCCAAAAATAAATAGGCAAATGTGCCTGAAATTGAAGGGCACGGGTTACATTGAGAATGTGTTGGTGTTTACGTTCTACCCTCCCGTTTTGTTCTGGAGTACCCACACAAGACGTTTGAAACAAGATGCCAGTAGATGAAAAATAATCAAGCAAGCAGCGAAATTCAGTGTCATTATCACTTTGAACAATCTTAATAGTTTGAGAGAATTGACGTTGAACCATAGCCACAAATGTCATGAACATAGAAAAAACTTCCATTTTATCAACTAACAAGTAAGTCCACACAGCTCTAGAGAAATCATCCACAATAGTTAAGAAATAACGGGCACACAAGAAGAAACATGGCGATATGGCCCCCACAAATCACAATGAATTTTCTCAAAAACTCTAGAAGCCTTATTATCACTAGATGGAAATTTAGTTCTAGAATGTTTAGAACGAAAACAAATCTCACAGTTTGGATGCAAACGACCCTTATGATTGCAAAGAGGAGGAAGTAGTTTGACAATACTCTCAGAAGGATGACTAAGACGTTGATGCCACAAATCAAACAAGGATGAATATGAAGAGATAGTGACATGTTGAATAGAATCGGTGCCCACAAAGTAGTAAAGACCGTCCTTGCTACTCCCCGTTCCAATCGGCTTCTTCATGGGGTCTTGAATCAAACACATAGAATTAGTAAATTGGACAACACACTGCAAATCATCACAAAGTTGAGAAATAGAAAGTAAATTACAGCTCAAATTAGGAACAAAAAGAACGTTCTTAAGAATAACTTTGGAGGATAAACAAACCGAGCCAACCATGGTAGATAAAACCGTTGCACCATTGGGAAGACCAGCGGGACAATCCAACGGTTTTGTATCAAATAACCAAGACTGAATGCCCGTAACATGATGAGATGCACCTGTATCAATAATCCACAATGTATTGTCAAACTCACCATTCAAGCGATTGGCTGGAACAGTAGCATTACCAAACATGCCGGCTAATGCTTTCCATTGCCCAGGAGTGAAGAGAGAAGAGTTGGGGTCGCTGCTGCCCGGAACCACAGAGGAGGAATCTGAGCCACTTACGCTGCTGGTGGCAGCGTTGGCACGAGCTGGAACACGGCTGCTACCTACCCCTCCTTTGGCTTTATCGGGGTACCCGTGAAGGTCATAACAGTGGGCCATACCGTGGCCCTTTTTCTTGCAGTGGCTGCAAGTAAGGTGAGCCCAACACGAACTAGAGTCATGCCCAGGTTTGTGGCACTTGCTGCATGATAAATCATATTTATATATAGTTTTAAGGTGCATTTAGGTTGCATTTTAGAGCATTTAGATTCATATTTAGGTTCATTATTGCATCATTTCTTAAGTTATGTTATTCTACTCCTATTCGGTATGTTTTCTTATTTTTGATGAATTTCAGGTAATGAGAACGTATTTGGAGTATATTTAGCTGAGCTTGAGGATTAGGAGCACTTGGAAATAATCTACGATGCATAAGGATAGTATGGATACGTCTTAGTACGAGTTTGAGCGAAAACGAAGCGGAAAATCATTTGAAGAAATGTGAAAAAGGAGTCACGTATACTCTTCTGATCATAACTTTTGATGTGCTTCTTAGAATCAAGAAATTTCAGTTGGGTTGGAAACTAGACTTGAAGGGCTTTCCAACGATAGGTCAAACGCCCCAAATGGACTTCTGGTTTGAGAGATACAGCCTTCGCAAGTTGACGCCAATCGCTGTTTTCCCGCCCAGTCGACCGGGCGGATTCGCCCGACCGGGCGAAATGAAATTTTCACAGGATGCAAGGCATGTTAGCCCGGTCAACCGAGCATGAAAGGAGCCAAAATCGCTTGCGCGCCCGACCGGGCGGATTTGCTGTTCTGTCGTAGTTCCTCAATCACCGTCGCCCGACCGGGCGGTTTCTCGAGACGGGTTTATTTGCCTTTTTTAGCCGGTTTTGTAAAAACTATAAATAGGTCTTCTCTGTCTCCCCAAAGGATCTCCTTTTTCGGACGTTATATTTTGTATTCTTAGGTTTAGTTTTAGTTTCCTTCTTCCTTTTCTCTGTAGTTTTTAATGGCAAACCCTATTTTCTCTTTTCTTCATTAATTCATGAGTTTATAATTTTCATCTCTTTTCTTTCATTGATTTCTTTGATTATGCTTTCCTTTGTAGATTTTAAATTTCTTTATTTATTTCATGATTGAGTAGTTTATATTCTAGGGTTTGGGAATCCATGTTTATATGCTATGATTCTTGATTCATATTTATTAATGGTTTGATTAGTTATTGATATCTCTAATTGATTAGTGTTTTTATTGTTAATCTTGCAATCTGATCAGTTGTCTGATTAAATATTGTTAATATCGAGTCATAGATCGAGAGATAGTACTCTTTAGAGGCTTACCTACAATTAGCAAATCTGATTATGTTGAGCGACCGTACTAGCATATGTTGATTTGAGAGCATTAAGGCCCGACCGTAGGATTAACATGTGCTCTAGATATCTAATGAATTGAATCATTGATGATATTTTGATTGATTATAGTTATAAACATGGTAAACCATTGCCCTAGATCTTTTTTAGTTTGGTTTTCGTAGTTTGATTAGTTTAGAACTTTAATTCAATATTTCTGATTTTGTTTAGTTTCTCTATACCTTAGAAGCTAGATTAAAACGACCATCTCTCTGTGGATTCGACCCTACTTACCCTACTACATTGTTAGAAGGTTTGCAGGAATTATTTGAACTATTTCTGCTGTCTCATTGGAACTTCAAGTTCCAATTGAGGCCATCTCACTGCATATTTTTCTTTGTTTCTTTTATGCCCAGGTCTAAAAGAACAGGTACTCCAGTTCCAACTGATCCTGATCTTGAGAAAACCATCCAGGCAACTCAAAAAGCAACAAAAGAAGAAGAAGCGATCTGCTAACCAGGGAAAATCCACGTAAGGTCCTTTGAGCCAATCATGCCTCCTAAGTCATTGAAATCTTATGGGGTACCTTCTCCTGGTGGCATTTCCACAGGCCCTACTATGCCTGACATTCAAGCGGCCAATTTTGAGATCAAGCCTTCCCTCATCAATATGATCCAACATAACCAGTTTGGAGGGCATCCATCTGAAGACCCTGCAAATCATTTACAACGGTTTCAACAACTTTGTCGTACCGTTAAGCACCAAGGGGTCACTCCTGATCAGTTGAAGGTCATGGTCTTCGAATTCTCATTAAAGGACAAGGCACAAAAATGGCTGAACGATGTTAATGAAACTGAGTGGAGTGCTATTTCTGAAGCATTCCTGAAAGAGTACTACCCTCCTACCAAGACTGCAGAAATCAGGCACAAGCTTGCTACCTTCCAACAAGAACCTGATGAGACACTGAAGGAAGCATGGAATAGGTTCAAGGACCTGCAGAGAGAATGCCCACACCACAATCTAGACAAGTGGTTCATCACTCAGGCATTCTACAATGGTCTACAACCCCACATCAAGAGTATAATTGATTCATCTGCAGGGGGTGTTTTCCTAGACAAGGAGGTAGATGAAGCGTACAGTTTTCTGGCCAACTTAGCAGCAAATGATCATAGTTCTTCCAGGACTATTACAAAGAAAAAGTTGGATGCTGATGCATATTCCCTGTTGTCTGCACAAGTTGCCCAGTTGAGCATGAAGATGGATTCACTTAAATCTTCACAGTCTAATACTCCCCCTATGAGTATTAATGATATGTCTTCTATGGCTCCTGGTACCTCTTCTTTGTGTGAGGTGTGTGGTGTTCAAGGCCACTTTGGCTATGATTGTTCCTATAATCAACCGGACTCGAATCAGATGGAGCATGCGAATGCTTTTCAGCAGAGACGCCCACACAATCCGTATTCCAACACATACAACCCAGGTTGGAGGGATCATCCAAATTTTTCCTATAAAAACAATAATGTTCAGAACCCTCAACCAATGCCACAAACATCATACCAACCACCTCATCAAAACCCACCACAAAGATGCCGCCGACAACAATATTACCAAGGGGCTCCTCAGAATCCCCCTCCTGGTTTCAATAGGCCTTCACACCAAGGCTATCAGCAGCAAACTCCTTAGAGTGCCAGCTCTCAAGAGCCTACTATGTCTGATCTAATGAAAATGATTGTTTCTATGTAGAAACATCATGAGGAGAGCATCAAAGAGTTGAAGAATACTACAAAATATTTGGAGACTCAACTTGCTCAGGTGGCCAGAAATAATGTGCAGAGGCAACCAGGTCATTTGCCGGGGCAACCAATTCCCAAAGAGATCGCTAATGTTTGTCACTCTTGAAGCGGAACACAATATGATGCTCCACTTATGCCTACCGATGATTTGCCACCTCCGGACAACAATGATGTAGTGGATGAAAAGGAAGGTGAAGATAGCTCAAAAGCTGAAGTTGAGCAAGGGAAAGTAGATGAAGCAAACCAGCAAAAGGAGAAGGTTACTGACTCTCCTACACCACCACTACCTTTCCCTCACAGGATGCAAAAATCCAAGGTTGATCAACAGCTTGGTAAGTTCATGTCAATGGTCAAGAATCTTGAGGTAACAATTCCTTTTACTGATTTAATCTCTCAAGTGCCTGTTTATGCCAAATTTTTGAAAGACATGATTACTAAGAAATAGGATTTTGGTGGTCTAGATAGAGTCGCTCTAACTGAAGAGTGTAGTGCTGTTTTGCAAAACAAAATCCCTCCAAAATTAAAGGATCCTGGTAGTTTTTCCATCCCATGTCATGTAGGTGCATTGTTTATAGATAAGGCTTTATGTGATCTAGGAGCTAGTGTATCTGTTATGCCTCTATCTATCTGTAATAAACTGAACTTGGGAGTTTTGAAGTGCACCCAGGTTACTTTACAGATGGCAGATCGTTCTGTGAAATATCCTTTGGGTATTTTAGAGGATGTTCCTGTCGGGGTTGGAAAATTCTATATTCCCGTAGACTTTGTAATGCTTGGATATGGAGGAGGATAGTCGATCCCCATTATTTTAGGTAGGCCTTTCTTGTGTCTATAGGTCTTGTGATTGATGTTAAATCGGCTCTTTGACTTTAAGTGTTGGTGATGATACTATTACTTTTAAACTAACCAATGCTATTAAGTCTCCTATGCTTGAGCACACATGCTGCAGGATTGATGTACTTGAAGAGATTTCGGGAGGTGACTATCACCAATTTCTACCAGATGACCCATTGGAGAAAATTCTTGAACTGGATGACCTTAATGTTGATGAGGCAGTCGAATGTGAGGTAATGGAGACTATTTGCTCTACTTCTGAGCCACAGGTAAAGAAGTTAGAACTTAAACATTTACCTTCTCACCTCAAATATGCATTTCTTGATGATAATGAGGAATGCCCTGTGATTGTCAGTACTAAACTCACAGATAGCCAGCTTTCACAACTTCTTACAGTGCTTCGCGTGCACAAAAAGGCTATTGGGTATAGTATTGATGATCTAAGGGGTATTAGTCCTGATTTTTGTATGCATAGAATAAATTTGGAAGAAAATCACCGCCCTTGCATACAACCCCAAAGACGTTTGAATCATAATATGCAAGAGGTAGTGAAGAAGGAAATAATGAAACTGCTTGACGCGGGCATCATCTATCCCATCTCAGATTCTAAGTGGGTGAGCCCGGTTCAAGTTGTTCCTAAAAAGGGGGGGACTACTGTTATTAAGAACGATAGAGATGAACTAATTCCTACTCGTGCTATTACAGGTTGCCGAATGTGTATTGACTATCGCAGATTAAACATAGCCACCTTGAAAGATCACTTCCCCCTCCCTTTTATTGACCAGATGTTAGAAAGATTAGCAAAACATAGCTTTTTCTGTTATTTGGATGGATATTCAGGTTTCTTTCAGATTCCCATTCACCCAGAAGATCAGGAGAAGACGAAATTCACATGTCCTTATGGCACCTTTGCTTACCGCCGAATGCCCTTTGGCTTGTGTAACGCCCCTGCCACATTTCAAAGATGTATGATGGCCATTTTTTCTGATTTCATTGAGAATATCATGGATGCATTTATGGATGATTTCAGTGTCTATGGGTCTGACTTTGATGTGTGTTTGCATAATCTTTCTAGAGTACTGAGACGTTGTACTGATGTTAATTTGGTTTTAAACTGGGAAAAATGTCACTTCATGGTCCATGAGGGAGTGGTACTTGGTCATCTTGTTTCTGAACGTGGCATCCAAGTTGATCGGGAAAAAATTGAGGTGATTGAGAAACTTCCTCCTCCTATGAATGTCAAGGGAGTGAGGAGTTTTCTGGGCTATGCGGGGTTTTATCGCAGATTCATAAAAGATTTTTCCAAAATTGCGAAACCCCTTACTCAATTGTTGCTCAAGGATGCCACCTTTGATTTTACTGACGCTTGTGTAGAGTCTTTTGACAGATTAAGGAAGCATTGATCACCGCCCCTATCATACAACCTCTAGATTGGAGTCTTCCCTTCGAGATCATGTGTGATGCTAGTGATTATGCGGTTGGTGCCGTACTTGGCCAACGGAAGAACAAGACCCTCCATGGTATTTACTATGCCAAGAAGACATTAGATGAAGCTCGGGTCAACTATGCTACTACGAGAGAAGGAGTTATTGGCCATTGTATATGCTCTTGACAAGTTTCGAACCTACCTCATAGGTTCGAAAGTCATTGTCCACACCGATCATGCGGCACTGAAGTATCTATTGGCTAAGAAGGAAGCTAAGCCACGACTTATTCGCTGGATACTCTTATTACAAGAGTTTGATTTGGAGATCCGTGATAAGAAGGGTGCTGAGAATGTCGTTGCAGATCATCTCTCCAGATTGAGATTTGAGTCAAGTGCTGATGGTCCCATAGATGATTCTTTTCCTGATGATCATCTTTTTGCTGTATCTATTCAATCTCCATGGTATGCTGATTTTGCTAACTATTGTGTTGGTGGTTCTCCTCCTCCAGATTTGACGTACCAACAACGCAAGAAGTTTTATCATGATGCTAAGCATTACTATTGGGAAGACCCACTTCTATACAAGAAGTGTTCAGATGGCTTGTTCAGACGATGTGTTGCCGATTGGGATATAGCTGGAATCCTACAACACTGTCATAGTATGCCTTGTAGTGGGCATCTTGGCTCACAGGCCATAGCTTATAGAGTTCTCCAAAGTAGGTTCTACTGGCCTACTATCTTCAAAGATGCCCGTGCTTTTTGCCTCTCTTGTAATGAGTGTCAAAGAACGGGCAATATTTCAAAGAGACAGGAGATGCCGCAGATGGGAATTTTGGAGATTGAGCCCTTTGATGTATGGGAAATTGATTTCATGGGACCTTTCCCTTCTTCTTGTGGGAACAGGTATATTTTGGTAGCTGTGGATTATGTGACTAAGTGGGTTGAAGTTGTGGCTTCCCCTACTAATGATTCTAAGGTGGTAATGAAGCTCTTCAAGAAGATTATTTTTCCTCGTTTTGAGTCCCGAGAGTCTTGATCGGTGATGGGGGTCTCATTTTCATCGGAGAACCTTCCAAGCTTTATCGAAGAAATATGGAGTTACTCATAAGGTTGGCTTGGCATATCACCCTCAGACTAGTGGCCAAGTTGAAGTCTCCAATCGTCAGATCAAGCGCATTTTAGAGAAGGTAGTCAACAGGTCAAGGAAAAATTGGTCACAAAAGTTGGATGACACTTTGTGGGCACTGCGAACTGCTTTTAAGACACCTCTCGGCACCACCCCATATCGATTGGTCTACGGCAAAGCTTGTCATTTACCAGTTGAAATGGAGTATCTCTCAGCTTAGGCAGTCAAAGAAATTAACTTGGATTTAGAGGCTGCAGGTGAAACAAGACTTCTTCAGTTGAATGAGTTAGATGAAATTCGTCTTGAAGCATATGAGAACCACAAACTTTACAAGGAGCAGACAAAGAGGTTTCATGACAAGATGATTGAGAAGCGCGAGTTTCATGTTGGTGACAAGGTTTTATTATACAACTCTAGACTAAGGCTTTTTCCTGGAAAGCTTAAGTCAAAGTGGTCTGGACCTTTTGTTGTCACTGATGTGAAGCCACATGGAGCCGTTGAAGGGGCCAATGCAGAGGGGACGAAATTTAAGGTGAATGGTCAACGTTTGAAACTGTATCATGAGGGTGCTTTCATAGGTCAAGTAGAGGTCATCTACTTCGATGTTCCCTCACCTTGAAATCAGAGGTACTACGGTCGTGCGGGACCTTCCTAAACCAGCGCTTTGCGTGAGGCAACCCGTCTTTACTTTTCTTTTTCTTTACTAGTTTAGATTACTTTTCTTATTTTAGAGAGGTGAGAGAGAGTGTACTGACATTTTGGCGAGTTTAGTGTGTGCAGGGGGTCAATATCACAACATGGCGAAATTTTGACGGAAAAATAGCTTGAAGTCTAGTCGCCCGGTCAACCGGGCAATTTCGCCCGACCGGGCCTCTATACTTGCCCTACCGGGAGAGTTTGCCGGACAGGGCGCGCACCTAAATCCAAGAAGGGCGAAACGTAAGTAACAGAAATTTTCGCCCGGTCAACCGGGCGAAGCCCGGCCGGACGCGTAAGCGAATTTGGAGACACTTTCACCCGGTTAACCGGGCGGAATGCCCTTAGTATGCTGAAGAAGCGAGTTTCGCCCGGTCGACCGAGCGAATTCGCCCGACCGGGCCCTTTATCCACTCCATGCTCAGGCCAGCGCTGCGAAGACAAAACAAGAATTTTTATTTCGCCCGGTCGACCGGGCGGATACCACGGACCTTGGATACTCTTCTTTCTTCCTTCACTCCACTTCTTTCTTCCTTCACTTCACTTCTTTCATTTTCTCTCACTTTTATTCATCCTCTCAACTCTCTCTCTCTCTCTCCTAAAAACCTCCATAGCCAAACTCCACCCTACCTTTCACCATTCACAAATTCCATCTTCTCCTTCAATTTTCTTCATATCCCAACACTTTTCTCCATCTTTCTCCTATAAAACCTCCATCATCCCACTTCAATTCTTTCACTCCCAAAAATCTCCACTTTTCTTTTCATTTCTTTTCCACCATGTCAGGGCCAAGCAAGAGGAAACACAGCTCAAGAGGGGAATCAAGCGCTCAAATTCCACCAGATTCGACATTCCTGCAGGTAATCTTCAAATCCCTAGAACAAAAACAAAGATTTGAAAAGTTAAAATATCGGAACATAATCCCTACTCGTTTTGTTGATGCCAATGCTTTGCATGCTTTGGGTATTTACGGTGTAACTAAAACGCTATTTGAGAAATTGGGATTGGGAACAATGTTCGGCATGTTTTTCTGGACATATAGGCATCTTACACTTGAATTCTTGAGCTCATTAGAAGTTGGCAATAAAAATCAAGTTCTCCGTTTTCGCCTCATGAATGAGGATCGAGAACTCACATTAGGCCAATTAGCTGCTATTTTTGGCCTCCCTGTTACTGATGATCACCGCCCCTCTCCCACTGTTCGAATTAATACCTTGTGGACCGCATTCACAGGTGATGGGGATGTTAACACCCAGCATATGATTGCAGACCACCTCCATTTTCCCAGCCTTCGCTATTTACAGCGATTTTTGGGATTCACACTTTTTGGGCGTGCTGAGCCCCACTCCTGTCAAAAATAGGAGATTTTTTTGATGGGTAGTTATTTGTTTCCAGAGCTTGATTACTCTCTGTGCCTTCCTTATCTTTTTGTGTCCTAGCTGAAGCGGACTGCCGCCAATTTACCTGCTTTGTTTGACGATGGTAGTGTTAGGGGGCAACCTATTGTTTTAGGTGGCCTCATTACCGCTATTGCTGCTCATTTTGGCTATACCCCTGACATTAGCAATGCTGTAGCTGGTCCCGCTGAGATTAGCATTGATTATATGACAAATGCTAAATGGCTAACCGCCTAGTCTGCGAACAAATGTAGGTGCGTGGTTCATTGCTAAGAAGGAGTATATCCTTCTTCCTGACCCTGCTCAGACCCGCTTAGAGCCTGGTGTGGGGTCGTACCTCCTTCCTATGCGGGGTCAAGAGCACATTGTTAGGCGACCTCCCAGATTGGCCGCCTTGAGCTTGGTCAGGCTACCATCCAGACTCACCTGACTTCGTTGGACACACGGTTGACTACCGTGGAGTCCGACATGCGCCATGCCCTGTACCCTATCTACCATGACTATTTTCACCAAGGGCTTGTTGCCCATGATGCCACCCACCCTTCATGGTACACACCACAGGTCCCTGACCACACTGACCATGCTAGGGATGGTTTTCTGGCCATACTGCTTTTGGTGCTGCAGGTACTACCGGTGGCGGTTTTACTGCCGATATGTCTGATGATGACGCGTGAATCCTCTCTTTCCCTCTAGCTGCAATGAGGCCATTGCCGAGTTTAGCTTGGGGGGAGGATTTCTATAAGTACTTTCTCTCTTTTTACTGCTTTGTAGTGTAGTTAGTTAAGTTTCGTTTTTTGGTTTTCTCAAAACAAAAAAAAAACAAAAAAAAAAAAAATTAAAAAACTTGAAAAAAATTCGAGCTTGACATGAGTTCTTATGAGTTGCGTGGTTGTTTCCCTGCGCCCCCTAAATTTTTGAATGAATTTTTGGACTCTGAATCTATGATAGTTAGCGTGAGTATTTGTTAGTCTTGAGTTGATTTTCAATCTTCCATGACCCTTGACTGCATGATACTTGCGGCACTTGCATTGATTGTAGAGCTAAGTTGGTTAGACCGTGAGGACTCATTCTTGCAAATGGATTTATTTCTACATCCATTATGTTTCTTGTGTGTTAGTTCCTCATTAGTTAACTGATCTTGACTTTGACAACGTACTTATTGATATCTGATGACTTGTGGCAATTGCTATGATAGAGGCGTCCTTTTGTCTGATTCTTGAGCCTCAAAGTGATTTTTTATTGATATACTATTATCCTCCTTAGCCCCGCTGAGCCTAATGACTATTTCATGTTACTAAACCTCATTACATGCCCATGGCCCTTATTTTGATATTAATCCAAGCCTAGCTTGGGGGAGCATCTGTCGAAGTTAGTATCTGAAATGGTTGCTATGAGTTACTTTGGGTGGAGATGATTGTATTTTGTAAGGTTCAAAGTTCGAGAAAAAGAAGAGGATAAGCAAAGTGAAATAAATGTGATTGTTGGATCGAAAAGATGCAAAGAAAAAGAAAAGAAAGATTGAAAAAATGAACAAAAGGGTAAAAATTCTTTCCTTCACAATCGCTTGCAAAGAATTACACTGCTTCAAGGATGGGTTTATTGAAAATTTTGTTGATTCATAGAGTTGGGACATTGTTATTGGTTGTGTTTTAGTTGATGCTTCTAGTGACTTTTGCTCCCCCATTCTTGGGTTTTTCCACCACATTTCCTATACATATTCCCTACCCTTACCTAAGCCCCATTACAATCCTGAAAAAGTCCTCTTGAGCTTGTGTTTACATTGTTTATTGGATTGATGTGTAGTCAGTTTGTCAAGGTTAAAGAGTATGTTTGCTACTTGAGTCGACATGATTAGGATGAGTGGCATTATTACCTTTCTAAACACATGAGAGTGTGAGTGGGAAGGGTTGTTATGGTTGGGATGGTGAGTGATCGGGCACATCTTTTGCCTGCCACAAAAATGAGAGAAGAGTGTTCCCCCTTGTGAGCACCATCTTAGCATTTGCATGATATGTGCAGTGACCTTGCTTGATTGTTTTTCTCGGTGATTGGTCATTGGCTTGATATAAAGGATTGATGATGATGCATGCTTTCTTGATTGATTTTTGAGTCTACTATTATTTTCGAACTGCATTTTCTATGGGGTGAAACAATTGTATCTTGTAACTCATTTGTGTGGTTTTGCTTAGGGACAAGCAAAATGTTAGCTTGGGGGATTTTGATGTATCTATTTTATATAGATTATTTAGCTCTACTCCTTTAGCTTTGATAGTTGATTTGAGCTCGTTGGAGCTCGATTCTTGAGTTATTTGATATGTTTGGACTTGTTTCCGTGTGTTAGATGTTTTTGTGCAGTTTAAGCGTTTAGCACCCTCATTTGAGTTGCAGAACGGAAGTCCAACGGACTACTTATAGCCCATAGAAGATCCAAGAGATTGCACAAGTGATTCGGACAAGGTTACACCAAAAAGAGAGCGAAAATCACTCTCGCCCGGTCGACCGGGCGGTTTGGCCCGATCGGGCGAGCTACAAAACTCAGGAGTATACGAGATTTGTTCGCCCGGCCAACAGGGCGAGAAAAGAAGAAATTATGCTTACGCGCCCGACCGGGCGATCTCGCCCGGTTGACCGGGCGGTTCTGCTGTTCTGTCGTAGTTTCTCAATGACTGTCGCCCGACAGGGCGGATTTCGCCCGGTCGACTGGGCGGTTTCTCGGGACGGGTTTATTTGCCTTTTTTAGCCGGTTTTGTAAAAAGTATAAATAGGTTTTTAGTATTTTCAATTATCTATCTTATTTTCTACGTTTTTAGGGCTAAACACTTAGTTTCTCTCTCTCTAGTTTGTATTAACTCTTGCCCTTGAAGATTATAAAGATCATCGATTTTGGTTTTCATTGTTCTTGAATCATTCGGTAATTTTTTATTACTTTGTTTAATTTAATGAATTCTTTTACTTTGAGTATGTTTATTGAGTTTATTATTATCATGAGTGAGTAGACTTTTTCTAGGGCTTAGAGAGGGAAGCCATGTTTATACCTTTTTTATTGTGGTTTAAAGTTCTTTGTTATTTGGATTGAATTAGAATAATTCCTATTGATTTGTTATGCTTGTTTAATTCATGTAATTGCGCAATATCATGAGTTATGTTTAGCTAATAAGAATTAGAATCGAAAGATCGTATTCATTAGAGGCGTGTTACAATAGGTAGGTTTGATTATGTTGAGCGACCGTACTGGCATATGTTAATCTAAGAGTTGTTAATGCCTGACCAAGGATTAACGAAATACTTTATTTATTCGAACCTCAATCCAAGTACTGTCGAACTATATTGTAGTGATTAAATTGGTATAAGCATGGTGAACCGATCGATTGCCCTAGGTTTTTAATTATTTGATAAACTTCCCTCTTTTTGTGTTATAGTTTTTTTTTTTGCTAAGTAAGTAATAGTATAAGCTCCAAACACAAAATACATCCTAAAGTTAGCCACAAAAAGCCAACCAAGCACAAACTATACAATGTAAAAAATCTCTGCTAAAACAAAAAAAAAAAAAAAAAAAACTTATTTTACAACCTGTCAAACCATTGTCCATCAGAAGCTTTCAACTTCTTTGGCAATCTATCCTGATTCCTGTTCTTAACAGCAAGTTTAATCCTTTCTACACTATTATGCACACTTCTAATCTGCATATTCCATACAGCATTATTACGTTCTTGCCACACTATATAAATTGTTGCAGCAAGACTGGAAAACATTATCAGCTTCCTGAATTTGCTAACTTTTGCTCTCCTCTGAATCCAAACAAAAACCTGTTTGTAGTTCTGTGTAGTAGGATGAATTCCCAACCAACTCTTGATCTCTTGCAGACATTGCTTACTATACTCACACTCAAAAAACAAATCCTCATGAGTTTCCTTACTGTTATCACAGATAGGACACTGATCGATTGAGCAAATCCCAATGTTATATAGTTTCTCTCTGGTTTGCAACTTGTTAAGCATTGCCAACCAGCTAATCATATTGTGTTTGGGAACAGAATGATTGTCCCACACAGCAGCACACCAATCCAGTTTACTACCACTGTCATGCATCTGTTTGTATATACCTGCAGTTGAAAAAGTAGAACCAGAAAGCCATCCCACTCCTAACTTCCTAGACACCTCCATTTTAGCTTTACAAATGTACCTCAGAGCCCAGCTAGCTGTTTGTGGAGCTTCAAAAGTGCTCCACTGACCATCCTTGATATACATACAATGTACCCATTTTACCCAAAGGTTATCAGCCTTTAAAGCTATGCTCCAAGCTTGCTTGCTAACCATAGCAGAATTCCACACTAAGAGATTCCTGAAACCAAGTCCACCATGACTCTTTGGTTTACAAACATCCTCCCAAGAAACATACCCAGGTCTAGAGCTATTAGAAATTCCAGTCCACAAAAAGGCACGACAAATTGAATTAACTTGTTTGATAACAGTTTTGGGCAATAAGAAGATTTGAGACCAATAGACACTAATGCTGAGCAAAACAGAATTGACTAATTGCCTCCTACCAGCATAAAAGATGTGTCTTGTGCTCCACATTCGTATCCTAGACACCATTTTGTCCACCAGTTTTTCACAATCAGCAGCAAAAAGCTTCCTAATGGACATAGGTACACCAAGGTACTTAAAGGGAAGAGTGCCTTGAGTGAACCCAGAAACATCACAAATCCTTTGGCATTCATGTTGATCCATGCCACAACAGTAGAAGGCAGACTTATTTTTATTAGCTTTAAGACCAGTTGTAGCAGCAAAAAGCTCAATGCCTTGTAAGATCATATTAATTGATCTATAATCACCCTTACTAAACATAATCAGATCATCTGCAAAGCATAGATGATTGATTCCCAAGTTTTTGCACCTAGGGTGATATCTAAATTCAGGTTGTTTTCCAACATAACTCATGGTCCTAGAAAGATACTCCATGCATAGGACAAATAAGAGGGGAGACATGGGGTCCCCTTGTCTTAAACCTCTCTTAGAGTGAAAAAAGCCAGTAGGGGTTCCATTCAGCAACAAAGAGAAGGTTGACAAGTCATGATGAGCTTAACAAAGGAACTGGGAAAGTTCAAAGCCAGCATCATATCTTCAAGAAACTCCCAACTAACTGTATCATAGGCCTTTTGTAGGTCTATTTTGAGCAAACAACACTTCTGTTTTTGACTTTTTCTATACATACCAATAATATCCTGACAAAGGAGAGTGTTGTGTAAAATGCTTCTGTTAGAAACAAACGCATCTTGAGAGGAAGACACCAAATCAGGGAGCACAAGCTTGAGTCTAGAGCAGATCAGCTTTGTAATGCATTTGTACAGCACAGAGCAGCAGGAGATAGGCCTGAAATCACTGACACTTGAAGGACTCTTAATCTTGGGAATAAGAGTTATAGAAGTCACATTGACTGACTTCAACAACTTCCCAGTACAGAAAAAAATCTTTAACTGCTGCAATAACATCCCTTCCTGTGACATCCCAGCTTTCTTTGAAAAAATAGCTATTATACCCATCTAATCCTGGAGCCTTATCATTAGGTATAGAAAACATAGCTTGTTTGATTTCTTCATCAGAAAAAGAACAATGGAGCAGATGTTGTTGAGCTTCAGTAAGGATCCTCCCTTCTTCAATAATTTGAGATTTAACCTCACATCTATTCACCAATTTGTCACCAAGAAGGGTTGTATAATAATCAACAAAAGCAGCATTAACATCCTTCTCATCTCTCATCCATTGGCCTCTCTCATCTTGAATTGCATATATCTTATAAGCATTTCTTCTAGCTCTGATAGATTGATGGAATAGCTTGGTATTATCATCACCATACCTGATCCATCTTTCCTTAGCTTTCTGCTTCAAGATAGAGAGATATATATCCTGAGCCTTTTTGTATTCCTCCTGAGCAAACTTTTCAGCACTAGCTAAATCAGTATCATTAGTGTTAGCATGCATTTGCTCTTGCAGTTCTAATAATCTGTGCTCAGCTTCAATGGCTTGAACTTGCACATCAGAGAACCCTTTCTTATTAAGAGTCTTCAGTTCCCCTTTCAACAGCTTCAACTTTTGAGTAACTTTGTACATCATGCATCCCATTACAGGATGTTGCTAAACTCTCTCCACAATAGATTTATAACCTGGAGCTTTAGCCCACATGTTAAAAAATCTAAAAGGCTTCCTGCCACTATGAGCCTTGTGAATACTGACAACACCAGGACAGTGATCATAATCCCCTTTTGGTAAGTAAAACACCATAGCATTCTCATAGCTCTCTCTCCACCCTTCATTGACCATGGTTCTGTCAATCTTGGAAAAAAACTCTATGGATTCCCTCTTGTTTATTCGTCCAAGTAAAGAATCTACCATTCTGTTTCATATTAGCAAGCCCACATTGAGCCACACACTCCCTGAAATCGTCAATTTCCTGAACTCTCACCACAGATCCCACTCTCTCATCTATATTCAATACTACATTGAAATCCCCTAAAACTATCCAGGGAGTATCAACTTTCACCTGAATAAGAGTCTTCCAAAGAGAGCATCTATCTTTTTTATCATTTGAACCATACACAAAGGTACACATAAAAGGATCCAACTGACCTTGAGGCTCCACCCTACAGTGAATAACTTGATCAGTCATGAGTTCCACATTAAGGGTAAAAGCACTTGGCATCCAACCAACAACAATCCTCCCCTGATCCACAACACAACTATTTGTAGTGAAACACCATCCAGGACACAAATTTTGGTAGAGACTGCCCATCTTGGCAATCTTTACCTTAGTCTCTAGGAGGCTAAATAGGCCTATTTTGTGAGTTGAAATGAATTTTCTCACATTTTGTTGCTTTGAGACCCTATTTAACCCCCTGACATTCCAGGCTAAAATACTATCCATTGACCTCAGGAGCCTCGAACCCCTGCACCCCACTTTCATGCCCTGTGTCAACCTCATAGAACAACTCTTCTGTTGTAGCAGTAGTGAGAACATCAAATCTATTACTTGCAGGTGTGTCTTTCTTCCCATTCTGAGTTCCATCTTTACTTCCTGACCCTTGCCTATGCCCAGCACCTATACCTTGAGCAGCAAGAACCTGTTTATTCTCCACTATAGGCATCACACTATCATCTTTGTTAACCACAGTAGCAGGCTTTATACTAGGACCTTGTTTCACCACCCACTTCTTCTGCACTTTCCTAGGCATCTGTTGCTTAACACATTCAGTATACACATGCCCATACCCTTTACAGCTTGTACACAACACAGGCTTCCAAGCATAATACACATCTTGTTCCACTATGCACCCATTTTCATTCTTAAACTTCACTTTTCCTGGAAAAACTTGATTTACCTCAACATCAACTAACATTCTGGCAAACATTAAGTTCTCTCTATTCAAAGTAGGCACATCTAGCTGCAAGAATTTACCAATTGGACTAACAATTTTACCTAGACTCTTCACACCCCAATACTTAAAGTCTAGGCCATGTAGTTCAATCCAAATTGGTACTCGTTTAACACTCTTTTGCTTCCAATCAACATCAGGCTGCCAATCTTAAACCACCAATGGTTTCCCATCAAAAAAATGACTATCCTCAGCTAGAACCTGCTCTTTTTCCTCCATTGTTCCCAACCTAATCATATAAATTCCATTTCCAATGGCCGCAATCTTATCAATTGTCTTATTCCCCCAAATTCTCCTAAAGAAGCCTTCAATAACACGCTGGGGTGGGTTAGCACCAAGAACGTAGCAAACAACTGAAGATTCCCAGTAATTTACTTCTTCTTGGATATCATCCCACTCAATTGCAGGAATATCATCAACCCCAGTTAAGGACAAGGGATTGTTGCAATTAACATCATTAGAACCATTAGATATATTGTTCACATTTATCACATCATCATCAGGTATAATACCCACTCCATTACCCCCATCATCATTCAATTCAATGTCCTTCGACCAAGAAATCAATTGAGACCCATTTCCAACTGTATTAGTTTTAGCAATTTTCGACCCATTTCCAACAATTTTCGAATTAGCAATTTTCGACCCACTATTGATTACAGATAACCATTCTGAGAATAAAGCTTTCTCGGCAGAGTGTTTTTTCAATTCTACTAATGCAGATTTAGGCGACAAAATCTCACCTTCTTCCTCGGTCAATTCTGGGTTTGGGATATTCAGAACTCCAACTCCAAGAATTTCATCTATGGATCGAGACTTCTTAGCATCTGCCGATGTTGGTCCCACGCACTTCATCTTTCCCTTGTTCTTTGAGTTCTTTGATCCTTGAGGTTTGCCCATGGCGCCCAGCTTGGCTGGAGACCCCGCGAAGAGAGAGTTTCAAAAACTAGAGAGAAAATTTTTTGACCAACAGAAGTTTTTTATTTTTGCTAGATTTTTTGTGTTATAGTTTATTCTAGTTTAGTTATTAATTCTTCAATCAATTTCTTCTCTTGAAGTAGTTAGATAATTGAGCATAAATCTGTAGAACTCCTCTCCCTGTGGATCGACCCGTATTTGCCAGTTTCTGCTAGACAGACACCGTGCATTTGCGGTATATTTTAAAACCCATCAAGTTTTTGGCACCGTTGCCGGGGAGACGGTATAGTTTTATTTAGTTTTTATTATTTGGTGTGACTAAACTGTATATATATATATATAATTTTTTTTTTCCCTTTTGTGAATATTTTTTTCAAAATTTTTTTTTAATAACTTTTCTGTATCATGGAGTCATGCTATTTTGATGATGGGGATAATTCTTTTGCTAGGCAACATAGTAATAATTCTTGGGATTCTCATGTTTACAGTTTTGATGCATCATATCAAAATCCTCCCAATTTTTGCATGAGTTCTCCTGAATTACCTCATATGTTTTGTGAACCCCATGTACATGCTAGTAATTCTAGAGCAATTTTTTCTTTTCCTCAGTATGAGAATGAAGCGTTTTGGAAATACTACCATAGGCTTGGTGATTATATTGGTCCTAATAATGGAATTGAACTGTGGGATATGTGCCTAGTGATTTATGAGGGGTTAAATGAAGAAACTAGGATGGTGGTAGAATCTATGTCTAATGGGGAATTTCTATTCCGATCACCTGATTATTGTTGAGATTTAATTGTGTGGTTGGCTAGGGATACTTATGAGTGGGAGATGTCTTCATCTGCTTTTTCACCCCAAACTTACATGACACCAACCCCTTATTGTTCAAATTGTCAGTCTACTTCACATGATTTCTCTTCGTGTGATGTGACTTTAGTTTATGGTTTTAACCCCTCTTCCCAATATGAATGTCAATCTCCTCAAAATTCTAGCCCCAAACCGTTTATTTATGATGATGAGGAGGGTTGGATAATAAATGAGAGCTATTGGGATGATGAAAAGATTGAGAGAAAGACCAATGTGATGGATGTTTTGCAGGAGAAAGAAACCATGGTTGAAATTTCTTCTTTGGAGGAAAGTCAAGTAAAGAGTGATATGATTTATGAGTCTTTATCGGCATCACCTACTGTTTTTGAGTCTCATGTTCCATTTTTTAAAAAACTTGACCTTATTCCTTCTTCCCCTTTATTATATCCTCCATTGTTCCTTCTTTCTCCCCTTTTGAATGACTCTCATGATAATGTAAATGATGTACAGTTAGTTTCTTTTCCTTCTTTTGAGTCATGTAAAAAGACTAACAATTTTTCTTTTTCTTCTTCTTGTAAATATAATTTTTCCTTTGATTTTTCTTTTTGTAGTTTTTGTAATTTTTTAGTACTAATTTTTTTCATTTTTCCTTTCCACTATTATATAATATGCTCTGAGATGTTTCCAGGAACATATGATAAGCTTCTTAGAGCATTGAACTATTATGAGTGATCTACTAGTCTTAAACGGTCATGCAAGACCTTAAATCAGCGCTTATCGGGAGGCAACCCGACTTTGTTCATATTTTTTTATAATTTTTTTTATTTTTTTTTTGGTTGGACTAACTTTGCTAATGTGTGATGAAGTCTTTTGCTAGGTGCAAGCATAGCCAATTTTTTTGGCTAAGTTCATTGCCTCATTACAACTATCGATTGTGGTGGAGGTGTTGATGCTTTTTGACACTCCCTTTGATTACCCACCCCTTTTGTAAGTTGTACCTCTCCCTCATTTAATTCCTCTTTGTTCACATTGAGGACAATGTGTCATTCAGCTTGGGGGAGGATGTTTGTCATCATTACTTAGCGCATGTTAGTTGCAGTTAGAGTAGTTTTTTCATTGCTTTCATAGGATGTTACACGGTTTGTACCGCTCACTAGGAGTGGGAGTTTACGTGTAACCAAAAACATTGTACTGCTTTCTTAGTTGCATTAGCATATTTCATTTCATATTAGATTTCATCTCATTTTAGTTGCATCTATAGGACTATTGCTGGCACTCTTTGAGAACTTTGATGACATTTTACTACATTTCCTAAGCGTCATTCATCTTGAGCATGATACTTTATAGCACGATTGTTTCGCAATTGATTGTTTGTGGTAAGATTGATTATTCTCTCTCTGGTTCGATTTAACTTTATTGTGCAGACACCTTAAACTAAGTGAGCTTCTGTGCCTATAAACTGACGTATCTGTGTCAGTTATGTTCTTTCATGTGTGATTAGTTCCTTAGTTGTCGCATTGATCTTGATTTTGACTTGGTACTCTTTGATATTTGATAGTGCATACATTTTGATATGATTGAGGCATTTTATTTCATGATCTTAGCTCCAGAGTTATTCTTGTTTTCATATTATCCTTCCTCTAGCCCCGCTGAGCCTTTCTGACTATGTTTGATTGCTACCTACATTACAAGCCATTGACCTCATTTGATATTTGTCCTAAGCCTAGTTTGGGGGAGCGAGTATTAGTTTTGGTTTGGTTTGTATTGAATTGAAATGCTCTATTTGTGGTTTAGAAGGATGAAAAAGTATGTTTAGTGAGCTTTGAAATTGAATTGAAAGTTCGAAAAGAAAAAGTGAAAAATGAAATGAAATAGAAGTGAAAAAAAAAAAGTTGTGAATAAAGTGAAATAAAAAGGGTTATGATTGAATTTCTTGAGTGAAAAAGGTTGTTGATTATATTTGGAGATTGTTGGTTGTTGCACAGAGTTGTTGTGACCTTTCTTGGTCATGTTTTCAGTTATATGATGCTCCCCCTTCTTGGTTTTTCCACCACAATTCCCAAATTATTCCATACCTTTAATCTCAGCCCCATTACAACCCTTAAAAGTCCTCTTGATCATTGTGTATTGTATTGTTGAGTATTAAGTGAGTCAAAAAGTCAAAGTTAAAGAGTATTTGCTTCATCTGAGTCGACTTAATCAGGTTGAGTGTCATCATTTCTGCCTTAAACACATGAGAGATTTGAGTGCACATAACTATAGTGAGGTTTGTCAGGTTTTGTTAAATCCAACTTGGAAGAGATGGTATGTGGTATGATTGGAGAGTCGATTGCGATACATGACATGCTATGCGGCTTTGTTCGAGATTGTTTTGATGCTTGGTTTGTGTAGTGATTATATCTCTTGTGTTTTCAGTTTAGTGTTATGCCCTGTTTTAGTCCTATATTGTAGGTTGTCTTACTTTTCCCATGTCTATGTTTTATTGCTTGGGGACAAGCAATGTTTTAGCTTGGGGGAGTTTGATAAATCATATTTATATATAGTTTTAAGGTGCATTTAGGTTGCATTTTAGAGCATTTTGATTCATATTTAGGTTCATTATTTCATCATTTCTTAAGTTATGTTAAAAAGGAGTCATGTATACTCTTCTGATCATAACTTTTGATGTGCTTCTTAGAATCAAGAAATTCCAGTTGGGTTGGAAACTAGACTTTTGATAGGTCAAACGCCCCAAATGGACTTCTGGTTTGAGAGATACAGCCTTCGCAAGTTGACGCAAAATCGCTGTTTTCCCGCCCGGTCGACCGGGCGAAATGAAATTTTCACAGGATGCAAGGCATGTTAGCCCAGTCAACCGGGCAAGAAAGGAGCCAAAATCGCTTGCGCGCCCGACCGGGCGGGCTCGCCCGGTTGACCGGGCGGATTTGCTGTTCTGTCGTAGTTCCTCAATCACCGTCGCCCGACCGGGCAGAATTCGCCCGGTCAACCGGGCGGTTTCTCGAGACGGGTTTATTTGCCTTTTTTAGCCGGTTTTGTAAAAACTATAAATAGGTCTTCTCTCTCTCCCCAAAGGATCTCCTTTTTCGGACGTTATATTTTGTATTCTTAGGTTTAGTTTTAGTTTCCTTCTTCCTTTTCTCTCTTGTTTTTCATGGCAAACCCTATTTTCTCTTTTCTTCATTAATTCATGAGTTCATAATTTTCATCTCTTTTCTTTCATTGATTTCTTTGATTATGCTTTCCTTTGTTGATTTTAAATTTCTTTATTTATTTCATGATTGAGTAGTTTATATTCTAGGGTTTGGGAATCCATGTTTATATGCTATGATTCTTGATTGATATTTATTAATGGTTTGATTAGTTATTGATATCTCTAATTGATTAGTGTTTTCATTGTTAATCTTGCAATCTGATCAATTGTCTGATTAAATATTGTTAATATCGAGTCATAGATCGAGAGATAATACTCTTTAGAGGCTTACCTACAATTAGCAAATCTGATTATGTTGAGCGACCGTACTAGCATATGTTGATTTGAGAGCGTTAAGGCCCGACCGTAGGATTAACATGTGCTCTAGATATCTGATGAATTGAATCATTGATGATATTTTGATAGATTATAGTTATAAACATGGTAAACCATTGCCCTAGATCTTTTTTAGTTTGGTTTTCGTAGTTTGATTAGTTTAGAACTTTAATTCAATATTCCTGATTTTGTTTAGTTTCTCTATACCTTAGAAGCTAGATTAAAACGACCATCTCTCTGTGGATTCGACCCTACTTACCCTACTACATTGTTAGAAGGTTTGCAGGAATTATTTTTGATAAGGTGATACGACTTTAGCCTATCACTGCAGATGAGCCGAGTAGATCCACGGCCAGTCGAAGAAGAGGCCCGAACCGAGAAACCAACAACCTCGGGTACAGGAGACTTGTCGAAGGAAGAAACCTGAGAGTTGCGAACCCTTTCATCTTGAATAGCAAGATGATAGGCTCGAGTTAAGGAAGGCAGCGGGTCTGTAGACAGAATATTACTACGTAATTGCGCATAGTAATCAGGATAAAGACCCATTAAAAATTCATGAAGTTTAGCGGTTTCTCGACGTTGTAAATAGAGATCGGAAACAGTACATGAAGTAGAACAAGGACACACAATAGGTGGTTCAAGAAGAGATAGTTCTTCCCACAAAGCATTTAACTTGCCGTAGTATGTAGCAATAGACATGGTCTTAGGTTGTTCACAACGTGCAATGGAGGACTTTATTTGTTGAATTCTAGGGCCATTAACAATAGAAAATCGTTGTTTAAGATGGTCCCAAAACCTATTAGCATCACTATATTTGGTTAAAGTACTCTTTACCTCGGAGGTGATCATATTTGTGAGCCAGGAAACAAGCATGGCGTGAAGAGTTAACCAATCAGATTCATTGCAGGGAGGTTCCGGTTTGATGATAGAACCGTCGAGGAACCCGAACTTGCGACGAGCAATCAAAGCAAGACGAATATCGGCTGCCCAGTCTACATAATTCTCGTGCGTCAGACGAGTTGGGGTGATGAAATCCCCAGGGCGATCTTGGGGTCCAAGGAAGAATGGAGACGAAGGATCGATTTTTGAGGGGGGCTTTGAGAGGAGGCGAGTCGTCGCCTGCCATGATTGAAAAAGAACGTGAATGGTGGAAAAAAAAAATTTGTTAACCTGCTCTTGATACCATGACAAAGTGATAAGAGGCACCAAAACAATGCTTAGGTTTTCTCATTGAACTGACAGAATATGTAATACAAGAGTCCTCCAAGAGGAGGCAAATCAGAAGAATCCTATCTTGCCTAAGAAGATAAGGAAACAAATATACAAAATATGAAATCATATCTCTAAGATGCCTAATATATCGTAACACAAGAAGCCATACAAATCACTCAAAACACCAAACCTATGGCTGATCACTATAACCCCTTTGTGATAGCCGACTTCAATGGTGAGAAGCGCGTCGGCTATCATCGTTGTAATACTGAATCTGTAGATGAGGTATATATTCGTCTTAATTTTATGTTTCACTTAATTTTTTGAAGAAATATACATCAAATTATATACAATGACCAGAGCATCACCTGGGCCAATGACTAATTAATTAACTTTTCGAATTGTGTACGACTTAATACCGTATCTATTCAAGCTTAGTATCTCCTTGTTTATCGGAAAATGGAAAGAAAAAAAGAGTTATTACTAAGTGTAATAATTTTCGTTAGTAGATCATAATTAACATCATCCTTACTTTGTAACAGGATGGTGCCGATCTTCTTGATAAGCTCGAAGAAGTCGAATCTCCAGAACCTGGTGTAGATTTATTTAGGATGTCGGGAGCTTTTCCATCCTTTTCGAAAGATCACACCAAACTGGCATTTGTTGATAATGAGTTCAAGACAGTGTATGTTCTTGATAGCCAAGGGTCGCACATTGTTTATCAGGTATACTCTCTTTTGCACAGTCTCCAATGCACATCTTTGACCGTGAATATCTCTAAATAGGTATTTTAACGAAAATTTAAAATTATGACAAGTTGGTATATTCTTAAACTACACATCGAAACCAATCTAAATAAATCCCACATGACTATTATTTCTTGATATTTAATAATCATTAAACATTGTCAGAGTTTTCCTAATTTTGACTAGAAGGTTCCAAGTGAGTATGATATAAAAAAACTCTTTTGGTATTATGACGACGATATAACGTAAAAACATTTCATACGTCTCAAACTACTTAAAATATTTTTATTTTCACGTTTGCCAAATAAAGCAAATTATATTTAATAATTATTAGTAATAATTATAAAAAGTTGATACTTAAAATTGGTAAGAACTATGAGTAATTCAACAATTTACAGATGCCATAACATTGTTTTTATATTGTAACAAAAGATATGTCAAAGTTAATATAAAACTCATGCAAAAGTTAAGTGTTGCAAATACTTTGACATAGAGGAATCATTTTCAATAATCAAGGGAAAACAAATTTAAATTAGTAAAATCTATCATGTAAAATAAACATAAGTAATCGTATATGAGATAGGAGAGAGCAAGTAAATTCACTATTGATCAGTAAACATATAATACTTCCTCCGTATCTAGATACATGCAACATTTACAGTAACCACTGTTCATCTACAACCTTATCTCATATTCTTTCACATATGTATAAGAAGAAATATAGTCAAGTATGGTCTTATTTGATCCGTTTATAATATCAACTTTGTATAATTTTTACTTATACATATTGAAGATATTACGGAACAAAGTAATAAATTTGATAGCATATATAGGCAGAAATTGTTGCATGTATTTACAACAAAAGAAGTATTTACAATATTGATCAGATTTATCACAATAATGACATCTTGTTAGCTAGCTAGTGTAATAATGTCTTTCTCATCTACTTTTAAACTTTTAATCATGAAATAAAATGAAGGAACTAGTGAGCTACGGGAGGGTCACATTATTGATATGATGCCTCGGATCATTTACTAATGTGAATTTGAAGTATTAAATCAAATACTTGAGAGAAGTGGGAAAAAAAGAGTTATAGGTATTTGGTTATGCTCAGGAAATGATCTTCCTGTTCCTTTTAAATTTTCTACATAGTAAATTATAATATGAATTATTCATCAATATTACACTCATTTCAAACTTACAAAGAATATGATACAATCTTTGTTTGAAATTTAGGTTAATGTATAAGAATATAACCGATGTAATTAAATGGTGCAATATTGTTAATTACGGAGGTTATAAAAATTTGAAGAGCTTTTTTTGTCTTGTAAGAGTATTGAAGGGTACAACATGCTATTATTAGCATTAGGTTAATGAGTATGAATATATACACTTGTATTTAATTGTTTTTAATAAAATAGAAATATGATCTTGTCTTTAAATAATTTTCTTTCCCACAAGATCAATATGAGATTGTAGAGTAGTTGGTTAGTGCATTTGTATGTGAAATGAAAGGTTATGGGTTTGAGTCTTAAAACATAAATTTTTATTGTTTAATATGTCTCATTTGATTGTGTGGGGGAGGAGGGAATACATGTGGCAACATGACATATTTTTTAACCTTGGGTTATATATATATAGATATGATGTAATTATATAATATAAAGTTATGAATTTCATCAAAAAAGAAAAAGGTTATGAAGCGCTATAAAGTCAACTTTATATTTGTGCAACATGTATATGTAATATGTATATTTATATATTGTGTAGGCAGAAGAGCAGAACAGGGTGTTCTCTCCAGTTTGGAGCCAGGAATCAAACAAGGATACGCTTTATGTTTGCGAAGGACCTGCTTTCCAAGCCGACGCAACAGTTGAGATATGTGCCATCCTTGATGCATGCAGTGGTGGTGAACATCAACTTAAACGTCTAACAAACGGTTTTAATAGTGCGTTCCCATGTACCAATCCAGACGGTTGTAGGATTATAAGTACTCTAAGCGGAATTTCATGAATCATATTCATAAGCACTTAAAACAAGATCTCATGCATATACATTCAAGGATCACATAATAGTTAAGAATTAACCTTTGACGCATGATTTCCACAAAGCTTTTCGAGATCCGAAGATAGAACCGCAATTGAGATTCCTCTACTAGGTCCACGAATCCAGATCAACGCTCCACCAATGCTAGTTGGAAGGAAGAGGGACTCTTCTATTTCTTGGAGCAGTATTACGTAGCTTTGAAAGAGTGAGAAGAGAAGAGAGAAAATAATGAGAGAATAAAACTGATTACTTTATTTTCTCACCCCACACCTAATTATAACTTATTAGGTTAGGAGTCCTCTCCTTTTCTTTCTCCTTGGTTGGCCACCCCTAGAGTCCTACATGGGCTCTAGGTCATTCTTTTATTGATCCGGATTGTGTAAGTGTGACCTTGTAGGATCCATCTAATTGGGCTTCGGGTTTATTATTTACTAAACCTGAAGTTCTACATCATCCTCTAGCAAGACGTATAGACGACCCAATTTAATGAATTTATTATCTCCATAATATGATCCATGTTATATTTAGTAATTGCATTAGAGTCAAGGACACAATTCCTTCAACGGTATCATCACTATCACCCCACTATCTTTTTCTTGATTGACCACCCCACTATATATTTGTTTTATCCAATTTAAGAGGTTTATAATTAGCATAGATATTCAAATGTGTTAGGTTTACCTAATTTAGTATATAGAAAACTCCTCCATTTATTCTTTAAGGTTAAACTTCATCAACTTTTAAGAGTTAATTAGTTTTTAGGCCTGGGCTATATCCCGGGTAATCATAGTTTTCATTTATTAGTATTTTACATTGAAATTATAATACTAAATATTACTTGGTTTAATGGTTAAGACTTTAGTATGCAAGCTTGAGGTCATGGGATCAATTCTTATATCATGCATTTTCTATAATTTTTTTATTATATGTGGACTACACGAAGTCAACACTTTAAGGGGTAGCGCCATGTGGCACGGTTCCTTGTTGAAGAACACCTTTTAATATACTAGTATAGAGGTTTAATATAGAGGTTGTTCTTTTTTCTAAATAAAATTAAAAACAAAAATATATGAAAACCACGAGAGTAATTTTCAATTTTTTTTTCTTATGTTACCTATATCATATGACTTTAAAATCTTGAAACGAAGAATTATAAACGGGCAATGATACCGAACGGATCCTAAGAGATATAACCTATTTTTACCAATTTATATATTCTTAACTGATAAAGTACGATACATAATCATTGTTATTATATGGTTCAAAATTTATCTTGGATTTTGAGTGAAGGCGAAGGGATCAAATAATTTGTAACAAATTGCAGGAAATGTGAAAGAGAAACTTTTTGGATTTGTAGAGTATTTCAAAAAACAATATTTCTTCTATTCTATTTTAGTAGTTACAGATAGACTTTCATCCTTATCAGTATAGTACTTTGGTGTATACCAAGGTTCATCTTTATTGAATTGTATTTTCATTCCAATTTTGTAAGGTGAAATTTCATTTTGGTTCACTATATTGACAAAAGGGTTGTAAACTATAACAGGAACGAAACTAGTCTTTCGATCAACGAGAGACAGAGGGGAGAAAAATTACAAAAATCTGTACATAATTGAAGATTTACAGTCAATGGAAGGCGGAGAAGGTGAAATAACAAGGCTAACGAATGGTCCTTGGGTTGACACACACTGTGAATGGTCTCCAAGTGGAGAGTGGATAGTATTCGCATCCAACCGCCATAGGTCTACAGACGATATGGACCATGGTCTTGACACAGGCTACTTTGCAGTCTACCTACTGAAGGCGGACGATCCAGATGTGTGGGTGAAAGTCATCGGAAGTAGAAGTGGTGATTTTGCAGGTAGGGATAAAAATATCTCATGGATGACCCCATTATTTAGATAACCAAATTTATTTTATTAAAATTTATAGCCTTTATTGCTGCTCCTCTAGTAGATATTAATGGTATTCGTGAACCTGTTTTCAAATCTCTACTTTACAGAAATAATATTATTTCTGGTGCCATGATTCCTATTTCTACAGCAATTGAGTTGCCCTATACTTAAATATGGGATTCTTTAAGGAAAATAATTAATCGAATGAAAAGAGGTGCAAGTGATATGCGTGACCGGCTTACACCGGATCCATCACCCATATTTATGTACTATTTTTTTTTATATATACTTCATCCGTTCCATAAAAAGTGAAACACTTACTATTTTAGAACGTTTCAAAATAAGTGAAACATACCTTAAATGGAAAAAAAAGGAAGTGACAAAATGACAAGAGTACCCATCACAAACTTGTGTGGTTTGTTTTTTTCTCTCCTCCTTTTGATAATGAAAAGGGTATTTTATGACTTTTTGACTTTTAAAAGTGATGTTTATTAAATCTTGTGCCCAATCCCATGTTTCACTTATTATGGAACGGAAGAGGTATATTTTATAATATTTTAATTTAAGCAAATAACCCTATATTATGTCAACTATAATTTGCAGGGCATGTCAACCATCCATCCTTTAGCCCAGATGGAAGGAGCCTTTCCGTGGTTTCTGTTGTGCATGTTAAGTTTTGATGATGAAAGATAATATAATATGTTATAGTCTGAAAGTTTGTTACAGATGGTTGAGAAAGGAATAAGTAAATGAAGACTTTGAAGAAGTGAAAAATCAAGATTGAAGTCCAAGTTTAGTTACTATATGCAAAATGTAATATGCTAGAACTAGATGATATATTATGTGCCAAATATAGAAATATAAAATTAGGATAATTATTATTTTCTTAGAGTTAAGGGAATAAATAATTATGTTAATTATATATATATATATATATATATATATATATATATATAAAAGGAAATAGAAATTCGAAAATCAAGTTTATTAAAGAAAATAATAAAGTTTTGAGAAAACTGTTTATGAAAAGATTTTATTAAAACGTGTTTTTGAGTAAAACAAGTTTGTGATAAAAATCAGATTTTAGGAAACAGTTTTGAGGAAAAGAATTTTCGAAATATATCATAAAAACTGATGTGATCAAGTTTGTATGATAAGAAATCCGATTTAAAGAATTGATCTAGTTAATATAGGATATGGAGAAATCCTTATCCTATAAGGAAAAGGAAAATCAGTTTTTATAAAAGATCAAATTGGTTTTTGAATAGGAAAAGAATTTTATCCCTTTATTTTAGGAATAAAAATTGTTCAAAAGAGAATATATCTTGGAGAAGGATTTTTATTCAGTTCACCAAGATATATAAGGGATTGAAAATCAGTTTTAAAGGTCACGTTTTCAGAGATAAAAAATTGGAGAGATTAAGAGCTGAAAACAGTTTTCTAAGGCACAGAGTATAGCACAGAGTTCTAGTCAGATTAGGAAACTAAACAACGTTTGTAATTGTCCTCTAATTTGCTTGACTAAGAAGCACGTTTGTTGAGGGATTATTCTTTCTGTAATTTCTGATATTATAGAGAGTAGCAACACTTAGAGTTAAGTGTTGGGGAGCACTACTAGAGTTAGTAGTGGGGGAATCGAATTGTATCGAGAGGTTGATATTTTACGATTCAAGTAATAAAAGAGTAGTTTGTGTGGACGTAGCTCTCAGAGGTGAGATTGAACCACGTTAAATTCCTGTGTTTTATTATTTGATATTATTGTTTTAGTGTTTGATTAAGTTTCGTTTGAGCAAAAACATTAATCGGAGATTTTACGAGTGAATAACACAGTGCACGGCACTGTGCCATAAAAGTGTTTTTGCGAAAATCGATTAGATTTAGCCACTCAATTCAACCCCACTTCTTGAGTGTCACCTTGTGTTACAACAAGTGGTATCAGAACAGGTTATTCTCGAAAGGCTCATCCCTAGAGAATACACATCATGAATATGCAAGATGACTCTCGAGATAGACACACCAAGTGCCCGATTTTCAACGGAAAAGACTATGGATGGTGGAAAGTTAGGATGAGGATCTACATCCAAGGATCGGATTATGAATGCTGGAAAGTTATTAGAAAAGGACCAATCCTTATCCAAGGAAAAGACGCTGAAGGAAAGATGGTCGACAAGGATGAAGATGACTACGATTCGGTCGACTATGCAAAAGCCGAAAAGAACTACAAAGCAATGAGTATTCTCCAATATGGAATTGGACCTGATGAATACTCAAGGATTTCCGCTTGCACTACAACAAAAGAAATATGGGACACGCTGGAGTTGGCCCACGAAGGTACGAATGAGGTGAAACAATCTAGAATAGATTTGCTAGTCCAACAATATGAACTGTTTACCATGAATAAGGACGAATCTATTAAAGATATGTTCACTAGATTTACACTAATCCCTAATGAATTACGTTCTCTAGGCAAAACATATAGTTCTGAAGATTTAGTAAGAAAGGTGCTAAGAAGTTTAACAAATCGGTGGCTTCCAAAAATAACTGCCATTCAAGAAGCAAAAGATTTAACTAAACTCTCACTAGAACAATTAATTGGATCATTAATGACTCACGAACTTGTCTTAGATTCCAAAACTAATGAACCAAAAAATAAAGGTCTAGCCTTGAGAACCGAATTGGAAACTGAAGATAGTGATAGTGATGATGATGTTGCACTTCTCACTAGGAGATTTCAAAATTTTCTCAAAAAGAACAAATTTAATAATCCTAGAAAAATTGAAAATTTCAAAGGAAAAGGCACTACCTCTAATTCTAAGAAAAGTGCTACTAACTCCGGTTGTTTCAAGTGTGGAGAGTTCAATCACAGGATTAAGGAATGTCCCTTATGGGATGATGAGAAGCCCAAAGAAAGAAGGGAACAATCCAAGAAAGAGTTCAAAAAGGCCATGATAGCTGCCGTTTGGGGAGATTCGGACTCTGATGAAGAACAGTCAGAGGCACAGTGCCATGAAGCAAAACTATGTCTGAATGCTGTACAGACATCACAGAGAAGGGCACAGTGCCAGGACGATTCACACTTGCGTTTAATGGCAAAAAGCTCTAATTCCCAAGACGAAACGGAAGATAGTGAGGTAAGTCTTATCTCCCTAAAACCTTCAATTCATCTTCTTTCGAAAAACCAACTTACTACCTTGCTTAGTAATGTCATTGATGATTGTCAAGAGATGAATGATAATTTTTCGAACATGACAAAAGAAGTAAAAATTTTGACTAAGCAAAAGATTGGGTTGGAATTGGAATATAAGGATTTATTAAAGGACTGTAAAGAACTGATGAAAAAGAATGATGAACTGGAAAAAACCGTCGAAGAAATAAATATTGAGTTAAGTGCCTAAAGGTACGAAAAGTCTTTAACAAAATATATTGTTGATAACACTGTGCCGTACACTGAGCTAGAAGCAAAAAATTCGAATCTTGAAAAACAAATTGAATCTTTAAAACTTGAGTTAACTAAAGTAAAGGAGTCTAGACAAAGATCCAGAATTGTTCCACTCATGGTGCCTCATGATGCTAAGATAAGTGATGAACTTGATAAAGCTAAAAGAGATTTGGAAATTTCAAGAAAAAGAAATATCGATCTAAACACTTCTGTTGAATTTTTAGAATCACAGTTGACTATTGCTCGGAAAATGTATGAAAAATGGTTAGACAGTCAAAAAGCCCTAGACTATATTTCCAGTACAACTAGCAATCGAAACAGAATTGGTTTAGGATATACAGACCAGAGGCACAATGTAAGGCACAGTGCCAGAAATTTTGAAAAAGACTTTCGTAAACGAAAATATGTTGATTTACCTGAGTATTTGATTTGCAACTTTTGTGGAAAGAATGGACACCTTATGGATAACTGCAATATCAAGAAAAAAAGTGTTACCAAGAATGTTAAGTATGTAAATCAAATATGGGTTAGAAAAGATCTATTAGAGGCTCAACGAAAGAAAAAGGGACCCAAGCAAATTTGGGTTCCTAAAACTAACAAGTGATCTTTTTGCAGGCGAATGTGAGAGGAAGTAGCCTATGGTATCTCGACAGTGGCTGCTCAAGACATATGACTGGTGACAAATCTCAATTCCTTTCACTAGTAGCCCACCATGGAGGGTGTGTAACATTTGGCGACAACAAAAAGGGAGAGATAATCGGTATTGGAAACGTCGGCAAATCCCTAACACACTCCATAGAGAATGTAATCTTTGGTAAATGGTTTGAAACACAATTTGTTAAGTATCTCACAATTGTGTGATCGAGGTAATGTTGTTGAATTTCACGCTGATATTTGCAAAATCATTAACAAGGATTCTCATGAATTAATATTGGAAGGGAAGAGGGTAAATAATGTCTACTTAACATGTTTAAACAACTTACCTAACAATACTATTTCATGTATGAGTGTGTTGCAAGATAATCCTTTACTTTGGCATAAAAGACTTGGACATGTAAGCTCAAGATTGCTTAACAAATTGAGAAAAATGGACTTAGTTGATGGTTTACCTTCAATAAATTTTGATTGGGAAACAATTTGTAAAGCATGTGCTAGATGTAAACATGTTCGATCTTCTTTTAAGTCAAAGAAATTTGTTAGCACCTCTAAACCTTTGGAGTTAATTCATATGGACCTTTGTGGTCCTATGCGAGTAAGGAGTAGAGGTGGTAGCAAATATGTGCTAGTACTTGTTGATGATTTCTCCAGATTTGTATGGACTCTGTTTATTGGTGGAAAAGATGAAACTTTTGAAGTATTTCTAGTCCATATTCGAAAAGTCCAAAATCAAACAAATTGTAAATTGCTGTCTGTCAGAACTGATCATGGCACTGAGTTTGAAAACACCGATTTTGAAATATTTTGCAATGAAAATGGAATTGATCATAACTTCTCCGCTCCAAGAACCCCACAACAAAATGGAGTGGTAGAAAGAATGAACCGTACTTTGGAAGACATGTCACGAACTATGCTTTTACATAGTGGCCTACCTAGAAATTTTTGGGCCGAGGCCGTAAGTACCGCTTGTTACATTTACAATAGGACAAAAGTACGGTCCATTTTGAATAAAACTCCTTATGAACTTGTTAAAGGAAGAAAACCTAATATCTCTCACCTTACATGTTTTGGATGTACTTGTTATGTTCATAATAATCGTAAAGATAATTTGGGTAAATTTGATCCAAGGAGTGACGAAGCGGTGTTCATAGGATACTCTCCTCATAGCAAAGCATATAAAGTATATAACAAAAGAACAATGCGTATGGAAGAGAGTGTCCATGTTATTTTTGATGAAACTGACAAAAATTCTCAAGAAGTGCAGGTAGATAATGATGAAGACTTCACTATTGGACTGATTAGAGAAACATCTGATGCACTAGAGGACCGTTATGCTGAAAAACGGTTGGAAACATCCTCTGTAACACAGTCTGTGGCACAGTCCGGAGAACAAATTGGAAATTCAAATGAACGGGATCTTATTGAAAGACTGGAAGAAGTAGAAGTTGTAGATGAAGAAAGACCACAAGACGAATCCTCAGCTGACTGTCGTACTCCAAGAATTGAACTTAATAGCAACAGCTCAGAGCATGGCACTGTGCTACAGAATGTACCCTTCACTCTAAAGAAGTGGAAACATCAGAGTTCGCACCCTACTGACCTAATTCTCACTGATATTGCCAAGGGGGTACAAAATCGTTCATCTCTTCATAACTTTTGTGCTTTCAATGCTTTCATATCTGAAATTGAACCTTCAAATTATAAAATTGCATTGACTGACCCTGATTGGATTCTTGCTATGCAAGATGAGCTTGATCAATTTAAAAGAAATGAAGTTTGGCATTTGGAATCTCGTCCCACTAATCAATCAGTTATTGGCACAAAATGGGTTTTTCGAAATAAATTAGATGATAGTGGGATGATTGTTCGAAATAAAGCCATACTTGTATGTCAAGGAATTAATCAGCAGGAGGGAATTGACTTTGATGAAACCTTCGCTCCTGTGGCTCGATTGGAAGATATTAGAATTTTGATAGCTTTTGCTGCATTTAAGAATATTAAGCTCTATCAAATGGATGTTAAGACTGCATTTCTTAATGGTTATTTGAAAGAAATTGTATATGTAGAGCAACCCCCCGGCTTTGTTGATCATGATTTTCCTAACCATGTTTTTAAACTTGATAAGGCTCTTTATGGTTTAAAACAAGCTCCCAGAGCTTGGTATGAACGCTTATCTATCTTTTTAATGGAAAACGAGTTTAAACGAGGCTCAGTAGATAGGACATTGTTTCTAAAAACTAAGGGGGAAGAATTGTTGATTGTCCAAATCTATGTTGACGATATCATATTTGGGGCCACCACCGAATTATTATGTCACTATTTTGCTGAACTAATGAAAAGTGAATTTGAAATGTCTATGATGGGAGAATTAAGTTTCTTTCTAGGGTTACAAGTCAAACAACTTGAGACAGGAATAATGATACATCAACAGAAATACGTGAAGAGTTTTTGAAAAAATATGGTATGGAAGATTCCAAGACTCATTCTACCCCTATACTTACTACTACCAAGTTAGATCTTGATGAAAATGGTAAGAAAGTAGATGAGACAATTTACAGAGGTATGATCGGATCACTTCTCTATTTAACTTCTAGTAGACCAGATATTCTGCACAGTGTGTGTCTCTGTGCCAGATTTCAATCCTGCCCAAAAGAATCGCATTTTAAGGATGTGAAACGAATTCTTCAATACCTAAAAGGGACTAATAATCTATATTTATGGTATCCTAAAGAAGGAAATTTTGACTTGATTGGTTTTTCTAATGCAGATTATGCCGGGTTTTTGGTAGATAGAAAGAGCACATCTGGAACGGCCACCTTCTTAGGTCCCTGCTTAATATCATGGGCCTCCAAGAAACAAAACTCAGTGGCTCTCTCCACTGCTGAGGCTGAATATGTTGCAGCTGCTTCATGCTGTGCACAGGTATTATGGGTAAGACAACAATTACGAGATTTCGGAGTTATGATTGATAATGTGCCAATTATGTGTGATAATACTAGTGCAATTAACATCTCAAAAAATCCTGTTCAACACTCTCGCACCAAGCACATTGAAATAAGATATCATTTTTGCGTGATAATGTAGAAAAAGGTAATATTGTACTTGAGTTCATTTGCACTGATGATCAAATAGCCGATATTTTCACCAAACCACTTGCTCGTGAACGTTTTGAAAAACTTAGAGTGGCTTTGGGATTAGACTCTGGAACCTAATTGAGTATTATGCCTGTTGTCCCCCTTAAATATGTCAATTGGAGTCAAAGTGCATGGTTTTGTCAAATAGGGTGAGAACTAGTCTATGTGATATTATAAGGACTCACACAAGAGCTATTGATGCTGTCCTGATAATTTCAACCTAAGTTGCTTCATTAATTTCCTTGAAAAAACCACATATATATCACCAAATTTTCTTTGCAAAATTGATGTTGCTTTCAAATAAAATTGTTTCGACAAATTGTTTTTCATAAATATTTTCAACATTTTAGATCCTCGTGAATATTTGTATGCAACCATTTTTCACCTTTAACCCTTTAACCTATGCTATTACACAAACCCGCCCCTTTTTCAGCCCACATTCTCTCATTCTTATTTCTTAAATTGAGCCCACAACCCAGCCCCCCAATCTTCTAGATTAGACGCCCCTCCAACTCCCTCTACCTTCTTCAGATTTTTTTTTAATCACCTTTGATCACTCTCTTTCTCAAGAACCCCAACCATGGTGAAAGTTAAAAACCCCAAACCTCCGGCCAAGAAACGTACTCGAAAATCTCCGGCGAAACCAAAATCGCCGGCTTCCAAACCTTCTTTGCCAGAGAATACCAACCCTCCTTCACCACCGCCTTCTCCCTCTCATGCAAACCCCCCTTCGCCTCCTCCATCAAACCCACCTCCTCAACAGCCACTAAACAACCCTACCTCCCCTGAAACTCAGCCTTCAAATCCTCCTGAACAACCGTCTCCTGCTGCTGCATCACCTTCCACCCGTCGCTCCGCTAGTTACCCGTTACATCGCCACCACTCTCAAAGAAGCGCCAATCGGTTTCTTCCCCCTTAGGTAAAGCAAAAACTCGCCCATCTGCTTCCAAGAACACCAAAAGGCCGAATATTTCCTCTCCTTCTCATGGGGTGAAAATTCTTCACGGCCGCATTTTTCCGGCTTCTTGGTTGTGCCGCCCTGAATTTCAATTTCTATCTGAGTCAATTACTTCCGAAGGCTGGAGATCCCTATTGGATTATAATGATGCAATTTATGAGTATGAAGTGCGCGAATTTTACAAAAATTTGATTATTGATGATGATTTTGGGCTTACTTCAACTGTGAATGGTATTGAGTTTACTGTGAGTATCCATACCCTCGCCCATACCTTAGGGATTCCCTATGCCGGTTTTAATGATTATAACACCAAAACTTGGCCCTTCATTGCTAGGGTTAACAATGCTACTATCTCTCGTACACTCTCGGATCAACCATTTCCTCATGCTCAAACTTTCCCTGCCTCATTACTTTCTGCCAAATTTAAACTCGCCCGCAGCGTTGTTACTAAAACACTTCTTCCTCGCGTTGAAAATCGCGGGGACTGCTTGATTATGGACCAAATCTTGCTGTGGTTGTTAAATCAGGGGCACCCCATTAGCCTTCCTCACCTTATGATCCATCACATGAAACATTTACCCTCTTCACCCTCTTATTTACCCTATGGTTTGTGGCTAACCAAGTTATTTCGGGCTTTTGATGTTGTGAATGTCACATCCAAAGGGGTTAGTAGTAGGGATATTATGAGTGATGGTGTGTTAAGCAAAATGGATTTGTGTTTGCTGAGTGGAGAATTACTAAAGAAGGATTTCCTGGGTTTCCAGCCCAAAGAGGCGTGTGCTGGGTGTCTTAAGATGCAAGAACGGGTTTCTAATGTCGAAAAGTATCTTCAACAACTTCTTGCTCGTGACCGTGCTAGGGACAGGTTGGTGTGCCAGCAGCATCGTCAAATCATGTCCAACTTCACCTTGCTCCTTAACCCTCCTGCTCCATGATGTTACATTGTTGCTTACAGATGTTTCATAAGGGTCTGTTCTCACCAGCTTATTTTCAGTTCAGTTCAGTTCAGTTCAGTTCCTAAATGATAATCATTACTATTAATTAGTTATAATTTAATTCGATTCGATTCGGTTCGGTTCGGTTCAATTGGTTGGTTCGGTTCGAGTTGTTTTATGCCGAAAAAAATAGGCCCTAAAGTTTGGTTTGATGGTTGCCTTCAAAGTCTTTAATTTTCTCACATGCTTTTTTAGGTGCATTAGAACTCATAATAGTCTGTGAAGTTTTCTTTCAAAGTAGTCAAATGCAGACATAAAAGTCCCTTTGCCTCTTTTATTTGGGTTAGTGTTGGAATATTTGAAGAGGGGTTGGGTACAACATAACTCTGAATATCCTCCTAATACTTCAAGGCTTTGAGATAGGACTTTATTTTGATGGGCCATGAATCATAATGCTTTCGTTGAAATGCATACTACTAAAATTGGATATCCTCCTATTAATTCAAGGCCTGTCGTTTATGTTGTACTTCCTCCGTTCTTTTTCTATTGCAACAATGAGATTTTTACATTATTCACTCACCATCCTTTCACTATCTCTTGTGATTTTTAAGTAAGGAAAAATATAGTTATGTGAGATCTTGTTAGATTCGTCTCGATTTATACTGTTAAAATATCAAATTTGTATAATTTTTATTAAAAAGCAATTAAAGATATTAATAATTAAAATTGTGTATTGGCAAGCGTAAAAACTCTATTATTACAATAGAAAAAAGCGAAGGTAATATGTTTTATGACGGGTAATTAAGCCCGTCCTTAATGTTTTATGTCATAAGACGGGATTTTGGCCCGGCGTCAAAATTTATTCATCCAAAGCGTCCAAAAACTCCAAGTCATGTTTAATTGTTTTTAGGATTTTTTAACTAGAATAATACAAACTTTGGTCGATTCTCCAACAATAATACAAACTTTCGATTATTATTTAATAATACAAACTTTGTAACAAAATTCTTGGAGTAGGTCAAAACCGGATACAACCTGATAAACCGGTAAACTTGGACATGTGTCATTGTTTCATTGGTTGGGTTTTAAAATTTTTATTCAAATAAAAAATAAAAAAAAAAACTTTTTCCTTTTTTTTCTCCTTTTCTCCTTTACCTTCACTAAACCACCAGACCACCCCCACCCCCTCCGACAACCACCCCTACCACTTCAGCCCCTCCCCACCCCGAAACCACTTTAGCCCCTTCGACGACCACCCCCACCCCTGGCCCCTTTCCAACCTACGAAACCCAGTTGTGCACCTCAGCCCTGAAGCGAGTAGTATTTCTCTGTCTTCTGTCCTCCCTTCCTACTTTCACTACTCTTGTCAATGGAGGTCACTTTAACAACTTTCTCCATGACAACCCCAGAACCATGCTAAAATCTAAACTTTTCTGAAAAGTAAAAAAAGGTAATTCTATGTGTACTAATTTGAAGACCCAAAAACCCAGAGACTCAACAAAACTTAACTCGCCTCACATTTCCACTTACTGAATTCCTGAGGTATAATCGTCGTTTTTTCTTCTTTTTGCTGCAATCCTTTGGTCTTTACCACTTCGTCACTGAAATCTCCAAATTTCTCATAATTTGACCTGCATTTCAGTTGAATTATACCCATTTCCCCTCTTCCCCTGTTTTCATAAACCTCAAAACCTAACTATGGAAGCTGAAAATCACGGAATTAAGAACCCTAAAGTTGTATTTTTCTGCGATTTCCCACCTAATTATGGGATTTCAAACTCATCATCATTCAAGGGTTTTTCGGATGGGGGAGGAGGAGTTGGGTTTGGGTTGGGATTGGTGGTTTTCGGGGGGTGGGGTGGCTGGGTTTGGTGTATTTCGGAGGTGGGGTGGCTGGGGCTTGGCGGTTTTCGGGGGTGGGGTAGCTGGGTTTGGTGTATTTCTGGGGTGGGGTGGCTGAGATTGGCGGTGTCGTGGTGGGGGGAGGGGGTGGTGATGGTGGACAGATGGTTTCGTCCGTGGGGGGGAGGGGGTGAGGGTGGGGTTTCAGTTGGTAGAGGGAGGGGTGGAGAGAGAAAGAGATTTTTACCTGTTTTACAGGTTAAAGGTCACATTATCCTACTCCAGGAATTTTGTTACAAAGTTTGTATTATTTAAAAATAATCGAAAGTTTGTATTATTGCGAGAGAACGGTCAAAAGTTTGTATTATTGTAGTTAAAAAATCCTTGTTTTTATTGAGTTTAGTCATTCTCTGTCCAAAATCAATCTCACCGTCACTCCTCTCTCCTCCTCGAAATTCTCCGATTGAACCAGAGAATGACGGCGATTGTTTTCTTCTTCCATAAGCTCCGATTGAACAAGTAATGGCGGCGATAGTAATGGCGGCTATCGTTATCTCGCCAAATTCAAACTCTATGAAACTCGGGCGGTATAAAATTTGACGTCCTTTTTCTCTTGATCTGAATCTGGGAATTTTATTTTTTTAATTTCTCGTATTAGTTCATGTTGTTTGTTGATCTGTTGTTGATTTGAATTTGATTGCAGTTTGCTCATTTGTTATTTATATGATTGATTTGCAATGAGTTTTTGTTTGTTTTCAAATTGAAATTCAGAATTGGAAGTTTTAGCAATTTGAGATGGTCTGCATCTGTCAAATGTCAATTGATGCTTAATTTTATATTGTGATATAGTAGAATTTGAACTTGTAAATTGACTTGGAATTTTCATGAACTTGTTGCTATTTAGGGTTTCAAGACCTGCTCATCTTTGTTTGAATTGATGTGTTAATTATTATGCATCTGTAGCCTAGTTGTCCGGTTATCGACGAATGGAATGACTTTGATCGTCTTTGTAAATACGCGTTTTTATCTTGGAATTTATGGTTTTTTGACTTTTCCTATTGATGATGTGACTTTGCAAAGGCAATTGTTTGCTTTCTCCATTCCTACTGAAAATTGCAATGCTGCTAGCGATATTTAGCAGCAATTTATACTGATCATCTGTATTTCACTCGCTTGATAAATTAGGATGGTCTTCACTCTTCACAACACAAATTAGTACAATTGAAATTGATTGAACTGTAAATAGTCAGACCTAGCTTTGTGTACATTTCTGGTTTTCTCTTCCTTATTTCCTATGCATTGCTAGTTGGTCATGCATTAGAGGCATGGCAGCTGTTGTTTTTCAAGACGCTTTATTTCTTAATCTTTACGTGTTATGTGTTTTTTGGTTGAACAGAACTTTTACATGGTGGGAAGAGATAAAAGTAAAATGTATTGGAGAGTACTGAAGATTGATAGATCAGCAATTTCTAATCTTGATGTTTTTGAAGACCCAACAGTATGCTCATATCGTGAGCGTACTACCCTACTGAAATGGATAGATGAAGGAAATAAGCATACTAGTGGACTGAAGGTTGTCAGTACATGTTACGGAATTGTGGGTGAGTTGATTGCGTGCTGTATGTTTGAGGATGTTATTTTATGAAGTAATGACTAAATTGTATTTTGTTACTTTGGTATTCAGGTTTCGTTAAATTCTTGGGACCATATTATATGCTTGTTATTACAGAGAGGAAGAAAGTGGGGATGATTTGCGGCCATGCAATGTATGCCGTGTCAAAGAGCAAAATGATACCAATTCCTCATCCTCCTATGCGATCCAATTCAAATAATTCTAAGAATGAAATCAAGTCTTTTGTTCATTCTGCAGGTAAATGTAAAACGTATCTCGTACTTGTAAGAGACGCATATTCTACTTGTGTATCAAAATCGTATTCTTGTCCTTTTGTCGTATTTCCCATTTTTTTTCCCCATTCTCTTCTCAATATTTGTCAAGTCTTCTAGTATATTGTGGGTTTTTGTTTAAAATTATTTCGTTATTAAGTACTATATACTTTTCATTTCGTTAGTCTTTGATGATTATTCTGTAGTGTGGGTGTGTCGTTTTATGGCATTCTATTAGTGAACTCATTAGAAGATGCTTCTATTGCATCTGCCTTTGGTATAGACTGCAAGTTGTTATCCAGCAAATGCAGAGGGCAGAGTTCATTGATCTTTTGATCTAAGGATAACTTGTTGAATGAGACAAGGTATTTGCAGGGTGAAGAAGGAGACATCGTTCTTTTTATTTTTGGTTGATTATATATACTTAAATGTCACTCGTTCTTTTTTTTTCTTTTTTTCCATTGTCCCTTTTGTTCTTCAAAACTATTGTTTTTCCATATAAATGCATATTCATCTGTTTTGCATTTTTCTTGCTTGCTGATTTCATTAGATACAAGAAGCTCCTATGCACGGTGGACATTACGAAGGACTTCTTTTTCAGCTACTCCTACCGTATTATTCATAGTCTCCAAAAGAACTTATGTGACGAGGAGAATAAATTAGTCCCATATGAAACTATGTTTGTCTGGAATGCATTCTTGACTCGGGAGATTAGAACTCTGCTTGGGAATTCCCTTTGGACAGTGGCATTGATACATGGTTTCTTCAAACAGGCACTTAGTTTTAGTTTTAGTAATTTTGAATTTCCCTTGATGAATAATTGTTGCTTCAATGCTTCATTATAGGTCTATCTGCTTCTTGATAATTGATAAATCTAGTTATTTGCATTTATTTTCTGTGTGGTTGGCTTTATCCTTTACTTGTTACATAAGAAGCGTCTCAAAGGATAGAATAAAGTGCAAGGAACATCATCACAGCATTCAAATTAACAGCTTGGTCCTTAGCTAGCTTCAACACTTGTAATCGTTATATCAAAGGTTTGTTTAAAAACTTCTTCTAAAATGCACGTGAGTTCCTCTGATGTCAATCTCAACTAGCTGCCTTGCATGATTTTCTTCCTGATCATCGGAGTGGTAGTACACCAGAAACAGGAAATGGTCGATTGGAAGTACAAAAGGCCTTCTGTGAAGCTGGATTGGAATTTGCAAAATAGGTTTTGATCTCAGATCCTTGTTTTTAACTTCTTGTCGTAGATGTCTGCTGAAACATCCATTTCTGATTTGTCTTTGGCTTGGATGTTGCCATTAGTTTTCGATATCTTCTGTTTTTAGAGTTTCCATAATTCGGTCTTTCAAAGGGATATAAATTCTGTTTCTATGATTTCATGTGTGTGGTTGTCAAATGTTATAAGCTTAGCTTTCTCGATTGAAAGTCGTCCTTTAATGGTAAGATAAGAATGCATTGACTTCTATTACACTTAGATAATGGAATTTATTCTGGTAATGAAATTGGTTTCTTGCAGGGTGTCGCTATTACACAAGAAAACTCATTGTTAGATAACACAGCATGAATTGAAGGCTGGTTAGCTAGATTTCCCGTGTTTGATTGGGTGGGTGGTAGAACTTCTGAAATGTCTACAGTAGGTCTACTTCCAACTGCACTTCAGGTCAGAGATCTCATACAGAGATCTCACAGAGTATCTAAATTCTAAATGTTACTCTTTTCAGATTATGTATACATTCTGAAGCCATTGTTCTGCAGGGAATTGACATAAAAGAAATGCTTGCTGGTGCAGCTTTAATGGATGAGGCAACTAGGACTCCTGTGGTATGTTCTCGTAACTGTCGTACTTGTGAGCATATCTTAAAAATTCCAATACTATAATATGCTTTATGAAGGATAAAAGAAACAGTAAAATGTTATCTGACTCTAGATATTGTCCTTATTTCTTACCTTTATTATGACGAGCTGTGATTCTATTCTTTTGTGGATGAAGATTTTAAAATGACATTCACATATATCTCAATAGATAAGGTTGAAGGGAGATTGCAAAACTTCTTTGATTCTTTCAATGCTTAGTAAGGTAAGTCACGTAATTTGCTTTTGCTTACTTCTATTTTGAAGGAGAGAATTAGGTAGGAGCTGCAACTAGTTGGTCTTCATATCAGTCTTCTTGATTAGTTTGTTATGTCCAGAGGCTACTATATAGTACTATACAATCTGGATATATGTAGTTATGTGCTATTACTTGTTATAAAAGCTTAACACTAGTTCAGTAGAACTTTATTACTCCCTTCGTCCACTTGTTGGGACACGTAGTTTAAGGTGATAAGTTGTGGTGTGGTTATCAAATGTTATTTTATTTAAAATGTAGATGTTATAGGAGTTGATGGGGTATTTTTTATTAGAGAAGAGAGAAAGTTAGGTAACTTTTAATTGATAAAAGGTAGAGTGTTGGCCAAAGATGTGTAAAAGAAATAATATATTAATGGTAGGACCATGCCAACAATGGAAGTATTCAAACTAATTTGGGACAAACATAAAAGGAAAGTGTTCAGACTATTATGGGACGGAGATAGTATGATTTGTGAAGTTCTATTCTTACTTTATACCCTCTTCTGATAAAATTAGATTAGAGTCTAGTGTTTATGTTGGGATACCATCTAGTGAATTGTGAGGATTCACATGCTTATAAGTTGGGATTGAACACATTTGATTGATTTATTTAATTGCCTTCAGGTCTGATTTGGAACTCTTGGTGCCCAACAGTCAACTAATTTGGGATAATGTCTGACTTTTGGTGAATATGAGTCTTTGTTGATGTTTGGAGCAGAGAAGCTGCTACCGTTCATATATTTTACTCCATATATCATTATATTATAATATACACTGTGTTTGTAAGTTGGGTTCAAGAATTTTACATGTGTTAGATTGTGATAATTTGATCAATTTTAAGACACTGGTATTGACATATGTTAAATTTCACTCTTATTGTTGCTATAGATCACAGAAACCAAATTTAATTCTATTAGTAAGTATGGATATGATTAAATTGTGACGAATTATGTTCGGCTTTTGTCCGGTCATGGTTGCATTTCGCGACGGGATTTTGTACCGTCATAATTGGCCTTCCACGACGGTCTTTAGTCCCGTCATAGTTGGTCTTCCGGGACGGGATTTTGTCCCGTCATATTTGACTTTTTGTGATGGGATTTAGTTCCTATTGTAATTGGCTTTTGTGACTGGTTCACAACGGGAAAAACCAACTACAACGGCCCTCTTCTAGGATGGATTCACGATGGGATCTCCGCTTGTTAATAAGTCCTTTCTAGTAGGGACAGGCCGTATGGAGAGGGAAAAAGTGTGATGCCATATGAATCTGTTTTCAAAATAAACACTCACAATGCTTTTTTAAGCCTCACTGACAAGGCCTATGGATCATATACCAATACCAATTTGTTGAAATAAGAAAGCGAAGAAAGAGAGAATGTTGGAAATAAGCTAGTGCAATATAACCTATTTTACAGAGCAACTTTAATGCCTAAATGGATAGGCTTTATAATTTTAAAGAACTAGAAAAAACGAACCTAGAAATTCCAAACAAGTATCCCACTAACTCCATTATAATGTAAAATTATATCATCAATGAAAGAGTCATACGACATCTACAATTAAAATCAAAACGAACAAATACATAATTTGATCAAATGAAATACTAATCAGGCAAAACCACGATCATTGTAAATGCGATCTGACACTTTTTATACTCTCTTCTAGATCATTGTTTGATACAGTATTTAACGAGGGCGCATTTCAATCTATTGAAGTTTTATGATCTAATTTATTATCGATGTAGAATTGATATCTACCTCAACACTGCCAAAATCTTTAACAACAAATTAAATTTTCTTACGAAATTAAGAACATAACTCCACACTTCTACTCATAGAGATAAAATTCAATATATAACTGGGTAAATAAAACCCTATAGATTAGTAGAAATAACCTAATAGTTGAATAGTAAACTCGCCGATCTAGAAAGAATGAAAATTTAGTTTTAACATGAAACAGAAACTAGAGAAAAAAATTGGAGCTTACCATGAAGTTAAAAGGTTGTAGTAGCCATAGGTCAATGAAAAAAGTTAAAAAAGTTTTGAAGGGAGAAAGAGGGAAGAGAGGGAAAAGGTAAGTATCCCACTACTTATCCACTAACAATTAAAAATCTCTTAAATAAACAAATGCTATTTGACTATAAAAAAAAAAAAAAATCTTGCTTAGGCATAGTGTTAAAAAGTAAATAACCCGCTAACAGAATGCATCAACAGTTATCCTGCTGGTATCCTAAGTATTATGAGATCGAAGGTAGGAAAACAAGAGACTTCTCATCCTGTAATAAGTCCTTTAACTGCTCACTCTGCTTGAGTATCTTCTTCTCCTTCGTGAGCTCAGCCATAGTTAATTTAATTTGTCTCTGCAATTTATCCATCTTGTTATATATACTCCTTCCGCTGTCTTCCAGAGTTGACCCCACCAGTTGCTCAGTTCTCACTACCTTCCCAAGGACTTTGGTCGTCTTCTCCTGGTGTGAAAACGCACATCACAACATAATCGAACACATCAAATGTGATATAGGCAATTAGTACTCCTTTGTTATAAAGGTGACATACTACCTTCGTCTAAATTTACTTAATAATATATGCTTCCTCCGTTCTATTATAATGACTCAGTAAAACTTAACAATAAAATTCCATTTAATAGAATTTTTCTTTTGAAAGAGTGGATTATTGTTAGGCCCGTACGAACCAGGCCCACCCTAAAATTTTTTGGAAAAAAATTCCATTTAATAGAATTTTTACATGTTTGGCCCACGAAAAGTCAAAAAGCAAACTCTAAACCCCAATCCACTCTTTTGCAGTTTGCACACTCTGAACATGTTTAGATTAAGTCATGGAATGAAAAAGATAATGAAATCAAATAGAATAGTAGAACGGTAACAAAACTTGTTATCTTTATTTGGAGTTTGATTTCAGTCTTGAAATGGTAAGAGATAGTCATTACCACTAAAAAATGGATTTTTAGGGGAAAGGAAAATAATAAACTAAGGGAGTCAATTACCACCACGTAATGGTAATAGATTGAGCTATATTTTTATTGTTGAATAGTTATATTGTTTCTTATTAAGCTATATTTCAACATATTATCAATCATAGTATTCTCATTAAATATGCAAATAATATTCTTATTTTTATTTTGGATAGTTATCAATTTGTCGTATGTTAAAAGAAACGTATTCAAGATCGGCCACTGAGCAAAATACAAATTGAAATCCAGATATCTATGAATCTCTTAGCGTAAGAAGTTCTCTAAATAGCATAATTCTCTATATAAATATGAAATTCGAGAAATATACATACCTGATGGTCAGCTTCAAGTTTAAGGGACACGCACTCTATATGAACAAAAAAGTTGCAATCTGAACAACAATAGGCTCCAGGATTGGGGCTCACATCTTCCCCACAAACACTGCAAACAATCTTAATATAAATGGGGAAATCCTCAAAAAGGTGAAGGGAACAAGGGTGATTTTTGTGTCTAACAGTAGATGGAAACTGAAGGCAGGCCTTGTGAAGACTGAAATCACACCTGACGCAACGGAAAATGGGGGTTTTATAGCTAAAACCCTTACAAGATGAACAAAGGAAGGATGGCGCAGGATCAGGGAAGAATGTAAGGTCGTGGTTGTGAATATCCCCAATGAGTTCATATCGTAGGCTAGCCTTCCGAGAGGCACACCCAAAATGGAAGTCGAAGCGGCACGTATCACAGCGCAAGGTGTTTCTCAGCACGGCCGTTCCGCAGGCACCGCATCTGTTTAGAGATGGTGGGACGGGAAAAAAAAATAGACTGTGGTCTGCCCTGAGGTGACAATGGTGGTCGATTGAGGGCGGAATCTCTCGTGGAAAATTGTTCTGACATCCTTTGTGGATCCAGAAATTACAGGCCTCGCACCCACTTACTGGGCCAATGAGTGGGAGCTCACAAACGGTGCAACGTTTCCCTGTGACCTCGTCAATCAGAACATTTACCTTTTCATCTCCGTGCACCTTCCTGTTGCAGGCCTGCTGCTGCTTGTTGACGTAGTAGAATTCTAGCGCGTGATCATGAATATTACAATTGTTATCTAGATCTGATAAAGCGCACTTCACATCTAGTTTTCTTGGGCACTCCGTGCATTTGTACCCCAAGAAGCTTCTTCTGAACTTTTTGGGACAGCCATAACAATGGCAATTGGAATCGAAATCTACGAGGCTTAAAGCTAGCGCAGCTTGATGAGGATGGAGCGGATGATTCACAATGGTTTCTTGCAAGTCAATGCACTTGCTATGAACATAATAAGAGCAACTGGGGCAATGGTACATCTGACCTACCACCTGCTGATCGCATCTTGAGCATCTGATGTAATCATCCTTGTTTGCCTCAGCTGGCTCCAGCTGATCAACGCTCAAATGATGACTATTGAAATCACACCCATATAATGTTTCTCTCTTTGATCCCCCTTGCATCTCACCCTCGCCTTTGATATAGCTGAAGATTGATTTGTGTTTGCTGGTTTTTGTTTTTTTTTTTTATCTCAAGGCGAGAGTCAATTAGTACACTAGAAAAGCATTACCATCCGATCCCCAACTAGCTAGCTACCCTTCTTGTGTGCAATTATAAAAAATGAAAATCCTTGCCTTACTCTTGTGGGTCCAAGCCAATGATATAATATAATTGAATAGGGTTTGGGTATAAGGTGTAACAGTCCAACCCTTTAAACAAGATAAATAGATAAAATAAGTATAGTAAACCATAAATAAAGCTAACCAAGTTGAACAATTCTAACTCCTCACTCAGTAACCTCATAACTAGCATAATCAAACATCATAAGCACTTGAAAAAGAAATATATACAACACAATAAGTGGGAAGTAACTGACGAGTGATGTTTATATCATTCTAATACCTTATTTCCCTTCTATTTAGAGACCTTTTACCTCTTGATTTTGCATTTTCTAGCTTATGTTGCTTAATTTAGTGTTATTGAGTTATTTGTAACTTATTTTGAAATATTATTCATTTTAACTATTTTTATAGGGTGGTAATTTTTATTTTGTGTTTGATCTTGTAGCTCGACCTTAATGGTTTTCATCCCACACACCAAGCATAGAATAGAGCTATTTTAGCAAAAATAAGACCGTTTAGAAGGGTTTGTAAACAAGGTCGGGTAAACTTCTAATGGACATATACTTCAGCACACATGATAAATTTGGGCGATTCAAGTTGGAAGTTAAAAGTTGGCTCGTTACCTTTTCAACGACAGGTCACATGTTTGATTTGGATTAGAAATAAAGGAGTTATGACCATTAGATGTTAAAAATATGCAGTCTGATCGTGTAGCCCGTCCGAGAACAAAAGGTGGAAAGTTCATGCCAGATAAAGAATAATACCAGCCCGCTCGGGCTCCCTCAGTCCCGTCCAGGCAACCCCGGTGCTATGTTATTTCTGTAGACTTATTGTAATAAATGGTACTATAAATACCTTTTTACCTCATTTTTTTCCGGGAGACCCTAGTTATGAGGGAGGATTAGCCTCTATTAGTATATATTAGGATTATAGTGAGAGAAAGCCTCAAATATAGAGAGAAAGTAAGAAAATCAATGGAAAATGTAGAATCTTGGATAATCATCTCTAATGACTAGAAGATTTGAAGAATTATGTTCTTCTATCAAAGAGCACTTCTTACTCTTTCTCCTCTTCTATTGCTTTATTTTAATTGCTTTGAGAAAAATATAACAGAGATCTTCATTATTAAAACTGAAAATTACTCCATTTGTCCTAAAATAGGTTGAACATATTTTTACAATTTGTTTATCCCAAATTAGTGTGAACACTTAGAAACTAATTAATATGTAAAAATTAATGACAGATATGTGTAAACTTTTTTTTTTTTTTGGTTAAAGGGAGCAAGAAGATGTAAACTTATAAACTGATAAATAACATGTTTTTTTTTTTTTTTTTTGGTAAAAGGTAATTAATTATCAAATGAGCAATAAAGCTACCAAAATACAACCTGTTTGTTTCAAGTAGGCAAATTGTGCATAATATATGCATTGTTCAAGACTTGGTGAGCAGATATAAAAGAGGTAAGAATACTCCTAGCTGTCTTATTAAAATTGTTACTAAAGAAGCTTCTGGTTCTTTTTAGAGAGTATGCTGAAAGCTTTCCCTGAAAAATTTATTAGTTGGATTATGGCTTGTGTGACATTTCCCTCTTTCTCTTTGGCTATTAATGGAAGTCTACATGGTTTTTTCCCTGGTAAACAAGGTTGGAGGCAAGGGGATCCAATGTCGCCTCTTTTATTTGTAATCTGTATGGAATATCTATCTAAGTTGCTTGCCTATGTTGCTGCTAAAGATGATTTTGAGTTCCATCCTAGATGTTATGCGCTTAAGCTGAATTGCCTTATATTTGCGGATGATCTATTGATTTTTTGTAAAGGAGAGGCTCCTTCTGTGATGTTATTGCTGAGAGCACTAGCAACTTTTTCTGCTGCATCAGGTTTGAATGCAAATAATGGGAAGACTGCCATCTATATGAGCAATATGGATGAGAGAGATCTGAAATATTCTTGTGACTTTTCTAGGTTTCTGCGAAAAAGCTTTCAAGATCAGATTGTGAGGTCCTAGTTGATAAAATTGTTGCGAGAATCAGGACTTGGGGGTCTAGGTCATTATCCTATGGTGGGAGAACTCAACTTATGAACTCAGTTTTATTGACCCTTCATACCTACTGGGCCAACATTTTCATAATACCTAAGAGGGTGTTAGATAGTAAATCTACTATTTGTAGAAACTATTTCTGGGATGGTAAAGCAGTGAGCTCAAGAAGCCCTCCAATATGTAGGGACTTTGTTTGCAAGCCTAAGAATCAAGGGGGACTAGGTATAAAAGATCTTCGCAAGTCCAACATGGCTGCCATTGTTAAGTACACTTGGGATATTGCTCAAGAAGTGGATAGCTTATGGTTGAGCTTACCATAGTAATAATCCAAGTGTACTTACGTAATATATTTAAGTTATAGGTAGCATGAAACTATAACTTAATCAAAATCACCCTTCACATAATAAAGGTGTAATAATAGTGATTATTTCATAATCAATTTTAAACTATAATTAGGTTGTATGATTATTTCATGAAGTGGAGTGAACTTTCTAACATTAAGTTTATCTAACAACGTTCAAACAACTTGGTTTATTAATTATGCTAAGTCTCAATATTTAAACTTGAAAGATTATAAGTACACTTATGCATAGCTAAATTTACTACCTACAATGTTGATTTTAAATTACAAAAGCAAGATTATAATTCAAATCAGTTTAGTTAATTAGCCCAACATACTAATGGATCATGTTAATTAATCATTAAGCCCAAACTATAATAACTTAAACTTAGCTTTTCAAAACAAATAAAAGGAGGGAAAGGTATGTAGCATACCTTTACTGGGTGAAGTAACAAGTAGACGGACAGCGCAGGGGGGGAGGTCGCTCGGCGCTGGCCAAGGAGGGGCGCCGTGCTGGCGTCAGACGGGGCGGCGTCGAGTCAGAGGGGGGGCAGCAGCCCAGGTGGGGCCGAGGAAGAGAGAAGCAGCGAGATAGGGGAGGGGGAAGAGGAGCACCGAGAAGATGAGGGAGAGGAGGAAAGAGTGTTGCCGGTGCGGGTGGTGGTGGTGCGTGTCTGGAGCGCAGACGGTCGGCAGGCAGGTGGTGGTGGTGGTCGGAGGGTGGCCGGAAAACAGGAGGGTAAGTGGTTGAATGTTGTGCAAATTTTCAGATTTTTAGTGGGTCAAGAATGGTGAATTAGGCCTACTATTTATAGAAATTTTAGGAGGAAAACTTCATAAAACTAATGAAGGCTTAATGGTGAAGTATACTTGGGGAGCAAGGAGTTCTAGAATGCCTTGGGAAGCAAGGAGAGAAGGCTTGAGGAAGAAGATGAACTGGGTGGAAATGGTTATTTTCTATTTTTAGAAAGTTTTAAATTCTTTTGTATTTACTAAAATTAACAACCTTTCCAGTTTCCAACTAACTTAGCTTATTTTATTAAACACTTGGCTTTATTTAATTTCAAATATATTAGAGAAGTGATTAAACAAATAATTAAATTTTAAGCAATTTATGAAGCTAATTATTAATGTTAATCAAGCTTAAATTTCCGAATATCACAGTTCCAGGCGCTAAGGTGAGATGGGACAAATGGGTGTGGAATAGACTTAATTCCCAAAAGCATAGTTTCATTTGTCGGATGCCTATGCTTGGAAGATTAAGGACTAGAGATAGATTGTTTAAAATTGGTGAGTGTGAGGAGAGTATGTGTCCCTTGTGTGGTTTGAATACTGAGACTTTAGACCATCTATTTTTTAAGTGCCAATATAGCAGATTATGCAGTGGGGACATTTCACCTTAGTTGAACTTGACCTATCAATTCAAGGAGTTACAGAGAAGTAGTAGAAAGAAGGTGGTTCAAAGTGCTCTTGCTGCCCTTATTTATCAGATTTGGAAGCAACGAAATAATTCTGTGTGGAGCAATCAAGTTATTAGATATCAGCAAATCGTGAAACAAATTAAGCACGATGTTTTATGTAGAACTTTAGCCTTGATTCCTAAAAGAGTAAGTGACAAACATAGAAAGTGGATTACTGAATTGTAAATGGTTTGTGATTTTTTTTTTTTTTTTTTTTTTTTTGGGCCTTTTGGCTTGGGGAGGCCCTTCCTAGAAGGTAAGCCCCTCCCATTGGGTTTTGTAATAGATAGTTTGCATGGTGTTTGGTTTGTTGATTAATGAAATCTTCTTTTACTGATAAAAGAGAAAAAAAATACAACCTAAACTCAACCAGTACAGTACACTGGGAGAGCAGCAACAAAACACCTAAAACATCCAACAAAACCACAAGGGACAGTAGGTCAATAGCAAGCATCAAACTACAACACAACAAAACCTAAGATTACATTATACTATTTTCTAAGCTTTGCAGCCAATCCTTCTCATCACTCGTCCAAATAAATAAAATATTTTAACTAATAACAAATATACATAAACTGATAATAAAACATACATAAACTGAAATAACATAAAATCATCCTAGTCATTACAATGACTTAGGCCCCGTTCTTTTGAACTTATTTTGACTGAAATTAAATTAATTTAAATTAACTGAACTGAACTGAAAATTAACTGAATTGAAATTAAATTAACTAAACTGAAATTAACTGAAATGAACTGAAATTAAATTAACTGAACTGAAATTAACTGAAATGAGAGAAAATGAACTGAATTGTATATTTATTTTTCTAAAATAAAAATTATCGATCATAAACAATAAGTATTAACATAATATTATCAATACTTATTGTTATTATGATTATTATTATTATTATTATTATTATTATAATTGTTATTATTATTATTATTATTTTTTTTTATTATTATTATTATTATTGTCATTATTTATTATTATTATTATTATTATTATTATTATTATTATTATTATTTATTTTATTATTATTATTATAATATTATGATTTATAATTTATAATTTATTATTATTATTTATTATTTATTATTATCATTATTATTATTATTTATTTATTATTATTACTATTACTATTATTATTATTATTATTATTATTATTATTTTAATATATTTTTTATTATTTTTTATTATTAATATTATTATAAATATTATTTTATTATTATTATTATTATTTATTATTTACTATTATTATTTATCATTTAGATATTATTATTATTATTATTATTATTTATTATTATTATTTATTATTTATTATTATGATTATTATTATTATTTATTATTTATTATCATTATTATTATTTATTATAAAAATAATTATAATTATTAATAATTATTATTTATTATTATTATTATTTATTATTTATTATTGACTCATGTTTGTTTTGCTTTAATTCAAAAATATTGCAATTTGCTAAAATTATAGATTTGGTATAATTAATGATTCATAACAATAATAATAATGACAATAATAGCAATAAAATTATTAACAAAAAATATAATACTAATATACTGTAATTAACCAAAATAAAAATAATAATAATAATTATTATTATTATTATAATAATAATAAAACAACAACAACAATAATAAAAAAAAAACAATATTAATAAAAAATAATGACAATAGAGATACAAAAAATAAAAAATAAAAATTATTATTATAATTATAATATTAATAATAATAATAATATTAATAGTAATATTGAAAACAAAAATAATAATTATAACATTAGATAAGATTGAATTAAACTGAAATTAACTGAAATTATCTGAATTGAACTGAAATTAAATTAACTGAACTAAAATTAAATTAACTAAACTAAAATTAAATTAAATTAACTGAAATTAAATTAACTGAACTGAAATTAAATTAACTGAAATGCACTGAAATTAAATTAACTGAACTGAAATTAACTGAAAATAAGTTCAAAAGAACAAGGCCTTAAATGCGCCGCAGCCAAGATGCTATAAAATCATTCTAGTCAATTACAATGACATAAATGCGTCTCAGCCAAGATGCTTTTAAACCAAAATAAGACCTTGTAGTTAAAGCTTATTTGGCATTATTCGTAATGGCTACATTAGCTTCGACAAATTCTAACTTGTCTAATGCTTGGAGCTCTAGCATTGTCCAAATTCCTTTTCTCCAACCGGCACTACTTATTTAGCAACGAAGGAACCAATACAGAAAACAAAAATAAAAATAAAACTAAATAAAAGAAAGTGGACTAGTGGAGGAAGGACCATCTTCTTAGTTCTTAGCCACTTATCAGCCTGCAAGCGAGACCCTTTTCCCATCAACTAAGGCGGTCCATTTCTAAGTTGAGTCAGATTTCTAATGTTCTCTTGCAATTCCAAAGTCAAAGATTCGATCTTTCCCATCGACTCAGATATCCTTTCGACAAGTAACAGCGAGGCAGGAGTGGGGGCATTACATTCTTTATTTGCAAAGACTTGGCAAAGTTCTTGAAACAGGAGAAGAGAATCGTCTGAAACTTCAGGCACTTTCTGAAACAGTTAAATGAAGTATGACTAATTAAAAGTTGCACTTAATAGAAATAGAGGATCATGTGATCTTTATATATAGGGGCACTATATTGTTTTTAATTATCTCAATCGAATGGATGGAATCTGCATTAGTTCCACCCAAAGTCTCAAACTCATATTAGGACTGATAATTGAAACTTAACCCATGCCTTGATATGACCCAAACCGAATTCGATATGTTCTTAATAAGTCAAAATAATATGATCCAACCATTACCCGAACCAAAAGAACCTGACATTAATCTCTCCCAAACCAATACTAACCAAACGAAAACATGCATTGACTCGATTACTCAGAACTAAACTCTAGCCGACTTGAATGCAGAGGGATGAATGACATGAATTGACCCGATCTGATAATGACCCATCCAAATTCAATCCCTATTTGGAGTTTTGACTACCATCGTAAATTATCACTTTAGCTCCCAATACTAATATCATCAGTTAATTTGAAACTGAAAATCAGAGATAGAGCTATTAAGATGAGAAATAAACATACTTGAGATGAGGTAAAGGCGCATTCACGGTGAAAAAGAAATTCATTTGGGCATTCTAAGCACTTGTAGGTTGGCTCAGATTTGATGATATCCTTAGCACATACTTCACAATAATCGCCAGAGCTCCACTCATAGTCACCTCCATGATCATTACCACCCGTAGGTAGGATGTGATGCAATGGATGACGATGCTCATCACCATTGAACATGATCTTAGAGTACTTAATGCAACTTTCATGTATGTAAAAGTTGCAAGGGACGCATCGATAACCTTGAAAACTTTTTTTGACATCAAACGAGTTTTGGCCGCACCAATTACATCGAATATCAATGTCGACCCCGTTGATGCGGAAAAGGGTTAGAGGATGCTCATGAGCAGAATGCCTTAGCGTAGGCATCTGAAGCGCGCATTTTATATGTATGTTGAAATCAGAGCAAATATTACATTGGTAAACCTCAGTTAGTCTCTCCCATCTAGATCTTCTTATTTTAGATCGGCAGGCATAGCAACACCCGCTTTGTTCATCAAAAGAATCTAGATCAGGAAGATGAGGAATTCTCAATTCTAATTCATGGGTATGAAAGGGATGTTGGATTATAGCAGGCAGCAAAGAACAGGATTCATGGATATTGTATCCTTTAGAACAGTCGCAAATGATGGTCCCCGCACATCGATCCCCGCAACGAAAACAACTCCGGTATGAACCATATGGTACCAGCTTTTGGGACTTAAGATCTAAAATTTGCACTTCCAACTCTCCAGAAATGCTTGACTTGGGATGCCGAATACTACATGGCTTGGAAAATGATTTTTCTGGGCAGTCCTTGTGAACTGCCAACTTGCACGGTAAACATGCGTAGCACCACCCATGTCGGATGGGAATCTTGCAAGAACTGCAGATAATTCCGTGGTAATCTCTCACGTCGCAAGTGAGAATCAGGCGATGTACGTGTTCATCGAGGTAAGGGATTACATGAGCTGGAATGCTATTCAACATCTCAGTCTTACAACAATTTCTGCAATTCCGATGAAACTTGGACACTTCGGCCAATGGGCTATGTCCTTTCCTTTCTGTTTTGGTTTTTCTTTTTGTTTTTTTAGAGGGATATGGCCTAATAGCTTTGGATTCTCAGTAATTGAAACTTGTACTCTGTAAGATAGTACTTTTTTTTATTTATCTTTCACAGAGTTTTAAATTTTTGTATCGCATAGAGATAGATGTACACAAATAATTTTTTTTTTTTATTTATCTTTCACGGAGTTAAGCATACTTCAGGGTACTAAACTTTGCAAAAAATTACAGTTTACTCACCCAAGTTGTAAATCTTGCAGTTTGCTCACTCAAACCCAAATTCTGTTACTTTTGCTGTTAACTTTAATAAAATAATAATAAAAAATTATTTGTGCATAAAATCTTTATTTCTCTTTCTAAAAAAAAATATTATGTCTTCCTCTCTCCTTCCCCCCACTAGGCCACCAGCCCACCACCCACACCAACCACCACCTTCACCGCCGAACCACCACTTTCACCACCGTCCACCACACCCACCACCACCTTCACCACCAACAACCACACAACCACTACTTTCACCACCATCCACCACAACCACTACCACCTTCACCACCGACAACCACACAACAACCACTTTCACCACCGTCCACCACACCCAACACCACCTTCACCACCAATCACCCGCCTTCACAACTGCCCGTTCACGACCACCACACCAACCACCATCAATCACCACCAACCAAATAAAAAAACCACCCAGAAAATTCAAACCGAACTCCAAAATCAGATCTAAGAACCAATCGAAAACATTAGAATTCGAGCATCCCAACCCCAAAAAATTCGAGCATCCCAACCCCACAACCACCAAAACGAACCAAAATCCCCAAAATCGAACCTAAAACCCAGAAAAATCAAACTCCAACCCGGAAATCATCTTCAACAACAAATAATCTTCACCAAAACGAACCAAAATCACCAAAATCGAATGCAAAACCCAGAAAAATCAAACTCCAATTCCAACCCAGAAATCATCTTCAACAACAAATAAGCTTCAACAACAAAAACAAGAAAATCGAAACTAACCCACATCCAGCAAATCAGAAATTCGAGCAGACAAGGAGTCGGTTTCGTCGAGATGCAAGGGCTTGATTAAGGGAGAAGATGGTTCGTTTTTAGTTCGTTTTTGGTTCGTTGAAATTAAGGGTTTGATTTTTGTTCGTTTTTGGGGATTTTGGTTCGATTTTGTTTTGGTGATTTTGGACGGTGGTGAATGACAGGAGGTGGAGTGGTGGATGGAACTATGGAAGCTGGTGGGTGAATATGGTTTTGAGAGGAGGAGAGAGAAAGATTGTTATTCTCGTTTTCAGTGCCAAATCAGCCTTTTTTATCGATTTTATTTGAAGTTAACAGAAAAGTTAACAGAGTTGTACTTTGAGTGAGCAAAGTGCAACTTTTACAACTTGGGTGAGTAAACTGCAATTTTTTTTGCAAAGTTTAGTACCCTGAAGTATGTTTAACTCCTTAACTGCGTAATCGATATTGATATCAATATACGACTAAGGTGGTGGAGTAGTGGCATCACTTTCTTCTTTTAATGTGGTATTCCTGAGTCCTTGAGATCAAACCTCATGAGACTCATATATCAAATCAATTTATATAAATACTATATTTTGTTACAATGCATAGGTAAGCATTGAATGGAAATCCTGCCAGTGAGCTAACATGTCAATAGTGCTCATTCACTCTTTAAAAAAACTTACTAATGAATTCATAATACGCTTTACATAACAAAGTTTAAGAGACCAAAAACATGAACTTAAAAATAAGATAAGAAAAACAATGTTATATATATGAGTTATCAATGGAAACTGCGAGATAAGCTAATTTTTGCTACGATCGACGTTTTTCTATGCATATATACAATATCAATAAAATAACTTAATCGTTAATTTTTGCTAACATAATTAGGACAAAGAATTTGATGCATTATCACATACATGTCGATCCTATTCCTCCCAATTGATTATATGGCGCCATGTCAACTTGTGACACAATATTTTTTTTAACTCTTCAGTTACTCATAAAACTAAAGAAATGTTTATGACAGGTATCCCGAGCTATTTACTCCTCGACGTAAAAGACATAATCCAACCACCAAGTTCCAATTTTCCCTATGAACCCCCATTCCCATCCTTCACCCTGAAACCAACCCCCTCGTCCCCTTTCCCATCCTGAAAACAACCCCCCACCCCCACCCCACGCTTGAAACAATTGAACGGTTTTCGAACCCACAAGAGAATAAAGAAAGAAATCATAAAGGTGGTTTCGCAGGTGGGGATCGGGGGTTGTTTTCGAGGGTGAGGAGGGGAAAAGGGTTAGTTTCGAGGGAGGTCGTTTCCTATTGGTATGGGTGGGGCAAGAAGGAGAAAGAGAAATTTAAATTTCTTTTAAATTCTTTTTCCTTGTTCTATAGGTTAGAGGTTACTTTGACCTACTCTAAGAAATAAGGTATTAAGTTTGATATATTAAAATAAAATCCAAAGGTTATCTTACTTTTGGAGAACAAGCTAAAATTTGTATTATTCTAGTTAAATTTTTCTTTTCTCATAGTTAGTTATTCAACCTTCTTGTCAAAATCCTATCACGAAGATAAAGGTTTTACTATGTTGGCAATTTTGTTGAATTTAGAAAGTTAAGAGAGGAGAGGGGAAGAGAAGAGAAGAGAAGAAAAAAAAAATATGATAAGCTTCTTCTTCTATTCATTCCACTTGAAATTGACGGCAGAGCAATTGCAACCATAAAATATATCAAATCCAAAACTAAAGACCTACTACTACCATGATCTCAATATTGAATACCCACAACTAGTTATTAGTAGAAGAATTCCCGATTACTCCCTCCGTCCAAAATAGTCTGAACACTGTCTTTTTATGTTTGTTCCAAATTAGTTTGAACACTTCAAATTTTGACATGGTCCCACTATTAATATATTATTTCTTTTACACTCCTTTGGCCCACACTCTACCTTTTATCAATAAAAAGTTATCCAACTTTTTCTCTCCTCTAATAAAAATACTCCACCAACTCCTATCACATCTACTTTCTAAATAAAATAAAATTTGATAACCATACTACAACTTATCACTTTCTACGACGGAGGGAGTACATTTTACTTAATCAAATAAGCATGTGTTCCTATAGACCTATACACAAGGAAACAGGGATGAACAACTACCAATCTCGATCTACTCATCTCGAACACCATGAAGAGCTTGCTCTTTTCTCATATTTGAGTTAATCTTTTATTTTGTTTTTATTTTCTCATACTCGTCACATCCACAATTTTTTTTTTGCCATGGTCATAATCTCCTTAATTTTTGTGATTCAAATCTCATCACCAAACTATTATGATCGATGCATTTCTCGCCAGCACATCATTTTTTTGGAGCACCTATCTCTATATGGTGTTGGGGAGCACTTCTCTTCACCATAATGTACATAATCATCATCAGTACAATTCTAGCCGTGGTGGTTTGCCTTTCATTTTCATTCACTCATAAAACGAAAGATGTCATACAATGGCTTGGCCCCCCCCCTCTCTCTCTCTTTCTCTCTCTCTCTCTATCTCTCTCTCTCTTTATGTGATCTTTGGGATCTAACCGAATCTGATACTACGTTGAATATAGAGATATAATAGAACAGAGACAGAAAATAAAAGGAAAGGAAAAATGGTTAAGGTAAATCCGAAGATTAGGGCGTCTTCCCCTATTTATCCCCAGTTTTTGAATAATCCAAAGTTTGAGAGTTATCTTCCCATATTGGTCCAAGTGACCTATAACGCATTAAACAAATAAAAATAAGTGACGTAACACTTTTTTTATTTCAAAATAAAATTCTCTTTCCTGCCTCCCCACCACCACCCCAACGCCACCTGTAATCGCCTAGTTTTTAAGCGGTTTAATTAGAAGTTAAATATATTTTATTAGCTTTGATTAAATGATGATTTTAATATGGTATCATTTTGGGAGATGTGAGTTTGTATTTTTTTTCAGTAATAATTTTGGTTAAATAATCTATTCTATTTCTATAATATAAATTGAGTGGTATTTAGTTATAAGTAAGTATTAAATTTTTTTTTTTTTTTTTAAAAAATAAACATTCTTTTCTCTCTATTTCTTCATCTCGTGGCTTCATGAGATTTCTAGAGAAATCTATAATCTTCAAATGTCCTTTATTACCTAAAGAGATTCAAAGCATCTGAAAACCCCCAAAACCGATTTCTCTCTCTCGCATCATCCCTCCTCCTCTATTCTCTGCTCCATTGCATCCCTCGCCGAGTCGCCGTAGACTAGACAATCATGCTTGTGCTCATAGCTACACAATTTCACTCTCCTCTGTGCTGCTGCGGTTGTGTAGTTTGTCGTTGTTCTGCTGGCGCCGAAACCTGTTGCCACCACAAGCTGCCGCTAACAGCACTCCGATGAACTCCGTTGTTGCTGCATGTTGCTGTCATTTATTCGGCTCCTCAATTTCCTTGTCCTCCTATTTGCCGAAACGAATCATGGTAATCAATTTGTGTAAATATTCCCAATTTGTGTTTGGCTTGCAAGAAGAATATTAATTTATTTATCATCTATTGCTTAGGAATTAATATTCGGTTTTAATATCGATAATAGTTTGTAAATTAGATTATTGAACTCAAAATCAGTAAAGGTTGACATATTGACATCAAAGATCTAAACTTTCTTTAATTGATTGTAATTTGTTTTTGGATTTCTTTAATCAATTTTTTTTTCAATTGAAGAATTCTTGAGAGTTAAAGTTATATATAAGCTTTGTTGATTTAAAAAAATGGAAGTGGTTTACGTTTTGGAACTAGTATGAAAAGTTCTATTTTCATATTCAATTTCTATTTTCATTTTGGTTGAAGGCTTGCCATTAATCTTATTTGAAATAGGAGTTTTGTAGATTTGGAGGTTAAGATATGAAAATTGAAGGAATATGTCCTTAGACATCCCGGCAATTACTAAATATAAAAGGAAATTATTATAGAGATAATTAATTACGTTAGTTTAGTAATCACATTTACTTGCTAGAGAATAAATGTTGGTTAGTAGAACAATATTGATTGTACCTACAACTAAGTTAACCTAATCCTATGAGGTCACACATTGTAGTAACTAATTGAAGTAAGGAAACCGGCCAATAGGAGAAAGTAGGGTTAGGTTAGGTCTCTCTCTTATTTTATTCTCCTACTATTATAAAAGGTTATAATAGCAGAGAGAAAAAGAATGTTCTTTTTTACAGTAACATTCAAACTGAATAGAGAGAGAGAAAACCCTATTGTTTCCCTTTGGAAAATCCGGCCACCCTCCCTAAAAAGTAAAAGAGTGAAATCTGTTCATCCTCTTCCGTTCTAGCAAACGTGGGAATCAATTGGTGCTCATGGACTAAGTAGAGGGACATCAATTGCTGTTATTTGATCTCTAGCACTTGCAATCCGGTGGAAAACACGCTACAAAGGTTGTACATTCTTTTCCTTATAATATGATTCATATTTATGTTATGCATGCGATCTTGCGATAAGTGTTAGGAAATTTGTTTCCTGAAATTCCGCTATATGCATCTATATGTTCCTACAGTGGTATCAGTTTTTGCCTCTTGCATAAGATTTTATGATCATGTTCATGTGCTTTTTTGATTATTTTCATTCAATTAAGGGAGGGATTTATTTATGGATTAATTTGCATAATTAATATGGTGATATTAATTAATTGGAAATTGTTGAAAATTGGTTTTAAATTATAACTACGCTCAAACTTTTCGGCAACTACTCTTTTCGTTAACTTTATAGTTAGATTTATGTTTAATGGAGATTAAAGCATAAAATCTAATAACAACATTAAAATTTAGATTTTAATTCGTTAAATAAAATCAATCTAGATGCCATACATGAACTGAATTTTAGAAGAAACAAAACTGTTGTTTTTCCTTTTAAAATTTCAGATTTTTCATGTTAAATTTTGAATTCTTGTTAGATATTCACGTTTAATAAAGATTATTCATCAAAGATCTAAACAACCGAACTTAAAAATCTGTTTTAGTTTTGTTGTTGAATTCGAAATTCTTTGCCCAAATCAAAGGAACCCTAAGTTTGCACATAAAAATTCAGATTGAAATATGTAATTGTTACATAATTTGAGAGTAATTTAACCCCAATTTTGAACAAATTGAGCACAATCAAAATTCAGTTTAATTCATGTAATTGTTGCATAAATTAAACAAAAGAATTTCGGCAACCATGGCTGGGTGGCGCATCTCACCGGTGCTGCCACGGTGGTCTGCGTCGGACTTGTGCGCGGGTGAAGAGGCTGATGCGGTGGTGTGCAGCGCTGGGCGGCTGCCTGGCTTTGAGCTTGGTGTTTTCGTGCTGTCCGACGCCGGCAGCGGTGGGGGTTAGCTGCCATGGCAGATCTTCAAGTTGTTGAAGATTTCGCAGACGGTTAGCGTGATTCGTGGCTGAGGTGGGGAATCCAGTTCGAAATCTTAGGAGGAAGGCCGATATTTTCGGCTGATTTGTGGTGATGTTGTGTTTGTTGGCTGTTCTTTAGGAAGGCGTGGTTTTTCAATTTGTTTCACTTTGTTACTGCTATTTGATAGCAGTTTAATAAAAAAAAAAAACGTTTTCCTTTTTTTTTTTTTAAGTTGAGCATAATTATAATTCCAATAATGCAAATTAATAATTAATTTGATGAATTCCATATTTAAGTCCTAATTGAATAAAAATAATAGAAAGTTATTCTTTTAGTTATTTTTTAAGTTTAACTAAGTAGCATGTTTACTTTTAATTGTTAACTTGTAAATATCATGTTTTATTTGCTTATTAATTGTTAATAAGTGATTTTTAATATTTATTTTATTATGATATTATAAATGCTTGGATGCTTAATATAATATGTTTGATATTATGTTTTGCATGTTGTGACTAGTATGGCCCAAAACTAGGATAGAAAATACGATATGCGCATCGTTAAATTTTATGTAAATTAAATACGATATGCGTATCGTTTGTATTTTTGTAATTTAAATTTAAATTATTTAAATTATAAATTATTTATGTAATCAAGAATGAAGTTCCCTGGAGAATTAAGGATGGAGATCCATGAAGATTCAAGGAGGAATTCATGAAGATTAGTTTTCCTAAGTTTAGGGGTCATACTAGGATCACTTTTAATTATACTTATATTCATTTATTCATTTATGATGTTTACATGCTTGCTTAAGTTTATATATGTGTGGTTATTTATGTTATGTGTTCACTTTAAATTAACCAACATCGTAAACTTAGGTCCCCAACATGTAATATTGAGTTTAATTGCTTTTCCAAACAACACCTATAACGCCTTAGATAGTGAGTAATAGGTTCTACCAAAGCAGGGTGTTGCTCATTTTATCCGGGGATAGTAGGGTGGGTTTTTGAAACTTGCATGTTAATGTTTGGTTTAACTCAACAAAATCATCAAAAGACAAAGTTTTGGGTTTTGAAGCTAAGAGATAGGAGTAAACAAGGAGTTGTTAACCTGTCTACCAAGAATTATAATTAGTTATAATTAGTAAAATGTTTACTTACCTCAACTACTATAAATTGAAGGCACGGCCAAAGTCCATTTGATTGTAGTGGGAGGGGATCTTGGTGTTTCTTTATTCAATATGGGACTCTTATTTTGAATAAAGGGTAGTAGTTAATTAAAATTTGTTTAATTGCTGCTTTCTTGATAAACATTGATTGAATCTTGCTTTATTATTCTTTTGTTGTAGTTATCATGTCTGGTTCAAACAACAACAACCACCTCAGTTTTAATGTGCGCTATTTACTCGAAAAGGACAAACTAACTGCTCATAACTTCCTAGAATGGGAAATGGCTGTGAGAATCGTTCTCAGAGCTGAAGGAAGGGAAAGTGTTCTTGATAATCCTCTTCCTGAACCCCTGCTAGACACTGCTACTCCATCTGAAAGGAGAGCAAGACAAACCATTGAGGCAAATTCTGTGCAAGTAACATGTTTGATGCTTGCTTGCATGGAACCAGAATTTCAAAAACGTTTTGATGGTCTGGACGCCTATTCCATCCTCCAACAGCTGAAAACTATGTTTCAGAAGAACGCGAGGCTGGAGAGGTTTGAAGCTCATTGTAAGTTGCTGGAATGCAAGTTGGGAAAAGGAAAACCTGTTGGTCCGCATGTGTTCAATATGATTGGACATTTTCTGATCATGGAAAAATCGGGCTTCCCTTATCCCGCAGAACTAGTAACTGATATTGTGATCAAATCCTTGCCTGAAAACTTTCAAAACTTTAAGTTGAATTTTTACATGCAAGGAGGGGAGGCTACCTTGCAAGAGCTGCATGGTATGCTTACTCAGGCTGAAAGGAGCTTGCCGGCTGAACCTGAACATAGGGATGTTCTAATGGTTAGGAAAGGCAAGCAATTCAAGAAAAAGGGGGCACCTTAGAAGAATAATAAGGGCAAGGTTGTTGCCACTGATGATACTTCAAAGCCAAAGGCCACTCCTAAGGCAAAAGTAGCAGCACTACATGAGAGCTTCCACTGCCATAAGATTGGCCACTGGAAGAGGAACTGCCCCAAGTATCTGGAGGATAAGAAGAGTAGTGCTTCAACTTCAGGTATTTATGTTATAGAGATTAACTTATCTACTTCTACTTCATGGGTATTTGATACTGCGTGTGGATCTCACATTATTTGTAATGTGCAGGCACTAAAAAGAAGTAGATCATTGAGCAAAGGAGAAGTGGACCTCCGCGTGGGCAATGGAGCACGAGTTGCTGCTTTGGCTGTGAGAGATTGTAGTCTACTTTTACCTTCTGGTTTAGTTTTAGAACTTTATAATTGTTATTATGTTCCAACTATTACCAAGAATATTGTTTCGATTCTGGTTTTGGATTCGGAAGGTTAATCATTTCAAATTAAGAATAATTGTTGTTCTGCTTATTTGAATGATTTATTCTATGTCTCAGCTAAGTTATCAAATGGTTTATATGTGCTAGATTTAGAAACCCACATCTATAACATAGACAGCAAGAAACCTAAAACAAATGATTCGAACCCGACATACCTATGGCATTGTCGATTAGGCCACATAAGTTCAAAGCGTATTGAGAAGCTTCATAAAGATGGAATTCTCAAATCATTTGATTTCGAATCATTTGATACTTGTGAGTTTTGCTTAATGGGGAAAATGACAAAGTCACCTTTCACAGGTTCAAGTGAAAGGGCCAATGACCTTTTGGCCCTCATACATACAGATGTGTGCGGACCCATGAGTACGTTGGCTAGGGGAGGGTATAGTTACTTCATTACTTTTACCGATGATGTGAGCAGATTTGGATTTGTTTACCTCATGCGGCATAAGTCGGAATCCTTTGAAAAATTTAAGGAATTCCAGAATGAAGTACAAAACCAACTTGGGAAGAAAACTAAGGCACTACGATCTGATCGTGGTGGTGAATATTTATCTCAAGAATTTGGTGATCATTTGAAGGATTGTGGAATAATTTCACAATGGACTCCACCAGGAACACCACAGTTAAATGGCGTTTCTGAAAGAAGGAATCGAACTCTACTTGATATGGTTCGATCCATGATGAGTCTTGCTGATCTTCCTATTTCATTCTGGGGATTTGCGCTTGAAACAGCGGCATTCACACTTAACAGAGCACCATCCAAAGCAGTGGAAAAGACACCATATGAAATGTGGACTGGAAACGTTCCAAAATTGTCTTTTCTAAGGATATGGGGTTGTGAAGCCTATGTAAAACGTTTACTTTCTGATAAGCTTTCACCCAAATCCGATAAATGTCTCTTTGTCGGTTACCCAAAAGAGACTAAGGGATACTACTTCTACAACCAAAACGAAAACAAAGTGTTTGTTGCTCGTAATGGTGTCTTTCTGGAAAAGGAGTTTATTTCCAGAAAAACAAGTGGGAGAAATGTATATCTCGAAGAAATTCGAGATGAGCAACAAATGGATGAGGTTAACACCTCATCAGAGGTGGCCCGGCATGAAAATGCTCAGGAGGCGGTGCATTCAATTCACGTACCTCCTACCGTCCCACATGGAGATACTCCGTGCGAAGTCACTCAACCTAATGAGGTAGAAACTTCTTCTGTTGTTCCCCAACGTAGGTCTAGTAGGACCATCATTCCGTCAAAGAGATATATTGATTTCCTTTTGACTGAAAGTTCTGAAATAACGATTTTAGAATCAGAAGAACCTACTAGCTACAAAGATGCTTTGGAGAGCCAAGACTCCGAAAGATGGCTTGAGGCCATGAAATCTGAAATGGATTCCATGTCAGAAAATCAAGTATGGGACTTGGTTGATTTGCCTGATGGGGTAAAACCCATTGGATGCAAATGGATTTTCAAGTTGAAAACAGACAAGGATGGAAACATTAGTGTTTTCAAAGCAAGGTTGGTGGCGAAAGGTTTCAAACAAATTCATGGTATTGACTATGATGAAACCTTCTCACCAGTAGCCATGCTGAAGTCCATTAGGATAATCCTTGCGATTGCTGCCTTTCATGACTATGAAATATGGCAGATGGATGTCAAAACCGCTTTCTTGAATGGATTCTTGAAAGAGGATGTGTACATGACACAACCTCAAGGTTTTGAAGATCTAGAAAATCCAGGGAGGGTATGCAAGCTTAAGAAGTCCATTTATGGACTAAAGCAAGCATCAAGGAGTTGGAACCTCAGATTTGATGAGGCAATCAAGAAATTTGGCTTTCTCAGAAATGAAGAGGAATCTTGTGCATGCAAGAAGTTAAGTAGGAGTAGTATTACTTTTCTGGTCTTGTATGTGGATGACATACTTCTCATAGGAAATGATAAGACCATGCTTGAGTCAGTCAAGGAATGGCTTAAAAATTATTTCTCTATGAAAGACCTAGGAGAGGCAGAGTACATATTGGGAATAAAGATCTATAGAGATAGATCGAAAAGGCTACTTGGGCTCAGTCAGAAAACTTATATTGATAAGGTTCTTGCAAGGTTCAAGCTGGAAAACTCCAAAAGAGGTTTCATTCCCATGCAACATGGCATTGCACTTGGCAAGACTCAGTGTCCTTCGAGTCCTGATGAGGTCAAGCGTATGAGTAATGTTCCCTATGCTTCTGCTGTAGGATCCATTATGTATGCCATGATATGCACTCGACCGGATGTTGCATATGCTTTGAGTATATGCAGCAGATACCAGTCAAATCCAGGAGATGCGCACTGGATTGCAGCGAAAAACATCCTTAAGTACTTGCGAAGGACTAAGGATAATTTTTTGGTTTATGGTGGAGATAGTGAGTTGGTTGTTACTGGATACACCGATGCAAGCTTCCAGAGTGACAAAGATGATTTCCGATCTCAGTCTGGTTTCATATTTTGTCTCAATGGAGGAGCTGTGAGCTGGAAGAGCTCTAAGCAGAGTACCATCGCGGATTCTACAACAGAGGCTGAGTATATTGCAGCAGCTGATGCAGCAAAGGAAGCTGTTTGGATCAAAAAGTTCATTGGTGAGCTTGGTGTAGTTCCTAGCATTGAGAATGGCATTGAGTTGTATTGTGACAACAATGGTGCCATTGCTCAGTCTAAGGAACCCAGATCGCATCAAAGGTCTAAACATGTGCTCAGGAAATTCCATCTCATTCGAGAAATCATTGTTAGAGAGGATGTGAAAGTAAGCAAGGTTCATACTGAGGATAACGTAGCAGATCCTCTGACTAAACCGCTTGCTCAACCTAAGCATGAGTGTCATACTAGGTCTATGGGGCTTAAGCATATGGGAGAATGGCTTTAGGTTGTTTACTTCATGTTTACAATTGTAAAGACATTTATTATGCTTTGAAATGTTTATCAATAAAAATTTCGTTCTTATTTAATTGTTTGGTTTAGTATTAAATAAAATGTCCAAATAATTTGTGTTTTCAAATAGGATTATCGAAAACGTTTTGATATTGGAACCCTATAAAGTGAACTGAAAATCACAATTTATTTAAAGTCCCTAGTCTAAATCACTAAATTGGACATATGTGATTTATTTAAAAGACTAGTATATAATTAATTGATAGCGCAGTTCCATGGGCTATGGAGACATAGAGATGTCTAATTGATTATATGGATGTATATTTGATACATTGAGACTTGACCTAATTAGATTCTAAAAGTAGAATCGAACTACTATATTTAGTGGATTCCTTAGACATGAGTATGTCTTAATAACCACAACATAATTAGTTTAACTTTGACACTGTTAAACGCCGCGCCGTAAAAGGAGGTTATAAAGGCAGTGATCAGGTGGGCTAAGAATTGAGTGGGAGTTATGGTCATACAAGACTGGATAAGTCCTCCTATTAAATAGGAATGGTGTCTGGGCCTCTTGATGAGCGAGAATTGGAAAATTGCATGGCCATGCGGAATAGGATTAAAGAGTTAATCCTTATTTGAGCAGTTCGAACTCAGCGATCAAGGAACATAAATTTGAGAATAACATGGTGTTATCAAATTTGGCATTAAGTGACTTAAGGAATTTAGCATTGCGCTCTTGTCTTCGGACAAGTGGGAGATTGAAGGAATATGTCCTTAGACATCCCGGCAATTACTAAATATAAAAGGAAATTATTATAGAGATAATTAATTACGTTAGTTTAGTAATCACATTTACTTGCTAGAGAATAAATGTTGGTTAGTAGAACAATATTGATTGTACCTACAACTAAGTTAACCTAATCCTATGAGGTCACACATTGTAGTAACTAAATGAAGTAAGGAAACCGGCCAATAGGAGAAAGTAAGGTTAGGTTAGGTCTCTCTCTTATTTTATTCTCCTACTATTATAAAAGGTTATAATAGCAGAGAGAAAAAGAACGTTCTTTTTTACAGTAACATTCAAACTGAATAGAGAGAGAGAAAACCCTATTGTTTCCCTTTGGAAAATCTGGCCACCCTCCCTAAAAAGTAAGAGAGTGAAATCTGTTCATCCTCTTCCGTTCTAGCAAACGTGGGAATCAATTGGTGCTCGTGGACTAAGTAGAGGGACATCAATTGCTGTTCTTTGATCTCTAGCACTTGCAATCCGGTGGAAAACAAGCTACAAAGGTTGTACATTCTTTTCCTTATAATATGATTCATATTTATGTTATGCATGCGATCTTGCGATAGATGTTAGGAAATTGTTTCCTGAAATTCCGCTATATGCATCTATATGTTCCTACAAAAATGATTAGTATCTCATGAAAGAAATAAGTTATAAGTTGTGCAGCTTGTGGTAAGACAAACTAATTTGATGGTGAATGATGGATTATTGGATATCATTGGTTGTATGTAATAAGGAAAGGTTAAGGATTTTTGTAACTTAGTATAAAGAGATTTCAATAAAACGGGTTCTCGAGCTAAAGCTACCCTTTTGAGGTGGGTTTTGTGTTTGAGGCTAATAGGAGGCATGCTAATTGTCCTTGTTGTTTATGTGACATATATTGTTGCAGAACTCAAATATCATATGCATGAGCAAGATTATGATTTCATAGAGATCAATTATAAAATGAAAATGATGTTCAAGCGTGGCTAAGGTACACATTGTTCCTCCACCTTATTACTAAACTTGTTTGTGCAATTGTAAGTTGTATGAATTTCATGATTTTATAAAAAGAAATAGAGTTCAGACTTGAAATGGTTTTATATCAAGTCAAGTTTGTTTGAAAGTGTGATGCTTAAGTACTAAGTTTTCTGATTATCCGAATTACATGATTTAGCGCAAATGTTGGATTATATAAAGTTTAGCATTGATTTCCTAGTCATGGTTTGAGATATATTTATAAGTTTTGGCTTTGGAAAAATAGTTTTATTCGAGGATTCTGAAGCAAAGGTTGCCAGTAATATCAGCTTATATTATACTAAGTTAATCGTGTTTCATATTACAGAATAATTGGTTTCTGAGACCTAATAGAATAAGTTAATCGTGACCCACGTTTTAAGATATTACATGAAAGTCATAAATGGACGTGTGATTATAAGTATTTAAGTAATGACAACATGATTGTCAGTGTAATTGTAGGAGTATTTATAAGTGAGACATTCTGAGCAATTTTGTATGCTTTGGACTATAAATGTATGAAGAGTTTTATTTACAAAATGTATTGAGAAATCGAGCATATTGTAATGGTCAAGTGTTTTGTGATTCAAGTTCGTTATACAATTTCTGGAATATGTCCACAATACAAGATTTTAAACATAGTGGACTAGTGGTTATCAACTTTGAGGAATACGGACTTACTTTTGGAAGAGATATATATATATATATATATATATATATATATATATATATATGGATTTAAAAGTCAGACTATAATACAAGATTTCGAGATATATCTATTATGAGTTTTCCATTATTGAAAAGTGTATGGTTAGAGATTTCATAAGAAACTGTTGTTTGGAGATGTTACATATATAGTACAACTTATGGCTTGCGGAAGATTTAGCTATATGACGTATCTGTGATAATTATTGGACTTGGTCATATATCCTTTGGGATAGTTGATGGAGTGTAAGTTGGTAAGTTATAAAGTAAGCTTTACGATTCCGTTTCTTTTGTGAAGAAGAAAAGTTCATATTAAAATTCAAGCTATACTATTTAGCGGTATCTTTGAAAAATATTTGGAATTGGGTTTTATGAGATTGAACATCTATGTTAGAGTGGTTGTAAGATAAGTTGCTTGTTTGAGGAGTTCTACTGTGGAATGTAAGCTGTTATGTGACGAAGTTAAGTTGGTTAATTAAGGTTGTAGTCAGAAATAAGTTCCGGAGTTTAAACGTCGTTTAGTTGATTAATGGAAATTGTTAGAGGAACGTCATGGATCCTCCAAACATGATGAGCAAGGTGTTTGTAAATCTTGGATAGCATAAATCAAGTACAAATAAAGATGTGAAATCGGATATATAAAAGTTATATTAGTGATATAATCGCTCAAAAGAGATGTGATGGATTGAAGGAGTTGAAAATAGTATAATAAGTCGTATAGTATCTAAGTTGGAAGGAACTATATCCGAAACGGGAGTCTTCTACTATGAGTATTGGACGGGGATAAATAAAAGGGTTTAGAGATACGTACCATCCTCTAACGGAAAGAGTAAGTTAAATAATGGAAAGTGGGAGTAGTATAAATATTTTGAAAAATAGGCTTTGGTGATAGGATTTAATAATATAATAAAGGAGCCAAGATTAATATGAACGTTGAATTCAAATATTTAAATAATATTGTTATGACTTATAAATGAGTTTAAGTATTTGGAATGATAATAAGAAAAAGTAATAAACGGATAGCTGAATAATGGTATAACTATTTCTCACTGGAAAGATGAAATAAGATGTTGAATTATAATAATAATTGTAGATTATAAAATGTGGTATAATATATTGATGGTGACGGAAGTATGAAGTATCGAGGTAATAAAGTCGGGAACCCTAATAACTATATTATGATACTAAGGTTAAAGTAATGAGGTGTTAGTTTAACTATGAGATGTCAGTTCAACTATTTTATAAGACTCTTTGTCATTTGGGCAACTAGAAGTTGGAAGTTCAAGTAAGAGAGTTATAAAAAAAAAAATTTTGAGAGAACCGAGTGTTAGACATCAGATTATGTGAATGGAAGAGTTCATTATAAATTTAAAATATAAGTCCGGACTTCACAAGTTTTTCATTTAAATTACAAATATATGTCCTAGGGTGTTTTATATTATGAGACTAAGTAGATGTGATCTGCATTTCTAAATGTAGGGATATGAGCGATGAAGGTTTAATGTTATAACATTTTGACTTTAGGACGAGTATTCAAGAAGGATAATAAGAGTCCTACTTGGATATGACACCACTATAATATTTAGTATAATTAACACAAGTATAAATATCAAGATCTACTCAGGTTATAAGCCGTATAAGTTGTTAAATAAGATTAGTTGGAAAGATATTTATGAGTAAAGAACTATGTAAAGAAGATATAAAGATTATATAAACCTTGCATTCTATTTTGGGATTCTGATGGAAAAACTATGTTTTGGGATTGAATTATGACTAAAGAATTGGACTATATTTCCTTAAAGTCCGTATTTGAACGGGTTTTAGCAAATGAATTTTATAAAGGGTTGATTATACTGAGTTACTGGAAACTTGAGTATATTATGCAAGCAATTTATTTTGTTTATTAAATACCCGAAAGCAATTATGTTATGAGAATTTGAGAATTATGAATCTGAGTTTTCGAAAATATGAAATTATGGATTATGTATTTGATTATGTTTCTGTGAGGGGAAGAAGCTGCTAGAGCAGTGATGAACAACATTCTGTATTCTGTATATTTTGTATTCTGGGGACATGTCCTGAAAAGTCTAGCAAGCAGTACATAACGAAAGAGGGAGACGTCCCTTGTAAAAGTTCAGAGAATTCGCCTGGAAGGCAACTCTATTCGTGTTCTCTTCCGCAGTAAATAAAATCTGATTTCTGACATAAAATAGAATTTGTATTTGAATATGCAAGCGGTTTCGTGGAAAATTATTTCAAACGTTACTTCTGAGTAATATAATCTTTACTCGTCCAAGTTTATAGAATCTCTGCACGGAATATGGGAATGACTTTCTAAGAAAGTCGCTAAGAGTTAATTTAAGGAGTTATGATACACATATTTAGATTAGAGGTTATTCCTTTTGAGACACGAAAGTGAGAGATATTACTATGTCTTAGAATATGTCAGGATTAATGTTGATTTGGGAGATCGTGTTAGATTCTATGGTTTCTCCAATTGAAAGTATATCCTACTTATTCTGTGAGATATCAATTCAGACTATTATTTTAAACAAGTAACAATCTAAATTATGTTCAAGTACTTTGTTATATGATTCTTCCATTATGACGTTTCTGTTGCTTGATTCCAATTATCTCGTAAGATGATCTTAAAATTTGTAAATACTTTTTAAGCCACCAAAAAGATTTTCTAGTTGGACAGTAAGTACTCAGTTTCGCTGATGTTGTTCTTGGAACCTGTCCTGGTGGGGGAAAGTGTTCAGTGTTAGTTATTTTTGCAGGAAATGTTGAAGCTAACCCTAGTGTGGATAAAGGATCGTTATAAGAGATGATTGTCGGATGAGCAATGGTGGAAATTACATAGTTTAATTTAAAGAACTCTTATGATGCATTATTTCGGAAAACCGGTTTGATCATTTCATGTGAATGTATTTAAACTCTGGAAAGGTTATGTTTCTACTGTAAGATAATGTAATTTGAGGATCATTAAGTGTTAATTATGATTAGTGAATCTTAAGTGTGATTAGCTAGCAGCTCGGAAGTGCGGGTTGTTACACCACCAATCCACCATATCCACCACCCTTACTTAACCACCTTAATCGCCCTCTTCCCGACCATCCATCGAAGCCACCAAGCACCAGCTCCTGGGACCACTAGTCTCCTTCTTTCCTCCCTCCCTTTAGTTTACTCAACCACCAGTCAAATCCATTGAAACCACCTCCCAGCCACCACCCTCAACTCACTTCTTCCGTCTCAAACCCCGGCCTGCTCCCTCCCTCCCCCCTTCTTGATTTCTCTGCCACCAACATAAGCAGCCTCGAAAATCATAGCCACCCACCCTCAAAAACCCAACCACTCACTCGAAACCTAAGACACCAACTCGAAAACCCTAAAAAAATAATCCCATCCACACAAAAAACCAGAAAACCCTAAAAGGAAAATGAGGAAAAGGAAGGGAAGAAGGTGATGGTGGTGGTTGTTATGGGTTATGGAGGGGAAGAAGAAGGAGAGTCAAAAAGAGGAAGGTGACGGCGGTGTTGAGGGTGGTTAAGGTGGTTGTGGTTGTCGGCCATGGAGGAGAATAAGGAGGAGACAAAAAAAAAAAGAATAAAACATGGAAGAAAAAGAAACAAAGAAAAAAGAGAAAAATATTAAAAGGACCAATATAAATGACTCACGTGGCATGGTGACCTGTGTAACATGTTATCAACTGGACATTTTTTTACTAGGGACCAACGAACATAAGAAGATTGTTAAGTCCACATTTTACATTTTATTTGGCGCATTTTGAGGAGTTTGATGTATTTTGTGTAATTAGTTTTAGTAGATTTGTGCTTAAATTGTCGAAATTGAGGAGAATTGTGAAATTATGTGGGTCACACAAGGTCCAAGCAGGATGAGATGGTATGCTTGAAGTGTTTAAGGAAGTAAAGTAATTAACTGAGGCCACGACTCGCGTAACTGGCTGCTGTTCACGAAGAAATGTCGAGAGCATACCATGACTCGCGGTGCCCGGCGCGGATCGCGGTGCTGAGCACGGATCATGGTGAACGCGGGTGGCGATTTACTTAATGTTAGTTTCTCGTTTTTTTTATTTTAGTTAGTATTCAGAGAATATAAATAATTCGGAATGTTTTCTTTAATGGGGGAGACTTATTACATTGTTCTTGGTTTTGGCCCTAGTTGAGTTTTCTTTGCTATTTTGGAGATTGAAGATTGTGTATTCATTGAAGATTTCATATTCATCCCTCCATTCAAGCACTATCAATCAAGTTTTATTCACTGGATTCTCTATGCTTATTTCAATTAAGTTTATTGTTTTTATTTCCATAAGTGGTGAGTAGTCTTTATATCTAAGATTGAGTTGAGCCCTAGTATGGATTGATCACATGATTTTCTTCCAATTCCCATGTTATTGAATTATGTGCTTAAGGTTTGATACGATTGTTTGTGTAGTGAATTTTGCATCATGCTTAGCCCTAATTCTAGATTGTCAATGAAAGTTAGAGTTTAAATTAGGATTTTTGAGCTACTAGATTTTTACTTTATTAGTTGAGTTCATCAACAAAAGTTGGGTCTTGATATATAGAATCTTGTTATTGGTTTAAATTCTCCAATGAAAATAGGTGAGAATTAGAGTTAAGAATTGTTTGATGACATTGGTTCTTTATGCTTCTAATTTATGTGTAAGCCATAAGAATAGGAGACATGCATAATAGTTAGGCCTTTTGTTATCACGATGGTGAGCTTTAGGTGTTGAGGAATGACTAACTATTTAGTTTCGCTTCACAGCTATGCTTTATTACTGAGTTATAAAGGATTGCAAATATCACCTAAGCTATAATTGAATAACTGAGATGTGAGTTTTGTTTTTTGATCAATTCATATATAGTAGTAATCATAGTGTTCAAATATTAGTAGTAATAGCCGTTAATTGTGAAAGCTTGGAATGCGGATATGGATGTAGAGAAGGAAGATTTTCTATCCTTGCCAATTTGGATCCAATTGAAGTTAGGGTTCAAATATTGGGGTGAAAAGTCATTGTTTAAGATTGTTGAACGGATTGGGAATCCTTCCAACGTGATGAAGCAACAAAAAAAAGTGATAAAGTGCAATATGCAAGGGTTCTAGTAGAGGTGCAGTTGACACAGAAGTTCCCTAGTCAGATTTATTTTGTTAATGAACATGATGAGAGAACAATGGTGGATATTCACTATGAATGAAAACCAACTGAGTGTCAATCATGTCATGTCATTGGACATACTACTGTTGAATGTAAGAAAGGTAAGAATAAGAAAGTTGGGTGCAAAGACCACTAGTAGATGTGCCTGTAGTGATTGTGCAAGAGAAGTCTGTAGTAAGGCAGGGAGTTAAGGATGTGATAGATCCAGAGGGGTTTCAGAAGACTTTGAAGCCTATAAGGGTGAGGGTGAATCAGACTAAGCCTACAGACACTAGTAATCTGTTTGGTGCCCCGACAGGTGTTGGCATGGATCCTAATATGGATGAAAATGTGGTGGGAAGGGGGGACCCTTCCACTTCTCATGGATAAGATTCTTTGTTGGAATGTCCGGGGGGTTAATGGTCCAAAAAAGCAAAGAGATGTGAAAGCTTTTATTAATAAACACTCTGTTGGACTTGTTGGCCTCCTGGAGACCAAGGTGAAGGTTGTTCACCTTGGTGAGTTGTATCAGAGGATGTTTGGAGGATAGTGCTTCTCTTCTAATATTAGTCATCATGCTGGAGGGAGAATTTTCTTGGCTTGGAAACCAGGAGTGTTTCAAATGAACATTATTAGAGCAACTAGTCAATTGATGCATTGTTTTGTGTAGCCTGTATGTGGAGTGATTGGTTTTTTGTGCACTTTTGTATATGCTTTTAACCATGATTCTGAAAGGTCAGTTCTATGGGCTGATTTGTGTTCATTGAAGACCCAACAAGCATGGGTTATTTTTGGGGACTTCAATTGTGTTAGAAGTCCAGAAGAAAGAATTAGTGCACCTGTAAGGAGTCAAGAGATAAGGCCTTTTAATGAGTGTTGTGCAGAGTGTAGTTTTGATGACATAAAATGTCCTGGGAGTTTGTACACTTGGAAAAACAAACAACAAGGCTATTCTAGGGTGTACTCTAAAGTAGATAGAGTGTTAGCCAATGGTGAATGGCAATATGTTTACTCTACTGCTAAAGTTCACTTTATGCCAGAGGGTGAGTTCGATCATTCTCCTGCTCTTTTGACTATTTATCCTAGCATGGATTCAGGGAGGAAACCATTTAAGTATTATAATATATGGAAATTTTTTCCACATTATGATACCTTGATTGCCTCTTGCTGGAGAGAGGATGTGAATGGCACCAGAATGTATGGCTTGATCACAAAATTGAAAAGAGTAAAGAAAGAGCTAAGAGAGCTTAATAAAAGGGGATTCAGTGATGTTCAAGCAGAGGATATTCAAGCTTATCATGCTATGATTGAAGCTCAAGATCTTATGCACCAGAATCCAGGGAATGTTGTTTATGCAGATGCTGAGCTAGAAGCTGTACAAAGTTATTAGTTGAAGCACAAGATCTACACAGAATACTTGAAGCAAAAGGCAAAGTTGGATTGGGCCAAGGGAGGTGATGAAAACACAACCTTATTTCATCAAAGTATTAGAGCAAGGAAAATACAGAATCATGCAGGATACTCGAGAAGGGGTTAAGAATGCATTTCTCAATAACTTTCAGCAGTTACTGGGTTATACTCAGCCAAGCAGGAAGAAAGTGCTGCAACATGTTATTCAGAGTGGTCCTGTTATCACAGAAGCTCATAGAAGTGTTTTAAATGCCCCTTTTACAGCTAATGAGGTGAAAGGTGCCTTGTTTTCCATCCCTGGTAACAAAGCACCAGGGCCAGATGGTTTTGTCTCCCAGTTTTACAAAGACAACTGGGATTTGGTGGGGAATGAAGTTGTGGTTGTTGTCCTAGATTTCTTCACTCACAAGAAGCTTTTGAAGGAAGTTAATGCTACTGTGAACACACTTATTCCTAAAAGTAAATGTCCATCTAATGTTAGTGACTTTCGTCCACTTGCTATAATACAATTTATAAGTGTATTACTAAGCTCTTATGCAGCAGATTAAGATTGATTCTCCGATCCCTGATTTGGTTGCTGAAAACCAAGGAGGCTTCATTCATGGTAGATATATTGTGCACAACATAATGATTGTGCAAGATTTAGTGAAGCAATATGGAAGAAGAGCTGCTAAGCCAAGTTGTTTAATGAAGATAGACCTTCAAAAGGCCTATGACACAGTAGATTGGCAATTTTGCATGAGATGTTGGTGCTCTTGGGCTTTCCTAGTCACTTTGTGGAGATCATAATGGAGTGTGTGTCCACACCCAAATTTTCTTGATGATAAATGGTGCTATGAAAGGGTATTTCAGCTCTTCTAGAGGATTAAGGCAAGGAGACCCAATGTCTCCCTTGTTTTTTGTCCTTTGTATGGAGTACCTATCTAGAGTACTTAAATTGATGAGTGACTTAGATCAATTCAAGTTTCATCCTAAGTGCCAGGCAATCAAGTTGACCCATATGTGGTTTGCGGATGACTTAATCATATGTTGTAAAGGTGACTTTCCATCCATTTACCTTTTATTACAAGTCTTTAAGCTTTTTTTCAAACACCTCATGCCTTAAAGCTAACATGAGCAAATCTGATATATATTGTTGTGCCATGAATGAGGCTGACATTCAGAGGGCGGTTAATGTTTCCGGTCTTAAAAGGAGTTCCCTTCCTTTTAAGTACCTTGGGGTCCCATATGTGCCAAGAGAGTTTCTAATGCTCAATGTGAAGTGCTAATTGAGAAAATGGTTACTAGAATCAAGACTTGGAGTTCTAGGAAGTTGTCTTACATGGCTAGACTTCAGTTGATAAACTCAGTGCTAATGAGCTTGCACATATACTGGGCTCAAGTCTATATTCTGCCTATACAAGTGCTTCAGGAAGTTGAGAAAATTTACAGGGCATTTCTTTGGTCTGGTGATGCTTATAATGCAAGGGCAGGATACATAGCTTGGGAAAGACTTTGTTGTGGGAAAGCTAATGTTAATCTGGGGTTTAGAAATGTTAGCATCTGGAATACATCAAGTATGGGCAAATATGTTTGGGCTTTGGCTACTAAGTAAGAGAATGTATGGGTGAAATGGATTCATTCAGTATACTTGATGGATGAAGATTGGTGGGACTACAGTCCAAGGCCCAGTAGGAGTTGGTACTGGAAAAAGATTTGTGCAACAAAGAACATTTTGAAACAGCATTTCAGCAGAGCTGAATTTTATGGCATGAATACATACTCTATCAAAATGGTTTATCAGAGGATTCTAGGCGAAAGTGATCATGTTCACTGGGATCACTTAGTCTAGAATAGGATGAACATCCCTAAGCACAGGTTCATTGCTGGCTAGCAGTTCAAGGCAGACTACAGACAATTGAAAGACTTGTAAGGATAGGGATCATAAACTTAGGCTCATGTATGATCTGTAATGATGCTACAGAGAGCCATGAGCATCTTTTCTTTCATTGATCATTCAGCACAAGATGCTTGCAATTTGTTAAAAGGTGGCTGGGCATTCAAGCTTTGACTGATGATTTGCATAGATTATTGCAATGGATTAAGCAGCACAGATGCTCTAAGTTTAGAAGAAGAGTTTGGTATGCAGGAATTGTTGTTGTCATCTATTTTATATGGCTGGGCAAGAACTCTTCATATTGGAATCAATCTGTTCCAACTGTTAATTCTACTATTACTAGTCTGAAACAAGTAGTCAGAGATAGAATTAGAGTAATTTTACCACAAAAAATTAGTAGGATAGATTACAATTGGTTTATGAGCTTGTAAATGTTGTTAGTGTTTCTTTTGTTGATAATTGTATAGTGCGTTTTGCTGTCCTTGAGGTGAGGAGTCCAACCTAGTTGGTTTGCTCACTCTTGCCCTTGCTTAGGTTGTTTGGTTGGTTTTTTGGAGTGATTAAATCATAGTGTTTTAATTATCATATTCATCATAATTTGGCATCTTCTATTATTAGTTTACCTTTTAGTTACATATATAGACTGTTCTTGGTTTTTTAATTGTGTAGCTATTTCATGGTATAGTTACAACTAGTGTTTAATTTTGCACCTCTCTGAGTTCGACATGTATGTGCTACGGCACCGTTTACTTGCAGTATTAGAATAAAACCCTAACAAAGACGAATCACAAACCTGCAATCATTTAAAAATAATCCTAATTTGGAATTAATCTCAAAAGACGACCCAAACTTGAGATTTATCGCGACAACGTTTTCAAAAGAAAAAGGTCAACTTCTTCTTCTATTTATTCCACTTGAGACCAAACTGAAGAGCAATAATGCATAGTGCAATCCTAAAATAAAACAAACGTAAACATAAAGATCCACTACTTACCATGATCTCAACCATCTATGACCCACTACTAGTTATTAGTGGAATACATAACCACCACATTTGACTTTATTATAAAATAGGCATGTGTTCTTACACTGTTACACATAAGGAACGAAATACTTTAAATCATCATCCAACAACTTTGACATTTTAATCATGGACAAATTACGCGCTGGCTAATTGGATATCGTCTCAGATTTTGTAACTTGATCAAGCAATTGGTCCATATAGGTAGTGGCAAACATGCGTAGCTCGTTTACATCGCCTCTTGCGGAGAAACGCTGGAGCGCATGGGAAAGCTCGGAAGCAAGAGCAAACCTACGTCCTAGCGTTTCAAAACTTCCTAGAGATTCCATAAACTCTAAGCACTTATCCACCTCATATTGCAACCCCCGTATTTTCGGGTGTGATTTATCTAGATTGGTGTGCTCGAGATTTTTTTTTGCTTCATAGAGCTTAAACTTAGCGTCGTCCAACATCTCGTTGTCGGCCATTTGCCGGGCCTCTTTTATATTTTCTGCAGTGTGTTGACGTGCCACTTCCATTAACACCTCTGGACTATCTTTTGTCATGGGTAACTCACCATGTCTTATGGCAAGAATTGTCGGAGATAGTTGACTACATTTGTCATGACTAGGTGATCTGCAAACATGATAAGAATATATAATGTTATCCTGGAAAAAAAAAAAAAACAGCACGATTTTTTTTAATCTATCTTAACAATTGTCAAAGAATATATGTACATCTTACAATATACTTGTACATACTAAAAAGTATCTTAATATATTTAAAAACCATATTTACACATCTAAGATTTATTTCGTGTCTAGCACATCAAAAATCTACATTGCACATTATAGTTTCTATTTTACATATAAAAAGTAAGTTCATATATCCAAAAACTATATAATTCAGTTTGTATTTTGGTTGTATAAACATTGGATGGAGAGGAGGGGAATAGCCGGCGCACCCTGTGCGACCAGGCAAGTCCCCCAAAAAATATATAAGATCTTTAAGAATATAGTATATGTTCTTATTGCTATGGATTGAAGACAAAATTGATTTGGATAGTAAGTGAAAGGGCCCAAAATATTACAGGTCCAGTGGTCGAATTTTTTTTTTTTTTTTTTTTTTGACAACAAGTGGTCGAAGCTAGGTCATGTATTTTCTAAAAGCATCACAATATTAAGCTTTGGCTTTTGATTTCTATCACGTTTCCTTCGTTCTTTTTCTCTTCCCTCATCTTTTCATCTTAGCTCATCAATGCTCCCATAGCCATTAATACTTCATCTTTTGCAAAAATAAGTTCTTTGAAATTGAATAGCCCCCTTAAATCTGATATTCTCAATATAGTTTAGTGAAGTTTTTTAATTAGTAAAATCATCCTTTTTTTAAAGAAAAATTAACCCTTAAGGTCCTAATTATTGATTATTCTCTGGAGAACTCAACTACGACATCTTGTAACTTTTACCCATTTTATTGTTGTGATGATCAAACTTAATACTATTGTGATGATGGGAGTACTAATCTTGTCAGACGATTTTTAGTGGGAAAACTAGTTTTTTTTGCCCGGGCGATGCCTCGGGTCAGTTACAATAAACTAATATGTTATTATTTTTAAATTTTATAAATTATTTTGCTACTTTTCGTATTTTTTGTTCATTAAGAAATTGAAAAATTCACGTCACAACGTGATAAATAAAGAAAAATTGAAAGGTTTGAGTTTGAAAACAATACCTTAAAAGGAATTGTGGTAAGAGAATATGACATCAATATTCTCTTGTAAGTTACGTAATAAGAGTGTTAGATATGTATATACTTGTTCAAGTCTTTTTAGTTAAGTATACTTATTACAAGACTTTATCATATTTTATTTGAAACATTAGACAACAAATTCATAGTGTATTGATGGTTAAGCTCTAACTTTTCATTTCAAATGTCACGTGTTCGATACCTTGCACTTACACATTTCTTTTTTTAAAGTGAGGAGTACACATAGACATAAAGCATTTGCATTAGAAAGTTGAGGAGAGTGCCACGTGGCACATAAGCTTTCTTTCGCACGCCTTTTAATATATTTGTATAGATGTTGAACGAATAAAGTATGTTGCTAAATGAAAGATGGGTTTAGTCGTTTAGAGGAGTGGGAAGAAGAGAACCAGGTTAGAGGAAATGAAAAATGGTTCATTTTCCATGTTATGTGACGATTTAATGAAGTCATGTGACATGTAAGATGTAAGTCTGTAACCCACTATGACATGTTGGTTACGTGCTGATCCAATAAAAGTCATAAGTGGTCATAGTTGGGTCCTTAAGAAAATGATTAATAGTTGGGATATATAAAAGACAATGACTCATAATTTGGATCTCCAGTGTCAATAAAAACTGATATTTAAGGGCCCTTTTATGAATATGCACGAGGCCCCTTATCCTCAACCATGTTTTGATATACAAAATACAAAATAGATTATGGATGTACAAAAAAAATTAGAATGTGCAAATACAATATAGATTTTTGATGTGCGATATATATCAAAAATATACATAGATGTGCAAATATAATTTTGGATATAAAAGTACTTTTTTGAATACAAAAATAGCTATTAGATGTACACATTCATTGACAATTGTTAGGATAAAGAAATATTTATAAAAATTGTTTGCAAAGCGAACAGTTTGCCAAATAGTTGGGTTCTCGAAAAAACATAATATTTGAAAAAATTTACAGGAATCCACTTAAAATATTTTTGACAATTGACAATCAGTAGTACTACTAGGGATGACAATTGGGCGGGGCGGGTGCGGAGGATGGTACCTCCACACCCGCACCCGCATGAAATTCTCATCCCCATCCTCGCCCCACCACCCATTGCGGGGGAAAATTCCAGACCCATCCCCGTCCCACCAAGTACGTATTTAAACCCATCACCGCCCCACCACCCGTGTGGGTACCCGCACACACTTCATACCCACATCATACCTACTTCATCCTCGTTCCATCACCCGCATGGGTACCGCACCCGCTTCGCACCGGTGTCATACCCACATATTTATATTTTACAAGATACAATTATTAATAATATAAGTATATAGATAGAATTTTACTAATAAATATGCGGGGCGGGCGAGGGTGGAGCGGGTATAGCATAAAATCCACACCCGCTCGACCACCCATTGCAGGTACGATTTTAATCCCCATCCTCTCCCCATCCCCGCCCTACTTGGGCGGGGATGGGGCGGGTCTCCTACTTGACCCGCCCCACCGCCATTCCTGAGTACTACTTGTGATGAATCTAACAAATAATGTTAGGGAAAAATATAATATTTTTCTAATATCAAAATTTTTGGATATCCTCATACAATCGTAAGAACTTTTTTTCCTTCAGAGGAATACAAATAGCTTATGGCAAATTGCATGTTCAAATGTACTAGTATAAAATCATAAATAGCAATAATTATTAATTTAGACACCTGTTTATATAAGAAAGTGAAATCTGATTAGAGATATAGTATTATTGTTTGTGATGGATGTTTTTATGATGATTTTTTGAAAAAAAGGCTACTGTAATAATTGAATGTGAGCCACATATTGCTCCACATCAGGATTAGGTATATATATAATGGATGACGTTAAATATGGTATCTTTCTTTTTTTTGTATTTGTGTTTTAGGAAGTTTATATTATACAAAAAAGTTATGGATAACTTCCAGAATTGTATCTATTAAATTGAAATTAATTAATGTATTCAATATTTATGATTTACGAACTTATACACTACAAATGTACAATACAAGACATTATATTGTGTAATATACGATGTTTTTTCATTGTATAAATAACAAAATTAAATCTTATAATATACAAAATTAGGCTTTATAATATATATTTATTTATGATAATGTTATTTGCAGTCCGTATTACTGTATACCATATGTATTTATACCCCTTTTTTCCTCCCTCCTCTACTTCTTCTTCCATAGCCACCACCCATTCAGCCACGGCTGCCACCCCGGCCCCCCACCAGCCCCCCATCCTGGCCCCACCCGGCAGCCCCCCCCCCCCACCCCTGCAGCCCCCAACCCCGCCCCACCCCCCACCCTTGCAGCCCCCATCCCCACCCCACCGGCAGCCCCCCACCCCCACCCTTGCGGCCCCCCACCCGGCCCCACCAACAGCCCCCAACCCCTTCGCCCCTCCTCCTTCTCCTCTTCCTTCGTCCCTACGTCCCCCGCCGTCGCCCACCCTTCCAGCGCCAACCCCCGCAAGCCGCGGCCCACTAGGGATGGCAGTAGGGCGGGTCAAGTAGGAGACCGCCCCATCCCCCCCAGTGGGGCGGGGATAGGTCTAGGTTTGGCGGGGATGGGGTCGGGGATGGGGATTAAAATCATACCCGCATGGGTGGTGGAGCGGGTGTGAATATTATGTTAGACCCGCCCCATCCCCGCCCGCCCGCCTTATCTCCGCCCCCACCCCCGCCCCTCCCCGCATATTTATTCTTAAAATTCTATTTGTATACTTATATTATTAATAATTTTATCATGCAAAATATAAATATGTGGGTATGACGAGTGCGGATACTCCACGCGTGGTGGGGTGGGGATGAAGTGTGAAGACGACGCGGATGTGGGTACCCATGCCGGGTGGTGGGGTGGGATGGGTATAAATACGTGCCTGGTGGGGTGGGGATGAGTCTGGATTTTCCCCCCGCAATGGGTGGTGGGGCGGGGATGGGAATGGGAAATTTATGCGGGTGCGGGTGAGGATACCATCCTCCGCACCCACCCCGCCCAATTGCCACCCCTAAGCCCCACCCACCCCACCGTCCTCACCATTGTTTACCATTACCTTCCTCACTATTGCTTCCCAACTCCAACAATCAATCTGACATAAATCGGCAACGAATTGATAACCTATTGTATCATCATCCACAATTAGACCAAAAACATTTGACGAAGAAGACAATGTTCAGCTCTTCGTCGAACCCATCTCGAAAACTGAGCCAAACCCACCTCAATTCTCCTATAGTTTTTTCCAAAATTGGAGAATTTTTGAATTTGGGTTTTATTCAATATTTTATTGATGAGAATTTGATGAATCGACCACATTTAAAAGGTGGGTATATCTTTTGCTGTTGAATATTCTGGAGAAAGTGACGGCAGGAGAGAGATTAGAGAAAGAGGGGGCCGGGGGTACTGGTTTTTTGCTTGGGAGTGATGGTGTTGGCTGATAACACGATTGTTCCTTGGTAGTGGTAGGGGAAGCACATGGAGGTCGGGTTTGTGGAGTTGGGAAGCAATGGTGAGGAAGGTAATGTAATGGTATGTTATTCCTGGAAACAAAATCGTATAACTTATCCATAAATTATTCCTGAAACAAAATAATATAATTTAATATACTACCTCCGTTTTTTATTATGTGTAACGATTTGACATAAAGTAGAGAGAGAAAATGTCTAATCATTGCAAATAATAGAAAACGGAGGTAGTATATAATTTTGATATAAACTGCCAAAAATACCTATATAAAGAATAAGAAAGATTTATCCATAACTATATTAATATAAATAAACTATTGATGATGTGGAGGAATTTGTGGCTGTCATTCCTTTCTTACAGTAGCCTTTTTTTTTAAGAAAGCTATTGTAAAATTTTCCGTTTGTGAGATTGAAGATAAATTTTTTCGCGTTAAGAGTTGCTCGCTTTCTTTATCTAGAAATTGTCTCCACGTACCTCGTACATTACTCGCCATGGCCAGAATATCTATAGCTCAGACGAAAGCAAGTCAACCAAATTCTTTGCCTGAGAAAAAGAATAGACCTAGTCCTGATTCTTCAGCGAAGAAGATTAAGTCCATTGATTCAATAATGGAACTTTCGACATTAGACATTGATAATGAAACAAATCATTCAGGAGGAGGTCCTATCACCTCGATCTTCTATGAGATCCTTACAGCAGCAATCAGAACTTAAATGATCTTCTCAGATTGGTTGGAATCACTCCAATAAATTAAGAAGAAATCGCACGAACAGAGTAAAAAAATGACGATTATAGAATGTACTAAATTTATTCCTAGTTTGTTTGATTCAATTCAAAATAGTGAAAATGTGAGTGGTTGTGATGAAAAACAAGTAGTTCAAATGCTGATATGAATAAATGCACGGATCAACCTAGAATTTCAAATAATGTGGTGAAAATTAGAATGGATGACATTCAAACTGAAATCGGTTTTGGAATTCCGCACTATGTTGTTATGGAATTGGTGTGGACGATCCACCTGCTCATGTAATGAAAGGTCTTGTAAGGAGAATATGGAGATCACAGGAGGTGGATAAAGTTGACGTAGTTAAACCAGGGATCTTTGGGGTAAGGTTTGAATCCATGGAGAAGATAGATTCAATTTTGGCGGATATTAAGCTTTTCTTTGATAACAAGCCTGTTATCATGAAGGCATGGAATTCTCGGGTTGATATACAGAAGGAGGTGATTAAAAAATGTTCCAACATGGGTTCAATTGAAGCTTGGCTTTAAGTACTGGGGGAGTAATGTATATTCAAAATTGTCGGTTCATGGGGGAATCCAATTAAGCTAAATTAGTGTACACAAGAGGCAGAAGGTGCAGTATGCAAGGATGATGATTGAAGTGCAAATCGATCAACAATTCCTTGATCAAATTGAATTCATAAATGAATTTGATCAAAGGGTGAGTGTTTATGTTACTTATGAGTGGAACCCACTCTGTTTGGTAAGTGCGAAGGCATGGAACAAACATACACAAGCTGAATGTAAAAAACAGGCTAGGAAGCAGATAATGGAAGCCAAAACTAGTTACCAAGCCTATTGTGCACTCAAGAGAGCTAGCTATTATGGTGTCTAAGGAGCTAGAGTTTCAGATGGTCAAGAAGCATATTTTTGATGCATTGGTTGATAATGAGATTCAAGAGGAGGGGGATCTAGAGAGTGTGGTGGAAAGGGTGGAGATAGTTGCTGGTCATGAATTTGGGAGATGAAAACCTCCTGAAGGCAATGGATAGAATCATTTGTTAGAATGTCAGGGGGATTAATCATGCCCATAAGCAAAAAGATGTGAGGAAGTTCCTTAACATTAGAACAATTGGGATGGTTAGTCTCCTTGAGACCAAGGTAAAGGCTTGCAATATGGGTAGCCTCTACATGAATGTTTTACCTGGTTGGTGTTACTCTTTCAGCTCAACTTTTCATAAGGGGGGGAGAATTATCTTAGCTTGGAATCCTCGAATTTTTGTTGTTAATATGTTTGTTGTTTCAAGCCAAATCATTTATTGTAGAGTTGCTACTAGGACTGGAAATGAGGTGTTCTTTTGTACTTTTTTGTATTGTTTTAATGATGCTCAAGGGAGAATGATGCCTGTAAGGATTTGGAAGAGGTTGCTGAGCAATGCCATGGGACTTGGATGTTGGTTGGAGATTTCAACTGTGTATTGAATTTGAATGAGAGAATTGAATCTGCTGTGAGGGCTTATATAATGCTCTTAGAATTTGTATGACAAATTGTGGTTTAAAGGACCTTGCAAATGCTAGGCGTTTTTACACTTGGAACAATAAACATAATGGTGAAGGAAGGGTGGTTTGTAAGCTAGATAAAGTTATGGTGAATGATGAATAATGGCAAGCTAAGAATCCTACTGCTGTTGCCCTGGAAGAAGCTTTAATTTGATCATTCCCCTATGGTGGTGAACATCTATTCTTGGGCTGAGGTGGATAAAAGGCCTTTCAAGTATTTCACAATGTGGAGCACTGGTAGCTGTTATAATAACATTATCTCATAGTGTTGGAGTAGGCAGGTTAATGGAATTCCTATGTTTAGCGTGGTTTAGAAAATGAAGAAAATCAAAAGTTGCTTTAAAGAAACAAAATGCAGTCTGTTTTTGTGGGATCCATTGTGCTAATCAAGCTGCTGCAATGGAGCTTATAGGGTGTCAGAATTCTCTATAGGCTCAGCCTAGCAATGTTGCGCTAAATCATGTTGCTGAAAAGAGAGGCTGCACAAAAATATAAGCAACTGCATAGCAAATATGTCTTTTTTTGGCTAAAAAGGCTATATCAGCATGGTGTAAAGAGGGTGATGAGAATTCAGCTATGTTTCATCATTCCATCAAAGCTAGAAGAATTCAAAACACAATCTATGCCATTCATTACTGAGATGGGAACTGGAAGGAGAATATTGATGAGGTTAATGAAACTTCTCTTGACTACTATAAGCTGCTGATGGGAATTCCCCTCCAAAACAGAATAAAAGTGAGAAGGGAGGTAGTGAGCATGGGTCTTGTGATTAATAAGGAGTAAGTTGTGATGCTAGATAGACCTTTCACAGCCGATGAGGTCCAAAGTGCCTTGTTTTCCATTCATGGTATAAAGCACCAGTGCTGATGGTTTTGGAACTCACCTTTTTAAAGATCTTGGCATATTATTGGAGTAGAAGTGACAAGTGCCATACTTAATTCATTTGCTACTGGTAAGCTCGTAACTGAACTCAATTCTACCATTCTTACTTTGATTCCTAAAGTAAGTTGTCCTTAGTGTTGTGGAGTAGCAATATGTTGTATAAGTGCATTACAAAGTTGCTTTATAGTAGGCTGAAAATGGCGTTGCCTGATCTTACTATTGAGAACCAAGGAGCTTTTCTGTATGAGAGATCCAATATTCACAATGTAATGGCGTGTCAGGATTTAATGGGTACCTATGGGAGGAAGAATGTCAGCTAGGTCTATAATGAAGCTTGACATGAAGAAGGCTTACGATACCATATATGATTTTTTGCAAGAAATGATGGAAGAATTACGATGCCATATGTGAGAACTCCAAAGTTTACTTTAATGATTAATGGCTTTCTTCATGGCTACTTTGCTTCCAAAAGAGGATTGAGATAAGGAGATTATATCTCTCCCATTTTTTTTGTTATTTGCATGGATTATGTGTCATGGGTTTTTAAGAAAATGAGTGAATGGTCTTCTTTGAAGTATCATCCTAGATGCAAGGCTCTCAAACTCACGCACCTTGTTATTGCTGATGATGTAATTTTGTATTGTGGGGCAGAGTTTTCTTCTATCTACTTTATGTTTCAAGCCTTCAAGCTATTTTATGAATCTTCAAGTCTATGTATCGATGAGAACAAGTCTGATCATTATAGTGCTAACATGGCACCAGATGTGATCCAAAGAGTGAAAGATGTCTCTGATTTTACACATAGTAAATTGTCATTCAAGTACTTAGGGGTGCCTATACGTGCTAAAAGGGTCTCAGTGGCTGAACATGGAGTTTAGCAGGTAAGATGTGTAGTGGAATCAACGTGTGGAGCAGTAGGAACCTCTCTTATGCATGTGGAGTGCAATTGATCAATTCAAACCTTCTAAGCATACATGTCTACTAGGCATAGATATTTATACTTCCTAGGAGTATATTGCAGGAGATAGAGATGGTATGTAAAGCATTTCTAAGGAGTGGATCCTACTAAAGTTCCAAGCCATTGAATATAAAGTAGGAGGAGCTGTGCACTCCCAAATCTGCAGGGGGACTTAGCATTAGGAGAATAAAGAAGTGGAACAAGGCTACAGTGGCCAAGTATGTATGGGCCATTGCAATAAAGCTGGATAACTTGTGGATTAAATAGATCCACTCAGTCTATGTGAAAGAGGATAATTGGTGACAGTACATGCCACTAAAGGCTTGCAGCTGGAATTGGAAGCAACTTTCCAGTGTCAAAGAAGAACTTAAGTCTCATGTGTCATTGCATTGCAAGAGCTTGACTGGTAGGAGGAACGGAGAAGGTGCATTGGGATAAATATATATGGAACGGATTAGCTACTCCAAAGCACATAATCATTAGCTGGTTGGTTATGAAAGGAAAGCTCAGATAGATTGCATAATATAGGGGTTATAGAGGATGTCGTTTGTCAGATATGGTGTGTGTGAGAACTGTACATCATTAAGAGTCATGAGCATTTGTTTTTCCAGTGTGATTATGCCAAGAAGTGTCTCGATCAGATATGTGTGTGGATGAGAGTCAATAGCAGTCAGTTCTTTTAAAGAAAGAATCATCATTTTCTACTGAGGAGCAAAATAACAAGCTCTCAAAAAATAGCTTCATCAAGGGTAGGGGGGCGGACATCAATCTTGTAGTTGCATCTGAAATCCTCCATTCAATGAATAGGAAAAAAGGAAAATGGGGTTGGTTTGCCCTTAAAATTGACCTTGAGAAGGCTTATGATAGAGTTGAGTGGAGTTTTGTGAGAGAATGTCTTTTAGCCTGTCAAATTAGTCTCGCCTCCGCTAACTTCATTATGGACTGTGTCTCAAAGGCCTCGTCGGCTGTTCTCATTAACGGGAGGAGAACTGATACTTTCTCTCACACCAGGGGCCTTCGCCAAGGAGATCCTATGTCCCCTTACCTGTTCAATATTTGTCTCGAGGCTCTTTCTAAAGCCATTCTGACGAGATGTGATATGAAGGAATGGACCCCCTTCTGGGTCGGGAGTAAGAAAGTTCCCATTTCCCACCTCCTTTTCGCAGATGACCTACTGCTGTTTGGTCGGGTCGATGAAGACACGGCCTTTGCAGTTCGCCAAACGCTTGATATTTTTTGTAAAGTTTCGGGGCAGAAAGTAAATGAACTTAAGAGCAAACTTATCTTTTCCCCAAACACGAATTCAGACCATAAAAACCTGTTCCAACAGACCATCAATGTGGAGGAAAGTACTAATTTGGGCTCTTACTTGGGTCTTCCCATCTCGCATAAACGCCCCACTAGGTCCCAACTTCAATTCGTTGTGGACAAGGTGAGGCATAAACTAGCAATGTGGAAAACTAAATTCCTAACCAAAGCGAGTCGTCTCTGCCTAATTAAGTCCATTCTCTCTACCATCCCAGCCTATTATATGCAAGCCACTTTTTTCCCGGCGGCAACGCATAAGGATTTGGATAGGATTTGTAATAACTTCCTTTGGGGGGACTCCGGTGAGAGTAGGAAAATCCATTTAGTGGGGAAGGATAAATCTTTTTTACCCAAAGAGTGTGGAGGTCTGGGCATTCGATCTCAAAATCTTATTAACCATGCGTACATGGCAAAACTAGGGTGGAAAGTTTCTCAGGGTCCTTCTAACCTAGCCCAGGAGTGTATTCGATCTAAGTATATCCACAAAGACCATGCAACCAAGTTTCAAAATGGCTCCCATGCTTGGAAAGACATTGGGCGCGGGTGGGATCTATTTACAGACAATAGCATATGGACATTAGGAAATGGACAGAATATTAGTTTTTGGAAGGACAATTGGCTAGGCATTGGTACTCTGAGAGAGGCCATCCAGGGACCATTGATGGAATGGGAGGAGAATATGAGGGTGAGTGAAGTAGTTGAGGGGGGTTCTTGGGCCCTTGAGAGGATATCTTACCATCTCCCCACCATAATTCAGGATAGAATCTATAGCATGCCCCCCCGGAGGGAAGGAAGGTGGACCTCCTTGTCTCTAGTTTTGTCAACAACATGGGCTTCTCTCTTAGTCAAGCTTATAAAGCGCTTATCTCAACACATGTTGTCAATATAGATTGGATTTGGAAGCACAAGATGGAACCTAAACTTAAGATCTTCTTTTGGCTACTCTGGTGGGATAGAATCCCTCATAAGAGTCTCATCTCAGTATGTCACATTTCATCCGACTCCAGTTGTCCTAGATGCTCCCATCCTTATGAAAACTCTTCTCATGTGCTTAAAACCTGTCCGGACTCCTGTAATGTCTGGAAAGAGGCTAGTCCTATTTTTCCTTGGATTGAAGATTTTCGTGAGTGGCTTAGATATAACCTTCAGATTGACTACCATTATAAAGGGCTTCAGTGGGGGGATATCTTCCCTTACATCTGTCATGAACTGTGGAAAAACCGGAATAACTGTAGCTTTCACCTGGCCAAGCCTGCTAGCACCGCTCTTATCCTTCAAAGGGCTTCGAACCTTAATTTAGAGTGGCTCCGAATCTCAAACTCCCAAATTCAATCTATAGGGCCCAGGGCCCTGACTCCTCCTGCGTTTCCTCCGAGTATCCTTATCCTTGTTGATGCATCATTTGTCCATAGGGCCCAGCCCATTGGTTCAGGGGGGTGGTTAGAGATCAAAATGGGAGGTGGATTTTGGGTTTTGAAAGGCAATCATTTGCATTAGACATCCTCATGTCGGAGATCATGGCTATATATGATGGGTTATGTGTTGCTTTAGAGTACAAGTTCACTAAGGCCATGTTGTATACAGATAGTAGAAGGGCGCTTGCATTGTTAAACTCTAACAATGGGATTGCTAATATATATTCAAGCTTGTTGTCTAATTGCAGAAAGTTATGGAAACAACTCCCGGAAGTGAAGATTGACTACTGCAATCGGGTGTACAACTGTACGGCAGATATGCTTGCCAAACATAGTAGGCGGATGGATTGTAATAGCAATGTAACTAGGACTTTTCCCTCCCCCCTAGTTACTGTAAGGATTTTTATATTTCGGATTGTATGAACCTTTTTAATATGGTAATTTGATTTGGTTGCGTTGATCACCAAAAAAAAAAGGAAAGTCATTTATGCAGTTATGTTGCCAATGGTCTACCTCTTTTGGGGGGCTAGGGATGAGACTATTTGGAATGGGGTTGTATGGAGGCTTGGGAAGATTTTTAGCAGCTTCAACGTAACATTGTACTGAGAATAGGTGTTGTAATGCCAAAAACAGTAGCTGAAAGAGATATAATATAGTGGGAAAGTATCAAAAACAGAATAGTATAGCTTGTGTTCTAGCCTTGCTTGTTGGCTAATTAGATTGTAAATTGTTTTTAGTGTGAATACATACTTAGAGACATAAAGATGGAAAATTAAACTTTGAAACAAGAAATACGTAATAACTAGTTTTTAAGCCGATGCTATGCCCCGGGTGCTTATATATTTCATTTATTAGTATTTTATATTGAAATTATAACACCAAATATTACTTGGTTTAGTGGTTAAGACATTAGTACACACGCTTGAGGTTATGAGATCAAATCTTATAATATGCATAATCTAATTTTTTTATTGTATGTGGAGTACATGAAGTCAAAACTCTAACGGCCCGTTTAGTAGAGGGTAATAAATGATGGGAATGGGAATGAATTTTATGTGTAATGTTACAAGGAAAGCACCCTTAAAATTTCCATGGGGAGGCACTTTCAACCCCCAAGTTTGTGTTTTTTTATCCATGAGAAAACAATTTCACCCCTAATCATGTGTTTTTTCCTCCAAGGGGAAATAACTTTCATTACTACTCATCACCACCTTCAAGGTGGTATTGGGTGGGAATGAAAATTTAAGAAGAAAAGTAGACACATTAGGATAAATTAGCATTACCATGGGAATGAACAATGATTTTCTTCGCAAATTTACACACAAATTCATTCCCATTACCACCATTTATAACCAAGTACCAAACGGGCCGTAAGGGGTAGCGCCATTTTTATTGTATGTGGTGTACATGAAGTCAAAACTCTAAAGGGTAGCGCCACGTGACACAGTTCCTTGTTGACGAACACCTTTTAATATATTAGTATAGATTAAATAATACTATACACCTTACTTAATCTCTCAACCAAAAAAAAAAAACAAAAAAACTTACTTGAAGGAGCACGTGAGTTTGAGAACGTGCACTAGTTTTCGCTCTACCACCTCGTCAAGAACAAGATCCACTAAGACGCTTCGTTTCTCTTCACCGTAGAGATTGCCAAATGAAATAGTTAAAGATTCACCGAAAAAATCCCAAGATTGCAGATAATTACCTGCAGACACCTTCTCGATTTTTGATTTTTGTTTTCTGATGGTTAGCGTTAAGTCTTGAACCGCCACCGTTAGAAGCCCAGCCAAGCATTGGGAAACTGCAATGGTCAAGTTCGTTGTTTTCACATTTTCAATATCAACAATTGAGAATGTTCCTCCCTTACTCCTCTCAGCAATGTTTTGGAGTACCTACAAGTATGAAAATGCAGTGCGTACATACAGCTGATTTAGAATTTGAAAATTATTCCACTTTTAAGTTTTACATTTATTCTTTATACAAGAAACTAAATGGGATAGTTACCTTGGCATGGTATTCTTGGCCCAAGCCGAAAACGAATACAGGCACATTATCAACGGCAACCTGGCTACCATCTAAATGATAAGGATTTGGGTCACCTTCCGACACAAGCATGATGGCAGCCACACGTCCCGTGGTGAGCTCTTCGTTCGTTCCATCGGACAAAAGCACTTGTACGGCCTCATTTAGACCAGCAGTAATGTTGCTTCCCATGCTAGCCTCTATTCTATCGACCAGACCTTCAACTTCGGTTTTAGCTTCTGAAGTCATTGGGCGCAACGAGTACAATCTACTAGCTTCACGTGAAAATATGACAATTGACAGACGATCTAGATGGTTAAGTTTCTTAATCAAGAATTTGGTTGTGGATTTCATATGTTCCAACTTGTTGTCTTCATCCATACTCTCGCTCACATCTAACACCATGACTATATCCAGCCCGTACCTACTCTTACCAGCATCTTTTCCCGTTATCTCGACCAACACCTTGAGCTTTTCTCTTTCCAGTTGTGTGTCTCGGTGCTTGATATAGGTCGCATTGAGTTTTAGAGCTGTAGAAAATCAGATCAGTTATAAGCAAATCAACATAAGGAAATCAGATCAGTTATACGAAAATCAACATAAGGAAAAAGAGTTCTCAGAAGTGGAGTTGTTCCTAAAAAGTTTGCACCCCTTTGATCATTTTTCGGTTGTCACTGTTTTTTTTTTTTTTTGCCTTTTTTTGCAATACAAGCTTTCTGACTTCCCAAAAAAGAAAAAAAAAAGACGTAAAATGTTGTACATATGGGTGCTAATGAGCTAGGGTGGCTTGCAAACTATTCGAGTTTGGCTCGGTCAAAGCTCGGCTCGAAAGGGCTCGACTCGAGTTCAAGTTCGGCTCGAGACCTTAACGAGTTGAGCCTGAGCCTAGTGGAGTTCGGCTCGAAAACTCGCAAACATGTTCGAAAAGGTTTAAAGTAAATATTTTATACATTGATTTTTAATCCAACTTGGATTTCCACTAAAAAAAACCATAAGGCCCAGTTTGAAGCCCACTTCAAAAATACAAACTAGATAAAAAATTTCAGCCCAAGGGTTTTTGGAAAAAGTTAACGGCTTTGACATTTGGAGGACACCCTAAGTAGGTTGCAAAAAGATTAGAGAAACAGTCGTTTAAACTTCAAGCTAAGCCTTCAAGGGTTCTCGAAAAACCCTAGCTCTCGAATTTCCAGTTGAACAATTCTCCAGCTTCGCACACTTAACGGCTTGATGTTGGTCTTGGGCGGCGAGCAGCGTGGTCCTCGGCGGCGAGCAACGTGTTCTTCGGCGGCAAGCAGGTGGTCTTCGGCGGCGAGCTCGGTCCTTTCCAATCTGGAGCCGAGCTGAGCCTGGCCAGGTTCGGTCTCGGCTCAGCTCGTTAATACCCCTACTTGTACAAAAGAGATGTACAACATGATAGAATTTTGGGGTACACCCGAAAAATGTAATAAATCCTAAAATACAACTTTACAGCTTCAAAATTACACAGGATAATTTAAAATTGGACATGGTATTTTTGGTGGGAGACGCCTCAACTACACAACTTGTATTTAATGTGAGCACTACGAATCTTTGTGAGAGCTCACGTCTTTCCCTCTAATTTTAATGAGTACTTTGTTTTGGTGAAAACTTTAGTGAGTACTTCCCTTAACAAAATTCTTGTGAGAGAACTCATGATATTCGACACCGTCATTTTTGGGAGCTCTTATAAATTTGGTATAACATTTTTGTTTCTACTCTCCTCAACCAAATTCATCCTTATTAGATAACTTGCATTATGTCGGTTCCCGTTTACTGGAGTTTGTCATCTTCCACTTTCATACAATGGCTCTGTTTGGGGAAGCATTTTAGCTACCTTAAATGATAAGGTGCTAACATATTTTAGGTGCTAAAATGATTAGTAGTGTTTGGGGAGCACCTAAAATAAAATTTCAGGTGGTTAAAATGACTTATATGATAAGTTAAAATTTTCAACTTTTCAAAATCAGGTGACTGAAATTTTAGAAAATCTTTCCAAAATTTTGACAACGACTAATTTCGCCAAAATAATTTATCAACTTAATCAACTAACTTTGCCAAACAGTGAAAGTAATCAGTCACCTTATCGGCCCAAAGACCTTATCAGTTTCAGCTTTATCTTATCAGTTTCAGTTAACTTATCAGTTTCAGTTTATTTTCAGCTAGTATTGCCAAACAGAGCCAATATTTTCAATAATTTAGGCTGACATCTTGCCACATCAACCAACTACTAGATTTTTCTTTATGTGTCTATTGAAGTTAGAGTATGATATTAGACACAAACATATTGAATCTTGTTAGATATGTCTTGTCACTTCCTTCATATTAATTCACACTCTTTTTTATTGGGTTTTGTGATTAACACGTAGGGAAAAATTACAGTCATATAGATTTTTGTTAGATATGTCTTGACATATATTTTTAAATTTTTACTTATAGAAAATTATATTAGGAAACATTCACCTTATTTTCATTCATTTACAGAAATAAGTTCTAATAAATCTTTATAAGTATAATAAGGTCTAATAAGTTCATATAGGTTCAGATAAGTTCAGTTTAGCAAAAATAAGGTTTTGACATACTCACAAAATAAGGTATAATAAGTTCAAATAAGTTCATATAAGGTCTAATAAGGATTAATAAAGTTAATAAGTTCTGATAATTTCAGATAAAACAAAGATAAGTTGAACGGGTCCTTAATAGTTGAAATTATGCATTAGCAAACGTGTCGAGAAAAGTATGTCAAATATTTTAAAATAGATGAAGCATATCCTAGACCTTATTAAATTAATGACTATCTAAGTATCTAAATATCAAATATTCAAATCCTAAAAGATCTGAGTCGGAGAAGACATTTCAAATTTTCGATAAATTAACTTGTGAATTATCACAACAAGAAATAAGAAACTCACTTGGGTATAGCAGTAATATAGGCCTACTAATCTTTTATTTCACATTTTTATATTCAAACTAGTATTTTGGCCCGGGCGATGCCTCGGGTCATTTACAATTATCAAATATAGTATTATACATAAATTTCATAATTGATTTTATTAGCTTTTCGTAATATTTTGTCTAGTGAGAAATTGAAAATGGACAGTATGGCATGATGAGTTGTTCAAAAAAAAAAACTTCTAATTAAGGAGTTAGGAGTAAAAATAACAATTTCAATGGAATTAGGTAAAAGAATGTTATTACTTGATACAAGTGTTAGAGAACAAAAAGTTTTTCTATATCTTTATAATTACATATAATTATAAAGACTTTATTATGTTTTAGTTTGAAACATTAAGCATTATAATTGTAGTGGATTAGTGGTTAAACACTCACATTTCGTTTCAAAGGTCTTTTAAACACTCACATTTCGAATCCTAGTAACTACACATTGTTAATGTTTTTTAATGAGATGAAGGAACATGTGTATTAGAAGTTTGAGAACAGTGCCACGTGACACCGTTTCTTTGATAGGAACGCCTTTTAATATATTTGTATAGATTTTAGATCTTTGGCTTTTTTAATTTGCCTCATTCGTCCTTGTCAAAAGAAAGGTTGGGTTCTTTGAGGGATTGTTCATCTAGAACGAGCAATACAGGTGGCCCAACAACTTGAAGTATCGTGTTTATCGTGTTTCTCTAATAGTAACACAATTCCAATGGAGAAGCACTACTATATTGATCATGGTGAAGAATATAACAAACATTAAGTCTACTTAATTTACCTTATTTTCAGTCCTTGTAAGAAAAAATAAGTTCAGATAAGGTCTAATAAAGACTAACAAGTTTAATAAGTTTAGATAAGTTCTATCCAACAAAAATAAGTTAAATAAGGTTTGAAAATATCATAAAATAAGGTCTATAAGTTTAGATAAGTTCAAATAAGGTCTAATATGGACTAACAAGGTCTAATAAGTTCACATAAAATCGAGATAATCAAAAATAAGTTGAACAGAACACCCAAGGTCTAATAAGGATTATAAGATCTAATAAGTTCAGATAAGTTCCCTTTCAAAAAAAAAAGAAAAAGTTCAGAGAAGTTCCATGAAGCAAAAATAAGCAAATGTAAGATTTAGCATACTCACAAAATAATGTCTAATAAGTTTTAATAAGTTTATGTAAGTTAAAATTTGTTTTATTCAACTTAAATTTTTTCTTGGTTTAATTTATGTGAACTTAACTGAACTTATTTGAACTTATTAGTCCTTATTTTGTGAGAGCGTCACATTTTTTGTTGAATTAGACTTATTTGAACTTATTAAACCTTATCTGAACTAATTTAAACTTATTTGAACCTATTTTTTTTCTAATCAAGCCTGGAAATAAGGTGAACAGAACATACCCTAAATGCTGATAAGTACAGATAATGTTTAATAAAGTCGGATACGTTCGAATAAGTTGAGCTAAACAAAAATAAATTGAAAAATAAAAAACCCATTGTGAAGAAATGCCACTACGCTCTACGACATATTATGAAATAAACTCAGTAATTGGTAGTTAATGGAGTACTGAAAACTTGCCATAAGCTTCCTCCGGGTGGTTCTTATTGAAGGTAAGAAAACGCTCCCCTAAGTGTTCCACTGCAAAATTCAAAAATAGTCGATGAGCGCTGTTACTCCATTAATGAATGTTGAAAATAGGGAGGAAAAAATTACAGGGTGCGGTTTTTTTTTTTTTGGGGGGGTGGGGGGGGAGCTTATAATTTATATTACAATGATCTCATTTAAGCAACGTTTTCACATTAATTATCAAGGGCTTAAATTCCATCTCAAAATATGTACTCCCTCCGTCCCAAAATATAAGGGTATGTTCTCTTCGGCATAAAACTATTAAACTGAACTGAACTGAATTAAATTATAACTAATTAATAGTAATGATTATCATTTATGAACTGAAATGAACTGAATTGAACTGAACTGAACTGAACTGAACTGAATTAAACTGAACTGAACTAAGTTGGGGAGATCAGACCCTAAGTCCTGTTTTCTTTTGCACAGTCTCCAAAACGTACATTTGACTTTCTATATCTTCAATTTCGTATTAGTAAAAAATATAAAAAGTTGATATTATGAAAGTACATATTAAGGCGATTTTAACAAGATCCCACATGGGTATATTTTCTTGTATATATTAATAAGAATATTTGGTCAAAGATTTTAAAGTTTAACTCCCAAAAAGGAAAGATTGACTTATATTATGGAACGGAGGGAGTATAATTTTCAAAAGAAAAAAAGTGACAATTTCTAAAAAATAAAATAATCAGCAAAAAAAGTCAACCCAGTTAAGGGGTACTATGTTTCATCATAAGAGAGATAGGGAATGGATAAATTGGGAGAAAAAAGGATGAAAATTCATTTAATATGGGTCCCTTTGGTTGGAACCGCAATTAATTTCAGTGGAAGATATAGTTTAGTTTTACTGTATTTATATTCTTAAATAAAATGTTAGACTAAAAAGGAATAAGGTTAAAAATAGGGAGAAAATTGTAGTTTCTCTTTCTTTGAAAAAGATAATGTTGTAACGGATAAAAAAACTATTTTCAACCATTTGAAAAACTGTATACTACTCCCTCCGTCCCATAATATAGTGCTTGTTTCTTTTTTACACGGTCTCCAAGATGTAACTTTGACCTTTAATATCTTCAATTCCGTATTAATAAAAAATATAAAAAGTTGATATTATGAAACTACACATTTAGATGAATCTAACAAGATCCCACATGAATATGTTTTTTTATATATACAAATGAGAATATTCGGTCAAAGATTTTAAAGTTTGACCCACCAAAAATGAAGTAGGCACTATATTATGGGACGGAGGGAGTAGTTTTTACAAATATAACAACCGAAAACGAAAATATGGAAAGATATATTTAATCCCAACCAAACACGCTCTTAGCTGTAATGATAATAAACATATATATCTCTATTATATAAGCCAAGGGGGGAGCTATGGTGTCCCTATTTGAAAAGACTCTTTAACCCTTAATTCAATAAAAATTATTACCTATTAAGATTTTGAGATTTTCCTCAATCATAGCCCTTCCTAATTTAAAATATGTATATCAAAGGAAGTTCAAAGTAGCTAAAATAAACTGACATAAAAATATGTGTAGTAAAAGAAAAAGTTTATGATTGAAGAATAAATTAACATAACTAAAGTAGTTTTCAAATCAATTACAAAATCAAAGACATAAATTTTAATTCTACCTAAACTTTGAAATGCAATAACAATACCAACATCTATTAATAAGTCATAGAAATACTTGAGAAAACAACTTCTTCATCAAGTGATTTTTATTTTTCATATTTACACCACATGATATTTAATTAGAACTAATGATGATTGTAATTTACATCCTTCAGAATACATTTAGATGAAATTTAAGAATAATCGTCAAAATAATCCACGCACGCATCGCGTGCAAAGAAGGCTAGTATACATAATTTGATGAGTAAAGTCTGATGCCCATACCTATTATAATTAAAATTTCATCTCCAAATAGACATTAGATTTTTTTTCTTTTTCACAAAATTCTCATAACATTCAATATAGTAATAAGATTTTTTTGTCAAAACCACCTTATAAAACACATGAAATTTGTGAGAAACCACCTTATATAATTTTTTTTGCGAAAACAAACTTTGAACAAATTTTTTTTTTGCGAGAACAAATCTTATGTTAAATTTCGATCATTGACCCAACTTTCCGGCATTGACTATGTCATGGATTTTGTTGCGTTTAAAAAGTCACGTATTTTTTTACCAATTTCATGTTTTATAAGGTGGTTTAAAAAAAAAAAAAAAAAAAGTTAATAGATGGCTATGGAATTATGGGTATTGAACTATATCCCATTGACTTTGGTGAGAGATAGAGGAGGTCAGAGAAGTCCGATCAGAGCCGCCCATCACCACGGAAACCAAAATAAAAGCCAACCACTATGAAAAGAAACTCAAACCATGCGATGTATTCCACATCAGATGTTAGATCGGCTAAGAACAAGACCGCATCTCCGAGTATCCGCGGATTAATTCGAAACAAGATTAATATTATAAGACAATGCAATACCTTTTTACATTTCATATTGAACACAAACAATGAACATACAGAAGAAAAAAAAAATACCTGTTTCAGTTCCCGGCACAAAACTATCCAACTGTTCATCATCGTCCCACTTTTCTGCCATTTTGCCAATAATATATTACAATGATATTATTTGCTTATCCCTTGCATTCCCAGACTTCATTCCTCTATGATATATAGAACAAAGCTATCAAGTGAACAGTAAATATGTTTAAATTTAATGGGATAAGAATTTTTTTAAATAACGGTCGGTCGACGGTCATTGAAGCCAATTTATATGATTTGTTTTTTGTGTGAGTTAAGATTATTTATTAGGACAACATAAGTCTTTTTTTTAACACATAAAACATTACGGGATCGTTTGGTTCAATATATAAAATGGGTAAAAGAACGGACACATATAGAGGGGGATGGTAACAAAACTAGTTACCTTTATTGAGTGTTTGCTTCAACCTAAGGAATGAAAATGAATGATAACCATTACCACCAAGTAATGGATTTTTTTACTTGAGGGGGAGGGAAGGTAACAACTTAGAATAGTCCATTGCCATCAAATAATTGTAATAGATTGATGAGGGGTTGAACCAAATAAGAAAAAAAGGATTTGGTAATTGATTCCGTTTCTTGGACCATATAGATCCTACATAACCGTTAGCACGAATCAACTGTAGGGACTTGCCTAAACTGGATTGGATCGAATTTCACAGCACCCGTAATAGCAGCAGTTTAGCTCTATCTGGTGAAGCAAAAACAGTGAACTAAACGTGCTCTAAGAGTATGATTGGTTCACCATTTTTGCGCTCTAAAAAACGGAGTTAATTACCTATTCTTTTCTTCTTGTATAATTTGGTTCAACCCCTCCTCAATGTTACCATCACTTTCTGGTAATGGATTTCCCTAATTTGTTACCTTTTCCTCAAGTAATAAAATCTATTTGCTGGTGGTAATAGTTACCATTACCTTTCTATAACAAGGTTTGACCCAAACACCAAATAAAGGTAACATTTTCTTTTACTATTTCACTCCTCTATTTGATTCCATTCCATTTTCGTTCCATAACTTGAACCAAACATGTTCTAAAGTAAAATTGTAGACGGTCGTTGATATAAATATAGGATATGACATTTTTTGATGGCTTTGCTTTCTAAAAAATTGATGAAGTTGCTCATCTAGGTAACTTAGAGTTCACATGGCCAGTTTCACTTACCAAACTCAACAAATGAATTTTTATTAGGCAAAATTGACATTATATATAGATCTCAAGTTTGGATAAAAGTTCGAATTATTTATGTTCTGATTTAGAAATAAGAAAAAACTAATTGTAATAATCGACAATGAATAGCATTGTTATGGTTGATTTTCTACCGGTCTAGACAAAGCAATTTGGACGTGATGCATGATGTAATGGTCTAGATGACGAGTCTAACTAACCAGCGATATTCAAGGATGATCGAGTCACTATTTCAGATCATGTTACTTATGGATTGATTTTGAACGAGTCAATGGGAATAATGACTTAGAGAAGATCAAAGAAGAGAGATCGTGGTCGAAGTGTTTGGATCCTCTAGAGTTCTAAAAAAACTCTACCTTCAATATCAACTATTGAATAAAAAATAAATGACTCATATATTATCTTTCCAAAACCCCCCCTATTTTTTCTCATTAAAATCCACCCCCTTATTTCCCCCTTCCTACTAATATGAGCCCTTGATTTTAAAATGCATGGTTCAGATACAAACTCTACCTTGTAGAGTTTTATTAGAACTCTAGAGGATTCGGACACGTGGACGAAGGGATGGGCTGAGATTACCTCCTTAATTTTAGGAGTTATTCAAGTGACTCTCATAGCTATAATTACAAGATTTAACGAGGAAAAAGAAAAACACAAGCTATCATAAGAAGTCCCTAAATACTCACAAGCATTGATAAGCACGTCGATTATTTTACATTCACATTTCACTGTTTACAATTGATTTCTTTTATTAGTTCATTCATTCTCGTTAAACTTAGATATAATCACTGAGGTCGTATAGACTATCGTGAGAGATTAACGACGGCAGCAGTGGATTGGTGGATTCACAGCCACTCGTGGTTTTTTACCCATCTATATTGGGGTATTTCAGCGTTAACACTTCCTTGCGTCATTCCCCTGATTTCCCCTTGTGACAACTCGTAATTTAGTCTAGTTGTTGACTTCCCAATCTATCCTTGTCCTGATCAAAATCCGACCTGAACAAGCTTGAAATTGAGTAATAAAATAAGGATTCAGAAAAAAAGGAAAACCCAAGTTGATTAAGGAACAAATACAACGCAATCGATACTAATATATTAAAAGGCGCTCCTAAATCAGGAACGATGCCACGTGTCGTTTTCCCGTAGAGTGTTTAACTTCATATAATCTACATACGATAAAAAAAAAATTAGAGTATGCATTGTATAAGATTCGACCTTGTGATCACAAACATATAAACGAAAGTCTTAACCATTAAACCAAGTGATACTTGGTGTTATCATTTTACAGTAAAAATATAATAAATTAAAGATATAATTACCTGGGGCGTAGCCGGGGCCTAAAACTAGTTAACGTGGGAAACCTGAGTTGGTGGAGAACTATTGAGTCAATGGTTTATGGAGGATGCATGGTGAACCTACGATCTGTCACGAACCCCCTATCTCTCCTCTATAACGCTATAAAGTGATACGAAAAGTACTGAACAAGTAAGAATAATGTGTGACACCTATATCAAAATCAGAAAGAAGGGCATTTATAGTCCTTGCCTCATAGGTATAATACAATCCAAGGAACATTTAATTCTCGAACACGATAAAAATTACAAACAAAGAAGCGCACCCTGTGAAACAATGTAAATGCCTACCCGAGCACATAGTCCAGAAGGTTCTATTTTTGAGATTGTGAGAGTTGTAATATATATCTTTACCTATTAAGTTAGCGTACTTGTGTAATATCCCTTATGATTGTTTTAAAGGAATTTAGCAGACTACTTATTCCAATCAGATGCATCTTTCTTTTAAGAAGCTCATTTCTTTAATTACTCCAGAGTTAAGCGTGCTTGGCTGGGAGTAGTCCAGGGATGGGTGACCTCCTAAGAAGTTTCTCAGTGTGTGCATGAGTGAGGACAAAATGCGCCGGAAGATTTTGTGTTGGTTATTGATGATAGTTGTTGGCCTTGGATGCGCATTGGTGACAATTGACTCGACTTTGTATGGGTCGGATGTTACAAATGGTATCAGAGCAACCCTACGACCGCGTGCTAATCGTGTGGATAATTAATTCCAGGTTAGCCGCCTAGTGGGGGAGGATTTCGGGGTTTTATCATTGGCTGCGATCGAATATGTGATTAGTTTCCAGGCTAAGGCAACCCACAGGTCGTTGTGGCCGAATATGTGGAGTTCTTAAGCGCAACAAGAGTGTTGTTGTCCTCAAGTGGGGGTGTATGTAATACCCTCATGATTGCTTTAAAGGGATTTAGCAGGCTATTCATTCCAACAAGATGCATCTTTCTTTTAGGCAGCTCAATTTCTTAGTTACTCCGCAATAAAGCGTACTCTGCTGGGAGTAGTCCAGGGATGGGTGACCTCTTGGGAAATTTCTCAGTGTGCGCATGAGTGAGGACAAAATGTGTCGAAAAAACTTGTGTTGGTTATTGATGACAGTTATTGGCCATGGATGCGCATTGGTAACGATTGACTCGACTCTGTATGTGTCGGGTGTTACAATTTGTACTCTCATTTTTAAAGAGTGGATTATTTGGTGCTTGTCATCTATGGATTTTGTTTATCTCATTTTAGAGGGTGTTTTCACATATTTCATATTGTGTGTCCCTTATTGTTGTTCCTGAATCATATATTATGTTAATTTCTCCATTAGTTTACATCTTCGTTACGCTAAATACCCTACCAAATGTGATCCAAGCTGATTGTTCAATATGTCAACGGTCACCAAGTCTGACATCGAGAATTATGATGACAATATAAGCTTTAGTATCTAGATGAAGGTAGTTCTTTCACGAAACGGATTTTAAAAAGGCTATTAGGTATTAAATGAGGTTATTCACATAGGAGAATGTGATAGTAAATTGTAATTTACGCCTATTTAGACAGTTTCGTCAGCTGTCCTCTAGGAATTGAGAAAGTACTTCCTCCATCCCAAAATATAGTCTTGTTTATATTGTTCACACGTGGAATATATCATGAGTGTTGTTTAATGTAGTACATGTATTATAAAGTAAATGATTTTTCTGTTTTCTAACAAAAAAATTAAAATAAAATTTATTTACACTTTTTGTAAAATGTGGGAGATTGATAGATCTACCCACTGAGTAGACTACTCATTAGAAATAGACAATTAAAAAATAATTAACTCTGCTGAGTTGTACTCCACTAATTATTAACATATATCTGGTGGGTGCATTAGCCACTGGTTACACAAAGTTTATTCAGACGGAAGGAGTACTAAGTTACTTGTAAGTAATAATTTTTTTTTTATCATTCAAGAAAATATCACTACCTCTATTTCCTTTTAATCTGTATAGTCTGACTTTCACACTTGCCAATGCATATAGTTAAAAACTTTATTTTAGGTAGTAGAAAGATTAGGGTACAATTAGGGTTTTTCTATGATATACCCCTGTGTTTTTTAAAATTCTATAATGTACCCCTAATGTTATTTTATTCTACACTGTACCCCTGTGTTTTTTAAGTTTTCTACATAGTACCCCTAGTGTGTATTAATGAAAACGGACGTCAAACATTTTTTAATTCCCATCCAAACCTACCCATCCCCTCCACCCTGACCCCCTCCCCTCCCCTCCCCTCCACCGCCGCATCCCCCCTAACCCCTCCCGCCGCCCCGGACCCCTTCCCCCATCTCCTCCACCGCAGCCCCTACCCCATCCCCTGTCATCTCGCCCCCCACCCCCTCCCCTTCAACTTCCCACATCCCCCAACCCCATCCCCTTCGATTTCCAGCCCCCACCCCTCCCCTTCGATTTCCCGTTGCCCCAATCCCCTCCTCTTCGATTTCCCGCAGCCCCTACCCTTTCTCCTTCGATTTCCCGTTGCCCCTACCCCCTCCCCTTCGATTTCCCGTTTCCCCCACCCCTCCCCTTCGATTTCCCGTTGCCCCCACCCCCTCCCCATTTGAATCTGGGTTGATTTTTATAAAAACATTAGTGGTTGCGGCGGTCATGGTGGTTATGGGGGGTGGAGGACTAGGGCTGGCGGCGGTCATGATGGTTGCGGGGGGTGGAGGGGAGGGGGGGCCGAGCTGGGGGCCGGGCAGTGGGAGGGTTGAGAGAGAAGCCCATAAATGCAAAGAGATAACGGTAAATGTTACGTTCATTTAATGTAGGGGTACAATGTAGAAAACTTAAAAAACACAGGGGTACAGTGTAGAACAAAAAAACATTAGGGGTACATTATAGAATTTTAAAAAACACAGGGGTATATCATAGAATAACTCGTACAATTATTATTGTAGTTATTGGTGGTGGTGTTGGTGGTGGTGGTGGTGGTGGTGGTGTTGGTGTTGTTGTTGGTGGTGTTATCGTTATTGTTGTTCTTGATGGTGTTGTTGCTACTGCTGCTATTGTTGCTATTCTTTGTTCTTTATTCTTGATGTTGTTGTTGTTGTTGTTGTTGTTACTACTACTATTATTATTACTATTATTTTATTATTACTATTATTTTATTATTTCTATTATTATTATTATTATTATTATTATTATTATTATTATTATTATTATTATTATTATTATTATTATTATTATTATTATTATTATTATTATTATTATTATTATTATTATTATTATTATTATTATTATTATTATTATTATTATTATTATTATTATTATTATGAATTTTATACTTGATGTTGCTTAAGTAAGAATTATTTCCGACTTTGCGTCAAAGTATGAAATAATTCCCACCATACCCTTCACGCAGGACTGGTCAGAGGAATTTTATTCTAATATTTTGCTTAAATAAAACCGCTAGTTGGAATACCGGTGTATGACTAATTGAACCGCTACCTAGGGTAGCAGTTTTTTAATGTTGACTGCTACCCCAAGTAGTGGTTCATATCAAAGAAAAACATGTCACTCACGCAAGCAGTGGTTCATATCCAAAGAAAAGGATTAATTACTGTAATCCTCATCTTTTAATTCCAAAGAAAAATAACAATCTGTTTTCTTTCTCTCACGCAATCCCCCCATCCCTCATCTATGAATATCATCTCCTCCAAAGAACAAATGTACTAATCTCATCTTCCTTCTTGTGATATCTCCTTGATGATTTTTGCTTCAAAATGGGCATGCATCCACAATCAATTTTTTTATCCAGGTCCCTTGTAGCAAGAAGTTTATGGCTGATTGTTTGGATTTAAGAAGAAAATTTTTTTCTTCTGCAAATAATTATTGTAAGTAGATCTAGGTTCTTTTATCTTCGAACAAATGTAGAACAAATTGGTTGACCATGATTCGTTGTTATTCATTCTTCTTTCTCACCCTATTCTTTTCCCTTCGTTTTTTCCTCCACCTATCAATTCTCCATAAAATCTTGATACTTTGTATAGTTATGGCCTAAATTTGTGCATATTGTTGTTTAATTGCAAAGATAAATTCTAAATTTGGGTGATATAATTTATGATTATGAAATTAATTTCATATTGTGGTTTCAAAATTGTTTCCCTAATTCTGGTATTTAATCCATCACTTTGTAAGTTCCTTTTTGTAATTGATTTGATTTGCCTCTCTCCTTCATTGTATCCGTTTTTTTTTTTTTTTTTTTTTTTTTTACTTTTTTCTTAGGAATTTTGGGAATCTTACTTGATTTGAATTTGTATTCGATTATACTTCATCTGAATTTGGGAACTTTTCGTTGGATCACATTGCCGAAGAGAAATTTATATTTTTTTAAAACTAGGACAAACCGCTATTAAGTCGAGAAATTAATATACTACCTCCATTTCTAAATAAGTGCAACAGTTTGACTTTCACGCTTACCAACACACAACATTGACCATTAATGTCTCTAATTATGCATTTGTAAAAGTTGTAAAAAGTTGATATTATGAAAATATTCATTGAAATAAATCCAGGAACATTTTATATGATCATTTTTGTTATTATATATTAGTAAAAAATATGGTCAAAGTGAGGTGTGTGAATAGTGCAAAAGTCAAAGTGTTGCACTTATTAAGAAACAGAGGAAGTATTACGTAAGACCAATCAACGGTCATTGGCTGGTTTAAAAATAATCAGCAGATGCAGATGCAATACAAGTTTCGTTGATGCTTCCCTATCTAATAAACTACTAAAGTTGACTTTGGAAGTCACGATGGATTCCAAATATAATAATAATACTTCATTCGTCTCATAAGATAGTGTTTGTTTCATTTTTAGTTAGTCGAACTTTAAATTTTTTATCAAATATTATCATTAATATACTATATAAAAAAACATAAACGCACTCTGTGGGATCTTGTTAGATTCGCCTTAATATATAGTTTGATATTATCAACTTTTTATATTTATTTATTTATTGATAAGTTGAGAAAATTAATATATTACGTAACACCGATGGACGGTCATTTGCTGGGGTAAGAAATAATCAGCACATGCAGATGCAATACAAGTTTCGTTGATAATTCTATATCTAATAAACTACTAAAGTGGACTTTGGAAGTCACGATGGATTCCACAATACAATATGATTTATCGTTAAGTCGAGAAAATTAATATATTACGTAAGACCGATCAACGGTTAGTGGCTGGGGTAAAAATAAACAGCACAAGCAGATGCAATAGAAAAGTTGACTTTCAGGGGATCGCAGTACGTTGTATTCAAAGAGGAAATAAAAGGACTAATTCGGTAGTTCGGTAAATCATCGGGACGGAGTGCGAAGTGCTCAAGCGAGGGAGGAAAACTTTACTTTTGTGTTGGGAAAATGGCCGAAAAGTATAGCGATGCGGAGCAGATTGATGAAGCTGAAATGGAAGCTGATGCAGGTATCGTCTCTTTTAATTGCTTCCATATATAATTATTTGACAAGCAAACATAGAGTTCAGCTGTAGCGTTTTTTTTTTAAATTTTCTAATTTGTAGTATCCCATTCTACGCTTTTAATGTTCATAGTTATAATTTTTGTAAATGACAAAAATAAAAAGCTCAAATTAAGAACACAGATGAAAAGGGAACCGAGGAAGTGTTATATTTTGTTCTTATTTTATATTCTACGCTTTTAATGTTACTAGTTAAAGTGTTCCTTTCCTCAAAAAAAAAAAAAAAAAAAAAAAAAGGGGTTATGGTGTTCCTTTTCGAGATGTATATTACTGTAAATTTGTTAATGATAATATTCATCTCATTCAGCAGAAGGGCTAAACTCCAAGTGTTTTATAGCTGATAAAATGAAGTCAACCTTCTACAGTAAGAGGAGCGGAAGTAACATGTCGAAGATTTTGGTGGAGCTGACAGGACTAGAACCCGGCGAGGACAGACAGGGGGTAGATATAGTCCTGCTGTTATTTGTTAGCGGGAGCATTTCTACAGTTAAGGCGAATAAATATAAAACTGCAATCAAATTCTTGATTAGCAAACTTCGTTCCATCGATCGTCTATCAGTTATCAAATTCAGTAGAGATGTGCATAAGTTGACCCCCTTGTGCTGGATGAGTCCAGACGGTAAATCTATGGCCAGACATCAAATCGACTTTCTTCATTTTGGTGGCTCTGGAAACAATCTGACTTCTGGCTTAAGAGCTGCTGTAAAAGTGCTTGAGGATCGAAGGTTAACCCTAGGACGCACGGGTGCCATCATGCTCATATGCCAGGATGCACCAAGGTCTCTTGATCAAGATGGTAGCGAGGTTCCCATTCACAGTATACCCCTGTACATCATCGCTGTTGATGAACAGAATTCTAGAACCGAGGTAGGTTGAAATATTTCTTTTCCTTAAATTAATCATTGTGTCTCCATTCTATGACTTTGACTATGGCCTGTTGTTCTTCGACATAAAACAACTGAAATTAACCGAATTAAATTATAACTAATTAATAGTAATGATAATAATTTAGGAACCGAACCGAACCGAATCGAACCGAACCCAACCGAATTGAATTGAACCGAACCGAAAATAAAGTTGGAGAGAACATGCCCTATGTATTTATATTAGTTGAAGAGATTTGCAGTATTCTGATTTTGGAAGAGGAGAAAAATATTAATAATTAAAGTTATGTAATTGTAAAAAATGATTTTTCTAACCTATGCCACGAGGTATCAATATGTTAAGAGCTAGTATAAAATATGTTATATAAGATATCATTATATAAAATGTTTTCATTTCAAAATCTGACCAAACTAAATAAATCTTACAAAATTAAATTATATCTATCTTAAGTATGTATGCTTATTTATTATTCTCAAATAGAATCTTGTTGTATTATATATGTTTTTAAATAAAATCTTGAATTTCTTAACCTATGCCTTATCGCATAGGTTAGAAAAATCCTTGGGAAAAAGTCAAATGAGGTCGGTTTTCAGGGAAGATGGTAGAATTAGTAAAACCCTCTCATTTGATAATATATCGCTTGAATTCTTTTTTTGTTCTTGATTTTTTATTTTTAAGTACTCCACCATTACTGTCCTTAATTTGTCTAAAAAATCGTGCCACCATTATTTGTTTGCTCATTGGTATTAGTTTTTTTCTTTGTTTATTCAAATCAAGTGTTGAATTAATCATACAATTAATACTCTTTTACCCATCATTGTCTATGCTTCTAAAATCAGTTTTTTTTCCACAATGTATCCTTTCATGTTCTACTTACTTTAGTACCATGAAAAATGAGAACGAAACATGTTCGATATATTTTATTTTTTTTGGTACATGAGGAAAGTTAGGACACCCTTCTCTCAAGGGAAACTTCTAACGAATCATGAAAAATAAATTTATGTAACGAGGGTTCTGTTGAAACATCCATGTCAACCGAGGCAGCAGAATGGTTGTGACCTTTTTTTGATAAAAGATTCGCTATCCGATTAGCTTCTCGAAAAATATGCTTAATGGTGTAGAAACTTTTTTTTTTTTTTTTTGCTAAATCAGAAAGAGTATATTGAAGAGCAAAATCATTACAACCTAAAACCAGACGTAAGGAAGGCGAACTAACTAGGTTGAACCTCCTAAGCTACGGCAGGTAAACCAACTAATTACAAACATGTGTAGCACAATTTCTAAGCCATTCTCTAGTTTTCATAGGCATCTTTCTTGGCATTACACTATAAACCCTGTCTATAACACATCTCTGTATTCTATGTATAATGTTATCTACAGTTATAACCTCTTGATTCCATAACACTTGATTCCTTACAAACCAGATATGATATATCATAGCCTCCACCAATGCATTTATGATTTGTTCTGATACTTAGGCAACCTGCTTCTGGAGATCCACCTGACCAGATCCACTGCTGTATTTTGCTGAGTTTGAATGTCCAGCCATATGTAGACATGCTTCAAAATGGTAGAGCTGTAGCAGCAGTTGAAGAAAAGGTGCTCCTGATGAGTCTCATCCTCCTGACCACAAATCAAGCATTTTGGGTCATTACTTATTCCCAGTTTATGGAAATGAGCTGTAGTTTGTAGTCTTTGCTTCATAACAAGCCAATAGAAGAATCTATGCTTTGGAAACATCATTCTACACCACACAAATTTGTCTTAGTGAACACAATCAAACTCACCTACCAAGGTGTGATAGATCTGTTTGACATAATAGACATCCATGTGAACCAATTGGTCTTCAGTCATGTACAACTTCAAAGCTTCTTTCACCTCACAAACCTTCTTCCAATACCTCCTGTAGGAGCCTTGTACCCCACCAATTAGCATTCATCACATAGACCTCATTAACCCACTTGATCCACAAGTTGTCTTTCTTAGCAGATAAAGCCCAAATGTGTCTTCCCATTACAGCAACATTCCACTCTTGAACTCGTCTACCGCCAAGTCCACCAACCTGCTTAGGAATGCAGACATTTGGCCAAGCAATATTACCAGCCTTCCCACTATAAAACTCTTCTGTCCAAAGATAGGCTCTGCATATCATTTCCACTTTTTTGGCATCACAAAAACTTAAGCCCAATAGACATGGATGCTCATTAAGATAGAGTTAACAAGCACCGATCTAGCTTGATAAGAGAACTTTCTACTACACCAGCTTCTCACTCTTGCAGTCATCTTCTCCACAAGGTTCAAGCAATCACTCACATTAATTCTTTTATAACTAATAGGGACTCCCAGGTATTTAAATGGAATTCTGCCCACTTTAAACCCTAAAGCAAGCATCCTGAATCCTCTGAATTTCCTCCTTTTCATTCTTGAAGAGTAAAGCTCAGACTTGCTTTCATTCATTTCCAACCCAGACACATCAGAAAAGTGTTTAAACCCTTGTAACATTGTATAAACAGAGACAAAATCACCTTTGCTACAAAGGACAACATCATCTGCAAAGCAAAGATGATTGAGCTTAACCCCAACACATTTTGTGTGGTACTTTTTTTTTTTTTTGCTAATTAAGTAAGTAGATTGATGAACCAGAACAAATTGCAACCTAAACTATCCTAAAGAAGGCAAATCAATTAGGTTGGACTCCCTTACCATTTAGGACAGTGAGAATCAACAGATTTAAACACAACCATACAACCGATTATAAACTAGCAAACCACTACTGATCTCTTCTTGTGACTTTTTGTGGCATAACAGATAACACTCTAGCTCTAATGACATTTTTAATCTGTTTAACACTAGCATTAATGTTAGGAGCACATTGATTCCAATATACAGAATTACGACCTTTCCAAATGACATAAACTAGAGCATTCAAGCAAGCTAAAAGAACATTCCTTTGAAACTTTGATCTTCTGCTATGTTGTGTGTTCCTAATCAGTTGCTGCAAATCCTCTGTTATGCATCTGATTTGAAGCCATCTTTTGACAATTCTCAAACACCCAACACTGAAAGGATAAGAAAAGAATAGATGTTGATGATTCTCAGTACTGTTGTTGCACAACAGGCATTTATCATCTCTACTTATCCTATACAAAGCAAATTTTTCTATTGTCTGTAGTTTGCCATGAATTGCCAACCAGATTATAAATCTGTGCTTAGCAACTCCTAGCATGTTCCATACCACCTTGTCCCAGTGAAAATGATCAACTTGTGCACCCTTCAGCTTAGTATATACCTCTTGAACTGAATATCTGCTCATGCTGCTGATCTCAGTTTGTGTGCATACTCTTTTCAAGCTTTCTTTCACATCACATATTTTCTTCCAATACCAATTAGTATTGGACTGGGGTACATAGGACCACCAATCATCTTGCTTAAGATAGACAGAGCTAATCCACCTAAGCCACACACTGCCCTGTTTTTGTGACACAGGCCCGGACATATTTACCAATGAAGACAAGTGTTCCATAATTCAACATCCCTGAAACCTAGTCCTCCTGCTAATTTAGGACTGCATAACCTCTCCCAAGCAATGGCACCAGGTTTATGGCTATAAAATTGACTACTCCACAAAAACGACCTACATATCTTGTTGATTTCCTGCAGCACCCTCTTAGGAAGAACAAAGACTTGTGCCCAATACATGTGGAGACTTAGCAGTACATAATTAATAAGCTGGACTCTTGCTGTATAGGATAGATTTCGAGAACTCCACATCTTGATTCTCATTGTCATCTTTTTCTGTGAGAACTTCACATTGTGCATTAGAGATTTTCTTAGCACATATTAGTACTCCTAAATACCTGAATGGCAAGGTTTGCAGTGAGAATCTAGAAGCATCAACTATTCTTTGCATATCTGTTTGATTCATACCACAAGAATACATAGCACATTTCCCAATATTTGCTTTCAAACCAGAAGTATCTGAAAACAGTTTGAAAGCCTTCAATAACAAGTACACAGAAGCAAACTCTCCCTTACAGCATAGTATGAGATCATTTGCAAAGCATAGATGAGTCAACTTCATTTCTTTGCATCTAGGGTGAAACTGAAACTGCTCAAATTTACCTAGCTATGTCAATATCCTTGAAAGATATTACATGCACAACACAAATAGCAAGGGTAACATGGGGTCACCCTGCCTTAAACCCCTAGAAGATTTAAAAAAATCCTCTCAATGTGCCATTCAACATAATTGAGAACATGGGAGTTGAAACACATGTCATCACCAAATCTGTAAATGCAGCAGGGAATTCAAGGGCTAACAACATTTCTCTCAGAAATTCCCAGCTTACAGTGTCATAAGCTTTTTGTAAATCTATTTTCAATAGACAACTAGGCTGCACCTTCTTCCTTCCATAATGCTTTACCAAATCTTGAAGCACCATGATGTTATGGACTATGTACCTACTATGTACAAATCCACTTTGATTTTCCATTATCAAATCAAGGAGTACTTGTCTCAATATGCCACAAATAACTTAAGTAACACATTTGTATATTGTGTTACAGCAAGCTATTGGTTTGAAATCAGACACATTATATGGACATTTTGTTTTTCGAACCAATGTCAAGAGTGTACGATTCAGTTCCTTCAATAATCTTCCACCTTGAAGCACATCTAAAACAGCACCAATCACCTCATCACCCACTATATGCCAAGCATTCCTGTAAAAGAATGTGCCAAAACAATCAGCACCTGGTGCTTTACAACCAGGAATAGAAAATAGAGCCTTCTTCACTTCAGCTTCAGGGTAAGGTGCATTCAGAATACTCAAATGATCTGCATTGATTCTAGGACCCTCTTCAATAAGTTGAACATCAACTTGCCTTCTTGTACTAGTATCCTTACTCAAAAGCTTTTCATAATAAGATAAAAAAGCTTTTGAAACTCCTTCAAAAGTATCCTGTCAGCTTCCATTAGCATAAAAAATGCCATACACTTGGTTCTGCAGCCTCCTTGTCTTGATACTCTGATGAAAAAGTGAAGTATTTTCATCACCATCCTTGATCCAGGCATGTTTAGCTTTTTGAGCCAAGAACTCAACATAAGCTTTATGATGAAAATGATAATCTTATTTTTTTTTTTTTTTTTTTTTTTTTTTTTTTTGCTAAATAAGTAAGTTTTCATTCAATCAAACAACTTCATACAACCTATCCTAACTCACACCAAACAAACCAACTAGGTTGGACTCTTTGGAAGAGCAGGAACCCAAACAGCTATACACATCATATCTCATTACAGACTCATAAACCATTGCTTATCTCGACTAGTAATTCTCTTAGGCAGAACAACATTTATTCTAAGTCTAATTTCACTTTTCATTCTCTTAACACTACTACTAATAGTAGCTACACTATTGTTCCAATAGCATTCATTCCTGCATTTCCATACATGATAAACAACAGCAGCTATACCAACTAAGATCACCTGCTTCTGAAATTTAGACTTAGAGCTTCTACTAACCCATCTGCAAATCTGTTGTAAATCTAGAGCAGCTGTAGTAATACCCAGCCATATCTTAATATCTTGAATACACCCAGTACTGTAATTACACTTAAAGAACAAGTGCTGATGATTTTCTGCTTGCAATCCACATATCAAACATTGATCTATATCACTGATACCTATTTGTTTCAATCGTTCTGTTGTTTGTAATTTTCCTTGTACTGCCAGCCAAATTATGAACCTATATTTAGGTACACTTAGCCTATTCCAAACCACTTTCCCCCAAGAAACTCTCTCCTGAGCTCCAGTAATTTTCCCATAAACATCCTTCACTGAATATTTTCCCATTGTTCTCAATTCATCTCTTGTATAAAAAAACTTCAGAATTTCTTTCACCTGACAGACTTTCTTCCAGTACCAGCTAGCATCTGCCTTAGGTGTATATGACCACCAATCAGTGTTCTTAATATACACTGAATGGACCCATTTAATCCAAACATTATCTTGTTTGGAAGAAATGGCCCATACATATTTCCCCATACAAGCTATGTTCCATTGTTTCACATTTCTAAAACCCAGTCCTCCTTCATTCTTGTCTTTACAAACCTGCTCCCATGCTACATAACCAGGTTTATTACTAAAATAGTTACCACTCCACAAAAAAGCTCTGCAAACTTTCACCACATCTTGTAATACTTTTTGAGGTAAAACATATACCTGTGCCCAGTATCTGCGTATACTAATGAGTACTGAGTTGACCAGTTGAGCCCTAGCCATGTAGGAAAGATTTTTGGAACTCCAACTCTTTATCCTAGCAACCATCTTCTCTAATAAGATCTCACATTGAGCAGCAGAAATTCTCTTAGAACAGATAGGTACACCCAGGTATTTAAATGGTAATTTGCTGAGGGTAAAACCTGAAGCAGATACAATCCTCTGAATCTCAGCCTAAGGCATGCCACTTGTGTACATAGCTGATTTCTGAGCATTTGCAATCAACCCAGAAGTCTTTGAAAAGAGCTTAAAAGCACCTAACAAGAGATATATTGAAGCAAATTCTCCTTTGCAGCAGAGGATCAAATCATCATCAAAACACATATGAGTGAGCTTCAATTCCTTACATCTAGGATGAAATTTGAATTGAGAAAGCTCACTCATCTTATGCAATACTCTTGACAAATACTCCATACATATGACAAATAAGAGGGGAGACATAGGATCACCTTGTCTCAGCCCCCTCTTAGCAGGGAAAATGATAATCTTTGACTGCATGAATTTCAGCGTCAGCAAACTGTAGATTACTAGGATGTTCATGCATTCTTTTCTGTGCTTCCAGCATAACATGATGAGCTTTAATTTCAGCAGCATGTATATCAAGAAAACCAAGTTGATTCAATTCTTTCAAAGTCTTCTTTACAGCCTTCAGTTTCTTCACAATTATAAACATTTTGGTGCCTTGAATATCACAATTCCATGCCTCTCTCACTCTATTTTCAAATTGTGCAGCAGTTCTCCACATTGTATAATACTTGAATGGTTTATACCCATCCTTTGTATCTGGATATACAGTGAAAATTGCAGGGGAGTGATCAAACTCACCCTCACAATGGAATGAAGCTTCAGTAGTAGGAAAAGTATCTTGCCACTTCTGATTAGCTAACATCCTATCCAATTTTGAAAACACCCTAGCATTTCCTTGCTGCTTATTGTTCCATGTATAAAAGTTGCCAAAACTTTTTATATCATCCATACCATAGCTCATCATGCAATTCTTCATGTCTCTCATTTCAGCTTCTCTAACCTGTGAACCCAACCTTTTATCTGTGCTCATGACACAATTGAAATCACCACACAACACCCATGCTTCATTTGTATTCAGTTGCTCCAAATCCTCCCACAATTCTAATCTTCTATTTCTTTCATTAAAGCCATAAACAAATGTGCAATAAAATCTAGCTGCACCACTACTAGGTTGCAGATAGTAGGGGTGTTAAATGTCGGATATCGGATCGGATCCGATCCGAAAATTTCGGATTGGAGGAATTGCGATCCGAATTCGATCCGAAATTTTCGGATATCCAAACTTTTCGGATCGGATACCGGGTTTTCGGATCGGATCACCAGATTTTCGGATCGGGACGTTGACATTTTTGAAAAATTTCGATCCGTATCCGATCCGAAAACCCGGAAATTTTTTCCGGATATCAGATCCGAAATATCCGAAATCTTAAAATCGAATCGGATATTCGAAATTTCGGATCGGATTGGCGGATTTTCGGATCGAATAATTCGGATCGGATATTTTTGTACACCCCAAGTAGATAGCAGTGTAAAAGTTGGCTGGTACCTTTCAGTATGTTCACATGAAAACTATCAGGCTTCCAAGCCACAATTATTCTACCGCCTTCATGAAAACTAGAATTGGATGTAAAACACCATCCATTAAAAACTCTTTGATAAAGCTTCCCAAGATTTTAGGGCTTTACCTTTGTTTCTAAGAGGCTAACAATGCCAACAGAGAGTTTATTCATAAAATGAACTACATCTTTCTGTTTATTGGCATTATTAACACCTCTTACATTCCAACACAAGATCTTATCCATTTTGGATAGGAGGATCTCTCCCTCCTGATCTGTGTATAGCTGGATCCTCAACCGCAACAGCTTCATGTTCATTATGCCCATGCAAAGCTTGAAAATTATTATGAGTGCTAGTACGTGTTACCTGAGATGCCCTGACCTTAATTAGTCTTAATGCTCTCTGAAATCCTTCCCGATCAATCTCAGATGAACTGGATATGATCTTTGGATCAGGTGTCTTTAATAGTGTCCCATGAACTTGTCCTGTCTCCAACACTGCTGGTTGTTGCTGCACTATTTGCACTGGCTGTTGTTGCACTGTTTACATTGGCTGGACAGGTTTTGGAACCCAAACCTTCCTTCTAACCTTCAGTCTACAATCTGTAGTAAGATGTCCAATGGCTACGTTTCCATTCAAATGTAACTGGCACTGCAGGCTCACCCTTCTCATTCCAGAAGTTAATTGATTCAGGAAAAACTTGATCAATTTTAACTTCAACAAGCACTCGAGCATATTGAATTTTGTCTCTATTCCTTGCTGCCTCATCTCTTTTAATTGGATCTCCTATTTAAGACACAATTTTATGAATTTGAGTTGCAACTTCAATTGCACCCAAATTCGTAAGGTTTTTAAATCTTATTTTTCTAAATCCATATCCTCCACCCAAGGCTTAACAATGACAGGCTTGTTATCAAAGAAAAAATGACCCTCAAGAATTTTGTCTCTTGAATCCATTGCCCTGAATCTAACAAGGTACATTCCCTTCTTGATCAAAGCTACTTTATCAATGCTATAATTTCTCCAAATTCGCCTAAGAAATCCTTCCATCACTTGCAAAGGTGGATTTGCTCCAACTACATAACAAATGATAGATGAACTCCAAAACTCCAATTCCTCCTGAATATCTTCCATTTCAATAGTGACAGGTTCAGCAGCAATGTTAGTTCTGCTATGTTCAATCACACCAATTCGAGGGTCAGCACCATTCCTAGATTCAATTCGATAACTATTTCGAGGTTCAATAACATCTCCAATTCGAGGTTCAATTTCATTCAAATCAGTCATATCATTCATCAAATCATCATCCATTTCAACATCATCAGCATCATTAAACAGCTGAAAAACTGGAATATTACCTGATTGTTGACCAGATTTCGATTTTCCAGCACTGGAATGTATATATTGTAACCATTCATTGAATGTATGGTGAATCTCCGATTGTTGCCTGAGTTGTTGTATCGAAGTTTTTGGCGTCAAAATCTCACCCAATCCAAAATCTAAAGCCTCAATTCCCAATATTTCATCCATTGATTTTGTTCGTAATGCTTGAGAATCCGAATCAGGTCCTCTCGCTTTACCTTTTCGAGTTCCATCATCACTGCTCTGAGTTTTCCCGCCATTTTTCCTTGCCATGGCGACGACACATTCAAATGTCGAGAGAAAAGAAGAGAGAAACTCAGATTTTGTGTGGTACTTGAACTGGGTTTTCTCCCCCACCACCCTAAGAGTTCTAGTGAGGTATTCCATATAGATCACAAACAAAAAAGGAGACAAGGGGTCACCCAGCCTTAGACCTCTTTTACCCTCAAAGAATCCACAATATTTCCCATTTATCAAAAGAGTGAACTTTGGAGAGCAAACATAAGCCATAATCAAGGCAATAAATTTTGCAGGAAATTTAAAAGCATGAAGCATATCCTCAAGAAATCCCCAATCTATTGAATCATAGGCCTTTTTCATATCCATTTTAATAATGAAACCAGGGCTAGTAATTTTTCTACCATAATTTCTCACGAACTTAACATATCATGATGCTATGAGCTATGAACCTACCCTGAATGAAGGCTCCTTGGTTTTCAGCAATGATATAGGGCAAAATATTTCTCAATCTCCCACACATGACTTTAGTTATGCATTTATAAACAATATTACAGCAAGCAATAGGCCTAAAATCACTAACGCTACTAGGGCATTTAATCTTAGGAATTAAAGAAATCATAGTAGTGTTAATTTCTTTAAGGAGTTTACCTGAGTTAAAAAAATCTTTAACTGCAATCATCACATCAGTACCAACTATACTCCAACCATCCTTGTAAAAATGTCTCCGAAACCTATCAGGTATAGGGGACTTGTCACTTGGGATATAGAATAAGGCTTGCTTTATCTCCTCATCAGTCACTGGTCTAAGTAACTCAAGCTTCTGCTCAGAGTTCAAGGTAGGGCCAGTAGAGATGATAGCCTCACATATTCTGCCATTTCTTTCCTTTACAGTCCCCAACAACTGAATATAATAGTCTACAAAGGCTTAGTCCATATGTTCACCTTCCTTCCAATCTCCCTGCATATTGTGAATTCCATATATAGAGTTCTCAAGTCTCTTTTGCTTAATGGCTTTGTGAAAAATTGCAGTGTTATCATCCCCTGCTCTAATCCAGCTGACCTTGGCTCTTTGCTGTAAGAAGGACATATAAACATCATGAATTCTCTTGTAATCAACAGCATCAGCCATTTCAATTTCCTCAGCTTGATCATCTTGTCTCTTCATTTGGTAGTCAAGGAGATGATTATAAGCTTTAGCATCAGCTATATGCAACTCATTGAAACCTTCTTTATTTATTTCCTCCATAACCTGCTTCACTTTCTTTAATTTCTTAGCCACCTGATACATATGAGTGCCTTGGACATCAACATTCCAACACTCTTGCACTTTCTCAAGGAAGCATGGGGCTTCACTCATCATCTTTAAATATCTAAAAGGACTATGACCTCTTCTATTATCAGGATAAACCTTGACAACCATGGGAGAATGGTCAAATAATCCTTCAGGCATAAACCATGCCTCAGAATGCTCAAAACTATCCAGCCAGAGACTATTGCATAACACCCTGTCCAACTTGCAAAAAACCCTACTCTCACCATATTGCTTATTATTCTAAGTATAGAAGCATCCTGAGGATTTTAAATCATCCAAAGCACATCTACTGACACATACTCTGAAAGGTCTCATCTCATTTTCCCTCACAACAACACCAATCTTCTCATCTCTATTGAGGACATAGTTAAAATCTCCTAACACCAACCAAGGGAGAGACATCTTACTAGAAATCTTACACAAATCCCTCTACAATTCTCCCCTGAGAGCAACATCATTGTGAGCATACACAAATGTACACCCAAAAATCTTTTGACTGCTAATGGACATAATATGGCAATGTATTAATTGATCTGACATGGCCACAATATTAACCTAGAAAGACAAAGCATTCCAAGCTAGAAGAATTCTCCCAGCAGGGTGGTGGGAAGAATTTGGACATAAACACCAGCCTGAGAATAAGTTTTGATACCTCTCCCCTAACTTATTTACTTTAACCTTAGTCTCAATGAGACTAACCAATCCAAGAGATCTAATGTTAAGAATTTTCTTCACTTCCTTCTGTTTCTTAACACTAGAAATCCCCCGGACGTTCGAGCAAAAAACACTATCCATTTTCCACAGGGGAGTCCCCCCTAGCATTCATTATTCGTGCATTTTCACAGACAATTGCACCAACCATAAAATCTTCTTGATTCATTGAACTCAACACTTCAAAGGAATTTGTTACAACTATTTCCACCCTTGGTGCTACATTTCTTCTACTAGAAGTTGTAACTAAACTGAATTCAGTGACATCATTGTTACCAACTGTAGGTTGAACAACAACAGGCTATGTTCTTTGCAGCTCCACAACTTGCTGAACTGGTTGCTGTGGCTTTGGTTGCCACCTCTGCCTCATCAGCATCCTATAGTCCTCCTTCACATGCCCATCTTCTTACAGGCAAACAAACAGCTAGTTTCCACTCATACTTAATCTCAAAAGTGGTATCAATTCCCTTTTCATTGTTGAAGGTTAATTGTTCTAGAAATTCTTAGTTGACCTTAACCTCCACCAAAACCCTTGCAAATTGCAATTTCTCCCTCTTGGAAGTAGCCTGATCAACATGCAAAAACTTTCCAATCGGTTCCACCAATTTCCTTAAATTCCTCTCCCCCCAGTATTTGAAGAATCTAAATTGAAGTACCAGTTGCCGAATGTCATCATTGAGGGTTTGTATGGTGCAAGGGAAAGTGTAATGCCCTTGCAGAACTCTTGTAACCACTTTGTTGTCTCTTTCAATATATAGATCTTGAATATATTGTTGAATGGCAAGAATAAGTCCATTTCTTAACCCCGAGGCTCATCAACGAGAGCTGAGGTTTGGCCAAAACGATAGGTTTGTGCAGCCACAAGAAGACCATCGGAGTTGCGCATGGCCACATCGGCAGCAGCAGATGAGCCTATAACTAAATCATCAAAGTTTAGCTTGAGCTGACTGCAATGAAAGTAGGGAACCTGCAACAAGGAAGTGAAGAGATAGTAAAGGAAAAATCTGTCATAGTGTGAGCAGTCCATTCCAAATACAGATGCCATGCGCTATAGTAAATATGATTTAAATTAAGCATATTTTTCTCAAAGATAATTGAATTGTGTTCCTTCCTAATACACCATATATTGCAACTGAACAATTGTAAGGCATGATGGTAAAGACGTAGACATATTAGGCATTGTATAAGATCTTGAAGCACTATATGATGGATTTTAGGCCGCATATAATTTGAATTCCAATATTGACAATTTAGAGGGCATGTGAAAAATAAATGACTGAGAGTCTCATTATCAGATTTACAAAGGGGGAAGAGAATGTCATTAGTTATTTGACAGTGGACTAATTTTAATTTCAATGGAAGACCATTTTGTAGACATTGCCATAGAAAAAATTTGGACTTTAGGGGCTACATGAATTTTCTATCTCCAATTAGAAGGCCAAGGAATAGTGTTAGAAGGAGTAATTCCATGACCTAGCCAGGTGTCCGTTTTAAAAAAAAAAAAATTCACCAGAGCTAGTGAGCCACCAACAAGGAACGTCTGGGGTTGGGATAGTTAGGGATAGGAATCCCCAAGATTAGGTGGACGATATGGGATGAGACTAATTCATGAAGGAGAGAAACATTCCATTGTCGTGATGGAAGAATGACATTACTAACCGTGAGATCCAGATTAGCAATAGATGTGATTTGAAGATTTAATATTTCAATAAGGCTTTCATTGGCACACTAGTTGTCAATACAGAAATAGACATTTGTTCTAGATCAAATTTTCCAACGTATTCCTTTCCTGAGAAGCTCTCGAGATCGAAGAATGGAATTCCAAACATGAGAGTCATATGGCTTAGCTTTGTACTCAAAGAAAGAAGTATTTCGAAGGTATTTTTGGTGCATAAAAGTTGGCCAAAGAGAGTGTTGGTCAAAAAGGATTCGTCAACCAATTTTAGCCATGGGTCATTTTCCAAAAATTTACCCCATCATATTTTTTAGGGCGACAAAGTTTTGACCACGCAATTAGGAGAAGCGCGGAAGAGTTCGTTGAGGAGCGCTAAAAAACTTTCGGTTGATATTATCTATTGTAGAACATATTATCTTGGGATTGTTGCGATAAAATAGGCTGGGGAAGATTCTAAATGACTTTGAATAAGAATTGATTTTCCAACTTTCGAGAGAAAATGATTGTGCCAAGAATCAATTTGTTGTCAACTTTTTGAACTAAGAGATGGAAACAACTAGGCATTGGCTTATAATTGGAGAATATAACACCCAATTATCTTCCCAAAAAACCTTTGGGTCATATTGAAAATGCTAGCAACCGATCTTCGTCTAGAATTTGGGACATGTTTAGAAAACATGATTACTGATTTATGAAAATTCACTAACTACTCTTGAGTTATGGCAAAAAGAGTAGAATATTTTTGAGGCAGTGGGCAGAATCAGAATAGCTTTATAAACTAATAAGCCGTCACCAGCAAAGAATAGCCCTGGAATTATGTAAGAATGTGGAGCAACTTTGATTCCAATTTATGATTTTGAATTTTTTATTGCAAAATCCAGTTGTCGACAGAGGATGTCCATACATGAAATAAAAAGATAAGATGATAAAGGGTCACCTTGGCGTAGGCTTCGAGAAGTTTGAAAGACGGAGGTTGTGTCTTGATTTATGGCGAGTGAGTAGGAGACAGTCGAGATACATTGCATAATCCATTTGATCCATTGGTGATGAAAACTATAACTTTGAAGGGCATAGGCTAAAAAATCCCATTATATACGGTCACAGGCTTTTTTCGTATCAAATTTCAGCGCGAACCATCCCATTTTACTTTTTGATTTGTTAAAGATATTCAGGATTTCTTGGACAATAAGAACATTATCATGGATTAGCCTCCAGGAGTAAAGGTTGGACTGATAATTATAACAAGAATTGGGAGAAGACGTTCTACCAAAATTTTCGTTATAATTTTATACAATGTGGTGCATAAGCTGATAGGTCTAAATTGATTCGACTTTTCAAGATTAGCTATTTTTGGTATCAAAGTGATCAATGTATGATTAACACTACGAACGAGTTGACCATGATTGAAAAAATAATATATGGCTTTGCAGATGTCAGGACCTACAATATCCTAATATTGTTGGAAGAATTTAGATCCAAAACCATCTGATCCATGCGATTTTACGGGATCAATGCTGAAGATAGCATCTCTAATTTTTTTGGCAGAAATAGGAGCTATTAAATGGGAATTATCTGCATCACAGACAATAGGGGAGATGCAAGGCGTAGATACCGAGCGAGGAGATGGGTGAGCGGATTTAAAGCGTTCTTGAAATTCTAACAAGAAATCATTTGGATTTCATTCAGGGAATCAACCCATTGATTCAAATGATATTTAATACGCAAAATTCATTGACGTTTGACCTTAGCAATAATCTTGGAAAATGACCTCATAATGTGTTGTAAGGGTGATTTTAATTCCATCTACACCATGTTGCAAGCTTTTAAACTCTTCTCTGATGCTTATGCTCTTAAAGCAAACATTCAGAAATCAGCCTTTTACTGCTGTGGTATGAAGGATGCTGATGTTCAGAGGGTAAAAGATGTTTCTGGTTTTCCTAGATGCTTCATGCCATTTAGGTACCTTGGTGTGCCTATTTGCTCAAGGAAAATTACTGCTGCTCAATGTGATATTTTGATTGAAAAAATGACTAGCAGGATTAAGGTTTGGAGTTCTAGAAACCTTTCATACATGGCTAGAGTGCAGCTCATTAACTCTGTTTTGATAAGCATTCACCAATATTGGGCCCAGGTATACATTTTACCTAAAAAAATCTTGTATGAAATTGTGAGGAGTTGCAGATCCTTCCTCTGGAGTGGGCAAACTTACTCTCAAAAGCCTGGGTTAATTGCCTGGAATATTCTCTGCTGTGAAAATAAATTTAGAGGCTTAGGCTTTAGAGACATCTTTTTGTGGAATATAGCCAACATGGGTAGATATGTTTGGGCAATTGTAACAAAGAAAGATAATGCCTGGATTCGATGGGTAGCTGGTGTGTATATTCGTAACTCGACCGGTGGCGTATGTGCCCCAACAAGGGGCTTCATGGTCCTGGAAAAGATATGTGAAACACGAGATAAATTGAAAGTTGTATTTACAGTGGATGAGTTCAAGGCAATGCCTGCATATTCTGTCAAGATGGTTTATAACAAATTAGTTCATCAGCATCATCAAGTGACTTGGAGTAACTTCATCTGGAACAGACTCAGCTTGCTAAAGCATCGTTTTATTTCTTGGCTTGCTGTGCAGAATAAACTTCAAACTACTGAGAAGATAGCCAAGATTGGTATCTGTGTGAATGGTAATTGTCTGCTATGTGGAAGAAGTTTAGAAAGTCATGCCACTTATTTTTTGAATGCCATTACAGCATGAGATGTCTGCAGGCCATAAAAGACTGGTTGAATATTCAGTGCACTACCACTGATTTGGGAAGGATCTTAAGGTGGATCAAGAACAGTAAATTGTCTCAGTTCAAAAAGAAGGTGTTCTATACTGCTGTTGCGACCCTCATTTACAAGATATGGCAGAGTAGAAATGAATGTTTTTGGCTACAAAAGGTTCCTCTTATACATAGAGTAATTAGAGACTTACAATTTGTAATTAAAAGTAGAGTGTTAGCAGTTTTACCTGAAAAGATTTCACAAAGAGATAGGATTTGGTTTCAAGAGTTAGCTTAGTTAGCTTCTCTTTTTTTTTTGGCCTGTTTTAGGCAGTTTTGGTTGTAAATTGTTCCGTTGGATATAATACTTCTTTCTTACTTAGCAAAAAAAAAAAAAAAAAAAAAAAACTTGGAAAATATTTTCAAAAATATTTCCCCAATACTTTTGGTTGAAAGCTAATAATCGTTCTCGTTGACGGACTAATAGCCCTAAGTGTTGCTCAATATGAGGATTGCTAAGGAACTGGAGCAATTGTTGTTGGACATTTACTAATCTAGAATGATTTTGGTCAAGTTTCTGTTGGACATGTCCAATGTTTTTCCTTACCCATAATTTGAGTTCTTGTTTAATAAACTGAAGTTTAGATATTTAGCCATCTGATGAATGAGATGAATGTCATTAATATAACATGTGCATAATGGATAATCTTAGCCCATCTACTTACTCTTGTTTGAGACGATGAAAGTGAACTTTGTTATTTGAGAGTTAATAATCACATTTTAGTTCTAGAGCCTATGCAATGCACATGTTGGATATTTATGTTTTGCATGACTACATTAATAGTATCAAAATTTTTTTTGAGTTTTACTAAACGTAATTACATATATTAATAGTCAAGGATGTGCATTGGCAAGTGTATATGTCAAACTAGGAACATCAATAATGAATCTTATTGTGAACTATATTTTGAACACTTCCCACAAGCATAGAAATTATAGAATTTTAAACTGTGCAGAGAAAGTTATATTCAAATTAAAATAATATTTTAAACTTTATAAATGAATTCATTATCATAAACTGGATTAATATATTTTGAGTAAACAACCTTATTATCTAAAAAGTTATTGTTTTAAAAATAAATATTCAGACAATTCTATTAGCATTTAACATCACAATATTTGTTTTTACAAACTACTCCATTCTTTTTGTTTTGTTCTTCCTATTTAAAATTTTAGCACTATCATAAGTAAATAGATTCTTCTAAATTTTCAAAGGGTGCATTAAGAATATCAAACTTTTATAATTTTTTTAATATGTAGCTAAAGATATTAATGCCATGAATTGTGCATTAAAACACTTGCAAAAGTAAATAGGAAGCACAATTTGAAATGAGTGGAATAGTTAAAAAATATGTGATGAAAAATGACTAAATGAGTATATAAATGGTGAGAAAAATCAAACTCTTACAATTTTACGGACACAGAGGAAGTATATATATTGTTTTTTGAATGTCTACAAAATCTATCACTATTCATGCAATAGCAATAATTTGGAATTAGTGTGCCAATATTATTCAACTGCTAGATAAAGAAATGATTTAAATGGCAATATAATCATAAAAAGCATTCCTTTACAAAAATTAGATATATTGAAATAGACTTCCTTTCACCAAATTGCAAGTTATCTATTTCGTTTTAGGCCGAGGTTATAAATTATTAATAATTGCTAAGATTATTATTTTCCAATTATTAGGCTGAGTTTATTAGCTAGTATTTGGCTAATTGAGGCATAATTTAACAAATTGGAGTATCGCTCAATTGCTAGATTTTTTCGGTCCTTTTTTGCACTTTCAGTTACATATTATGTTGTAGATTGTTCTTGATCAATTACTATTGAAACATTACATTAGTTATTTTCTATAACTATGCTTCAATTTGTAAGAATATAGTCCTCATATGATAGTATTCTATTATTACTAAAATTTAACCTTTTTTCGAGATTTAGAGGCCTAATTCTTGAGAATAGAATATGGCCTCCCAAATGTTTAAGACATCCCGGCTTATATATTATCTGATCTCGATCCTTTTTCCCAATATAGGTGCTTAAGACTATTGCTGAGAACAGTAAGGGAGGAACATTCTCAATTGTAGAAATAAACAACTTGATTACTACAATTTCTCAATGTATGGCTGGGTTACTAACGACCGTAGTTGAGGATTTGACGCTGACTATCACAACTCAAAATTCAGAAAACAGAAAGGTGTCTGCAGGTAACTATCCACAGTCACGGGTTGAATCTGATGGCTCGGTAACTATTTCAGTTGGCAATCTGTATAGTGAAGAGATACGTTGCGTCTTGGTTGATCTTGTTCTTGACGAGGTCAAAGCCCCCGCGAATTCTGATGTTCTCCGATTCACATGTTCCTACAAGTATGTTTCCTATTTTTTTTTTTTTTTTTTGAACCAGTGATATACTCCCATGTCCCATGAAAATTACAATGTTACTTTTATGCTATTCATGAGCTAGTCTTACATGCACCTGATCCACGCTAATATTGGTGTGAATTAAAGTAAATTTATGTGATATAGTGACCCTTTTTTTTTTCCATATGTTTACCTTTTACAATTTAAAATTACAGGGATTTACCATTATCAGACGTAATGGTAATTTTGTTTTCTTCATATAGTCACCATTTCTTACACTAGTTTATAATAAAAGTTTTACTTCATAATGTAGTACCCTTTTTTCTCGCATAGTAACCATTATAATCTATAACTACTCCTCTTTCATATCTAGTGTTTTTTTAACATAGTGACTTTTTTTTTTTCCATAAATCCCATGTACTAGCCTTTTGACCAGCTATGGTAATTTATATGCAACGAAAAATATTTTCCAAAGAAATCTTGTTACTTGCTAGATTCTTCATAATATATCATCTTTCTGATATTTTCAATAATCAACTGTAGATTTTAATGGTTAAAGTAGTTTTGTGTTGGAAAACAAAATAATCAATATTTTCCCTTTCTTTAGTTCTACCATTTTGACCTTTTGATGCTATTCACAAATTCTATTTTGACTATCTTGTATTATTTATCCATAAGGAAAACAATAGTCATGTGAGATTTTGTTGCATTCGTCTCGATATATATTTTCAAAAGATCAAGTTTTTATAATTCTTACTTACCTAATTAAAGATATAATTGTTCAAAGTTATGTGATGGGAAATGTAAAAGGAAAATGAGGAATTATGCTGTAATCGACATGAAACAAAAAAGTATAATTAGCCTGTGCAAATGGGCCAATAACACAGTGGGAATTTGGGTCTGCATGATGGATTTAGGTTTGATTTCAGGCCAATTTTTGGTTGTGCTAAAAATATCAAAAATAGTGTAAAACTTAAAATTACCATAAAATATAATTATTGGGTCAAATAGGATTGAATTCAGGTTTAGTTTTATCGCAGTAACTTTGAATCAGGTTTGGGTCGGGTTATTAGGTTGGGTCAAAAATTGCAAGCTTTATTATACTTTATATTTTCTAGAGCATTTAGGGTGTAATATGTTACAAGATAACTAATTGTGTAACAAAATCTCAAAGTTGTGAACTAAGATAAGTGTTTCACGTCACTATAAAACTCTTTCATGTCATTATATTAGTTTCACGTCATTATAAAACTCTTTCATGTCATTATTGGTGTGTTTAATATCTTTTCAGCAAACTTGTATCATTTCCTTTATTTCATTATTATTTTTTCAACTCTATATATACCTTATCATTATTACACAAAATGATATCATCTACCAGAGAAATGATATTGTTATTACTCACTTTTACATCATTTTTCAGCAAACTTGTACCATTTTCTCCTATTTCATTATTATTTTTCAACTCTTTATATACCTTATCATTATTACACAAACTAATATCATTAAGAGAAATGATATGATGCTTTTGATACCATGATGAACTTATAAAAGAAAAGATAGAATTGCAAAAGATGATAATAAAGAAGAAGGTAAACACTAACTTCATTCAGTGCTTACGACCTTACATAAAATACCTCTTGATTACAAAACTATAAGCTGCCTTTAGGCTTTAATAAGCAAGAGCCCTAACTAAAAATACTAAAATATAGGAACATGATCATATCCTACGTAACCCATGATCACACATTCACATGATCAAAACCTTTCACTTATTTATAGACCTATAATAAAATAATAACAAACATCCACTAACAATAATGGCTTCTAGAATGACTGACAAACTAACACACTAATTCTATTTTGTAAGCAATGTATCCCAACATATACCATTTTGAAATTATAATAGAAATGAAAAAGGAAAGAATAACATATTTCATTCCAAACTGTAAAGTATATTGAAACCCTTTAAATAGGCTAAAGCATCCAAAAACACTAAACTAATAATAAAGAACAAGACTAGGTAGTAGAGAACATGATCCACTAGGCCACTACTATTATCCATGAAAAGAAACTAATTAACACATGTTTTTTTTTTAAAACTAAAACCACTTAGTAACTTAATACTAGAAATTACGAACTAATTAACAACATTAATTTTTGAAGCATATTCTAACACTTTCTTCCCTTCACTATATCAACAATTCAGCAGTCCACCCTTGGAACTTGTGGACTTTGCGAATAATAATTCTACCAACTAGTTTTTATGCCGGGGTACAAACCTCATACAATGTATTTTCTTATGCCGTGGTGATTTACGGTACAAACCGCTACACCGAGTAGCGGTTTTTAGGGCTGGCAATGGGTCGGGTTGAGTTGGCGGGTTAACGGCTTGAGAACCCCTTGCCCCAACCCGACCTATTAACTTAAATGGGTTGGGAATTATAACCCAACCCAACCTTATGATAAACGGGTCAACCTTCAGGTCGACCCATTTAATTTTTTTTCGTGTTTTTTCCATAAATAAAATAAAATAACAAAGCTTATGTTACAAACCAACAGTAGACAGCAAGTTAGCATTAAGCCATTACATAACCATATGCTAGATATTGTTCGAAATCAACCCAACTGTTGTTCAAAATCAACACCATTACAACTGCATAATCAATTGTTCAACATTAACTGTAGTGAGTTAGAATTTTTACTTTTTAACTTTCTATATGAGCTAGCCCAATTTTTTTAGATGTCAAATTAAGTTAGGGATTTTAGATTGTTTCCATAAATGAGTTAAACGGGTTAGAATCAGGTCGAGATTATCAACCTGACCCAACCCATTTAATTAAACGGGTTGGGTCATGTCGACCCATTTAATTAAACGGGTTGAAAAGTTCGACCAAACCCATTATTAATGGGTTAGATTCGAGTCAGGTTGGCGGGTTGGGTAATATTTTGCCAGCTCTAGCGGTTTTACCTCGTAAACCTTTACCAACAGTAGCGACTTGAGCGGTTTGCTTTACCGAAAATAAATTTCTCGTGTGCTGTCCTATGTGGACGGTATTCATGGAATTAATTTCAAGTTCAGAGCATAGGAGGAATTAATACTCCATTTGACATTATTCATGGAAAAAATTCTTTGTTATGAACTTGTGGACTTTTGCGAGTCGGAATGGCTACCTTTTGTCCTTCCATTTACTCTTCTTTGGCAGCGAGTAAACTCGATGGATATTTGTTGTAGAATTCTTAGCCGTAGAAATTTGAAGATAAACTTGACCGTTTACGAGATTATTCATCTTCAATTGAGTTTGAAGGATTTGATTTGATAAGAAATTGGTAGAACATTTGAGAACATAAATAACAACTGAATGAAAATGGGGGGATTCGAATTGAGTGGAAGTTTTTTTTAAGGTGTGGATTAATAAATTTAGGTACTTGAGAAGTTGAGATTGTGCTGTGCGAAATTTTTGGGAATGAGAACTGTATTGCTGAGTGTTGAGCGAAGAAGATGAACAGAAGAAGTGGGCCTTTTTCTTCTCTATCTCTCTTAACTGAATTTGGGCTTTGGCCCAGCGCCGGTGCCCCACCAGCCCAGCCCCAGAGACGGCCTGGAACTATTCTTGTCATTGAGGTTTCTGGCTGTAACGCGAAAAACTTGCCACTTATAATTATTAGATCCTCAATTGGCACCAACTGTTGTTGCATTCGGTACAAAAAAACACAAATTTTGTAATCAATTGCCATCATGTGACTCTCGGTCGTATAAATAGTGATAACCCACTAAGGATCTTTGTGAAGCCGTTTCATAGAAGATCTCATTGATTTTGATGTTCCAAGAATGAGGAAGCGTTTTAATTGAGCCTACGAATATGCTTTCAAAGGCAACATACCTTATCTTCTTGGTCATAGACTATATACTTTTATGATTGCTGTCTTGCTGATTTTTCAAATTTATCTGTCTCTTTCCCATAGCGTTGTTTATGTTTTATTATCTTTGCTCAGAACATTCTCATGTATCTTTCGAATCTCTTTACGTTGTTCATCAATAGCACTAATAAACTGGTTAGAGAAAGGTAGTTTGACAAATGTCTTAGAAATGGCCAAAGATGAATAGATGATACAGATGATGTTAATTGTCCATTAAATCTGCAACTTCATTAATGTTGTGTAGCTGATGAGTGTATCATGTGATATTATATAACAAAAAACAATAACCATAAAAACTGAAAACCAAGACTGCTGAGAAAGTGGAGTAAGTTCCCACTACATGAACACACCACTACTGACTGATAGACAATAAAACTATTTATGGGGCTTCAGCCTTCAGTTTAACCTTTTAGTTGAGTTGTTCATTCGACATGATATCAGAGTCAGCATGAAATATAGGTCACGGGTTCAAATTCCATCCGCCCATCCTTTCTAAGTGGAATATTTAGCGCTAGGTATGAGGGAGGCTTGTGATGCATACACACTTCAAGCCCAATGGGCTAGCACGTGAGGGGGCGTGATAGAGTGTATATTATTCCTAGGGCTTTAACGATACGATTAACTTAAGATTTTGGTTGAGTTGATCCTTTGCCACTTACTAACTCAAATAACAAACACATGCTTAATAACTAATCTGACTATATGTAAAACAACCTACTAGCAACTCCTGCTAAGTATAATCCAGCTAATACTACTATTATTGACTAATTTTGTGGAGCACTTTTATCAGTCGCTTAATTTTTATTTTTATCAAATATTTTATGGCCATCTTCTCCGCAACATAATTTTTTTGGGTACAGTGAGTGCACATAAAACTGTACAATAACAATGATGGTCTGTTTACATCTTGTCTTGTGCAGAATCAAGGAAACAACATATACCACCTATCCAACTATTATTACCCCAAGTCATATTGAAAATCCCAATGAATATGATAGCCAGATGGTATTAATGGAGGTGGCACGTCTACATACTGCAGAAAAGATCAGGAATGCCAGAAAATTGGCTGATGACAGGTACTTAGAAAAGGCTAGGTTAGAGCTCGAGGAGGCAAGAATGAATCTTGAAGATGAGAAACTTGATACGTCACACCCAAAGGTTAGAGGGCTACAAGCTGAGCTGGATCAGTTGTCCAAGTATATGGAATATCATGAAATGTATGAAAGGAAAGGGCGTAGTTTTGCTTTTTCTGCTGATCTTTCTCATAATCTACAACGTTTTGCTGCAAGAGGCAATGTGAACGAGCTACGCATGTTTAGCACTTCCACTATTGACGAATATCTTGATCTAGCCAAGGAATTTGATGAGAGCGATGATAGTTATTATCAGCTAAAGCACATACTAGTGATGTGAAGCAAGAAATTGCCAATAATATGTTAGCTGATATTTTATGTTCGACCTTTTGAAGCAAAACTATTTGCGTATTCAGATCTTATCAATGCAAGCCGAGGTTCCTCAAATGATAGTCTTGAATCTCTTTTCTTCCATTCGTTCTGCTTAGGCTGTATGTTTAAATTTTTTTTTTTTCTAAGTAGAGAATGCAACTTTTGTTCGCACTATAAATTAATGTATTTGAATATATGTTTTTGTTTTGGAAAAATGGACCAGAATAATCCCAATCAAGTTCCCATTCAATATTGGGATATTTGTGAATGATCCAACTATTGGAAATATCTTCTAAAAATGCTTTAATATGACCTATGGCCGGTTAAAGAAGTACTTATTTTTCCCTTTTCCACTTCTCAGCCTCAAAACCCCTATTCTTTTTTTTTGGTTAAAGAGAGCAATATATTAAACCTTAAACAGAATTACAAGCTTGAGTTCAAAGTAGGGGAAGGGGATTGACTAACACTGGCATAAAAGTTCAAGGTGGATTGGAAAAGTGGCGAAACACATTCACTTCCATACTCCCGTGCCTCACAACTTTTGCCAAAATGTCAGCCTCTCTTGTTTGCTCTCTATCCACTTTTTGCAGCAACTTAACTCGACCCTCCTGCAATAGCTCCCTACAAGCATTGGTAACATGAGTATATCTATCCGTTACTTTTACATTGCCATTAATATTGTCTACATCCACCAAGGAATCTGTCATGATAATATAGTCGGACCATTGTCTTCTATCACTAGTACATGGAAGGGCTATGGCGGCGCTAGAAAAAGGGCTATGGCAGCGCTTAAAAGCGCTGCTACAACCTTTATCGACGCTATCCAAAGTGCCGCATAAGCTGCTGCGGCAAGGACCTATGGCGACACAATTTCCAAGTATCGGTATACTATAAAAAATAGCGCTGCTAGATGGACGCGCTTTTTAACAATTTATAGAGGCACTAAAAAGCGCCGCCATTTAATATTATGGCGCACCACTCATTAGGCTATTCAAGCATTTAAAGCGCCGTGATAGCTAGTTAGCTACCATGGCGCAATTTTTTAATGACTTATTTAGGCACTTTTAAGCACTGCCATAGATATGGCGCACTTTTCTTTAACATGTTATACCACTTTTAAGCATTGTAAGAGGTAAGTGTGCGCACTTCTCAATAGCCTATGTAGCACTTCTAAGCATCGCTAATATCCAATTAACAACACAAAGAAATATAAAATGATAATATTATAATCACGAATATCGCTGAATAAATGAATATTTTTTTTTTTGGAGTACCTAAAATCATTCAAACAAATTATCATCTAAACCTATACATAAAAAAGTTGTTCAATAGCTCAAATGTCTAATTCCATGTCTAAAACAAATTCTATTCATATAGAAGTTCAATAATATTGGGCACGCTTATGAATATGCCTTCATGTTCCAACTTTGATGTAGCCACCTCTTAGCCTGCAATTAATAATACAAAAAATTAGCATCCATTCATGAAAAGTATTCAACTATCCCTACAATTAATTGAAAAATTATATATATGAGTTAGAAAAGTTATTGAATTAGTAGGGGTAAATTTTTCAAAATATGAAACATACAACAAATAATCTAACCTTCAATTAAATATCTCACATATTGTCATTGTTAGACTGAGTAGCAGCAACATCACCCTAGATAAATAACAAAAAAAAAAAAAAATTACCAACTTCACAACATCAAATACTCGAATTATATATAAAGCATATGGGTTTGCCAACAAATGATAACAATGCACTAAGACTTTCTGCAATTACAAAATATTGGGCATTAAAAATGTCAGATCCTTTATCACCTTAGCAAATTTAAGTTTATTTCACAAACACATAAGAAATGAAAGGTCTAAAAGAGTGTAATTTTTTTACCTGATTAATATCAATATTATCATATTCTTCATCTGATTCAGAGTCATCAGACTCAGATGTAAAAGAATCCACATCAGATTCAGATTCATCATCATCAGAGACATCAATGTTATGCTCTTGCAACTTCTTTTTCACCTTTGTAATAGTAATTCCTTGCTTTTTCACAAACTGTCTCAATCTTTGGACTTGCCCCTTCCATCGGCGAAAATAGTGTAGAATTGCTGCTTCGTCATCAGCGGACATGGTTAGACCATTGCAATATCGAGGGTAAGAAGGGTCTCCTACATTTGATGGCCTAACACCTAATCCTAAACCACGAACACGACCATATTGATCTTTTCCCAACACCTTTGAAACAGGATCGTCATCCAAGATAACTTCTTGGTCCCCTTGTTCAGATGCAATATTCTTGATTTGATTCTACAAAGCATAAACAATAAAGTAAATACTCATAAAAAAAGTAGATTATTCAAATGAGAGAATTCTGAAAGGGGTTTACTAAATACCGCCCGTATTTACTTGAAATCGTCCGTATTTTTTTAAAAATACTCCTAAACTACCCCCTACAAATACTACCCCATACCCCCATACACTCACACTCTCTCACTCTCTCACTCTAACACTCTCTCACTCTCTCACTCTCACTTCTCACTCCCACCATAGCCACCACCACCAAAGCCACCACCACCACCACTCGCCACCACCACCACACGGCAACCACCACCACCAGGCGAGGAAGGAAGACCGTACCAGCGCCCACCACGGCGAGGACGAAGAAGACACCGACGCCGACCACCACCACAACACGCTGGAAAAAGAATGGGCCCAAGGAAGAAGGCAAAGGAAATCGGGGAATCTTCAAATCAGGTCAGTTTTGTAGTTATGTGTGGTGAAAACCAACCTTAAATGCCGGAAAATCCCCCACCCCTCGCCAGAAAAACGAGGCAAAAAAATTTTTTTTTTTTCCGTAAATGCAGGGCAACGGATAAGAAATCCGTTACCACCACACGCTGGTAACGGATGACTTGGTAACGGATCACTTTTCCGGTACCACCGCAGAGGTAACGTAGATCTGATCCGTTACCTCTGTGGTGGTAACGGATTTCCTACCCGTTACCAGCGTGCGGTGGTAACGGATTTCCTATCCGTTGCCCCGCAGTTTCGAAAAAAAAAAATTCTTTTTTAGCCTCGTTTTTCCGGCGAGGGGTTGGGGGGGGGGAGTTTGGGTTATTTTTTTTTTTCATTTTTATTAATTTATGTTTTGTTTATGTTTGTAGTAATTTATGTTTTTTAATAATTATATATTTATGTTTATTTAAAATAATTTATATTTCTTGCTAATTTATTTATTAATAATTTCTGTTTGAATTAAAAATTATAATTTGTGTTTATTTGGGTTTTTATAATTTATGTGAATAGTTATTTGAATATATTAATTAGTATTATTTAATTTGTTTGATTTAATTTTATTATTTGTTTAATAGCATGTGATAATAGTATTATTTAATTTTAAGAGTTATTATTTCATTAGTTAATAAATTAATTTGAGCATGTTATTATATTATAAAAATAATTCAATGATATTAGCATGTTTTATATTAGTAGCATATTACTATTATTTATTGTGATGATATTAGCATGTTAATTTCTTTTTATTAGCATATTAATATTAGTTGTGTAGGGTATTTGTTTTTATTAGCATGTTTACTAATGATATTAGCAAGTTAATATGATTTATTGTTGTAATTTTAGTTAATTAATTATTAGAAAGTGAATAGTTATATAATAATGCCCTAATTTACTTACTTTGCGCATGTTAATATATTTTAATAATATTATGTTAACACCATCACCAATGTTAATGCATCTTAGTATTAGTTTTCCTTATAATTTTAGTTAAGTAATTATTAGAGTGTCAATGGTTATAGATTAGTAGTAATTACAATATAATAACGTAGACATTAAATAAATAATAAATAATTAACATAATGTATTATTAGGGTCTTGATGGTCCTGAGGGATCGACGCCACGACACACTAGATCTCGTGGTGTTGATGCATCTAGTAGGAGGGCGAGGACTGATGCTCAGGCTAGCCAGATGCCTATTCCTGAGGACGCGCCCGATAGTCTTTGGATGGGATACTCGGGGACGAGCGGGAGTTAGATCATGCTTTGAGCAGTGGTGATGGACCCGATGTGGGTGAAGCCGCCTCCCATGTGCCCGTGAGGAAGGGTAGTAGAGGGAGGTTTGTTTCGGGGTCGAGTTCCGAATCTAGTAGGTTGTCGAGCGGGGCTAGAGTCGCTGTAGGGATACTTCGTGGTTAGTTACGGAGGCGATGCCTAGGGGCCCACTTGACGGTACCCTGATTCCTAGTTGGCGGGGGCACGTCGGCTCCCGTATATACCACGATACGACTACTAGGGATGTTATCTTTGTGCCATAACAGCCCAATGCATTTGATCTCGTTGTCGACTTGAGGTTTCCCGCAGGAAGTCGTTGCAGCGCTTGGATAGATCTTGTATTGCCCGACTACCGGGGATTATGTTTGGGCACCTTGACTTTCCATTGCTTACAGCGTTTGTAGAGCGTTAGCGCCCGACACGAACAAGTTTCACATGCCTTTTGGAGAGATGACGATCATGTTACATGACGTTTGGCAGATCCTACGTGTTCTTATTGAGGGTCGGACTGTTAGTGCTGTTTTGCCGACTTCTGATCAATATGTACGGTTTGAGGAGCTCCTTGGCTTGACTCGTGAGGAGTTATTATGTGAGGAGTCACGGGTCTGGAGGAACGGTGGCGTTACCGTTCAGAAGATTTTCGATCGGTGCATGGATCAGGGCCATCCGGCTGACGTGCAGGTTCGCGCATGGTTCCTCCTGACACTTGGGTGTACCCTCTTCGCTGATAAGAGTGGTTCCCGCCTCATGCCCCAGAACATAACTGAGCTGGATGACCTTGATTCAGTTCATACTTACTCATGGGGCTCAGCTGCTTTGGCGTACCTATATCGTCAGCTAGGGGTTGCGTCTAGAGCGGATAGCAAACAGGTTGCCGGGTGTCTGACGCTCCTCCAGTGCTCGATATACGAGTACTTCCCGTGTTTCCGACCACAGCGAGAGGGGCTGGCCTTCAGTGATCATGATCCCCGGGCACGGAAGTGGGATTATCACCTCGTCGGCAAGGATTTCGTCCGACTGGAGTCCATTCGTAGACGCTTGGACAACCTTCAGGTTTCAAAGGTACGAATATTTAATGCATTAGTAAAATATATATTATTATGTTCTCATATATTACTACTACGTTAGTAACATGAAATTATTACATTTATCCGTTTTCAGGTCGACTGGACGCCATATGGGGATGGCCAGGCTGCCATGATTCCGAGGACGTTGTATGTCGGTTTCATACGTTATCGAGGTATCATTGAGCCGTACAACCCGGATCGTGTACTGCGACAAGTTGGGTTTTGTTCAGGTCATTCCTACCCCTCCTATTCGCCTGATTTCGCATACGGACCGAGCAACCCGAAGAGGTATGAGGTTCGGTTCTCGGTCTCGTAGGCCGAGTCCGCATGGCGGCGGTTCACGCCATATCTTTGGGGGTCTCAACGTATCACGGTTGAGACGGGTTACTCATCGCAGAGAGTGTTCCAGGGAGTACATGGATTGGTTTTGTACATATTCCCATCCTACCCTCATTGCTGCAGATAGGATGCATATTCCGCCCCGGCCCAACACTACAAACACCCACTATGTACGCAATATAATCATTTATTTGTTTACTATTTTATATGTTATATTATTGATACATAACATAACATAACTAACTGACTTTTTGCAGTGGATGGCCCGACATTTTGACGCCACGAGAGCGTTGACGGAGGATCGGCACAATGACCAGCGACCCAACACTTCTTTGGCATATGAGATGTTGGCCGACCTTGCTCGGGATTGGGATGCTGCATTGCGTCTAGATCGGGCACGGGACGCTGCTGAGGACGCGCATCATCATGACATGTAGTCATTGCATATCAGTATTCTCATTCCATTAGTTATGTACGGGTGTATTATGTAGTTACATTTTGTGATGATATTACTTTGTTAAGTATATATGACTTTGGTTTTATGATGATATTTATTATTTCAATTTGAATCATTGCAACCTATTGTTTCAATTTGAATCATTGCAACATATTATTTCAATTTGAATCATTGCAACTTATTATGATCCAACATGATAAATTAATATCATATCAAATACTACTTATTCGGCTCAAATTCAATTATCAAATAGTACTAATAATTACAAATGCATTTATCAAATACATTACATAAAATATTACAATGAATAGATCGCACTATGTACTATATACTAAGAAGAGAGTAACTCATCCCATAAAGCGCGTCTCACACCATACAACAGATCCCAACCATCAACACTATCTTCATGCATGTTATGCCACAAGTTATGAATAGGTGGTACCGGTGATCCGGGAAGTAACTCCAGTCTAATATAATGCTGAAAGGTACCAATATGTGCAATTACGAGTTCGTTAGTTGGACCCACCGTGTATTCAGAAGCACGCCAAGGAAGGACAGTGATACACTGACAAAGGGAGAAACTAGGTCGTTACTAGTCTCCTAAAGTCAAACAAAACCTAACTAGACCACTAAACTAAGTAGAGTGGTAAGCAAGGGTCATTCTTCCACAAGGACTAAGGAACATCGAAATGTATTAATTTAACAATAAGCTAGGCCGAAGAAATCATCAAGTTTTGGTTAAACTAAGGGTATAAACTATTGAAATCAAATTAGGAAAAACGCTAGGAATGGGGAATCACCACAATCATAGTTCACATCCAACAACCAAGTAGAGGTAAGGGGGTTGACATGTATTGGGGATATGCAAAGGGAAATAAACAAACCTAAACACCTCTAAAATCGTTGTTAGGGAGTTTAGAGTCCTAATTATGGCAACAAAACCTATATTTCGAGGTGTTATCACCTAACTAGGCCAAGTTAGGAATTGAAATCAAACCCAAGTTAATACCAATCAACAAGTGATGTGTAGCAACTAATCAATCGATCATGAAGGTCAACCACATAAAAGTAAACCATTAAATGGGCAACAAAAGGATCAAAGATGATGGAGCTCACATCAACTAAGTCACTAATCAACATTAAAGATTGAAATTGCACAAATCCCAAGCATAATCAACCCAATAAACTCTACTCATGAAAATAGGATGCAAACAATGATTGAGCTACTCCCAATCCTAGTTAATGAACTACTCACTACCCATTATACTACCAAACATCCTAAACATGGAAAAACTAGCATTTAATCACCAATCTAAAAATAGCAAAACCAAAAATCAATACTTTAAAGTAAAAGCAAAACAAAATCTAAAGAACAAACAAGAAGAAACTAGGCAAAGATGTAAACTTTAATCTAGATTAACTATTAAACATTAAAATAAAGCAATAAAAGAGGAGAGAGAGTAAGAAATGCTCATTGATAAATTGTTGAATCTTTAAATCCAAGTTGTCACCCTTGAATCTCCAAACTTCAATCTCTCTTTGAGTTTTCTCACTTTTCCCTAAACTAAGCTATGGAGGCTAATCCTCCCTAAAACCCTCAAAAATATTCTAAACCTAAGAGTGATTGATAAAATAAAACTTCTTCCCCTCAAAATGGGCTAAGGGGGGTATTTATACTCCCCCTCAATTACATCGTCGTAAACAAAATGGGCCGAAGAAAAACGAGCGAATAACAGCAGCCCGGGTGGGCTCCACATGGCCCGGGCGGGCTGACCAAGGCACCCCGGGCGGGCTCCACATGGCCCGGGCGGGCTGACCAAGGCACCCCGGGCGGGCTGGGTCAAGGCCCGGGCGGTGCAGGGTGGTCGGGCCCATGCTGATCCCCCGGGAGGGCGGGCGTGCTACCCTTCTTCGTCGAGGCAGAAGCTCGACTCTTCAGCAGCCCGGGCGGGCTGGACATTTGCTCGGGCGGTCTGGGCATAGCTCGGGCGGGCCAGCAGACGCGCCAGACTTCAAAGAGCCATATCTCTTTCAATTTTCATCAGAATCAGGATTGTGACCTCTCGTTGGAAAGCTATCGAGCCAAGCTTTTATCTCCAACTTGAATCACTGAAAAATATTGTTTGTGGTGAAAGTTATGACCGTTATAATATGACCCTTGTGCACAAATCCTTCCAAAAGCTCTTATTTTGGCAAAATTGCTCCACTCTATGCTTGGTTTGTGGTATGGATAGGTGGGAAGTGTGGTGTAGGATAAGCTCTATACTATAGCACTAAATCAAGCCACCCATCTAACTTTGAAACTCGAACGCGTAGCTCCAAATAGCTTACCTACATAGAAAACCAAACACAAGGGGAAAAACTATACATATAAAATAATAAAATGAAAATAAATAAATAAAACAATAATAACTAAAAAGGAAATAAAATTAGAAGAATAATTACAAAAATTAAACTAAAACGACTCTAATTACGCACAAATTACTACCCTATGAGTGACATAAATGTCTCTCATCAAATGCCCCCAAACTTGAACTTTGCTCGTCCTCGAGCAAAACAATTGGACACAAAAGGGAAATAGGAAAGCAAAAAGATTTATTAAAAGCTAAACTAGAAAGCAAGAAATCTAACTCACTTTCGTAGGAATCACGGTTGCATTTAGCGCATGCAACAAGCTCTTTAAACCCCTAAATCGCTTTAAAGGGCGAGTGAGATCTCGCGAGGGTTTTCCAAGAGGCTTAACCCACAACTCTAATCAAGCACAAACATATAGTAAGCCAAAGTCATCTCTTTAAATATGGTTCACAAAGCAATGAACGATCTAAGCAAACTTTCAAAGCATAACCATCATCAATATGTATCCATGACTTTGGAATATAGGGTATAGGCTAATCTAAGGTGCAAAATTGACACTATTAAAAGCATCAAAATATGAATTAGAGTCTACTAAGGCATTCAAGAGTTACAAATCGTTCTCAAATGGATGAAGAAGGTCCCAAGATTGATCCTAATCACCTATGGTGCACATAAACTCCCGCAAACTTGACTTTGCTAAGAGAAAACCATAATTGTAATATTATAACGACTGATCAATGGGCCTAGAGTCTCAATGTTTAAGCCATAATGACATTCATCATTACTAGGGAAACTCTACTTATTAAATTTTCAAGCTCCCACTCAACCATTTCGACTAACCCACTTTCTCAAATCATGTGGTAGTTACCACTTACTGACTCTTTTTCGATTCTTTTTTATTTTATTTTTTCATGGACTTTAATAGGCTTATTATGCCTTGTGGGCTCATTGGCTCCACTTATTGGACTCAAGACATAAAACACTAGTTTTTTTTTTCTTTTTAACAATCAATTTAACTCTTAGTATAACTTATTTGAAGGTAAAACTTGTGCACCAAAGAAGATTTCAAGATTCAACTACGGTCACTACAACTTCCATAAGAGAAATGATTCGACTATTTTCAACACAAAGTTTGACAACATTTAGAACTATAGAATGCTTTTCAAGTAGACTACCAAGCAACACAGATTAATCCATCTCTAATCTCCCGAAATTATACATACATGCATTCAACGGAAACACCTATACTCATCTACCCAAATGACCAAAACAAAGGAATCCACATAAATTGGCATCAAGAATCTTCCCTTGGACATGAAATGATTTGTACTTTTCTTTATTCCTCAATTTTTTTTTTTTTTTGATTTTGCCAAATATCTTTTTTTCAATTTTTTTTCAATTTTTTTTTCTTTATAAAGAGAAACTCAAAACTTGAATGAAAAAGAAAAGAAAGGAAAATATTTTTAGATTTTGAATTTTTTTGAAAATGAGAAAAGTAAATAAATATAAAGTATATAGACTTCCCCCAAGCTAGCGAATAGCTACTTCCCCAAGCTAGAATAAAGCATTTTCCTCAATGCTTGAACAAGACAATCAAAGGGAGGGAGGGAGGGAAGAAACATCCAAACCAACAAGCACATGTTCCGCAATCATAAAACATTAGAAAAGGAGAAAAGGAATGATGTTACCGGATAGTAGGTGGGTGCGAAAACCCACAAATGACCCAATTTCTCCAATTCTAATCAACTTACTCGATCAAAACCATGATTTGCTTTCCACGTGCTATTGATAATGTGTCTTATTCCAATTATGCACCTAAATCAAAATCAAGGATAGAAAAGAAAAATGAGTAAAATTAAAAGAAATAAAATGAAAGCAATAAATCATGGGTTACTTCCCGAGAAAGACTTATTTAAGGTCCTAAGCTTGACCTTTCTAGTAAATAGCAATTCAAAGATCGCAAGAGTTTGTCAAATGCACTAGCACACATTTCTATTATTATTAAGTATGCAATGACAAAATGCAAAATGTGCATTAAGTGCAATGCAACTCCATGCAAATGAGGAGAGGTATGCCAAAAATAAGAAGGGTTAAAAGGAAAAACAAATAAATAAGAAGAAAAAGAAAAATGAAATGACAAACTCTCCTCAACAAACTCTTTTTTTGTAGCAATCTCACTCTCTTCCTCAAATATAATCAAATTGAGCATTTGAGGGGCAACGGATGAAAGAGGCTCATATAATGGAAGTAATTTGGGTAAATAAGGAAAGAGGATGGGAAATGAAGGAAATAGGTCAAGCTTTCTTGAAAATGAGATATAAGGTGAAGGAATAGAAACTAAGGTTTCACAAATAACTTCTCCTATATCACAAGTCTTCAAATCATAAACTTTTTCAACCAATGGCTCCTTACCAACATTTCTCTCAACCTCTAAAGCCTCAAAAGCATCACCAACCAGCAAATGAGGTATCTCACTCTCAAATTGACCAAGATCTTCACTCAAGCATGAAGGGGTATGAGAGGATGAGTACTCTAAAGCACAAGGAGGGATAGTAAGGTCCAAACCACTAGAGGTAGACACATGAGACTCAAAAAGGGTATGTAGAGACTCAACAACATCCTCACTTTCAACAACATCCTCAATAATGGACCTTTTCTCCTCAAAAGCATACCATTCATCATTCAAGTCATTGGTCATTTGTTTGTCATCCTTCTTTGCCTTACCCCCATTTACACACACATCCCCCAATTGTCTACCACTCCTAGTGATTATAGCATGGGCTTGTTCATTAGGATTTACACCTTGACTAAGGAGTTGGGTAGTGGAAGCTCTTTTCATTGAACCCGCCATTTGAGCCAATTGAGTTTCAAGCATTTTATTATGAACTTGCATTTGTTTTAAGCTCTCTCTCAACTCATTAGTCTCTTTAGCTTGATTAGTCATGAAGGTTTGCATCATACTTTCTAGACTAGTGGTGTTAGTGGGCGGTCCTAATTGAAGAGGTGCTTGGAGTCTAATTTGGAGACCATTTTGGGGAGGGGGATTACAATCAAGCATATGAGAATCAATATTGGGAACAAGAGGCACTTGATTGAAATCCATGCACAAATTCAATGAACATTGAGAAATAGCATGCATATCTTCAACATTAGAATGCACCTCATTATTACAAGCATAGGAGGCAGAGGGGTTAAAATCATGCATAATAGGCTCACTAGTGGAAATATTTGACTTATCAAAGAAATTCATGTCAACGTTTGATGAATCATGACAATTTGCACAATCGAAGTCATAAGTATCCCTAGCTAACCACAAATAGAAATCCCAAGCTTCATCTAAAGATATAGCTCGAAATTCACCATTAAACATATTTTCAACCACTCCTCTAGTATGCTCATTTAAGCCCCAATAAGTAATCTCACAAGCCTCCCAAAGACCATAACCATAGTACTTTACAAATTCCTCAAGTCTTTCAAAGTACACCCAAAAGGACTCATTGTCATATTGAGGAAAAGAGATATTTGCCATTTTTTTTGAATAAACAAAAAGAAAATAAAAAGAAATCAAAGAAAATAAAGAATATCTACAAAAAGCCTAGACTCATCTAATCAACACAAATCAATGTATGCCGAAGTTCCCGGCAACGGCGCCATTTTGACGAAGGGAGAAACTAGGTCGTTACTAGTCTCCTAAAGTCAAACAAAACCTAACTAGACCACTAAACTAAGTAGAGTGGTAAGCAAGGGTCATTCTTCCACAAGGACTAAGGAACATCGAAATGTATTAATTTAACAATAAGCTAGGCCGAAGAAATCATCAAGTTTTGGTTAAACTAAGGGTATAAACTATTGAAATCAAATTAGGAAAAACGCTAGGAATGGGGAATCACCACAATCATAGTTCACATCCAACAACCAAGTTGAGGTAAGGGGATTGACATGTATTGGGGATATGCAAAGGGAAATAAACAAACCTAAACACCTCTAAAATCGTTGTTAGGGAGTTTAGCGTCCTAATTATGGCAACAAAACCTATATTTCGAGGTGTTATCACCTAACTAGGCCAAGTTAGGAATTGAAATCAAACCCAAGTTAATACCAATCAACAAGTGATGTGTAGCAACTAATCAATCAATCATGAAGGTCAACCACATAAAAGTAAACCATTAAATGGGCAACAAAAGGATCAAAGATGATGGAGCTCACATCAACTAAGTCACCAATCAACATTAAAGATTGAAATTGCACAAATCCCAAGCATAATCAACCCAATAAACTCTACTCATGAAAATAGGATGCAAACAATGATTGAGCTACTCCCAATCCTAGTTAATGAACTACTCACTACCCATTATACTACCAAACATCCTAAACATGGAAAAACTAGCATTTAATCACCAATCTAAAAATAGCAAAACCAAAAATCAATACTTTAAAGTAAAAGCAAAACAAAATCTAAAGAACAAACAAGAAGAAACTAGGCAAAGATGAAAACTTTAATCTAGATTAACTATTAAACATTAAAATAAAGCAATAAAAGAGGAGAGAGAGTAAGAAATGCTCATTGATAAATTGTTGAATCTTTAAATCCAAGTTGTCACCCTTGAATCTCCAAACTTCAATCTCTCTTTGAGTTTTCTCACTTTTCCCTAAACTAAGCTATAGAGGCTAATCCTCCCTAAAACCCTCAAAAATATTCTAAACCTAAGAGTGATGGATAAAATAAAACTTCTTCCCCTCAAAATGGCCTAAGGGGGGTATTTATACTCCCCCTCAATTACATCGTCGTAAACAAAATGGGCCGAAGAAAAACGAGCGAATAACAGCAGCCCGGGCGGGCTGACCAAGGCACCCCGGGCGGGCTGGGTCAAGGCCCGGGCGGTGCAGGGTGGTCGGGCCCATGCTGATCCCCCGGGCGGGCGGGCGTGCTACCCTTCTTCGTCGAGGCAGAAGCTCGACACTTCAGCAGCCCGGGCGGGCTGGACATTTGCTCGGGCGGGCTGGGCATAGCTCGGGCGGCCCAGCAGACGCGCCAGACTTCAAAGAGCCATATCTCTTTCAATTTTCATCACAAACAGGATTGTGACCACTCGTTGGAAAGCTATCGAGCTAAGTTTTTATCTCCAACTTGAATCACTGAAAAATATTGTTTGTGGTGAAAGTTATGACCGTTATAATATGACCCTTGTGCACAAATCCTTCCAAAAGCTCTTATTTTGGCAAAATTGCTCCACTCTATGCTTGGTTTGTGGTATGGATAGGTGGGAAGTGTGGTGTAGGATAAGCTCTATACTATAGCACTAAATCCAGCCACCCCTCTAACTTTGAAACTCGAACGCGTAGCTCCAAATAGCTTACCTACATAGAAAACCAAACACAAGGGGAGAAACTATACATATAAAATAATAAAATGAAAATAAATAAATAAAACTATAATAACTAAAAAGGAAATAAAATTAGAAGAATAATTACGAAAATTAAACTAAAACGACTCTAATTACGCACAAATTACTACCCTATGAGTGACATAAATGTCTCTCATCATACACGGATATAGTTGTCCCTCTGGGCCAAGTCCTACTAAAATGATTGCGGCACTGAACATCTGCGCAATAGGAAACAAGTCTTGCGAAGTAACCATCCAATGAGCCTCAGATGCTGCCCCCCCATTCCAAATGATGCGCCTTATTGCTGTGTCTATCCCATCATAATAAATACGTGTGTAAACATCCCGATGAGCAGCAATCTCATTTTCCATATTTTGGCGGATAAAACCCCAATGGTCTTCACTCCCTAAAAAACAATCTGCAATAGTTCGAAATCCACAGTTACCGTCCGCCTGGACATTAGTCCATCTAGTAATGAATGGGCGAAGAATCCCAGGAATCCTGCGGTAAAATGGAAATCCACTAACACCCTCTTCTCCATCCTAGCTTTCCCGACCTACAACAATCAAATTAATCAACATAAAATTTATCAGTGCGTAGCAAATAAATGTTATCAATAATCAATACATACAATTAACAAACATATTACCTGTAGAGGTTGACAAGCTCATAACTGAACCTGAAGATCTGCTTCTCTTTGAAGATGAACTGGATGTGTGCTCAAAACCATTCTTCTTTCATTTTGTACTCGGGTGATTCTTTCGGCGTGGTCTCCCTTTGGGGTTCTCGACAATATCGAGCTCAAAAGCTGAATCGCCCGGATTACGCAGATGTTCCTCTAGAACCCGGGTAGCGCTCCGCAATACGGCAGGATCACTACTTTGAACCTGCTCAACCAACTCTAAGAAGTACTGAGAATCTTGTGCTGCCTCAGATACAAACACAGGGTTGTTGACACCATCACCAATGATCAAAGTAGTCCAATAAGGATGTAAGTCTGTCAGGTACAGACTCTTGTTCGCCTCTAATCGTCTGCGTATGGCGCATGCACAGGGGATTGCATGTGTGGTTCTCACCGAGCAACCGCAACGCTGATATACCTCATAGCCTAACTCCCGCATACTATTTTCCTCATGCAGTAACAGTTCTAAACAGTAATGCGAGACTCGACAATTTAATTGATACAATGCCTGAGTCTTGTACAGTATTCCGTGCCGACGCCGACTTTCCTCCAAATCATTCTCAACCTTCTTCACCTGATTTTCTATCTCACTGTGAGCAATAGAAAAGATGGAGTCCAAGGCAGTTGTGCTACTAAAGACCCAAGACTTCAGTGCAGAGTGTGCACTTTCAACTCGGCTAGTGCACGTGTTCCCAAGGTGAAGTACATTGTCCGTCCATGCCCGCACAAACTTCTCTTTGTACACAAGCCAAGTTGTTTCAACGTATTGGATTATTTTAGGCCACTTTCTGTACACATCTCTCATATTATCAACCTCGGCCTCATAACTCCTCTCGGTGGTCACGTTGACTATCCGATACCAAGTTCGGCTCACGAATCTCGGACCCGCATCGGTGTTGCCCATGATGTTACTCACTCTAGCCTGCACGTCTTTGTTGATATGCCATCTACATAGCAAATGTGCAGAGTTAGGAAACACTTCCCGGATCGCTTTCATTAGGCCCAAATCACGGTCAGTAATGAGTGTAACAGGGACAACATTCACTCCAATAAGCAACCTAAACTTGTCCAACACCCAATTATAACTATCAGCTGTTTCGATGGCCATCAGAGCATACTCAACCATAAAATTCTTGTTGCACGGCGTCATCCCAATGAGCTCTAGAAAAGGCATGTTATATTTGTTGGTTTTATATGTTGCATCCATACCAACAACAAGTGGAGAAGTTCGGAGGATATTTACAGAACGAGGGTGCACCATGAATGCCGTAGTCATTGCATTTGTCTCCTCGTCTTGCCTAATCCAGTGAAGGTAGCAGCTCTCTCGAGCAAGGTGAAGGAGGTGTTGCATCACGTCTCTACCATCCATTGCTTCCCTTCTATCCTTTTCCTTCAGGTTGTACAAGTGTCTCATATTTGGATGATCATCGGGAAATTTTTCATTCACAGCTTTCATGATACTAGCAGGCCTAACGTGCGACTTTATCATATCGCGAGCGAATACCTTTGCCACCGGATTAAGGCCGCTGATGGGCCCATGACCCTCAGGGTAATGAATGAACTCATGATTGTGCATGCCCCTAATCCCCCGTTCTGCTTTGATCACCCATCCAGTTCGATCTGGGTAGTCCAAATACTCAACCTTAACTCCCGCTCTACAGCCACAGGCTTTTGTCATTGTAGCTACCCGTTCTGCTAGACTAAGATCTCTACCTTCACCCCTATATGGTGCGCCCCGATTACATTTCATATATACATATTCTCGTCCACTAGGATCGTGTTTATGATTTGACATAATAATCATCACAAACCCGATTTCATGTGCCCTTTTCTTAACCCAATCTTGTAGTTCCTTTTTCTCAGCCCATAGTGTTTCATTATAAAACATGTGATTATAATCTATATAATCACCCCCAAAGTCTGGCAAATAAGCCTATAATGTTTAGCATTTTTTCAATTAGACAACATATAATCAATAATATTATTCACTATTATTTACTTACTCATCGTAACTAATAATCATTATTATTTATTTACCAATCACAAAATTTATTAAGTACATAGTGCACGTGTTCTCACCTTAATATTATCACAAAAATTACTACTTATTATGAAAATAATTATAATAATATGCATACATATTTGAAAACAATATCATAAAATATTAACTAAATATTCATTAACAAAATTAACATAAACGGATGTACTATTATTCGCTAATTACAAAATCAATACTAATTATGACGGAAAATCAAATATTAATTAAATGGAATTTTTTTAAATACTAATACTAATTATTTGAATATAATATCAACAAATATTAATACTAATTTTTGTTTACATGCTAATATTAACTACAAATTTTCTTTTAAATACTAATATTAACATGCTAATAAAAACAATTAATAATATTAACATCCTAATAAAAACAATTAATAATATTAACATGCTTAACTCATTAAATCAAACAAATTAAATAATACTAACATGCATTAAAATAATAAAATCCTAATTACAACATAATCACACAAATTAACATAATAATTATTAATATTCAAATGCCTATAAATTTAAATAACAAAAAATTATACCTACCCAAATACACACAAATTTTATTTATTAAAACGTAAATTATGAAAACATAAATTATAAAAAACATAAATTATTTTAAATAAATAAGAAATATATTATTAAAACATAAATTATACAGAAATTATTAAACAGAAAAAAATAAAATTATTTCGTACCGGAGCAGGGTAACGGATCTAAAATCCGTTACCCCAGTGGAAGCACCGGATCGCTTTTCCGATGCTTCCACAGAGGCAACGGATAAAATTTTCGTTGCCTCTGTGGAAGCACCGGAAAAGTGATCCGTTACCTAGGTAACGGATCAAAAATCCGGTGCTTCCACAGAGGCAACGGATTTTTTGTCCGTTGGCTCTGTGGAAGCAACGGATTTTGCATCCGTTTCTTCCACTGGGGTAACGGATTTTCGATCCGTTACCCTGCTTCGGTGTCGCAAAAAAAAAATTCCGGCAACTTAAAAAATTCAACTTACCACATTTCGTTCTGGCGGCGTTGACGGTCCTTCATCGGACATTTTCGGTACTCCTCACTTGCTTCGGTGGTGCTCCGGTGGTGGTGCTCCGGTGGTGGTGCTCCGGTGGTGGGTGGTGGTCGGCCGGCGGTGGTGTTCGGAAGGTGGTGGTGGTGTTAGTGCTTGATGGTAGAGAGAGAGAGAGCTTAAGTTTGGTGAGAGTGGGGAGGGTAAAGTGAGGGGAAAGGGGGAGGGGCATGGGGGGTATATAATGAAAAAAATACGGACGATTTCAAGTAAATACGGACGGTAAATAGCGATTCGGTTCTGAAAATAGCAAATAAAAATATACACCGTTATATCCGCTTCACTTTCATGTTGGTGACATTGTAAGTAGACTTGAGTTCGTGATGGGCTCTTATTCAATCTTTGTTTCTAAGATAAGCATAAAAAGGGTGTTACATATTGGAAATTAAGGAACTAAAAATAGTGCGTAAAATAATTCAAAAGGATATTGCTTTAGAGTTGGAAAACAGTACCATCTCTTCACGAACACGAGCATGACTCTTAGTGGCGGTGGTATGAATTGGCTTCACTTTAGCCTTTTGATGTGATTCTCTACTACGCCTACTTCTTTTCTGCCACGACAAAATATATATGACATTAATTAGTTCTATGTAGACAGAAATTGGATTGCACAACTGTAAAAGAAAAAAGGTTAGTTGTAAAAAAATTATTCGATGGAAAAGCTTCAAATTATTCGTCTCCATGATGATGTGCACTAACCTAGCTTCAATGGCTACCTTCAAAGCAAGTCTAGCCGCCAAAGCCTCCGCCACATTTACCTCACAACCCCCACCTAAACACCAATTGACATCACATCTCCCACTTCATCTCTAACTACCCCCAACAAACCATAGCTACCATCTTCAAACACTGCTGCATCACTGTTCAGTTTAAATTCATTCACAGAGGGGGGGTTCCAGCACATTGGACTCTGGACCACAGATTCCATCAGTTAAAGAGAGGCCAAGGTGAAGGTAGTGCTTTTGGGAAAATTGTTAATGATACCTTGGTGCTGGCAGATTCATGCTCTCACATTAGCTTCTCACATGTAAAGAGACAGGGTAATCAATTAGCGCATAATTTATCTAGATGGAATAAATAGCCTGGAGAAATGACAGTTTGGATTGAGGAGGTGCCTTCAGATTTGCAAAGCTATGTAATAAATGATATCTCTAAAAGTAATGAATAAAATCTTCCCTTTTCCCGTCAAAGAAAAAAACAAAACAAAATTATTCTGTATTATACTATAGCATTCTGCAGCTTTTTTGTTGTAACGGATAAACATAAAAGAAAGAAATCAACGAGTAACCAGATTGCAAAGCTCCTAAGAGGATGCTCAAAGTATTTACATTGAAATCAAGTAAATTCATATACAGAACTTATCTGTCCTTCTTCTGACCGCCAAAAATTGACAAGGCTAACCCATTGATCATAGTCAACATCACTATCCGGACAGTTATCATAAAGAGTGTTAACATTTGTATCATCATCATAGCCTTTTCCTTTTAAGAGGCATTTGTAATCTCTCCATTTATGTCCAATTGATTCCAATATCCATTTCCCGAGTGATTTTGGGTAAAGAAATCGTCTCTAGAACATGAGAAAGTAAGAATTTATAACAGTACAAGATATGTATGATTCTTTCAAATTATCAATTTTCTTATAAATAAACACAAACACATTACCTCGACTTCTTCTAAAATCATTTTTTGGTTGTTTCCATTACACCCTTTCTTCAAAAGATCCCATCTTGTGTAAGTAAGAGAGCAAAGTGATCCATTTCTAGCGATTGTTCCACAAAAATAGCCTAATACCCCTCCTTCCTCTCCAATTGGTTGATTCTCCTTATTAATCTCAACCACAATTCGGTGCCCATCAGGTAAATTCCAAACATCTGCCAAAATGGTTTTACCTCGTCTTCTGTTTCCATTTGTATCTGTGACATTAAGAAAATGTTATACTATAAATCAGAATTCAAGCAGATAAAAAATGAAACTGAAAACTAACTTGCACATTGCATTCGTAGCACCTTCAACGGTGTATTCATATGTACGTCCATCACTATTGCGGCTAGAACCACCTGCTTCTTGACATGTATCGTTGTGCCTTTCAGAAGAATTTTGATCTCTTTGTCCTGTTTGCTCCCTCCTTTCATTTGAAGAATTTGGATCCTCTCTTCCACTCCTTTGTTGCCTTTGTTGACACCTTTGCTCCCTTTCATTTGTAGATCTTTGAACACAAGACCCATTCATGGAGTTATTTATTTGATGCTCAGAATTACCATTCTGTTCATTCGCATTAGTAGCTAATCGCAATCTCTTATTCTTGCGGATCGCCATATCCCTTTGGATAAAAGGAACACCAAAAAAATGAAACTCAAGTGAAAATAGCAAATGATCTACATCTAAACAATACTTATTCTGAAGACAATAACAACTATTTAATCCATACAATAAGATGGCTCATTCCAAATATCTATTGATCTACATCAATTTAAACAATACTTATAATAAATTACCTAGTGCAGCACTAGGGGGTGGGGGTGGAGAGGTATGGTGGGTCTGGGGGCTTATGGAAGCAACAATAACAACTAACAATAATAGAAGAATCAAATAAAAAATAACCAATAACAGTTTGCACTAAGAAAAGTTAACAAATTAGTTAAGATAATTCAATATCATCAACCATGGTTGCTTCCACATCCCTCCTAAGCCAACTGTGATTTCCATTTTCATCGATCAGGATGTTGTTCAGATTAGTGACATGATATGGTTCATTCTCCTTGTCTTCCCTCATGTCATCGTCTCCTAAGTCATATACATCTTTAGGCTTCATCTTTATAGCAACTGACCAATGATGATCAATGTGGTCTTGTATGTAGAAAACTTGTTCGGCTTGTGTTGCAAAAATATATGGCTCGTGCTCTATGCTTTCCCCTGTGTGTGTCAAACGAGAGGTATTGATAGTGTGTAACCCAAGTCATCTTTCCTTACACCTATGCCACTTGTAGAATCATACCACTCACATTTGAACAACACAACCGAATATCCTCCCAAGTATTTCAATTTTAAAATGTCTACTACTCGTCCATAATATGCAACATCTCCTAACACTGGATGCCTATCACTTGAACTTGCGTAACTTGATGTCTTTGCGATTACAACAACTCCACTATTCTGAGTACACTTGTCATAACGCTTGCATCTAAATCTAAAACCATTGACAGTGTACCCTCTATATTTTGTGACAACCTCAAGTGGACCCCGTGCTAGCATTCAAATTTCTTCTTTTAAAGAGTCTATGCCATTTGCTTCCTCCAACTTGATTACCTATTTAGAGTGTTTTACATTAGTTGATTATTTAGTTTTTCATCAAACAAATACATTCTTAAGATGCTTACATGTTTTCTAAACCAATCATGAAACGTTTCATGTTGAATACGCTCAATGGCTTTCAATGATAAGCGTCTTGGACGACTACGTCTTTTAAGCTCTGCAGCATGCACTCTAAAAAAGGTGGAGATATTTAGTGTGTTAAATAAAAAACATTAATTAGAGATTATGAGATTAGATACTTACTGTAAAAATTGGTGGACTCCAGAACAATTGAACAGGACATAACGATGTGCATGAAATAGGCTTTCCTAAAGGCTTCCCCATTTGAGAAAACATGACAAACTCTTCTAGAACATTAGAAGTATCTGCCAATGTATCATCCTTAGTGATCCTTGAAAATGTGTTGAATATCAGGTTGAATCCTTCAAGGTACCAAGAACAAAAATCGACACATTCTAATGCTGAGACAGCTTCTGCAATGGAAGCTTCAGGATGAGCTTTATTGCGAACATGTGATTTCAATGAGCCAAGGTACCTCTCGATAAAATACATCCATCTAAACAGTACTGGCCCTGCAATCCTTGCTTGGGTAGCTAGATGGAGAGCTAAATGTGCCATTATAGTGAAAAAACTGGGTGGAAATATCATCTCTAAGTGACACATTATTATAGGTATATGAGCTTCGAGTCGTTTAAGCACCTCCACATCAAGATTCTTACTAGAGATATCTCTAAAATAACCGCATAAGTCAAACAGAACCGCCAACACATCCTTTGAGAGAAGCCCCCGTAATGCAACAGGGAGAAGTTGTTGCATTAAAATATGACAATCATGGCTTTTAAGCCCAAGCAATTTGGCTTGTTGCAAATTCACACATCTTGAAATATTTGAAGCATAGCCATTTGGAACTTTGATGTCATAAATAGTTCTACAAAATGTCCTCTTTTCATCCTTAGACATTGTGTAGGGGGCAGGTGGCAATTCATATCTTTTTGTTCCACTCTTTGAAATTTTCTCTTTCGGGTGAAGTTCCTCCCTTATTCCTCATTTTTTTAAATCCCAATGATCTTTCAAATTATCTTTAGACTTCCCCTCCAAATTAAGCAATGTGTCAACCACATTATCACACACATTCTTTTCTAAGTGCATAACATCTAGGTTGTGTCTAATTAAGTGAGACTCCCAATAAGGCAATGACCAGAAAATGTTCTCTTTCTTCCACGTGTTGGAGCCATCAAAGTCTTCCATCTCTCTTATTTGTTGTAACTCTTCGGCTCCAGTAAACATCATGGGTGCGTCCTGGCGGGCCGCGCTTGTCGTGAACGCCACCCGGCCAAAGATAAAATTTCTCCTACTCTCTTTTACACTAAACTAGTATAAGGGAAGTAAGGTTCGTATCCACAGGGAAACGGGGACGAGTTCTATACTTAGCGTGAGATGGTATCTAGATAACTCTAACGGTCGAGAAACCTAATAATAATAACAAAGGGGGTTTCAAAGAGTTGTTATTAGACTACAACTAACTAACATATAAATAAGATGAGAAATCAATATAGGAAGATCTTGAATCCGATTAACATGCACTTCAATTCATTATCGATCATTGAACCTCGACTCTATTCATTTCCATAATTATCTATTGTTGAGAATTGATCTCGCATTCTCCTTATTCTTAGTTGAATAGCACGATCAGCGTGACTATAAAACCCTAACTAAAGGATAACCTAGTCCGATCTGCGTCTAAGTTCAATCCAATAGCAAAGAATAAACACGAGAGAACCAATAGACCCGCTAATGTCATACACGCGATAAACATTCAACAGTTTATTCAATTTCCCTAAGAAATAACCAAGATGATCAGCATCTAAATTACTCCCTAGTTTGCTACCAAATGATAAAAGAATAAAACAATCCGATTCTATTCTTAAATCTAGCATTAGATTAATCGCACAATCAAACTAGTAATATTCCTAGCATAATCATGCAAAAATCATAGAAAGCAAGCATAGAAATTAAACCATAATTAAAGGAAATAAATAGAGAAGAAAGATCTCACAATAATGCTTGAAGCTCCATATTAATCTCGTTCAAGAACGGTTCAAGCTACAATCGGCATAGCATAAGCCAATCCCATAATTGAAATCTACGAAAACTAAACTCGAAAACAAAAACTAAAAAGGGAAGAGAAGAAGAGAAGAATGGAGTCTTGGATATTCTCTCCCTCAAATGTGTGTGTTTTTAGGTCTAAAAACAAAGTTTAGTATTTATACTAAGGCTCAAAAGTCAGCCGTCATTTAAACCGCCATAGGGGTCGCGAGGTGCGGTACAGGTCGCACCGTGCGATGAGCTACTGCCTTCGCAACGAGCTGAAGACTTGGGCAAGGCTGCTGGGCGTGCGATGGGTGAGGCAGCTGGGCTGGCGAGCTTGGGCGAGGCTGCTGGTGAGCTGGGCGTGCGGTGCTTCGATGGGCGAGCTTGGGCTGGGTTGGCGATGATGCTTAGGCTTGCGGTGATCACGAGAGCTTGGCTCGGATCAAATGCACTTCACCTTGGAAGCTCGGAATACATGACGTTAACACAAATTATCTCGCAAAGCTCCGAACTTCCGCTAAGAGCTAAATAAGACACGAATGTTAACAATTACAATCAAACCCCTAGCAAAGTGCACCTAAAGTAACGTACATACACCGTATAACATGGGCGCATCAAATACCCCCACACTTGAACTTTACTCGACCTCGAGTAAACTCAAAATGAGGATCACCAAATAAATCATCACCCAAACTAACGACACCAACCTACACTCCCCATCAACTACATCATCATCATCACATCTTAACAACATCCGCTCAAAAACCTAAACGTAAGGGACGATGATTCCCCCACACTTAGATTCGAGCTCACCTGAAAAATAAAAAAAAACGCGACAACAATAATCACCAAACGACAACCAAAATGTGAGCTCAAATCCTGAAGGATCTCAAAGGAATTGAACTCACTCCAACGCCACAATCAAAATGACAACTCGCCTAAAACCTCGAAGATAAACTACTACTACTATTACAACCAACCTATATAAGCAAGCCATGGAACAAAGACAAAAAGGGATAAATTCCATGCTTACTCCCAAAAACAAACAATCAAAAGAAAGTGAAAGCCAAAACAAATCTCCAGCAAATGAGTCTTCAAAATACATAATTCTCTTTTAATCTCTCATTTTGCCTAGGAGCCCTTTCGGGTTTTCATCCTAGCTTCTCACATTTTTTTCATCTCACCATCTTACTCGCTCAATATAAGCCACTTTTTTGCATAAGTTGCCCTTTCGGGTTTTCAACCTATCCAGGCCCCCATTTTTTGCTCGAGTCGCCCACCCTTGTGGGTTTTCAACTCAGCGGGTTTCATTTCATCATCATTTTTTTTTTTTTTTTTTTTTTTTTTCATTTTCATTTTTTTCAAATTGAAAGTAATATACACAACATAGATACATGAGAATGAGAATACCCTCCCCCTACTTAAACTACACATTGTCCTCAATGTGTCGACAATTAGAAGAAAAAGTAAACTGAAAATGGGGGAGAAAATCGAAAATCGGGTAAATCGAAGATCGAATGCTCAAAACTCATGACCAAACAATCCGTCAAACTCAAATTTCTTAACAACACCAACTCAAATCTCATAAATCAACTCACAACCCTCTCCCTCGAATCACTCAAACAAATGACAAGCTCAAAAGTTTTGAATTTGTGAGATTTGCACCTAGCTTAAGAGATCGAAAAGATACATTAACAATCTCAACCCTCTAGTTGTACCAATTCCTAGCTATTGAACTCCTCCCAACGGGTTTTCTTTTGTGGATTTTGGTTCCAAGTGGATGAAGATTGGTTGTGGATCTTTTTAGTGGGTGGGTGGTGGGTGAAAGAAAATTTGTTGTGGTGGTGGAAATTTGATGAAAAATAAAGAGAAAGAAAGAAAATAAAGGGATCTCGGGGTTTCGGGGTTTCGGGGTTTCGGGGTTTCGGGGTTGCCTCCCGAGAAGCGCTGTTGTTTAAAGTCGTTAGCTCGACTTAGTACCTTGAGCTCAAAAATTGGGCTTGTGCTCCATATGTGACAATGGAGGCTCCATGTCAACCTCCAATTCGAGTACCTGCAATCCTAACGGAGGAGAACTCTTGCAATGCATCGTTAGTGGTACAGTTTCGAAACAAGGTGGTAAATCAGGAGGCTTTTTCCGCTCTTTCAACTCCGGCACCATAACCTCACATTTACGAAAGATTTCGTAGATGTCATTGGTGCGCTCTGTTTTGCGGGTTTCTCTTAATGCCTCGGGAAATGGTGGCTCTGGTTCATACGGTGGAGGAGGTGATTTTTTTGACTTTCTCCTCTTGTTGAGGTGGCAATGATGTACAATCTGCTGTCGGTTCATGCTCGATCACCTCTTCCACTATCTCTTTGTCTCGAACCACCAACCTCTCTTTGCATGCAATTTCCGCTCCACTCCTCAATGTGATAGCACTCACGTTCATCTTAGGGTTGAGTTCTATTTGGGACGGAAACCGCACTGAATCCCTAGCCTCTAACTTGGTTACAGCTCCCGCAATTTGGCTTACTTGGCTCTCCAAGTTCTTGATGCTCGAACGGGTCTCCTCCTGAAACTGAACCATATTTCCCTGCATGTTAGTGACATTTTTAGTTAAAGCATTCATCATATCCTCGGTAGACATGCCGGTACTCGGTCCTCGTGGTTGGCCATGCGGCCGAAAATATGGAGCTCCTTGCTCAGGTGCTCTCGAATAAGGAGGTGGTGGGCGGTTATACTTGCTTGTGGTGGCCGCTTGGTTCCCTCGATGAGTTCCCGTACCTCAAATTAGGATGATCTCGCCATCCCGGATTGTAGGTACCAGAATATGGATCATATCTTTTCGGGAAACCTTGGCCCCGAAAATCGGCCGCCTTAACCTCTTCACTCGGTTCTTGTAGATGAGGGCAAAAATCGGTTGGATGATGTGAAGAGCAAATGCCACAAGCCTTCACTTGGTGAGTCTTCTCTTTCACTATGAAGTCTCGCATCACGATGTGAGAGCTTGCACCCGATCTTCCAACTTAGAAGAACTAGAACCCTCGGAGACCACACGTCGAGTTCCGGACCTTCTACTAAACCGCCTCGAACTTTCAAAGAAGCTCATTTAACAGGTTCCTTAGCAGCGAGTGCGTTTTATTCACAATGGATCCACCACTTGCTGCATTGACCATCCTAGCATCCTCATCACATAAGCCATTATAGAAGTATAGCACCAAATCTTCCTCTGAATAACCGTGGTATGGACAACTAGCACATAACTTCTTAAACCTCTCCCAATACTCGTAAAAAGACTCATCACCTCGTTGCTCAATGTTACTTATCTCCTTCTTCAATGTAGATGATTTAGAAGTGGGAAAGTATTTCTCGAGAAAGCTCTTTTTCAATTGTGCCCAAGTGGTGATGCTGTAGGACGGAAGGTAGTACATCCAGTCCTTAGCTGCGTCTTTTAGCGAAAAGGGGAAAGCTTTAAGCTTGATTCTATCTTCGGAAACTCCACTTGGTTTCATGCTGCTGCATACCACATGAAACTCTGACAAATGTTTATTTGGATCTTCACCATTTAGCCCATGGAATGAGGGAAGCAAATGTATCAACCCCGACTTTAGCTCAAATGTGTCCCCCACTTCCGGTTCCGGAAATGTGATACACAAGGGTTGTTGGTCAAGGTTAGGAGCAGTGAGCTCCTTTAAAGTGCGGTGCTCAACTCTAGGAGGCATCTCTTCTTCAAATTGAAGCGAAAAAGGGAGCTCTCTAAAGTCCTCACGCAATTCTCTTCTCAACCTGAAAAGGGTTAGTTCTAGATCTCGATCGTACTGCAAAGGTTCTTGGTTAGTAGCACGAGTATTAACCATAAACAAAAACCATTAGCAATACAATCCAAAAGCATACACTAAATATAAACAAGTAACACCGTGTCCCCGGCAACGGCGCCAAAATTTTGGCGGGCCGCGCTTGTCGTGAACGCCACCCGGCCAAAGATAAAATTTCTCCTACTCTCTTTTACACTAAACTAGTATAAGGGAAGTAAGGTTCGTATCCACAGGGAAACGGGGACGAGTTCTATACTTAGCGTGAGATGGTATCTAGATAACTCTAACGGTCGAGAAACCTAATAATAATAACAAAGGGGGTTTCAAAGAGTTGTTATTAGACTACAACTAACTAACATATAAATAAGATGAGAAATCAATATAGGAAGATCTTGAATCCGATTAACATGCACTTCAATTCATTATCGATCATTGAACCTCGACTCTATTCATTTCCATAATTATCTATTGTTGAGAATTGATCTCGCATTCTCCTTATTCTTAGTTGAATAGCACGATCAGCGTGACTATAAAACCCTAACTAAAGGATAACCTAGTCCGATCTGCGTCTAAGTTCAATCCAATAGCAAAGCAATAAACACGAGAGAACCAATAGACCTCGCTAATGTCATACACGCGATAAACATTCAACAGTTTATTCAATTTCCCTAAGAAATAACCAAGATGATCGGCATCTAAATTACTCCCTAGTTTGCTACCAAATGATAAAAGAATAAAACAATCCGATTCTATTCTTAAATCTAGCATTAGATTAATCGCACAATCAAACTAGTAATATTCCTAGCATAATCATGCAAAAATCATAGAAAGCAAGCATAGAAATTAAACCATAATCAAAGGAAATAAATAGAGAAGAAAGATCTCACAATAATGCTTGAAGCTCCATATTAATCTCGTTCAAGAACGGTTCAAGCTACAATCGGCATAGCATAAGCCAATCCCATAATTGAAATCTACGAAAACTAAACTCGAAAACAAAAACTAAAAAGGGAAGAGAAGAAGAGAAGAATGGAGTCTTGGATATTCTCTCCCTCAAATGTGTGTGTTTTTAGGTCTAAAAACAAAGTTTAGTATTTATACTAAGGCTCAAAAGTCAGCCGTCATTTAAACCGCCATAGGGGTCGCGAGGTGCGGTACAGGTCGCACCGTGCGATGAGCTACTGCCTTCGCAACGAGCTGAAGACTTGGGCAAGGCTGCTGGGCGTGCGATGGGTGAGGCAGCTGGGCTGGCGAGCTTGGGCGAGGCTGCTGGTGAGCTGGGCGTGCGGTGCTTCGATGGGCGAGCTTGGCTGGGTTGGCGATGATGCTTAGGCTTGCGGTGATCACGAGAGCTTGGCTCGGATCAAATGCACTTCACCTTGGAAGCTCGGAATACATGACGTTAACACAAATTATCTCGCAAAGCTCCGAACTTCCGCTAAGAGCTAAATAAGACACGAATGTTAACAATTACAATCAAACCCCTAGCAAAGTGCACCTAAAGTAACGTACATACACCGTATAACATGGGCGCATCACGTCCCTAAATTCTTCTTCACCATTGAAAGCATCTTTATTCCAACGAAGTGGATGGTTTTCATTTAAAAAACGACGATCGCCCATATAACAATATTTATGGCCATTATCTAGCCATTTGGAATCCGTGTTAAAATTACAACAGGGGCATGCATTCTCACTGTACACATTCCAACCAGAAAGCATTCCATATCCCGGAAAGTCACTGATTGTCAATAACAACCCAACATGCATATTAAAAGTTTCATTCTTAGAAGCATCATATGTTTGTGTTCCATCATTCCAAAGCTCAATCAATTCTTCGATTAAGGATTGTAAATAGACATCAATTTTATTCCCGGGACTATTCGGTTCAGGAATTAATGTTGAAAGAATAAGAGACGACTGTTTAAGACACATCCATGGTGGCAAATTATATGGTACCAAAACAACAGGCCAACAACTATACGTGGAGCTCATCATCCCAAATGGATTAAATCCATCACTAGCAAGTCCAAATCTAACATTACGACTCTCACCACCAAACACCGGGTACCTAGTATCAAAGCTTTTCCAAGATTCAGAATCAGCGGGATGATTTAACACCCTATCGTCCTTTGGACGTTCTTCATCATGCCACCTCATCAAAGCAGCTGTATGCTTAGACAAATACAACCTCTTAAGTCTTGGTTTCAATGGAAAGTAGCGCATTACTTTTGCAGGGACCCCTTTCTTCTTCTTTCTTCCCGTTGAAGTTGTTTTCTCCGTTTCTCTTTTCCACCTTGAAGCACCACATACAGAGCAAGTATCATTCATTAACCTTGTCTTTCCAAAACAACTGACAATGATTCGGGCAGGCATGAATTTTGACATAACCAAGGCCTAGCTTGTCAATGACCTTTTTTGCCTCCCTAAATGACTTAGGCAAGTTTGAACCATTTGGAATTGCAAGTAGTAATAACTGTAATAAATCATTGAAGGACTTATTAGTCCACTTATTGGTGCTCTTTATATGAAATTAAAGCACTAACAGAGACAACTATGTCAATTTGCACCCTGGCCATAATTCTTCCTCAGCATCTTTTAGCAAACTGTAGAAGCTTTGAGCTTCTTTATTAGGACATGGTACATCTTCATCCATGTTCTCACCAACATTTGGATCATCGTCTCTATGATTGTATATGTCATGTACCAACTGACGCATATCCATATGTGTATGAGTCTCATTTTCTACTGTAGGTTCCATAGAATTCGGAGTAGAAATTTGATCTAAATTTTCCCCATGAAAAGACCATGTTGAATAATTAGACATTATTCCATAATGGAGCAAGTGGTAATTCACATCATCAGGTTTCAAAAGCTTGTAATTAACACACATCACACAAGGACATCTAAGTCTACCATCAGCTGTTAGATTACTGTTAGCATAACTCATGAAGCCATCAACCCCTATTCGATATTCAGCTGCTTTTATTGGAAACGCTAAGTTTTCCTTGATTGTTCGCAAATCCATGATCAACTAATTAAAGTGGAAAACAAAAAGTCAATGACTTTATTTATACAAATAATGCAACGAAGATTAAACATAAAGTGGATACATTTATCATATAATGAAACATCAAAGTAGCTTAAATGAAGTAAATCAGGATAATATTGAATATGTGCAAGTAGGATCAAACAAGTTAATATTGTTTAGTGATAATATTGTTGTGAGTACAAAGTTCAGGGAGTACAAAGTTTAGACATTTTGGCTAGGATCAAACAAGTTAATATGTGCAAGTAGGATCAAACGAGTTAATCTGCTACTTCCACACTAGTATTTTTAGAAAATCAAGGTTCCTAAGGAAACTAAGACTTTATTGTAGTTAGGATAGGCTCAACACTATTGATAATTTGTAGAAAAGAACACCTAATACCAGTGTCTATCTCCTAAGGTCTGTCCTATCACCTATGTCTTATTGGTGAAGAGTCTGGAAGGCTCTTCTTCTTTTATGGCATTGAGAGATGACGTCACTTTTCGAAACAGGTTTATTTCCATTAGAGAAATTATTGGGTGAGACTGAGCTCATGGTCTTTTGTGGAGTTCTACCAGCCTAGTAGGTACAATATTATCTGAAGTTCAGAACCAAGGACTTGCTTGTATACCAACCACTCCACCAGCACAACTGAAACACTAAAAGTGCTGACCTCGCAGAAGTTTAAGCCAAACGAGCTGAATTATGATTAGCTCCTCTCGGAGCTCAGTGAAAATTTGTTAGAAGACATAAGTAGGATTTCTAAAATGGTAATTAGGTGAGCTAATAATACCCTTATTTTGTAACACAGCTAAAAGCTCTTTTTCTCTATCTACATGAAATGAAGTCATATTCTTCTTTCATCACTTTCAATGTACAACCTAGCAACGAGGGATACTAGATATAATATTTACATCCACTTAAAAAGATAAGAAACATGCAGGAAGTCATACATTAGTCAACAGAAGATACAAATGGACAGAGGGTACTAAAGGATTGGACTAGTGACCAACTACTAAACTAATGCCTGATCTATAAAGCAGGAGAGAAAGATCAAGACATACCAGCTGTTGTGCAAAGATATTCAATAAATGAAGTGACTGGATCAGATTCCTGTGTACCCGAGTATGTCAACAAGGAGAAAAAAGAAAAAGACAGAGGAACATACAAATAAAGATTGAACAAACACATAAGTTTATTTCAATTGACCCTTAATCTTTTTTACAACCCTCACCCCAATACTAATATCTGATCAAATTTGCAAAGAATTAGCCAATACAGTGAGTTGAAACGGTATGCGTAAATAGCCAATTACTGGAGAAAATGGCATAACACAAGAAGACACTTCACTGAACTTCCACAACTAGCATACTGTTAAAATATGATTACTTGTTGTGGTATGGAATATATAAACAAGGGGAAAAATAGAAAAACACCCATGAAACATAAACACTAGTTCCGAGATAAAAACAAGGTGCAACATACATAGTACAACCCTTAGAGCCATTGTTGCTCGAACTATAATCTATTGTCTTGACAGATGCCTACAAGTATTTGGTAGCACTAAACAACAATAAATTAAGCCTGACTAACCCACTTTGGATGTGTTAAATTGTGATTATTCCAGATATTAACACCACATCACAAACTATTCTTATACACATTGCAATTTCTTAAACATAAATGGGACAGTTAGTGAAAGAATAGTATTTGCTGGTGAGATCAATCTCCAACCCACGACAGAAGCACATATATCAAGTCAAAATTGATAAGCACAAATTCTTCTAATTCACTTTTGAAACTTGAATACCATAGAACACCAAAGAACCCCTGTAAACATTATCCTCCCCAATCAGCAATGAACATAGTGAAAACAGACCAACAAACCTAATAGAAGATGACAGCCAATTAAATCTAAATCACTAATGAAAAGATGACTAACACAATACATGCAATAAAAGGGTTGAGAATTACCTGATTAAAGTTCTCGTGAAACTTGATAAAACTTCACCTCTTTAATGACAACTGAAAATTGAATAAAAGTTGAAAAATAAATTAAATTTATAGATTAAATTATAGAAAATAGGGACCGACATAATCAAGAAAGAGAATAAGTGTATCTTATCCAAAATAATTAACCAAAAAAAAGGAAAAATCTTGCAAAACAAATTGGTGGTTGGCGAAATTTAGAAGATGATGATTCACATTGAGATATAGTATTCAGTATAAATAAAATTAACATATAGAATTGATTTTTGAGATGAAATCTAGGAAACTTTAGCAAAATAAATACGTATCTTAACCCCAAAAAAAAAAAAAAAAACAGAGAAATCGTACCTGATAATGAGTCGTATAGATTTAGGGCTTGAAGAAAGCAGCGAGATGATGTTGAGAAGGTGAACTGAGCGGCGAGGGAGTATAATGAGTCGTATAGATTTAGGGCTTGAAGAAAGCAGCGAGATGATGTTGAGAACGTGAACTGAGCGGCGAGGGAGTGGAGTGATGGGATTTTTTTTTTTTTTTTTTTTTTTGAGGAAAGAAGTAGTGGGAGTTTTGAAACATTTGGCACAATAAAAAAATAGAAGTGGCGCCTTATTTTTTGTCTTCTAGCAGCGCTATCTTGGTACACTACTTATTTGCGCTTCAATTTTATACGGATTATGATTTTTTCAGCACTAATATGATATAGCGCCTCTAGCAAGGCGCTTTAATAGGCTTGTTTTCTACTAGTGTATTAATCCATTTTATAGTTTCCAGGAAGCTATGATCTCCGAGAGATTAGCATCATTGCTGATGATGTTACCACATATACCTTCAACCCATTGGCCGAACGGATGCTTAAAAATCGCTCCCATGCCTGCATGCAAGTTAGATGAACAAAAGGAGGCATCCACAACAATAGTGTAAGTGTGGTTTGGGCAAATCTCAGGAGGTGGAGAGAGGCGGGAAATTTCTGTTAGCATAGGTCTTGAGCAAGCATATTCTACAGCAAGAAAAACAGAATGGTGCCAAAAATGGTCAAGTTTGAGATCCTTATTTTTAGAAACCCAATGGTTTCTCCTGATCCAAATTCTCCAACATAAGAAGGAAAAGATAGTAGCCCAAGAGGTAATAAATTGGTCTTTCGTGATGGTTTGAAAAGTTAAATTCTTAGTAATCCAACTATTAAAGTCTAGAATGTAGAAGTCACGAGGGAAGGATCATTTATTCCAGACCTCAGTCCTTACTCTCTATCTCTCCTCATTGGCCTTCTGCTCTCCTCCATGACAACCAATACCAACAACCTTTGATTACCCGGACACACCTTTAGGCGTCCTCCTCCTCTTTCCCCCACTACCCCCATCACTTCCCTCCGCCAGCTAGACACAACATAAAACCTTCATCTTTGTCTTCAATGGTACTCCAATTGTCATGTCAACCCCCATGCCACTCACTCGCAGGACGCGTTAGTAAAGTCAGTTGTTGTTACTCTTACGTCCATCTCCCTAACCGCCGTCCACATCTCCATGGAGAAAGGCAATTCTATCTTAATTCTTTAAGATGAACACTGTGGAGAATGACAATTATCTCTTTTGAAGCGGTCTTGTGCATTTACTGTCAGTGCTCCATCTTCATCCTTCATTTCTTTTAGGTTTTGTAAAAAATGGTGGTGGTGTCTCGGTTGGGCATGAGAGACAAGGGGAGGAGAGAGAAAAAATGAATACAAAAAGATAAAATAGGATATTAAACCTATAAGAAATTTCAACACATCATCTGTAATACCCCGACTCTTCCGGAGTCGAGTATATCGTCACCAATGCGCATCCAGAGCCAACAACTGTCCTCAATAACCAACACAAGTTCTTATGGCGCATTTTGTCCTCACCCATGCGCACCATGAGAAACTTCACAGGAGGTCACCCATCCCAAGACTACTCCCAGCCAAGTACGCTTAATTGTGGAGTAACTAAGGAATTAAGCTCCCTAAAAGAAAGATGCAACTTGTTGGAATGAGTAGCCTGCTAAATCCCTTTGAAGCAATCTTGATGGGTATTACATACACCCCCACTTGAGAATAGCAATGCCCTCGTTGCAGCAGAGGACTCCACATATTCGGCATACGACCTGTGGGTCGCCCCAGCCTGAAGACTAATTGCCGGAGACTCCAGATATTCGGTCTGACGACCTTTGGGTGACTCCTTATGACAATGCAGCCCCATAATCCTCCCCCACTAGGCGCCTAAGGACTTCTAATATCCGGCCTTAGGGTAGCCCCAACACGCGGTCGCAGGGTTGCTCTGATACCATTTGTAACACCCCAACTCTTGCGGAGTCGAGTATATTGTCACCAATACGCATCCAGGGCCAACAAATGTCCTCAATAACCAACATAAGTTCTTCCGACGCATTTTATCCTCACTCATGCGCACCCTAAGAAACTTCCCAGGAGGTCACCTATCCCAAGACTACTCCCAGCCAAGCACGCTTAACTGTGGAGTAACTAATGAATTAAGCTCCCTAAAAGAGAGATGCATCTTATTGGAATGAGTAGCCTACTAAATCCCTTTAAAGCAATCATGAGGGTATTACATAATGATGCTTCCTAAACTCTGATACCATTATGTAATACCCCTCATGATTGCTTTAAAGGGATTTAGCAGGCTACTCATTTCAACAAGATGCATCTTTCTTTTAGGGAGTTTATTTACTTAGTTACTTCACAGTTAAGGGTGCTTGGCTCGGAGTAGTCAAGGGATGGGTGACCTCCTGATAAGAGGTTTTTAGTGTGTCGTTAAGTTACCAAAAACTGCTTTTCAAACAATATTTACAAATCCTATCAAGCAATTACTAAGAATGTAGCAAAGGCAAGTCAAGGGTCGATCCACAGGGAAAAAGGGACTAATTAAAGTCTATCAAGTCTAGACTACCTAATTGAAGGGTATTTGTGGGTTTGAAAAGATTTGGTAACAACTATGTCTAGCTAATAACAAGAACTAGCAAATAACTTGAATTAATGAATCAGATAGGAAGACACTAGAGTTGAGGTTACTAATATGAATAAGAATGGACAATGAATGTTAATGCGATTGTGAAGTAACGAAGACGATTATACAAGGTTTAGTTTTCCTCTAAAATACTCGAGTCCTCTCTCGAATGGTCCTCAAGAATAATCACTTAATCAATCAACTAAATTCTCTCTCGAATGGTCTTTAGTCAATTGATTAAGAGATTCGATAAATTCGGAAAACTCCTAGTAAAGGATCCCCTTAATTTCTACCCAATATCTTGGCCTAGAAATTAAGTTGATTCTTGGGGATGATAAAAGAGTTCAAAATTCGATTTAAGAACATTTAAATTCAAAGTACCGAAGCATAAATGTGCTCAATATCTATCCTGAGGTCTCAAAACACCAAGATCAATGCACAAACGTCTTCAAATCATCACAATCACATTAACAATACATTTAAACCCTAATCCATACTTTCACCTTAACCCTAGATAAGAAACTACTCACTAATCATGGATTCTAGGCAATTAACACACAAAATCTATGACTAATCTAAGGCTAAACATGATTAAGAGATAATTAAACTAATAGAAATAACAATTATGAGATTGTGAGAATGAAGATCTAAAAATAACTAAGAACAAGAACAAACACGAAAAGAATGCAATAAAAACTAAATAAAATTGAATAAAAAGGTACCTTCAATGTAACGGAATCACAAAGTATGATCTATAATCTCAAATCTTGATAAAAAAAATAAGTGTTTTACTCTCTAATATCAACCCTAATAATATTCTCTAAACTCTAGAAATAATGCATAAGTTCCAAAAACTAAAGCTTGTCGGGCTCATTATCACCCCTAGTCATGAAGATGAGATCTTAATCTATTAACCAAATTTTTGTAATCATCTTATAACTTGAGTTGACCAAACTAATTGGTCTGAAGTGATTTACACGGGTCGGATTTTCTATCTTAGGAATCAATGTAATGAGGGTGGAATTTAAGGAGTTAGGGACTTCGATATTTTCGAAGACTTTACAAACATGGTTCCAACAATTAGATTGAACATTATCCCAAAAATGGTGAAAAAACAAGGCGTGGAAACCATCTTCCCCCGGAGCTTTGTTACTCCCAATAGCAAAAATTGCATCTTTTAATTCAGCCAAAGTGGGTATGTCAGTACAGACAATTTCTTTCCGCGAGATGATATGGGGAGTAGGAGTAGAGATTTTAGAGGTAAAAAGGGACTTATGATAATTAAGGAAAAGGTCTGTGATATCTTTACTATCTGTGTAGCTAACCCCAACCTCATCTTTGATAATAAAAATTCTATTAAGTTTTCTTCTAATTACAGTAGAGAGATGAAAGAAATGCGTGTTTCGATCACCCTCGAGGAGCCAATTGGTGCGAGATCTAATCTGCGAGTGGATTTCTTCTTGATCAAGGACTTGGTTTAATTTGTCATGGAGGTCACTTTCTAGGTCAAAAAGAAATGAATTTGTTGGATCATTCTGTAGTGCCAATTGGGCTCCTAAGAGGCGGGCTTGAAGCTTTTTCTTTTCTTTAAAAATGTTGAAATTTGAATTCGCCCAAGAGGTAAGCTCATGGGCCAGCTTGTTCAACTTCGGATCAAGGCTGTCATGCAAATTATCCCACTTAAAGCGGACCATAGGATCAAAAAGAGGGTCCGAAAACCAACTGGGTTCAAATTTAAAGTATTTGGGGCATTGGGCCAGCTGGGTTGGGTTTAGCTTTAACACAATAGGATTATGGTCTGACGTCATACGGGCTACAGCATCGGGAAACATTGTTTGCGTTTATTGATTATTCTTGCGGTCCAGGCTCCGAAGTTGGCTTATCTTGTTTAGTATAGGATATCATCTGCTTCACGAGTTCCCAACACTCCGATTGAATAGCCATATAAAGCGGAGAAACATTGTTTTTATTCAATTTGTAACACGCTTCACAATATTCATTCATCAAAAGATGAGCCATTTTTTCTTGATTATTTTCAAGCGCAATATGGAGCGGGGTGTCCATCATTTTGAGCGCCCTACAATTCTCACTAATATTTTCTTCATTCGATGAATCGTAACTCCCCCAGTTCATCAAAGCTTTAATCGCGTCGAATTGTGATGCTTTAGCAGCTGAATGAAAAGCAAGATCACCTTTGTGATTTGTCCACTTAATAATATGTTTAGTAATTGGGAGAAGTTCAGCAATGAGTTGAGCTTGCCCTGCACTACCTGCAATGTGAAGTACATAGTTTTCATCTTCTTTACACTTCAACTCCTCTAAGTTAACTTCTAGCTGTAATATAGCATCTTTTCTCCCCTCAATCAATAGCTTGTACACTCTTGCATCTATTGCTACAAACTCATCTTGGAATCTATCCTTGTCGTTGTCGCTGCCGCTGCCGGTGCTACTGCTGCTGCCCTCGCGAGCCAGAGAAAGTATGTTGCGGTCCATGAGATTGTTGCAGACATCATCAGGGACACTACAGTTGAGAGAACTCATTTTGATTTCTTTTGAAGATTTTGAATTTTTAGTGCTGAAATTATAATAGAGATGAGAGAGGGGAATGAAGAAGCAAAACTAGAATATGTTCTTCATTTTAATCCAATTCAATATAGTAGCATACAAGGTTTTATATAGGACTCAAATACTAACTATCAATCTAAAATCTAGGAACGTGGGAAGTAAGTAGGTAAACACACTACACTATCTTCTAAATAAATGCATGCCTTTTGACTTTAGCAAACTATTTTGAATCAATAATCCAACATTTAGTGTAACTTCAAGGTTAGCTGCGGCCTACAAGGTACTCTTGATCCTTGAGTACTGTCATCTTATATAATCTTTCCACTCTATCCTTTTTCTTTTCTCTTTCTTAAATGCTAGGATGTACTCCACTCCACTAATTAGGGGTATAAGTGAATTAGAAATGTCCAAACTGTAGAAAATGTTCAAATTTGTCGTTGGACTGAAATGATATGAATAGTAGCATTAGCATATTGTAGAAAGGCTTTCCACTCTTTACCACCAGTATATTTCCATTATCTTTTCTCGAGATATTCGTTACATCTCAAATTAGGCTTGTTATTACTAGTGTGACTAGCTAGTCATTGAGCATATTTTGGGCAGAAAGAAGGCTAGGCCCAGTGAGTGGCAAATGTTGGGTCCTTAAAATATACTTTCTTCTTTCTTTTTTTTTCTTTCTGTATTCTTTTTTTTGGGAAATTTCATATTATTCTTCTTATTTTGAATCTTCCTAGATGAAGCTTAAGTTTTGGGAAGTAAATAACCTTATCTCAAATATTTTAATTCCAGCATTGTCCTTAGTTTATAGCTGATTGGGACCACTCTATTTAATGATTTCTTTTGTTCACTCGCTCTCCTCATAACTCAGAAAATTAAGAACTTCCTTACTTCTCCATCTTTCCTCATTATACTCCCTCCGTCCCAGATAGATCTGAACACTTATTGGGACACGAAGTTTAAGGTGATAAGTTGTAATGTTGTTATCAAATGTTATTTTATTTAAAACGTAGATGTGATAGGAGTTGGTAGGGTATTTTTTATTAGAGGAGAGAGGAAGTTTGGTAACTTTTATTGATAATAGGTAGAGTGTGGGCCAAAGATGTGTGAAATAAATATTATATTAATAGTGGGACTATGCCAAAAATGGAAGTGTTCAAACTAATTTGGGACAAACATTAAAGGAAAGTGTTCAGACTATTCTGGGACGGAGGGAGTATCATTCTATCTCTCTTCATCACCCAGAAGAGTGGAGTTTGTCGTCAGACTTGATAAGAGACAAGAGAGCAGAGGCAAGAGGAGTTCCGCTTCTGATCAACGAAACTGGATCCTTGGAATAAGTAGCAGTCTCATGCAACCACTCATTAGTCTCTTTAACGGCATCAATCAGTGTTCGCATACCAACTTTCTTAACGCGTTTCACCTATATTGCTTCCAAACCCTCATTTAAGTATAACATATTTTTCATTTTACCACGGAAAAAAAATATAAAACTAGCCAACTTTCTATGTTTAATTGATCGAATGCACAATATGTGAGTGCAAAGTAGTTTCGTAATTGTACTTATTTTAATTAGCTCGATCCATCCAAATGGTGAGTATCGTGGATTCATGTGCAAAGGCATGGATTAGTAAACATAACTATTATTGGAGCATATAATGTTGTTACACTAATACATATTTTATGTGTAGACATAGTATGGGAAACCTGATAGAAATTTAAGGGTGCACGTGAAAGTTTTAATGACCCGAATAATATAACAAATTTGCATTTTCATTGATTACATTAATAAGAATTGTACAATTATACTTGTGAGAGCCCATATCTCTCACTTATCTTTTTTATAGAACCCTTGTTTCTATCCTTCTAAATATTTTGGTTGAAGCTCTCTTAATTAGCTCACGTCTCTGACTCTTACATGATCTTGTGAGAACTCATGTTTCTCACTACACATGGGTGCTCTTAGCTACCCATTTTCTTGGTAGAACACTTATGTTTCTACACCCCTAAACACAAGCACTTGATACCTATTTATAATGGTTACATACCTAATTCTAGAATTTTCTATAGTCATCTAAGAGATATTTTTGATCTCTTATGTCTAGATTTTTCTAAATCACATATTATAAGGTATTTTACAAGATATTTCTATACTAACTTTAAGATACATTAGAAATCTAGATTTTTCTAAATTAACTTTCAATACTCCCCCTTAATCTTAAAAAATCTTATACTCCATGCTTTCTTCAAAATTTTGTTGATGCCCTTGCCATCAACTGCCATCCAGCATGATTCTTGTAGTTTTCTTTCCATTTTTGTAGGCACCCATGTCATTAATCATCCCAACCTTTGTTTCTTCACACTTTGTTGATCTGTTGTGTTGATACTCGTGTTGCCAACTAATCCACTGATGCTTTTGTCATCAGGGATCTCCTAAAATATTTGCCTCTCTAATTTTCTTTTCTTTTCTTTTATTGTGCTACTCATATCACCAATTACTTCTAATATTACCATCTTTTTTCAATTTTTCTTTCTCCAACAACATTTCATAAAATTTTCCCATTTCAATTATTTTTCCTTCAACATTCGTTTAGTAAATTTTCTCCAATTTTGTAATTCTTGTTGATGCTCATGTCATCAGCCTCCCCCATCATTTTTATTTTTTGTTAGCTAGTGTTAATGTCACTATCCAACTACTTCTCTTTTTTAATCTTTCTTCCTCCAAATTTTCATCAAAAATTTTGTTTTTCATCAAAAATTTTGTTTTTCCATCATTCTTTCATTTTTTTTTCTCAGCTTTTATTTTTGTCCATTTTCCTCCAAAAATTTCTTCTTCTAGTTTAATTTTCCCTTCTATAATATATTCTTTAAAAAAATTTAGATTTAGCAATTACCTCTTTTTCTCTTGCCATTGCATGGAGTGTGAATGTCCAAACTAGTCCCAACGATCGACTCGTCGCATGGTTTAAATTGAATGCATCGATAGATATTAATAAGAGTCAATAAATTATGATGGTACAAGAAAAAGATTTAGTAGTATGACTTATGGGACAGCAAATAAAGACGGTAGGAGGGACAATAGTTGAGAGTAATTGGTGCCACCACAGTGACCACGATAGTAAATGGTTCAGTTTGGCAATACTAGTTGAAAATAAACTGAAACTAATAAGATATAGCTGAAAAGGTTAAAATTTAACCATACTATCTTAAAATCTTGTAATCCTTCATCTGTCGGATATCCGGCTCTGATACCAAGATAGAAATTTGAGGGCACACTCGAAAGTTTTGATGGACCCGAATAATATAACAAATTTGCATTTTCATTGATTACATTAATAAGAATTGTACAACTATATTTGTGAGAGCCCATATATCTCACTTATCTTGTTGGAAGAACCCTTTTTTCTACCCTTCTAAATATTTTGTTGGGAGTTCTCTTAATTAATTCATGTCTCTCACTCTTACTTGATCTTGTGAGAACTCGTGTTTCTCACTACACATGGGCACTCTTGACTACCCATAACCTTGGTTGAACACTTTTGTTTCTACACCCCTAAACACAAGCACTTGGTACCTATTTATAATGGTTACATACCTAATTCTAGAATTTTCTTTACTCATCTAAGTGATATTTTTGATCTCTTATATCTAGATTTTTCTAAATCACATATTATAAGATATTTTACAAGATATTTACAGACTAATTTTAAGATACATTAGAAATCTATATTATTGCGAAATTAACTTTCAATAAAACATGCCATACAAGCTTTTATTTTAGTGGGACTACTATCTATACTAATATATTAAAAGGTGCGCGGAAACAAGAAACGGTGCCACGTGGCACTCTCCCTAAGGGCGTTTTACTCCTTGTAATTCACAACAATAAAAAAAATAGAAATTGCATAGTATAGGGTTTGATCCCAGAACCTCAAGAACATATACTAAAGTCTTAACCACTAGACCAAACAACATTTAGTGTTATCATCTTAAAAATTAATATTAATAAATGAAAAATTTCCTTACCCGGGGCGTAGCTCGGGCCTAATAACTAGTTAGATATAAAAACGATGTTTATGTTGATTTGCATGATATGTTTTAAGTATTATTATTTATTTTTATGCTAGAAGTATTTAATTGGTAGTGGTTCGTTTGATGGACATAGGAAGTAGAAGTTACCATGGGGTATAAATTTATAGGTATCAAATTTCACAGTAAGTTTCGCGTTGACCTGTTTTTTTGTGTGGGAATAGGAACATAACATAAATTAAACCAACAACATCAGTATTCAACAACTATAGTTATGGCATTAAGCCTTACATCCGAATACTTGAAGTTTTTAATATAGCTAGGGCCTAGGGGGATGGGAAAATATCTAACTATATTAACTTCATTAGCAAAGCTCAGCCTCAGTATTCCATGTTGCCTGATGAATTCTAGCCTCACCTCCTGGAAGAACTTTTGTACCTCTCTACACACATTAATGGTCTGAGACAAGAAGTCAGTGACACAGCTGTCATCTTTAATCCCTCTACAGTCTGAATATAAAGTAATATTTGTGCACTTGTTATCCTTAGCTAACTGTAAGCCCAACACAAAAGCTCTAGTCTCAGCATGTAAACTATCTCGCGCATAGATCAAACAATGCGTGGACCTGGTTATCCACACTCTAATGCTACACATGTGTATCATAGCTAATGACCCTTTTTCTTTTCATATAATCATCTTTTTCCACCTGTAATTAGTATTCTTATATACTACTTCCTTCATTTTCTATTTGATTTACTCACTTCACTTTGAAAGAGAACTAAGGAGGGAGTCTAAAAGTGTAATAGAGAAACAAAAAAGATAGAAAGAGAAACTGAAAAGTGAGAGCGAGAAATTAAAAAGATGAGAGAAATTTTAAGGTGGCTTATTATATTAAAAAGTGGACCACATGGGTGGAAAAAAGAGGAGAAAATATATGGGATATGTTACCAAAAATAGAAAAATCAATAGTTTGTCTATTACAAAAAACAGAATAAAAAGGAAAGTGTAGATTAAAAAGAAATGAACGTAGTATTTTTTTAACATTGTGACATTTATTTTTCTTACAATCACCCTTTCTTATGTTAATTTACCATAATAAAATAGCCCTTATAACATAGTAACCTTTTGTTTAATTTTCCTCATATACTCATTCTTTACACCATGTAATTGCTCATCATTTATATACGGAATATTTTACATCTAATGCGTAACAGGTCCATATAATTTTTTTATAATTAAATTCATGGGCATTTAACAAAGTTAGTTGGTTAGCAATGGAGGATAAATTCCCATGAAATTTCCACTGACTTAGGGGGTCTAAGTAAGTAAATTATTACATTTTGTGGAAAACGAAAATTCTTAAGAACTTTATAAGTTTTACATCTCAAACATTTAACCTTCTCTTTTTGTCAACCAAACTGATAATGAATATATAATATTTACATAATTATGTATCCTCAACTTTTTTCATTTAGTTGGTAATGAGAAGGACTATGTCTAGACCTCAACCCAATCAAAATGGTATATCATTTTTCTTTGTCTTTTTTTTTGTGGCAACTAGAATTTTGTTTTATTTTGGATGTACAAACATATTGTTCAGATGTTCAACAACAAAATTTTGGAATCCAATTAGTATTCTAATGTACAAATATGATTTTTGGATGTATGACTAGCTAATAAAGATATTATATCATCTCTTACTAGAATATTTATTTTGGTTATTCAAAAAAAAAAAGTACAGATGAGCAAGTTTTTGATGCACAAACAATCTTTTTGGATGTGCAAAAGAAATTTAAATAATCAAAAAACACAACAGATATTGGATGTGCAACATACATAATTTACCACCATACACATGGACAAGGATTAGACACCCTAAGTCAGGCTCATTATCACAGCCATACACGTGGATAAGGATTTGACGCCCTGTCAGAGCAATAACTCTATTATTATTATTATTATTATTATTATTATTATTATTATTATTATTATTATTATTATTATTATTATTATTATTATAATTATTATTATTATTATTATTAATTATTATATTATTATTAATATTACTATAATTACTATTATAGTAATTATTATAATTAATAATAATAATTATTATTAATTATTATTATTATTACTAATTTATTATTATTAATTATTATTATTATTATTATCAAGATTGTTAATATTAATATTATTATTAGTTATTATTATTGTTGTCATTATTATTATTATTATTATTATTATTATTATTATTATTATTATTATTATTATTATTATTATTATTATTATTATTATTATTATTATTATTATTATTATTATTATTATTATTATTTCATTTCAGTTCAATTCAGTTCAGTTTAGCTTCTCTCATACCAAAAGAATGGGGCTTAAATAGCCATTTGGTGCTATTCTGCAGGTACATTCTGAACACACTTGTTCTCTCTCTCTCTCTCTCTCTCTATTATCTCTCTCTCTCTCTCTTTACTTTCCTCAGATCTCTAAATCTTTCAAGGACAAATCTCTGACTTGATCGTCAAAGGGGTTTCCTCGCATACCCCCCGAGGGTAGTTTACGTTTGATTCATTGCAGCTATTCACTAGCGGTCGCCGACTCCACTCTTGGCGGGCTTACTTGAAGACCACCACCTGTTTCACAATAGAAACAACTTTAAATTTTGTATTAGCTTACTGAAATACTAGTAAGTATAGATAGATATGCTACATCTTATTTTGATATAACTTTTATTCACTTAATACTGTAGTTTTTCTTTGTAATAAAATTAGAAGTAGTAACTTTGTACGATATCCCCTTTGATATTGAATCTAAAAAGACTACTTCTTTCTAAAAAAAACCTAACCCTAAAAAACTTCTTTACCCAGCGCCGCTACAGAGCAGGCTCGCCGGTGGCTGGTCAGAGCGCGCGCCACTCACCTTGTAGCCGGGATCCCCTTCCCCCTCCCTACTTGTTTTCGAGCTTCCCCTTCCCCCCTGGTTTTTGGGATTCCCCTCCCCCTGGTTGTTGTGTTTCCACTTCCTAGTTATGTTCGGCATAAGTATGCTGGTTTTTATCTTTAATGCATGGTCAATCTCCAAATTATTTGGAGTAAGTTGTTTTTTTCCAGTGGCTAAAGTTGTTGGTTGTGGTTGGTTGTGGCAATCAAAAAGTGTTTGTCAGTTGGATAAGGAATGGTGGTTCAATGTTATAGTAGTAGAATATGTAGTTTTTTTGGAATCTTTAATGAAAGAAAAGGTGACTCAAGAGGATGAGGAGTGTGACTATGTGAGCGTGGAGGAGGTGATGAAAGGTTTTCATGGTTGGGACGTGTGTTTTCCGGTTTCACAAATCGGAATTTGTTCGGTAGCTCAAAATGTTTAACTCTCTTTTTAGCTTGGCTTCATTGATCTTAATGATCCTTGGCTTGAAAATTTCAAATCTGAAGGCGGCACCCCAGTTGCATCTAGTGGTTTCAGCGCGCCAACTCAAATGCGTTTCTTCTACCTAAAGGAGAAACCTGAAATACTATCTCAAGAGACTAATGAGTCACCAAGGAACGTGACTCTTCAAAAGATTAGAGACCAGAATTCCAAGCGACAGAAGGTCGTTGGGATTGCTCATGCGGCGAAAGGCGAAGCTCGCCGTTGGTTGATAATTGATAATTGTCTAGATCGTGAAGAAGGACTGGGAATGTTGGGCTGGGGACGTAGGACTAGGCACCGAAAATGAAGAAGAGGAAAGAGAGCCCAGAAAATCATATGTATGGGAGGGGGGAACATGCACTTTAGCAAAAGGAAGCACCGTCTCATCAAATAACACATGACGAGATATGATAATTTTACTACTCGATATATCATAGCACTTATATCCTCTATGATAATTTTACTACTCGAGATATCATACCCATTTTGAAAAAGATTGTTGGTTCCGTTTAACACCCCGACAATTATCTATTTTCCAAAATACCTTTTCAATATAAAACTTAGAGAATTATCAAAGCATTATCGCCCGTGTGATAACGTATCGGCTTATTCAGAATTTTGCATTGGAAAATAATAATAAATAACTTTGAAAGTAAAACTTAGTCAACCAAACGTTAACTCCAAAAGTCAAACCAAAATCAAACCAACAATAAGTCAAAAGTCAACCTCAAAAAGAAAAGTCAACCACAAAGTAAAAGTTAACTATAAATATAAAGTCAACACAAGCTCTCCAACTTTCCGAACCCATGATGCATCGTCTTCAAACCTGTAATTGACGATGCTTTATTGATCCCGAGAGACTACTCACCAAATGGGTCATCACAGGATCAATAAGGCATAGCCATGATCAATACATGTACACAAAGCACGTAATCAGCAAAGCTGAGTACTACATAGTAAATAAACATAAAACCTAACATGATACTTATAAACATTAACAAGGATGAATAATAATATAATAACATAGCAGACTACTTTTTTTTTTTTTTTTTTTTTGCTAAGTTAAATAATTTCATATCAAGCTCAAATTTACATCCACAAGAACTTCTAGGGAAAGACGAACCAACTAGGTTGGACCCTCAAACCCAGAAGAGCACGAACACAACTAAATACAAACTTAGTATGCTAAATTCCTTAGCCACTCTTTGCCAATTCTATCAATTTTCTTAGGCAACACACCATACACTCTTCCTATAACATCTTTCTGTATATGATTTACAATATTATGAATAGCAACAACTCTATGATTCCAAAACACATCATTTCTAGTACACCAAATGTGGTAGATCATTGAACCAATAATGGCAGTCAAAACTTGCTTCTGGAATTTGTTCTTCCTGCTTCTGGCTATCCAACGCAGTATAGTATTAATTGTAGTGTGGTTATCAGGGAGCCCACACCATCTCCTTATAGAGCTAAACACAGCGAGCCGAATTTGCAATCAAACGGCGAGGTGCTCTTGAGTTTCCACAAAGATCATTACAAATCGGACAATTGGCATTTGTAGCTATCCCCATCCTATGTAATCTACTGGTAGCCTGTAGTCTATTGTGCATTGTAAGCCACACAAAAAACCTATGTTTGGGAATAGTGAGTCTATTCCAAACATACTTATCCCAATTTACACGATCCAATTCCCCTGTATACTTGCACTATTTTTTTTTACAGAATAATTTCCCATCCGAGTAATCTGATTCAGAGTCATCATGCCCTTAAACTCCTCTTTAATCTCACAAATCATTTTCCAGTACCAACATCAACCTTTTGGGGGTTTGTACACCCACCAATCCTCTTCCTTCATATACAACTCATTCACCCACTTAATCCACAAATTATCTTTCTTAGCTGTGATTGCCCAGACATATCTCCCCACAACTGCTCTATTCCACACCTTGATATCCCTCATTCCCAAGCCTCCATCATTCTTAGGTAAGCAAACTTTAGACCAAGCCACATACCCACCTTTGTTGCTGAAAGCCTGCCCTATCCAAAGATAAGCTCAACACACCATTTCAATTTCATGTAAAACTTTCTTTGGCAGGATAAAAATTTCAGACCAGTAAGCGTTGATACTCAGTAAGACTGAGTTCACCAACACTAATCTCCCCTGAAAAGATAAGTGCCTACTACTCCAGCATCTTATTCTGGCAGTCATCTTTTCCACAAGAATCATACAATCCTTAATTGCCATTTTCTTATAACTAATAGGCACTCCAAGATAAATCGAGGTAACTTACCTCTTTTGAATCCGTAAACATCTAGGATTCTCTCGCACTTCAAACATCCTTCATCCCAGAAGTGTAAACTTCAGTCTTTTTCTCATTCACCTCTAACCCTGAAGCTTCAGAAAAATGCTTAAATCCTTGAAGCATTAAGTAGATTGATCTGAAATCCTGCACAAAATAATATCATCTGCAAAACATAAATGGTTCAGCTGCACCCCTGAGCATCTAGGATGAAACTTGAACAAATCATTTTTCCCTACCATCAGCATTATTCTAGACATATATTCCATGCAAATCCCAAAGAGCAAAGGTGACATTGGGTCACCTTGCCTTAAACCTTTTTTCCCTGCAAAATACCCACAACTTTTACCATTTATCAGGAGAGTGAACATTGGAGATAGCAGACTACTTTACTAAACTAAACTCCACAAATAATAAGTTAATTAATTTAGTTGAAATAGGCAATGGAAAGAGTTGTCCAAACCAAACCAGTCTTCAATTTAGAAGACGAAGTACGGGCGCGACTCCGTACTCCCCTGACCTACGATATCGAGGAACCTTTTAAATAAAAATAGGACACGGTGATCAATCCGGTCCCAAGAAAAGCTATGGGCTACCACCATGTACTACAACTCATACTAGTCCAACACTTCAGACGTGTACAAGTCTAAAACTATTGCTATTCACTTTCCACTTTAAGTGATTAATAAATTAATACTTGTTATGACTCACAAGTAGAACAAATAATATAATCATCAAATATACATAAACTGTCATTTTTATCTTAGGATTAGATAACGTGATCATCAACTTAACAATCCAAGAACAATTCTAATATTAAAACCATAACCTTTATTTATTTATTGAACCAAGTCAACAACCAACCAACCTTTCATAGGTTAAATAACCAACTTACCAAGTAAGGCCCTCGGTCCTCATAAAGTAATTAAATAAACTAAAGGGAACAACATGATCCAAATCAATGATCCAATTCCAAAATAAATATTAATCACTCATGTGAATTAATAAAATAAAGTTCCCAATCCCATATGATTGCATCAATCATCCATGCAAACATAAGATCATCATCATGACCAACATGCTTCACACAACGGCATAAAACATGCAAATCCAATTGAATATAAATCACATATGAACTAAAAAATAGTTCTTTATGCATGATACTACATAAATCTCATCCTTAGGACATGATACTAATTCTAACCCACACATAGGTATGTACGTACCTTGTGTAGACAAAGTTCGAGGCCACTTTAACAAGCTTAAAATTCGCCTAAAGAGTATTCTCCGCCTAACATAATCAACATAACCAAAATCAATACTCTTAAAAATTTCCAGCAATATACTTTAAACCCTCTTTAAAAATGTTTAAACATTTTCCATCATTAAAACATCAATTATTAATACCCCCTAGTATAGTACTACTATACTAGTTGTTAAAAACCCTTAAAAACTCATACTTTGACCATGAAAACTCCATTATAAGCATAGTTATAAAATTTCCAGCAACTTATGAAACATAAAAAACCTTGTCAAACATACTTAAACATAATTAAAATCATAAGAATACTCAATTTCATAAACTATAATATACTACTATGATTTTCCAACTCATAAAACCCTAAAAATCCATGTTTTGATATTTAAAACCCTAGTTTAAACATAACTATTAAAATCTAAAATTTTAATTACTTCATTACATAACTACATAATCTTAGATTTATATTTAAATCATCAACTATAACTTTAAACATAAACATATTAAAACAATTCTTAAAATATAAACTTTGCATTAAATATAACTTGAGGAGGAAGAAAAATAACCAAAGAAGAGAGGAAAGAGACTCAGCAGCACAAGGGCGACGCGCGGTGCTGGCGGCTCGCCAGCGGTGGTCAACGGTGGCGGCTGTCGCTGTTGCCGTAGACGGTGGAGGAAGAAAACCGAGAGAAAGGAAGAGAAAAAAAGAGAGAGAAGAAAAGAAGAGGAGAGGGCCGAAAAAATAGAGGGAGGAAGAGAGAGAAAATAAAATGTGTTTAATGTGTGGGAAATTGTGTAATAAAGGGTATTTATAGGTTCCCCCATTAGGGGTCCAATAAGGAGTTGGGCTTTGATGGGTTAGTTTAATGAAGATGTTCATAGGAAAAGCTATAAGGTTTGTGCTCCTCCAACCCAATATTAAAATCCTTTTACTTCAACTCTACTAGTTTAGTTATAAAGTAATTTTTCAAAGTATGACTAAATAAAATATTTGATTTCTTAAAATGATAAAATAATTCTTTTGACTTTCAAATAGTCAACCTTTTAAAAAAAATTATATAAATATTAAAATATACTAATATATATATATATAAATATACATTAAAATATATTTATAAAATTCATAAAATTACGGGGGATTACATTCCGGTAAAAGGAAGAGGCCCAATTTACGGAAAATAAGAAGCATAGAGATAAATTATTTTATACATGTTTCAATGCTCACCAAGAGTCAAATGATATATGGTATATTGATAGTGGTTGTTTAAACCACATGACTGGCAACAAAAATTCATTTGTCAGTCTCGATGAAAACATAAAAACTCAAATTGCTCTTAGTGAGGGAAGCAACCAAGAGGTTGCTGGCAAGAGGACAATTGCCGTTAGAGTAATAACTGACTCCTCTAAATTTATTCACGAAGTTTTCTATGTCCCCGGGCTTGCACAAAACCTATTAAGTGTAGGCCAACTAATCCAAATAGGCTATATGGTGAAATTTGATGCTAATAAATGCCTCATATTTGATAAGAAAAAGGGCAACTAATTACTACTACTCAAATGGCTCCTAATAAAATATTCCCATTAAGAATGCAATTGGAGCATAATATTGCCCTAAGTTCTATAGTGGATGAATCAACCTTATGGCATTTAAGATTTGTGCATCTATATTTTAACAGTTTAAAACTGTAAAAACAAAAAGACATGGTGATTGGGCTTCCATATATAACTAATGAAAGAAAAATTTTTGAGGACTGTATATATGGCAAAATGCATAGAGCAATTTCCCACTTTATCTTGGAGGGCCAGAGCTTCATTAGAGCTCGTTCACGCAGATATATGGGGCCCTATCAGAAATCCGTCTCTTTGAGGAAAAATATATTTTCTATTATTTGTCGTTGATTTCACTCGCATGATGTGGGTTTATATATTGGAGCAAAAATCAGAAGCATTTTCCCACTTCATGCAATTTAAAGCCCTCACAGAAAAACAAAGTGAGCATTCTATAAAAATTCTTAGAACAGATCGTGGGGGAGAATTTACAAGTAAAGAATTTAACAATGTCTGTAAGGAACATGGGATCAAAAGAGAATTACAATAAGACGCACACCTCAATAAACTGGTGTTGCGGAAAGGAAAAATAGAACAATTGCTGAAATGGCCGGTAGTATGATACATGTTAAGAATTTACCAAAATATTTTTGGGCCGAAGCTGTCTGTACAGCAGTGTATATTCTCAATAGATCTCCCACGAAAGCAGTAAAGGGTAGGACACCCTATGAAGCTTGGCATAAAAGAAAGCCAAGAGTGGAGCACCTCGAAGTATTTGGCTGCATCGAATATTCCCACATCCCGAAAGAAAATCGGGAAAAGCTCGACGGAAAAGGTGAAAAATGTATCTTTATTGGATACAGTGATGAATCTAAAGGCTATCGTCTCTATCACCCGAATCTAAGAAGCTAATAATCTCAAGAGATGTCATATTCGATGAAGGAGCTCAATGGATGTGGACAGAAAAGGAATCTCAACCACGTGAAAGGAGATTTTCTTCCACCAAGTCCAAGTGAAGATAAACGACTGACTCATCCAGCAACGCAACCATCATCCAGTCCATCATCACCGAGATCTCCAACAACATCCACGAGATCGGTGAGTCCAACATCAGAGTCTAGCTCTAGTAGTGCGGCATTCACAACGAGATCGGGGCCACCAATCTACTTGGAAGAATTTCAATGCAATCAAGCTATCATGGCTCTCTTCACCAGCGAACCACAAAACTTTCATAAAGCTGCACGAGAAGAAAAATGGTGGAAGCCATGAATGAAGAGACCAAAATGATCTAGAAAAATAACACATGGGAGCTAGTTGACAAACCTTAAGAAAGGATATTATCGGCCTCAAATTGGTCTACAAAGTCAAGTACAATGAAGATGGCCCCATCCAGAAATACAAGGCACGTCTCGTTGCAAAAGGCTACTCTCAGCAACCAGGAATTAACTTCAACGAGACATATGCTCCAGTAATTCGCATGGAGACAATCAGTTCAGTCCTTGCACTTGCTGCACAACTCAAGTTATCAATTTTTCAATTAGATGTCAAGTCAGCATTTCTTCATGGGGAGCTGGAAGAAGAAGTATATGTCGATCAACCTCAAGGTTACGTCATTGAAGGCCAAGATGATAAAGTTTATCGACTTTGAAAATCCCTTTACGGGCTAAAACAAGCTCCTCGAGCTTGGAATAGCAAAATTGATGGCTATCTCCTCCAGAATGGCTCATAAAAAGCCCAAGTGAGCCATCACTATATATCAAGGCCCAAGGAGTACAAGATTTTCTCATATTGTGCCTCTATGTAGATGATCCAATCTACACAGGCACTAATCCGAAAATGATTAAAGAATTTAAGAAGGCAATGATGTCGGAATATGAACTGACCGATCTTGGATCCATGAAGCACTTTCTTGGCTTGCAAGTCAAGCAAAGCCCAAGAAGAATATTTCTCTCACAAGAGAAATATGCAGATGACCTACTCAAGAAGTTCAACATGAGCGAATGCAAGCCATTGGCTACACCAATGGCACTTAATGAAAGGCTATTAAAGAATGATGGCTAAGAGAAGGTCGATATCATCAAGAAGGCTATTAAAGAATGATGACCTACTCAAGAAGTTCAACATGAGCGAATGCAAGCCATTGGCTACACCAATGGCACTTAATGAAAGGCTATTAAAGAATGATGGCTAAGAGAAGGTCGATATCATCAATATATCGAAGTTTGGTCGGCTCTCTCATCTATCCACACACACACAAGACCAGACATAGTTCATGATGTAAGCATTATGTCAAGGTTCATGAGTGAGCCAAGTAAAGTTCACCTAGCAGCAGCAAAAAGGATTCTCAGGTATGTCATGGGAATAAAAATTATGAAATTTTGTACGAGACAGAGGAGAATCACAAGCTTACGGGATAAACAGACAGCGATTAGGCCGTGAGCAATGACGATCGGAAGAGTACAAGTGGCTACGTCTTCCAGCTAGGAACCAAGGCCATATCTTGGTCATCAAAGAAACAAGCAATAGAAGCTGTGTCATCAGTGGAAGCAGAGTACGTAGCAGCAACAAGTGCAGCATGTGAAGCGATATGTCATAAAAGAATTCTCGAAGATCTACAACAGACATCAGAAGAACCAACAACTATCTACTGCGACAACATGTCTGCAATAGCCATGACAACGAATCCAGTCATTCACAGTCGTACGAAGCACATTGAGTTACGGCACCATTTCATCCGTGAGCTGGTCGACAAAAAAGAGATCGAGTTGCAATTCTGCAAGACGGGGAGCAGCTAGCAGGCATTTTTACAAAGGCCATTTTCGCAGAAAAATTCATGCAATTCAGAAAACAACTCAGAGTTCAAGATTTTTCATATTAGGGGGAGTGTTACAAACTAATATGAAAAATCTAGTTCCATATTATCTATTATAAATCTAGGAATTATAACTTAGAAATATCTAGACAATTTTCTAGATTGTCGGTGGATGGAAGAATCTAGTAAGCTAATGGTCTAGAAAGTCAATAGTTAGTAAGAATACTCTAAATTGTGAGACATATCTACATTAAAGTATTGTGGTGTAAATTTACATTAAAGTATTGTGGTGTAAACCGACATAATCACATAAGGCAACTATAAAAGCTTGCAAGATGTGGTGAAATGGGGTGGAAAAAACCAATCAATACAAAAGTCATTTCATTACTTCTCTGCTCTAAATTCCCATCTCTCTACAATCTAAAACCATCAAGAACTCTAACAAGAATCAAAAAGCTAGTCATGACGGCTGATGAACTTCTGGAGGCGGCTTTTGAGGATCGAGCAGATGACGCTGTAGAAATCCTGACGAAGGAGCCAAGCCTGATCCGAGTCGGTGATGCGGTTGGGGATACGGCCTTGCACGTTGCAGCCCGAGCAGGACATAAAGGTACTGTATTGAAGATGATTCAGTTCCTGCACAAAACTGATTTTGGGATGTTGAACAATGTGCTCCATGAAGGCAACGCACAAGGAGACACTCCCTTGCACCTCGCCATCAAGAACGGCCACAAAGAGGTGGCTACTCTTCTAGTTCTGCCATCATCTACTACAAAAAATTCGCTATTGATAAAGAATGACGACCAAGTCTCGGCATTTGAGCTAGCACAACAAGCGGGGTATGAAGAGTTGAGCTTGAAAGAAGGCCCAATTCTCCAGATGGCCCCTTCTGATATAGAAATGAGACATGAAAGAAGCGCGCTTCCAGACCGTGACGAGGAAGAGGAAATATCCCAATTCACCCTTTCTGATATAAGAATGAGACACGAAAGAATCGCGCTTTCAGACATTGACGAGGATCGAGCAGATAATGCTGTAGAAATCCTGAATATGGAGGAGCTAAGCCTGATCCGAATTGGCGATGCGAAGTATGAAGAGTTGTGTAACGATGTTTTCATGATGGCCCCTTCTGATATAGAAATGAGACATGTAAGAATCGCGCTTTCAGACAGTGACGAGGAAGAGGAAGAGGAAGAGGAAGAAGTAGAAGAAGATGAGTGAATTAGACTCCACAAAGCGGCCAGGAAAGGTAAAGAGGACGTGATCGTGGAATTACTGGAAGAGGATGAAGACTTAATAAATTACAAGGACCAAATTGGTTGCACTGCCCTCCACGTTGCGGCATTTAGTGGCCAAATTGGGTCGCTTAAGAAGATCGTTGAGATCATAAAGAGCAGCAGTGAGCTGAAAACATTGATGCTTGAGGGCGATCACGATAAGAAAAACATCCCCTTACATTATGCTCTTGAAGGTGGCCATGAGAAGACGGCGCGTTACTTGGTCAAGGTGGCACCAAGAGCTACATACAAGGTCAATTCTTATGGAGTCTCGCCGCTGCGCCTCGCCGTAGAAAAGGGTTACCCGGATCTGGTTCGGTACATGACTGTTAATCAATCTCAATCCATCAGAGACCGTCTTCTTCAACATGCCAAGACAATCTTGCTTGCACATATTGCTCTCAAGAGCAGGAATCCAGGTATTGCCTGCTTCTTTTGCTCTACTACGCCTTCTCTGTTCTAATTTTTTAATGTATAATTTCCTTAATCTTATGCTGTGCTTAATTTCTGACCTTGTATGGACCAAAAAGAACATATAGTGCTTACTCAAGAGTCAAGTGCAAGAACATATACTTAGCTTTCTAAATTTTAAATATGGTCCGTATCTAAAAAGAGTAAAAGAAAATTAATCCACTTGTTCGATATTTAGCTTACCAAAATAGAAGATATGGAACCTTGTAAAATTTTTATTTATTGATGATAATTAGAGATATTAATACTTAAAATTACTCCCTCCGTACTATGATATAGTGCTTACTTCTTTCTTTTTACGGAAATTAAGGAGATTGGAGGGAGTAGTACATTCTAAAAAAAAATATTTAATGAAGTACTTTTGTCTTGGAACTACTCCCTTTATTTTATTTTTCCTTCAAAAAATAATAATAAAAAAACAATAAATTTTCATTGGAATGGTGCAAAGCAATAAATAGGAGCACACATTTTGAAAGAAAGGTAGGAATATTTTGGAAAGTTTGTGTAAACATTAAGGATAATTTAGTCAAAACAGATTAATAAAAAATGAAGTAGGCACAATATTTTGGGAATGTAAGCACTATATTATGGGATGGACGGAGTATATATTACTCCCTCCGTCCCAAAATATAGTTCCCATTTCCCTTTTTTCACGGTAATTTATGCAAGTAGAATCTAAGAGGGATAGTAAAGATGTTTTGTTTATTTAAGTAAATGTTGTATGGGAAAAGATGATTTTAGGAGAGAGAATGGAGAATTTTTTTAATTTTTTTTTCCAGAAGAGGAAGAACTCCAAACAAAACAAACCGAACTAAAAACAATACAAAAACCAAACAAATTACGGAGGAATGAGACGTGGCAAAGCCACACCCCTAGAATCCTCATCTAAAATACGAACTAAAGATAAGGGTAAAGTCTCTAAGACTACAAGTCGAAGAGGTTGAGCCACTCCATTGTTGGCGAGCCAATCGGCAGCACGGTTGCCTTCGCGATAAACATGACAAACCTTGACTTCCCACTAATCTTCTTATATCATAGCACGACAATGTTTTATTAGGTGAGCACACTCACCTCCTCCCTCATCCACGTTGTTCAAAGCTTGCACACAAGCTTGGTTATCAAGCTGAACTATAAGCTTGCTTATCTGAAGTTCACGAGCAATTTGCAGACCACGCACAAGTGCCATAACCTCAGCTCTGAATGCTGTACAAACACCAAAGTTGGCTATGAAAGCTGAGACATGAATACCCCTGTGATTACGGATAATGGCCCCACCTCCAGCAGCTCCTGGAGACCCCTTAGCCGCCCCATCTGTGTTCAAGGCATACCAACCTGTTGGCGGAGCTTTCTAAGAAATGAAAGTTTCAATTTTGCTGGTAGAATGAGCAGACTTTAGATTATCATCTCTTTCAATACTTCTTCTGGTCTCATTGAAACGCACTTGCAGGAAGGCACCTGGATCAACTGGAATATCATCACTTCGCCCAAAAATATAGCTATTCCTCCATCTCCAAATCCACCAAGTTGTATACAAAAAAGAGTGTTCCAAGTATCCTCGCGAGAATTCTCATGAAATTGCAGATTGCGTAGCATCCATTGTTGGATATTTCCATGGAAGAAGGCGACATTATCAGCTGGCCCTCTGAGTCTCCTCCAAATGCTTTTGGCAGCAGGGCAATCTCGAAGTATATGGAGTGAAGTTTCTTCCAAATCACCACACATATGACATCCTGGGTCATCTGTTAAGTGGCGAATATGATGGTTAGAGTTACTCATAATTGGAAAAAGAGCATTAATTGTAACACTTGGGTTGAATAAACAAAGCAAAAAACAAAATTGAAGAATCAAATAAATGATGAGATACGGTCCTCTAGACAAATTACGGAAAAATGTGGAACTAAATATGGAAATGAAAACTATATTTTGGGACACCCAAAATCAAAATGGGAACTTTATTTTGGGACGGAGGGAGTATCAAGTTAGCCTTAAACTAAATAGACTAAAAAAATACTCCATCCGTCCCATAATTTAGTGCCTACTTCATTTTTTGTGGGTCAAACTTTAAAATCTTTGACCGAATATTCTCATTTGTATATATAAAAAAACATATTCATGTGGGATCTTGTTAGATTCGTCTCAATGTGTAGTTTCATAATATCAACTTTTTATATTTTTTATTAATACGGAATTGAAGACATTAAAGGTCAAAGTTATGTCTTGGAGACAATGTAAAAAAGAAACAAGCACTATATTATGGGACGGAAGGAGTAGTATCAAAAAAGAAATACAAAAATAAAATTAAATATTACCTACTAGGTCTAGGTGGCACAGACTCTGAGTGTTGTTCCCAATTAAGATGCATTGGAGACCACACATATTTGTCACAACATCCTATGTGTATTATTATTTAATTTGTGTGGGCACTTGCTTGCTTATAGAAAACTTGTGGGACACATTTTAAATTTTGACAACAACTTTTAAACGGATAAAATTGAGTCCGTCGATGGTGCGCACGAGTGTAGGAATAGGATGGTGTGCACCATCCAAAACGCATCAAAAAACAAACAAAACGCGGAAAAATGGAAACAAAAAGTAACCTAATGAACATCTTCAATATTCCACTGAACAGTTAAAAATTTACCACATGAGAACCTTTTTTGAATCAACAATATGTTCATTCAGTGAACATCTGTTCATCTCCAATGAACATATAAGTAATGACAACATAAATATTTATCACAATGAACATATAAGTAATTTGAAAGAACATTTTGAAGACTTGGATGAACAAACTAACATTTGAATCAACAATATGTTAATGAAGTAAGAAATGAACAATAGTAAATCCCACAAATGACCATTCGAATAATCTTGATGTTTATTGGTTTACATGAACAATAGTAAATCCCACAAATGTTTATTCCAGAATTGCAAATGTCCATTGAAAATTAGCGTGTGTTCATTAGACTACAATGTCCATTGGAATAATCTTGATGTTTATTGGTTTACAACGCACATGGGGTGAAAAATTTGAGGAAAGCGAAATTGAGGTGGGTCCCACAAATGTTCATTGGAAAACTGCAGATGTTCATTGCAAACCGTTTAAACGCTGCGTTTTGAAGCGTGTGCACAGGAAGCACCATACTTCCGTGCGTACCTTCGAATTTTCGGATAAAATTTGGTTAACCTGTAATCTACCTACTACTAACAGAATTGAATGTAATTAAGTTGGAATCTAATTTAATATTGACAATTACTTTTTAGTGATCTATTAGGAGTCGATAATTCATCTAGTGGGTAAATGTCACATTCCTTTCAAACTTAGAACCTTTACATGAAGCCAATTATTTGATTTTTAATAAAAGTGGCAAGGTAAGTAAAACAGAAAGTCAGATTGTACTATCTTCATATAATTTTGTGATGCAATAGAGTTTTAAAGTCAAAGGAATATAATTAAGTGCCTATATGCTTTATTTTCTATCAAATTAAAAAAAAGTATAATTTCTAAGTGTGTTCGTATTATCTCCATATTCATATTAGTATATCCATTTTAGTGCAACTTTATTATATAGCAAAAGGCACTCTCAAGGTTGATAATGGTGCATTATGCTCACATGAACTTATCTAGAACAAAATTTAATCAAACCTGATTTTAACTCATGTTTACATCTGAAAAAACATGATCAGAATTACTTGATGATTTTATTTTTAAAGATGAAGAAAATACACGGGAAGTGTCATTATTATAAACAAATGGAGTGTTACCCTAGTTATTTTTTCAAAAGCTGGAAAGCTAAATTAGATATATATATATATACATAAACTATCTTTAACAGTTATATTCTATGTACAATTAGCTGTATTACAAGCACTAGTGGAGGGGCTACCTGAGCTCATCAACGTACCAGACAAAAAAGGTTGGAAGCTGCTTTCATCTGCAGCGTACAAAGGTTACCTCAATGAGATATGCTACATTCTTGAACATTTCCCAGATTCCGCAACGAAAAAAGACGAGGATGGTTCATTATCTATTCATAAAGCAGTTGCTGGAGGACATGCCAGCGTGGTCAAGGAGTTTCTATTCAGTTGCCCTCAATCACTACATGAAGTTGACAAAAAGGGTCGAAACCTTCTTGAATTAGCATCTTTATATAACAGTAAAGATGTCCTTTCTTATTTAAAAGAGGTACACCAATTGAGAGGAAATTGAATTCAATTATGTGATATGTTGAACAACGTCAATGTCATGACATGGTTCTGTAACATGCGTAGGCCATGTTCTTTTATCCATTTCTATTTTATTTTACCAGTTCTGTAGCCTTTTGGTTGACTCAACTACTCAAGACACCCAATGAATAAATCGATTCGAAGTATGGTTTTGTGTTCTCTATATATCTTTTCTCACAATGTATGATCTTATTTAAATATTTTTATATTTTGTTGAACTAGTTTGTGCCCATGCTAAGTCTAAAATCAAAAATAAATATTTTACAGTAATTTTGTATTGTGCAATAATCTAAAGTGAAAAATATCGCAAGTAATGTTATTTGATGTATAGGCAAAACTGGTAAAAAAAAGAACTAAAAGTCAATTAGAAATAATTTATAAAGAATATTGTTTCAATTTATTAGTACAACCTGGTAGACAAGCACATAAACCACACAAGAGATCAAGTTCTTTCAAGTCTTGACGAATACTCAAATTTGAGACAAACAACATACCGCACGTGCATAACAATTTAGACAAACTAACACCAACCTTAGACAATAACTGAAAATTTAGCAACTAACCTATTTTTCTAATACAACATTCATTCAAATCATTGCCAATTTCTTAGCTCTACGTAGTAGAGCTTTTTTCACACACTAGCAATAACAATAAGAAGGTTCCGGAAAAGAAAAACCGCACAACAGAATTCTTAATATAAGACGGGTTGTAAAGTGGAATAAAGAAGAGAAGAACTCCAAGCAAGAAGACGGATCCCATGACCAAAACCACATAGGAAAGCCAAGATACTGTCCTCAAAACTGCGAATATACCCGTCATAAAGGCCATGGACATCATGATAAGCGCGAATCCCAACAATGGCAGTGCAAATTTGAGGGATAATAGAATGAGCTTAAGGTCACCCAAGTGTGCCCAAATGAGAGTCACGACACATAGGATGGAACTATATAGTGCAGCTGTGTTGCATATTACAAACATCTTGAACGCCCATTTTTTAGCCAAGATAGCCATGCCTATGTGTGGATCATTGTCAGATTGGTTATAGCCTCCCGGAAGGGTGAACCGAGCTGCAAAGGTTACAGTAGCCACAAGTGTAGCCACTAACATATGAGTGTCAACTCTCTCTTTGAAGTTGTCCAACTCTTCGCATTGTTTGCTTTGTTCTTTTGCTTTCCAACTTTCTGTTGTTGCACGTAGCTCTTCCTTTTTGCTTGTCAGCTTCGGGGTGCATCTACATACCTCAAGGCCATCCAAGTAAGCCTCTACAAAAATTGAAGAGGAAATGTGTTCATTCTTTTTAAGCAAAGGAGTCTATATAGGTTAATTGAACAATTTAGCTATGAAATGGTACTAACTGATTCCTCAATTTCGTTTCTCAAACAATATATTTCATAGGGACTCTCATATTACGTGCCTATCAGCCTATGTTACTAGCGCACAGGGTATGAGTTCAATTATCCAACTCGGCTAATCTGTGTGAATATTCCATGTTTTTAGTTCAAAATTAAGTGTCGAAGGGACTATACCCATGTTGATGAGTTTGACTTCTGACATGGGTACTTGGTACTTGAAATGCAATGGAAGTACTAGAAACATAGCTACATACCGCTTCAAACGTGGAAAATGACTCGGCATGAACCTCGACAATATCAAGAGCTGTCAATCCATTCTTGTTCAGCAATTTGATGTTGCATTGCTTTTCCCGTGTCAATACGTTCACTACCCTCGGATGGAAGCCTTTGGAAGCCAAATGCAATGGAGTGTTGCCATCTTCATCTTTTAAATTGATAAGCCTATCCAACTCTGGCAATTTTATCAGATATGACACTACTTGGGATTTGCCACTCTCAGCTGCTACATGGAGAATGCTTTGGCCTTTCCTATTAAGCAAGTTCTTTGTGATGTGCAGCTCTTTGATGACCTTCAGATTCCCCCCTTTTGCTGCCTTGTGAATGGGAAAACAACCTGCCTTGTCACATTTGTATGCGTATTCAGGGAATTTCTCCAACAAGTATTGAACCCCTTCAAGGTCAGCTCTGAACGCAGCATAAGATAGTGGCGATTGACCTTCATTATCCAATGATCTAATAAGATCTTCATGATAGGTTAATATGTCCTTCAATATATCTGTATATTCATTCCATGATTCCAAACAATAGTTAATACTTGATGATCCCTACTCCTATTAAAAGTAATTTATGATTTTAAATCAGTTACTCCAATTAAAAGTACAATATAGGTGGATGAATAGTTAGAGTAGTAAATCGATGGTAGTCTCAACTCTCAATGAACAACAATTTAAAGTTTGAATCCTATGGAGACCCAAACTAAATTATTTTTTTGTACACATTCCAAAGAATAGATTTACTTCATTAATATTGAGGCTGGTGTCATAGTATGGTATTGTTGACAATATGAACACTAGAAAACACATAATGATATAAACATATGTATTACAGGATTTTCTGCATCAATCAACATTTATTAACCATTTATGGTAATTTTTTTCCTTCCTTTTCTGGAGAGGCGAAACGTGGTCATAATTGGTTACATATGAGTACAAAAAAATTTAATGAGATTATATTATGAAAATACACATTGAGATGAGGCTACAAATTTTCATGTGATGATTTGTGATATTCAACCAATGCTTTCTTTTCTAAACCGCGCAAAAGTCAAAAGGAATGATTATTAAATAAAATTTGGGTAACTTTGGCTTTTGGATTTTTCATAGGGTTAAAAAGCCAAAAAAAATATATTTTATAAAGTCAAACAAAATGCTTATATTTGTATTGAGGTTCCTAAGAATACAAACATAAAATTTGCAAGATTTTACTTTTTACTTCTAAATTTCACTTAAACTCTTGGTCAAACAATGATAAACTATTTTGAACCTCATTTGTGGATCGTCCTCCCTCCTTTTAATTGAATAACAATGAAAACAATATGATAACTCGTTCTATGAAAAAAAAAAATTATTAAGAATTTAAGATGTTAAAAGGGGAAAAAATGGTGAAAGAGGATGTTTATATAGTAGTTTATCAATATTACATTTGAGTTTAAGTAAAACTTGTCTAGAAAAGCTAATATCCAATGAAAATTCAGGCTAATCTGACATCCAAAAAGTTGTTTTATACTAATCCATCCAAGTACCCCTAATATGTTTTTTTTGTTGAACAAACGCAACCAATGAAGAAAAATTTCTTTGCACTGACCCAGTGTCCTCCATGATCAAGGTGGCTCCTCAATTCATCAGGCATTTCATTATGAATCCACAAGCAGTGGATCTGCCCTATATTGATCTACTAATGGCATATACAGAGGGAGAGGAGTTAATCCCTGCTCATCTCCCAAATATAGAAGATCTGCTCGGCTCGTTTCCACCTGCTGCAAGAGCATTCGAGTCATGGGTGAGAAGCCTCTTAAGCAGCGATCAAGACATTCACACTCAGGATGACCTTCTGTTTTGTCTGGATCCTCAACCGATCTTGCCTCGATCGAGGCAAATTTATTCGTTGACTTTAGCGAGTACAAAAATTGTATCGAGCAGTTTCTCCAACTCCTTATTCCTTCTGGAGACATTAGGGGATATCGCTTACCTAGAAATCAAAATGTCAGTGGAGAAGCAGGAGTTGGCGGAGGGTTTCATGATATCCTCAATCCTCCTCACCACTAGAAAGAGCAAGAGAGAATGTTCGAAGAGGGTGAGATCACTGAAGGAGAGGGAGATAAGAGGGAATCTCTTCCAATCCTATCCCATTCCAAATAATATGTATATTGTTGTTGGAACACGAGGGGAATTGCCCGCCCCAGCTTTAAGCTAAACCTCCTTAGCATAATTGAGCAGCATAACCCTATCCTGCTTCTTCTTTTTGAGACCCGTACCTTTGGCCTATATACCCAAACTATTGTTTCCTCTCTTTCCTATGATGCGTGGGATTACTTGGAACCAGTGGGGTTTTCAGGTGGACTCCTGCTATTATGGGACTCTACAAAGGTGAACTTTTCACCTATTGGAAGAGACATCCATACGCTGCATGGCGTGGTTCAGGTATTATCAAATAAGTTCTCCTTTGTTCTTTCTGGTATTTATGCAAGTACAAATTTCAAGCGCAGGAAAATAACCTGGGCTGAGCTTAGAGACATGTCAGTTGATATTGAGATGTCCTGGCTAATAATAGGTGATTTTAATGAGGTCTATAACCAGAGTGAAAAACTAGGAGGCAAACCTGTTAAATTAATCGATGCTTGGCTTTTACTTCTTGTATATGTGATTGTGGCTTGATTGATGTTCCTTAAATTTACTTGGACCAACAAATCAAAGAAAAAACCAATTTTCGAAAAAACTTGACAGGGCTTTGGTTAATAATTCTTGGCTTCAAAGTTGGCATGAAAATAATGTCATAAACTTACCAAGAATGGACTCTGATCACTCCCCTATCCTGCTATGCTGTAGCACTCCTGTCTCCACCCCAAGCTCTCCTTCTAAAGCCATAAAACCGGAACCCCTTTGGTACCTTGAGCCCTCCTGGCAAAACCATAATCACTGATAATTGGAAAAAACTCCCAACCACATTACCACAAAAACTAGGAAAAATTGACGCTATGGGGCTCAACTATGAGCGGTTCTCTTTAATAGGTCCCAACTATCAAAAATCCAGTGATAGGTCGAACTATTACCTGACTCATTTTTGCTTGGGCCTAGCAGGTCACTTAACCTGCAACTTCAGGTTAATAAGTCACGTGACTTTAAAACCACCATCACCCCTTTTTTTTTCTTAAACTAGCTTTCCCCTTTTCTTCCTCTACCCCTCTCCTTCTTCATCCTTTACCCAGAAAACCCCATGGCAACAACATTTAAGTACCTTCAAACAACCCCCATTAAAATTAATTCTTCAAAAGCCACATACCTTAATTTCAAACTTCAAAACTTCTACACTTAATCTCGTTGCAGCATACTCTCACTCAAACTTCTACTACTATTGCCATTAACAACAATGATTCTTCCCCTACTTTTCTTCCTTCTAACTATGACACTACATACCATCTTTCTCTCTCTCTCTCTCCTCCTCCTATCTATGACACTTCCATTGCGATAAATAATCTGCAATCATCGCTGCAATATTGTTAGAACACCCACAACAACCGTACAAATGAATTCCCCTCCTATTCTTCCCTTACAACAACCGGCAACTGCCATCACCGGCGGCGTGGGATGATGAGAGAGAAATTATAATGGCCCCACTGATTTTAGGAAAACTTTCGTCTTTCTGTCGACAAAGCAACCCGTTTTCCGGCCGAAATCATCAACTCCGGTTCAGAATTGGTGAACCTAGAATGTCCTAATGCACAAATAAACCAAACCTAGAAGAACCTAGGATTCCAAAGTTACGTATTTTGCCGAATTTATTCCAGTCATCCTGCAAAATTCTCACCTAAAAATTAAGAAAAACAACAACCTGTTTATTGTTTGCAAAAGTATTGAAATTGCGCAGAGTAATCAACACAAAAAAGAGGGAAGAAATTGGTATAGAGGAGAGAGAAAGTGAGTTATCGAATTTGAGTTAAAATTGAAGAATAAAGATTGGTGGTGGTGGTAGTGTTTGTGATTGATTGTAAAGAATTGATGAGGAGGCGTTTCGTGGTGGAGCAGAACATGGTTAAAGTAAGAGAGAATAAAAAAATGGCAGAGGGTGAAGGTGTTTACTGTTTCAGTGTGTTTCCAGTGTCAACGACGAGGATACGGAAGAGGAGGAGCAGGGGATCCATCCACATACACTTGTTCTTCTGCTGCTACGTGGTGTTCCAATCAAGCATTCGTTGTTCGTTATGGAGTTTGAAGATTGATAGTTAGAAGGAGAGAAAGTTTGAAGATTTAAGGAATTAAAAATAAAAGTTAAATAATATCAATTTACCTACTTAGCAAGTTATAAGTCATTTGAGTCTAATAAAAGACAACCTTCCCCATAATTCGGCCTGCAACTAGATTATTGATAGTTGGTATCTATTAAAGAAACCGCTCATAGTTGGGCCCCATAGCGTCAATTTTTCCCAAAAACTATCTTTCCTCTCCAAAGTAATTAGGTCTTGGGCAAGCGTTTTTTCTGAAAATATCTTCCATGAAAATAAGAGGCTAATTTCTAGATTAAATGGTGTCCAAAAGGCTCTTGAAAACGATCCTAGTAATGAATACCTTTAGGACCTGGAGTCCTCTCTTTATGGGGTGTTGAATAACACTCTGGACCAAGAGGAGCTTTATTGGAAAACTAGGTCAAGGGAGGGATGGCTGAATTGGGGGGGGGATAGAAATTCTAAGTTCTTCCATCATGCTTTGTCATAATAAAAAAAAATAGAAACAAAATTAGGGCCCTTAATATCTGAAATAGGGATTGAAATAGTGGGTAAGGATGACCTTATTGCTCATATCAGGGGCCACTTTATCAACTTGTTCACCATTGAGAACTTCCAATCCAATAAGAAAAACCAATGGGGCACCCTGAACATAGTTAAAATGCCTTCAATGGGGGAGGTTAGAAAGGTTGTGTTTAGCATGGGGCCACTTAAAGCCCCAGGAATTGATGGATTCTACCCCATGTTTTTCGAGAAACACTGGGAGGAGATTGGGCAGGATGTTCTTAGGATTGTAATAGAAATCTTCAGAGTTTGCTCTATTCCCCATGAGATTAACAGAACCCTTATAGCCTAATACCAAAAGTGGAGGTCCCCAAGAGTATTAAACAATTAAGGCCAATCAGTCTCTGCAACACCTATAAAATCATCACAAAGATCTTAGTTCAGAGGCTCAGACCCTTGCTAAATAGAATGATCTCCCCAAACCAGAGCAGCTTCCTCCCTGGGAAGGGGACTGAAAATAATTACATAGTAGCTTCTGAGATCCTCCATTCTATGAGATGTAGGAAAGGAAAGAGGGGGTGGATGGCCCTAAAAATTGACCAAGAAAAGGCTTATGATAGACTAGAATGAGATTTTATTCATGACATGCTGATTAGCCATAACCTTGATAAGCATACTTGTAGCTTAATCATGAGTTGCATCTCCTCTGTTTCCTCTTCTGTAATTGTGAATGGCAAGCCAACTGAGTCCTTTCACCTCTTAAGGGGTATTAGGCAAGGAGACCCCCTCTACCCCTACATATTCATCATATGTATGGAGCATCTGACTCAAATGATAAATGAGACTATTTGCCTTCCATAGAAATAGGATCCAAATATCCCACCTCCTGTTTGCGGATGATATCCTGTTAATTATTTGGGGAGGCAAATGTTAGCTCTGCTGATGCCATAATCCAGACCTTAGGAGCCTTCCACAAAAAGTCTGGTTTGAAAATGAATCTCCAAAAAAGCTCAGCTTACTTCTCTAGGAATACTGATCCTAGGATTAGTTCCCTCTTGGCTACTAGGATGAATATCCCTTCAAAACATGACCTGGGTATCTATCTAGGATTTCCCCTCACTGATAAAAGGCCAACCAATAATCAATTGAGTCATATTGTTAGGAAAGTTCAGAGTAAGTTAGCTAGTTGGAAATCAAAATTCCTTTCCAAGGCTGGGAGAACAACTCTCATCTCTTCGACCTTGAATGCCATTTCTGCCTATTCTATGAACTGTATCTCCCTCTCTAAGTCCATCACTAAATCCATTGACTCCATTGTGAGAAACTTCTATTGGGGGAAGTAGGAAGGGGAAAACAAATTAGCTCTCATTGCCTGGGATAAGATTTGTGGGCCAAAGGATACTGGTGGGCTAGGGATTAGGAAAAATGATATCTCAAATAAGATTTCCCTAGCTAAACTCTGCTGGAAGATGAACTCTATGGACAATCTAGCCACCCAGGTTATCTATCAGAAATACTATAGGGGAAGGGATCCCAAACCATTCAAATCTGGTTCCCATATATGGCAAGATATGGGGAAAGGGTGGGAAATCTTTGCTAAGTTTTCGGATTGGTGTATAGGAAAATGTGATTGTGTGTCCTTTTAGTATGATGTCTGGACTCCCTTTGGTCCTTTAAGAGAATTGGTAGAAGGCCCTTTGACCTATAGTGTAAATGAGAGAAAGGTTGAAAACATTATAATAAAAGGAAAATGGGACCTTAAGGACCTAACCCTCACCCTTCCTCCCCATGTCATGAATTGGATAGTAAAATACCCTAGGAAAGCATTTGACCAGGATTGTGCTGACACCCTTGCCTGTTGGGTGGTGAAAGGAAACTACTTTGACTCAAAGCTAGTTTACAAATTAAAAATGAGTGAGAAATGTCTACCTATCTCTGTGGCAGAGAATGTGATTGGAGTAGTATTTGGAGTGCCCCTTGTCATCCTAAAATCCAACACTTTCTATGGACTTGTATTTGGGATGACATCCCCACTAGATATATCCTCTATGTAAGGAAAATGACTGCTAGCCCGAACTGCCCATTATGCCAAACAGTTCGTGAAACGAGTGCCCATATCCTGAGAGACTGTGTGAGAGCAAAAGAAACGTGGAGTAAATGTGACCTCCCCCAAAATTTCTTCTCCTTGGACTTAAAAACTTGGATTAGCTCTAATGTTAACTCTAATGTGATTATGAAAAACCATAATAGCATTCCTTGGGCCACCTTATTCAGCTTCCTCTGTTAGAGAATCTGGATTAGAAGGAAGCTTTGGGTCTTCAATAGTCAGGATCTCAAACTAGAGTACTTCTAGCACCAGTCAGTTTTCCTTGCCACATAATATACTTGCTCATGACCTATCTTATCCTTAAACCCTCAACTCCAGCTACCACCTCAAATCTCCTTGACCCATGATTTTACTATATCAGTGGATGCCTCCTTTTGTGCTACTAACCTTCATGCAAGAATGGGAGCAATTTGTAGGAGTAACCATGGATGGGAGGTTTATGTGGCAATTTAGTGTGTAATGATGCCAACCTTGCAGAAATCCTTGCCATAGATGAAACTCTGCTATGGATTGAAGCAAATCATTGGAAGAATTGCATTGTTTTATTGGACTCTTTGATAGCAGTGGATTGTATAAATGGAGATATAAGGATAAAAGATCGGTATAATAATCATACCAATGTTTGCAGGCAACTATTACAAAGAGAGGGACACATCAAGCTGGAAAAAGTGGCTCGGGACTAAGTGAGATAGGTTGACATCTTAGCAAGAACAAGTGGCAAAGGAAGTGGGGAGGTGGGGGTTTTCAGCCAATTTTATATAGCCCCATGGGTGAAACTAGGCATTAGGGCCGAGATATTACTTTTGAACAGTTATGTTTATCCTATAATGATGGGATCATAGATCCTTATGCTATCTTCTCTAGCTAAACTTTAACTTAATTTATTTATCGTTCCAGTTAACCAAAAAAAAAACGCAACCAAAATTAAGTCATATAAATAGAGAAAGTTTTACAATCCGATAAGTATGTAGTATTACAATAACTAGGGGGAGAGGGCCATACCATTCTGTTACCTGTGATTTTTTTATACCTATTTATCAAAGACCCTTCTTTTTTATACCACATTCAATAGCCATTTTTAATTAAATATACATTTTCCAGATTTATTTTACATCCTCCATTCTAAAAATTTAGAGTGAGTATATCACAATATCCACAAATAAAATTTTCTATCTTGCAAATTCACATTAAAGTAATATAGAATGATCCTACATATTATTTTCTTAATACAGAAACCAGGTTCAACATTTAAAAACAAAGGGAGTACGTACTTGATAGCATATAAATATTTTGATGAAACATATAAAAATTAGAAAATTAGAAGAGATTACCTATGTTTTTGGCGTCAATGGCAGCATGAACTATAGACTTGCCTTTAAGCAATTCAGGCTCCGAAGTTGGCTTATCTTGTTTAGTATAGGATATCATCTGCTTCACGAGTTCCCAACACTCCGATTGAATAGCCATATAAAGCGGAGAAACATTGTTTTTATTCAATTTGTAACACGCTTCACAATATTCATTCATCAAAAGATGAGCCATTTTTTCTTGATTATTTTCAAGCGCAATATGGAGCGGGGTGCCCCCTTCATCATTTTGAGCGCCCAACAATTCTTCACTAATATTTTCTTCATTCGATGAATCGTAACTCCCCCAGTTCATCAAAGCTTTAATCGCGTCGAATTGTGATGCTTTAGCAGCTGAATGAAAAGCAAGATCACCTTTGTGATTTGTCCATTTAATAATGTGTTTAGTGATTGGGAGAAGTTCAGCAATGAGCTGAGCTTGTCCTGCACTACCTGCAATGTGAAGTACAGAGTTTTCATCTTCTTTACACTTCAACTCCTCTAAGTTAACTTCTAGCTTTAATATAGCATCTTTTCTTCCCTCAATCAATAGCTTGTACACTCTTGCATCTATTGGTAAAAACTCGTCTTGGAATCTATCCTTGTCGCTGTCGCTGCCGCTGCCGCTGCCGCTGCTACTGCTACTGCTGCAGCCGCCGCGAGCCTGAGAAAGTATGTTGCGGTCGATGAGATTGTTGTAGACATCATCAGGGATACTACAGTTGAGAGAACTCATTTTCTTTTCAAGATCTTGTTTTTTAGTGTAACTCCAACTACAAGGTTTAGCTGAGTTTAGGAGAGTAAGCTAGGATGTACTCCGCTCCACTAATTAGAAATGTCCAAAGTCTAGAATACGCTCAAATCTAGTTCAAATTTGCCCAATTGGACTGAAATGAAATGAATAGCAGCATTAGCATATTGTGGAATGGCTTTCCACTCTTTACCACCTGTATATTTCCATTTTCTTTTCTCGAGATATTTGTTTAAATTGGGCTTTTACTAGTGTGGCTGGCTAGCTAGTGATTGGTTCATTTTTTGGGCAACAAGAAGGCTAGGCCCAGTGAGTGGCAAATGCCAAGTCCCTAGAATATACTTCCTATATTTTTAAATAAATGCTCCATTTTTTCTTTATACTATTACAAACTCTACTCTTTTTTTTTTTCTTTTGGTGAAAAGAGAAGTAATCTATTACATAACAGTTTCAAACGTCATACAATCCGATAATAAATGTTGCATATAGTGACTAGGGGGGAAAGGGAAAATCATAGTTACAACACATTCTAGAGGTATATGCCTACATTCTTTGGCTAGTGCATCCGCCACTTTGTTGAAATGCCTGCTACAGTATCTAAGCCTCAGGTTGGGGTACCTCATGCACCCCTGCCTGTAAGTGTCGACCATGTTATTACAAACTCTACTTTGATCATATTTTATTTACATGTGTATATATAAATCCAATGTTGTCATACAAGTTGTTGAATTTGTCTTGACATATTTTTAAAAAATGAATTTTTTTAAAAATAATTTTAAGTAATGAATAATTAGAGATACACAAAGTTGTCGGTGTAACTGTTATATCATAGCTTATAGTGTAACAAGCTATCTACATGTGTGAGATCAAATATCCCATCTTCTGCAATTAACATCAAAAATTTGGCAGGGATTTATGATTAAAAAATAAATTGGATATGAACCATACCTGTGCTTCTTTTTATTTGAGTTAAATCATATCTATGCTTCTATTAATAAATAATAGGAAAATTTGTCAAGAATAAACCAACCTTTGGCCTGTCTACTTAAAATAAGTCATACTTTTGATTAATTTAGGTTGTATTTCGCTAATCTTTAATATCTATGTTATTAATAGGGAAAAAAATAATAAGGGTGGCTTTCCCTTCTTAAAAGCGATCAATTATATCATAGAAACTTACAACTAGGAATAAAAGGAAAAAGGTAACTCTATTTGATCATGTTAGGTTGTATTTCGCTAATCTTTAATATCGATTGTAGATGCCGTATGAATTTCAATTAATGAAATTTATCTTTCACCTTAAAAAAAAACTTTATTCGGTTCACTCAACCTATTAGTTCCTTAGATCTAGAATAATATGTGTTTGTTTCAGTTTCATTTCAAAAATACTAGATTTGAAGTTCTGGATCTTTCTGGCCCATCTTTTTTTAAAATCTTTTTATTCATATTGATATGATGGTTAATTGTGAAAACGAGATCAACTACTACTTTACATGGTTGATTTTAGTTTAGTTTATTTGCCAAAATTTTGCATCTGCCATTTGTGTATTGCTGGAAACTTGATCGAAAGTAGTAGTGAACTTTTATGCTTAAGAGATGTTTTTGATCAAAGAGTGTTGTTGTTTGATGGTAAAGGGAGAGATTGTTTGTGGGAAATGGTAGGCTTTTACATTAACTTTGAAATGTTTCTTCATACATCATCAAGGCTTACACCATCACCTATTTATAGGTGTGGTAAGAAACTTGTGCATCCTCTAGATTTTTCTAGTATTTTTTTATATCTAGATTTCTCTTAGGATTTTCTAGAATTTTTCCTAGGCTAGATATTATTATACATCATTCTAGAAAGATATCTAGATTTTTCTAACATTGATATTTTCATGGATATTTTCCTAGATTACTCTAGATATTATAATTACATGATCTTTCTAGTAATATGGAGAATTTTCTTGATTAACATCTAATACTCCCCTTTAATCAGAAAATTCTTGTACTCTGAGTTGTCTTCTGAATTGGATGAACTTCTCTGTTGGAATTGCTTTTGTGAATATATCTGCGAGCTGCTCCCCTGTCTTGCAGAATTGAAGCTCGATCTCTTGTTTGTCGACCAACTCTCGAATGAAATGATGTCGTATCTCGATGTGCTTCGTACGACTGTGGAAGACTGGATTCTTTGTCATGGCTATTGCAGACATGTTGTCACAGTAGATAGTTGTTGGTTCTTTTGATGTCTGTTGTAGATCATCGATAATTCTTCTAAGCCATACTCGCTTCACATGCCGCACTTGTTGCTGCTATGTACTCGCCTCGGCGATGTGAGCTATTGTTGCTTGTTTCTTTGATGACCAAGATATGGCCTTGGTTCCCAGTTTGGAAGACGTAGCCGCTCGTACTTTTCTGGGCCGTCAATACTTCCGGCCCACCGCTGTCCCGTGTATCCCGTAAGCTTGTGATTCTCCTCTGTCTCATACATAATACCATAACTTTTTGTTCCTCGACGTACCCGAGAATCCTTTTTGCTGCTGCCAAGTGAGATTTACTTGGCTCACTCATGAATCTTGATACAATGCTGACAAAGATGTACTATATCGGGCCTTGTATGTGTAAGATAGATGAGAGAGCCGACCAAACTTCGATATATTGATGCATCGGCCTTCTCTTTTCCATCGTTCTTAGATAGCCTTTCATTAAGTGCCATTGGTGTAGCCAATGGCTTCGCATTCATTCATATTGAACTTCTTAAGTATGTAGGTCCGCATATTTCTCCTGTGAGAGAAATATTCTTCCTGGACTTTGCTTGACTTGCATGCCAAGGAAATACTTCATGGCTCCAAGGTCGGTCATTTCATACTCCTTCATCATTGTCTTTTTGAAGTTTTCGATCATCCTTGAATTTGTGCCCGTATAGATTAGATCATCTACATAGAGGCATAGGATGATAAATTCTTTCCTTGGGCCTTGATGTAGAGTGATGGCTCACTGGGCTTTTTGTAAACCCATTTTGAAGTAGGTAGCCATCTATTTTGCTATTCCAGGCCCGGGAGCTTGCTTAAGCCCATAAAGAGCTTTACGAAGGCGGTATACTTTGTCTTCTTTGCCTTCGATGAGATATCCTTGCGGTTGCTCAACATATACTTCTTCTTCAAGCTCCCCATTTAGAAATGTCGACTTGACATCTAATTGAAAGATCGGTAATTTAAGTTGAGCAGACGAAGAGCAAGGACCGACTCGATAGTTTCCATGCGGACAACGGGAGCATATGTCTCGTTAAAGTCAATCCCCTGGTTGTTGGGAGTAACCTTTTGCGACGAGACGAGCCTTATATTTCGGATGGAGCCATCTTCGTTATACTTAACCTTGTAGACCCATTTGAGACCGATGACTTCTTTGTCTTCGGGTTTCTCAACAAGCTCCCATGTGTGTTGTTTTCTCGATCATCTTGATTTCTTCATTCATGGCTTCGATCCATTTATCTTCTCGAGCAGACTTCTTGAAAACTTTGTGGTTCGCTTGTGAAGAGAGCCATGATAGCTTGATTGCATTGGAAATCCTCCAAGTAGCCTCGGTGGTCGCCGATCTCTTTGTGAACGTCGCACTCACCGGAGTCGAGCTTTGAGAGCTTGATCTCGATGTTGGACTCACCGATCTCGAGGATGTTGTTGGAGATCTTGGTGATGATGGACTTGAGGATGACTACGTTGCTGGATGATTTGGGCCTTCATCTTCTCTTGGACTTGGTGGAAGAAAATATCCTTCACGTGCCTGAGATTCATTCTCCGTCCACGTCCATTGTGCTCCTTCGTCGAAGATGACATCTCTTGATATGATTAACTTCTTGGATTCGGGCTGATAGAGACGATATCCTTTCGATTCGTCACTGTATCCAATAAAGATACATTTTTCTCCTTTTCCATCGAGCTTTTCCCGATTTTCTTTCGGGATGTGGGCATATGCTATGCACCCAAATACTTTGAGGTGCTCCACTCTTGGCTTTCTCTTATGCCAAGCTTCATAGGGTGTCATACCCTTCATCGCTTTCGTGGGAGACTTATTGAGAATATACACCGCTCACAGACAGACAGCTTCGGCCCAAAAATATTTTGGTAAATTCTTAGCTTGCATCATACTCGCGGGCCATTTCAAGCAATTGTTCTATTTTTTCCTTTCCGCAACACCATTTTGTTGAGGTGTGCGTCTTACTTGTTAATTCTCTTTTAATCCCATGCGCCTTACTGTAATTAAATTCCTTGCTAGTAAATTCTCCCCCACGATCTGTTCTCGAATTTTTATTGAATGCCCACTTTGTCTTTACGTGAGGGCTTTAAATTGCATGAAGTGGGAAAATGCTTCGATTTTGCCTCCAACATATAAACCCACATCATGCGAGAGAAATCATCAACAAATAATAGAAAATATCTTTTTCCGCCAAGAGACGGATTTCTAGTTGGGCCCCATATATCTGCGTGAACAAGCTCTAATGGAGCTCGGCCCTCCAGGATGAAGTAGGGAATGGCAATCTATGCATTTTGCCATATATACGACCCTCACAAATTTTTCTTTCATTAGTTATAGGTGGAAGCCCAATCACCATTTCTTTTTTGTTTTAACAGTTTTAAACTGTTAAAATTTAGATGCCCGAATCTTAAATGCCACAATGTGGACTCATCCACTATATAACTTAGGGCAACATTATGCTCCAATTGCATTCTTAATGGGAATATTTTATTAGGAGCCATTTGAGTAGTAGTAATTAATTGCCCTTTTCTCTTATCAAATATGAGGCATTTATTAGCATCAAATTTCACCATATAGCCTCTTTGGATTAGTTGGCCTACACTTAACAAATTTTGTGCAAGCCCGGGGACATAGAAAACATCGAAATAAATTTAGACGAGCCGTTTTTGTTCTCGACGGCTATTGTCCCCTTGCAAGCAACCTCTTGGTTGCTTCCATCACCAAGAGTAATTTGTGTTTTAATATTTTCGGCCCAGCATCGACAAATGAATTTTTATTGCGGTCATGTGGTTTGAACAACCACTATCAATATACCATATATCATTTGACTCTTGGTGAGCATTTAAACATGTATAAAATAATTGATCTCTAGGCTCCTTATTTTTCGTAAAATTGGCCTCTTCCTTTTGCCGGAACCAACAATCTTTTTCAAAGTGAGTGTGTCTTTTGCATTTCTTACACTTATACCGGCAATCTTGTGTATTATGGCCATTTTTCTTACATAAATTGCAATAGGAGCGATTGGTTATTTTCTCGAGTTCCTTGATTTTTGTAATTTCCTTCCCCGCTACGGTTATATGAAGTACCTCCTTTACCGTAGCTATTTTTACTTTTATTTTCTCCATTATTAGAGAATTTTAATTTAGCCTGAAAAGCTTGTTCTAGTGATCGCTCTGTAAATCTCCGCATTCTATCTTCATGTGCTAGAAGGGAGCCCATTAATTCGGTTAAACTTAATTTAGATAAATCTTTATTAGACTCCTCTATAGCAGCCACTATATGATCATAATTTTTGGGGAGACTCCTTAATATTTTCCGAACAACTTGGACATCTTCTATTTTATCTCCATTAGTTCGGATTTGATTTATAATATTTGTTACTCGACTAAAAAACTCTTGAATTGTTTCATTTTCCGCCATTAATAAATTATCAAAATCTCTCCATAAAGATTGCAGTTTAAAGAGTATTACCTTCTCGGAGCCCCTATATTTTGTCTCCAGGATACTCCAAGCCTCCTTGGCCGTTGTAGCAGCCATAATAGTAGAGAGGATTGTTTCATCTACTCCCCGATATATTAAGGATAGGGCATAATTATCCCTTATCCGATTTTGTTTATATTGTTTTCGTCTTGTTTCATCCCAAGTAGCTTCTTGGATTAACTCATTTGGTTGTTCATAACCATTTTGTACTAACTCCCACAAATCTTGTGAGATAAATATGGATTTCATTTGAATAGACCATTGTTGATATTTTTCTCCCTTAAATGTAGGTACCCAATTTACTTGGGGATAGTTAAATGTGTTTGAGGTTGAAGTGTTTGGGGAAGTCATTTTAATTTATGTGGTGTTTGGTTTTTATTTAAGGGAGTTGGTTTATTTTGTGTTTGGTGTATAATATTTATGGGAGTATGATATTGTAATAGAGGCTTTAGGATTAATATGGCTCTGATACCAAATGCTGGAAACTTGATCGAAAGTAGTAGTGAACTTTTATGCTTAAGAGATGTTTTTGATCAAAGAGTGTTGTTGTTTGATGGTAAAGGGAGAGATTGTTTGTGGGAAATGGTAGGCTTTTACATTAACTTTGTAATGTTTCTTCATACATCATCAAGGCTTACACCATCACCTATTTATAGGTGTGGTAAGAAACTTGTGCATCCTCTAGATTTTTCTAGTATTTTTTTATATCTAGATTTCTCTTAGGATTTTCTAGAATTTTTCCTAGGCTAGATATTATTATACATCATTCTAGAAAGATATCTAGATTTTTCTAACATTGATATTTTCATGGATATTTTCCTAGATTACTCTAGATATTATAATTACATGATCTTTCTAGTAATATGGAGAATTTTCTTGATTAACATCTAATATGTATCATATCGGTCTCATATTCAATACTCCGTCGTCACACGGCCCACATTTTCAACTATACAACTATACAAGTCGCAAACATTTGTATCTACCAATCACCATCATATTCATCTCTCAAGTGAAGATCCATTCCAGATATTAAGGCCCTATCATTTATTATAAGTCCCTTGTAGACACCCTCAACATACATCTCTTGTTAACACCTAGGACTCTAGTTGCAAACAAATAAGAGTGCATCACACGTTCCTATTTTCAAACTATTTTTTAGCTCCGAGATATGCCCCGGGTTATTAACATTTTCATGTTAAGTAATATCTTATTGGTTAGAACTTCATTATATTAACTTGAGGTTATGTAGTCAAATCTCATATGGAGCATGCTTTTATTTTTTTTAATATGCATAATGATGACATGAAATGAAACAACTAAATGGACAGTGCTACGTGGCGCGTATACTTGCTTAAGAACGCTTTTTAATATATTAGCATAAATAGATAGATAAGCGGATTTTGACATGCCTAGATCACTGTCTTTTATAACCCCTAACAAAAAGGAAAATACAGTATTCTTGAAATAAATTTGAAATCAATGCACACAATTTGAAATAAATTTTGGCAGAAATTAAGCTACTTAGTAATGTGATACCCCCTACAAAAATCAGTAATGTGACATTCATGCATGTAATGACTTCATTTCAAAAATAATGTTACATATATATAGAATAATACTACCCTAAGTTACAAAACATTATTCCATGGATTAATGCCCCAAAAGAGTAAAACAAGGTTTTAGTTCCTCAAAGATATTCAGCTGGTCTCCAAATACCATTTTGGTCACATGGAAAGAAGGAGAGATAGGGACAGTGAGTCATCTCCAAGTTATTAACATGAGGAAATGAGTTCTTAAATTGCCTCCAATTCATATGTAACTTAGTCAAGTATTTTAGTTGCAATGTCTCAACCACCTTCCACTCAATTCTTCCTTGATCGGTCAGATCAACTAGCTCTCCCCCTATGATGTACAATTTCTTCAAGTTTTCTAATCTTTCATTATTGCGTAGCATTAAATTTTTTACTGCTCTTTGAGGAATAGCTTGGACTTCCAATTTCTCCAGTTGCTTGGGTAATCCGCTGGGAATTTCTTCTCGGTGTTCCCTACGAAATGTCATGGCTAAGTTCCTTACCAATGCTCGCGAATGCGAGCCATCTTTAGTGTTCAATGTGGCTTCCTTTTCACCAGAATCAGATACTCTAATCCATACAACTTTTAGTTTCAAAAGCTTCACAAATTTAGCTAAAGCCTTCAAATCATCCTCTACAGGAAAAGTTACCTTCCGTGTTCTAATACTAAGCTTTCTCAACGTTGTCCCCAAATGATTCGCCAAGTCCTTAAACTTGCACCAAGAAGTAGTATCGACATCGCCTATCACGAACCCCTCTAGCACTTGGAGCTTAGTTAACGAGATGATCCCGAGGGGAAAACGATCAAGCAAGTAACATTCGGAGACATCTAAGTGCGTCAAATTCGTAAGCTTCCCTATTGCCTTAGGAAGCACCTCTAAATTTGGACATGCTTTAAGATCCAAAACCCGAAGATTATCTCCAAGACTACATATTTCATTACCAAGCTCCATAATCCTTGACATCCCTTTAAAACTTATTAATCTCATTCGCTTGAGATACTTTAAGCCTTCAAGAAATTCAACGTCTTCAACCTCGAAATATTGCTCAGGATCGTTCGACCACCTACCCAAATGAAGCACCTTAAGGTTCCTCATTTTCCGCAGCCAATCACTTCGGATGTTTAGGATCGATACATCATAATTAAACAATGTTTCGATCAATGCTTGTGATTTCTCGTCAATCGTTTCATGTTTCTTTAACACACCCACATTTTGATGCTGCTGATTAGAGAAACTCTTCCTCGACAACTTATATTGACTGGACCTCTTTTTCCGTCCTCTGCTAATAACTTGCTCGATTGCACCGGCATCAACGAGCTGATTGAGTATCACATTGGCAGCCTCTTCAACATCATTGTCATCACGGATGTCGATCAACCCCTGTCCAACCCACCAGTAAATTAGTTGCCTTTTCTTGATCGTCGCAATTTCTTCCCCCAACAGGAAGAAACACAATAGAGCTTGCAGCAGGTCAGAGTCAAGCTCTTTTCCGGGTGTTGGGCTTGACTCACGAGGGTGCGAGATCGAGCAGCTATCGAAGATATTCATCATTTCGGTTATAATTTTTAACCATGACTCTTTCCTATTGGTAATCTCGAAATTACCGGAATTATGCTGATCCTCTGAATGCAACCGTTTCAACTCCTTGAATTTGTCGACCATCTTAATGCGATTACGGGGTTCGATTTTGCAATTGGGATCAGCCAGACACCGCTGCAGGGTGTTCATGGCATCCAACAAATCTTGGTTGGCGGATCTAGGAGGATTGAAACCATACATTATATAGGTATGATCAACGAAATGGGTGATAGAAGTTAGAAAAATGGGGATGTGCAGGTAGAGATTAGAGAGCAGCTTGCAAAAATGTTTGAGGACTATTGTATATTGTTTCAAGAAAGGATATGTTATCTAAATTTTACATGAACTAAATGTGAAATATGAGATTGCTCGATCACAGACTAATAAGTAAAGTTACGAAACTGACTCACATACTCGTCTTTCTAATTAACAATAAAATATGTATGAATTATGATCATTGTTTAGATTCGCAAGATATCACTCATCAATTCAACTGAGGCCATATTATTGGTACAAAAACTTGTACAAAACTGGCGTATCATAGTAAACAAGAATTAGTCAAACGGATAATAAAAAAAGCATCCTTTCTACAAAGTTAAGACTTTTATGTGATATAGAGGCAATGATCGATCGAACTTTTTGTATACTCTATACCCAATTTATTATTAACCATGTTAATTTATCACCACAATTTATGCTGTACTTTTTGTTTGTGAGTCCAATCAAGGAAGTTGAACAATTTCATTATTTCCTGTCTTTCGTGTGTGCAAGACATTGCACGCACAAATTGATGATGCGATATTAGGAGTAACCTTATTGTGTACTATCAATAACCTTATTAGTAAAACTTACCAATGGTCGCATATATAAGTAATGCTGATCCATTTGCTAATCAGTATCCTACGTTGCACCATAACTTAATTAAGGGTGTGGACTATTACTAATTCCTGCCTAATGTCGTCACCTTGGAGATGGTAACTATTGGGCTTTGTGGAGTTTGTGCAAACGTTCAAGTAACACATGCATCGAGGATTTGGTGCGGAAACTCGAAGACAAACGAAGGAAACCACCCCCAGCAGCTCGGGCGGGCCATCAACGTGCTCGGGCGTGCTAGGGAACCCGGGCAGGCTATACCCAGCTTGGGCGAGCGCTGCTCCACTTATTGGTTCTGCCTCAAAGGCAGAAAGTAACATACACCTTGCACCCGGGCGGGTTTGGTTGTGGCCCGGCGGGCTTCCTCAGCTCGGGCGTGCTCTATTTCGAGGCTTGAAGGCATAATGTTGCAGTGGCTAATTGCCTGGGCTTTTCCTCTTGCTCGTCCTGGCAACTCTGATCTGTCGCTTTCTTTACTATTTTGAGCTTTAATCTCGACCCTTGATTTGTATTAACCCCCTTAAAGTATATAAACCCCTATTTCATGTTTTAGGTTATTATTCACATAAAGTGAGATCATCCTAGGGTTTAGTGAAAGAGGAGAGAGAAAATAGTATTAAACTCATCCATTAAAGCTTGTATTGTTCATCCATTGTTGCCATTAATCAAAGGTGCTTGCTTGGTGGGTTTTTTCTCCGGGTGCTCGGGTTTTCCCACGTTATTCGGTGTGTTTTCACTGCTTTCCTATTTGTGCTTAGTTTCATCACTTTTCCTAACTTGTTGATTAGTGTTAATTACAAGTAATTAATGGTTTGCTTAGTCTAATACTCAACAAGTAACATAGCGTTTGCGGTAGGTTGTTAGCTATTGGAATAGTTGTGTTAGTTGTTGGAGTAGTTGTTAGCGGGCAACTAGTAGGCTGTTAGAGGTTAGGCTGTTGGAGTAGCTGTGTTAGTTGTTGGAGTAGTTGTTAGCGGTCAACTAGTAGCTATTAGGGGTTAGCTGCCAAAGTACTAGTGTGAAGTATAAGTGTTTGGTAAAGGTAGTTGTTGCAATTGTAAAAGTTAATAATTAATATATACTTCGTTAGTTATAAAATTAACTACAACCATTTGATTAATTCATTTAATAGTTAATTCGATATTTATTGATAATTTGTATGCACTATTTGATCATTGTTATTTAAAGCAACTAAAAACAAGATTATTTGAGTTTTAATTAAAAAGATAATAATTACAAGTTTTAGGTTATTTTCTCACATTGTAATTCAAAACTAGACAGCTCACATGCAACTATGCAAGGTCCCTATCAATTAGATAGTAGTATCCTATAATCTCATGGAGTATTACTACTTAATTTTTATTAAGGATATTGCTTCTTAATTTAATGTTGCAAGTCTGTAACAAGCCAAACTCAAGAAAATAAAAAAGTGAAAGACAAAAGTTCCACTACTTATTTTTCTATAAACAAAGAGAGAACTAATAGCTGAGTAAGACAGACTATGCTAGTAAAGCATATCAATTCTTGGCAATTTCCCATTCTTTAGTATTGTACTGCTACTAGAGTTTGTAACACGTTAGAAGATCTAATGTTTCCCTACCGCTAACCAACCTCTACTCCTACCTCTACCCGCTACCTAAATCGCTACTTTGCCAAACACTCATTTTCTGTCTTACATAGCGTTTTGACTCTGTCCAACCTCTACCCGCTACCTAAACGCAAGTGCCAAATAGGGCTGTAAGACTGTAAATTTATATAAAAAAATACTATGAAAGAATCTAATGCTATAATTTTTACCATATTTTAGAGCATATTCGTGGTCAGAAAAGATATTCATAGCTTGTAGAAAAATAAGGGAGGTGGGTCGGAGTATTATCTTTAATGCCCCATTCGTTGTACACATGGCCAGCACTTACGGCATTTCTTTTCCATCTCTCTTAATGTTGTATAGTACAGCTAATCAAATTTTTTTGTAAAAAAAACGTACTAATTAATGAAGAACACCTTTTCGAACATTGAATATGGGGTGGGATTCCAAGTAGCTGCAACGTGAAGTCAAAATGAAATGTTTCAATTAGATAGATAGATAGATAGCTCCACCTATTTTGCGGTAATTGAGAGAACTTTATAAAAATGAAGAAAGGTACGTCAAAGTTGCACAAAATCTACTCTCTGTGCAACTTTTGAAGATTTTTGTTGTGAGATATATATGTTATCGTATTATAAAAATTTTCATAATGACTAATAATCTCGTTATTCATGTATAGGATTATTCCAAAGTAAGAAGAAAGAAAGCGAGCAAAAAAGAGTAAATAGTTTTGGTAGTTGTCTAGGGAGGCTGCAGCAAAAGGATCTACATCTATTGGAAGATGAGTCAACAAAGACGCATAAACAGGAGCAGGAGATCATTGATCAAGCTCAAGTTCAAATCGAGCAATCAAAGTTCGCCATTGATACACCACCGGTATTGATTCAAGCCTCTTCTTTGGTGACTGCTGAACAAGAAAACCCAGGTACTCTTGTCCTTCAAAGGTTATACTATTTGTGTAATATCATTGCACAAGACAGAATTTGCATTTTCTAATCTATTATTGTTGGAAATAAGTAATCTAGAAAAATCTTGTAATTAATTTATATTAATTCATGTGACGATTGTCTTAGTTAAAAACTTAGAAGAATCTGATAGAGAATATTTATGTAAATATATATTCTCTAAATTTTCGTAAAGATTGTATTATTGCGTAATTATGTGAAGTTAGAGTTCTTATAGCTTTAGGTTAGTAAAGAACATCCCAATTAGGTACATGTTGTGGGTTGAGCCCACCTGCGTTGCACAAATAAGTCTTTTATCTTGTGTTTTAAGTGAATATCCAAATTTTCACTTATTGGATTTGGCCCAAATGTTACAGGTTATGTTGTAGTTTCTCTTGGAAGCTTTAGGGTGGTGTATATTGTGGCACAAGGAAAAGAGTTATAGCAAGTGTTTGATAGTTGGATTAAATACTAGTCAAAATAATGTTTATCTCTCATATTTCACTTGGAGATGTTAATGGTAAAAGATGTGCATTAAAGACCTTGAAATGTTTTTTAAGTCAAAAAAAAAAAAAAGACCTTGAAACGTTTTGGTAACATGAGCTTACTGTTACTCTGTTCGATAATATTGAAAAAAAAAAAAAAAACGAGCTGACTCTTTAGCTATTGTAAGGCAAATAATCATATTTTGGCCAAAAGAGCTAAAAGTTAATGAGAAAATTCCCTGGGAATTAGGATTAATCTTTTCATTATGACTGAGAAGTAGTAGTATTAGAAAATAACAACCATCATAGGTACAACTAATAATTACTATGTTGATCCACACTTACATTCATTCAATCATTCAGTGCTCTTCTTAATTGGTAGTTTGAATGTGTTTTATTTTTTTTTATTTAAAAGAAAGATTATTTTCCGCTCACGGGATGAAGCAAAGCCTAGGGAGAGAATTGATAGAAGAAATTGTTACACACTTGGAGATGGAGGACGTTTACGGAGTTGTTCTTCACGGGAAACATGGTGTCGGGAAAACATGGATAGCGAAAGAAGTGATGAAACATGCCGTCTTTAAGAACATTGTTGATGTCACAATCTGGGTTAATCTCAATATAGAACACCCAGATTATAGTAATACTAATGCATTGTATAAAAATATAGTTGTTCAGCTATCAGTACAGCAGGATCTTGCAAGTACTGAGTACCATCTCCATGGTGACAACATTAGGGAGGAAGATATCCTTGATATCTTGAAACAAAAGCTAAAAGGAAGAAGATATCTACTGGTATTGAACTTAGATAATCCAAAGGCGAGTGAAAGATCTGTTATGTATTTGCTGGAAAAAATGCTTAAGTTCGGAGAGCGGAATATATCCAAGATTTTAGTGACGAAGCTTGCAGTCAATGATATGATGACAATTAGCGATGACTTAATTGGAGATAACAAGCAATGGTAGACGCGAGTGTTCTTTGTAGAGGTAAATTCTTTGACATTGTGGGAATCAAAGGATTTACTTCAGAGGAGTTGGAACAATAATCACATTGTAAGCGATGATGATCTTGAGAAGATTGTTAAAAGATGCAACTATTTGCCTGCTGCAGTCGTATTCACACGTAATGTGCTATCGTATGCTCTAGAGAATGCGGCAGATGATCTCATAAAGAAACTGGCTATCACAGAGGCAAAGAAACAGGTGGATGATTATTGGATGCTTGGCTGTTGGAGTGGTTTTAATAAGTTCACCAATAACGTCACACTCCTTAGATGCTTCTGGCGTAGTTGGTGTATGGGTATACCCAAGTTCACTGTCGGACACATCTCTTGTGGCCGACACCAACAAACTTCAAACGCGACCTCTTCAGTAGAGTCCAGACCATTTATGAAAAGGTGTCCGAGATGAAGTTCACGGCCACATTTGAGGATAATTTTTCCTCCAATCAAGCTCATCGCAGTCATACACGTGTCGCAGGATTACGCACCCTGTCAGATGAATAGTACTGCTATAAATAGCCAAATGGTACTATTTCACAGGTACATTCTCTCACACTCTAAGCTCTCTCTCTCTCTCTCTCTCTCTAAAAATCCTTATCGGGCACTTACTGACTTGAGCGTCGGAGGGGGTTTCCTCGCATCCCCCCGAGGGTAGTTCACGTTTGTCTTTCTTGCAGACTTCCAGTCTCGGACGCCTACTCTGATACTACCGGACACTTCCTTGTCCGACTGCGTTTCATCACCGAAACAACTTGGCGCTAGAAGGAGGGGCCTCCTACCCTTGCGAAGCAGTCATGGAGAAGACAAATGACGTCAATCGTGGTTCATCGGGGTTGGAGATCGGGCAAGGATCTTCTCATCCGCCTATCACCAGATCCATCGGCGTACCTCAGTTCCATCCCAACATGCCAGAGGGCAATGACCAGCGTACTCCGGAGAACAATGTTGCTCTGGTAAGTCCTGATGCTGTTCCTTTCAACTTGGCCCAGTTGAGCCAATTCTCGCCGGATCAGCTGCAAACTGTGGCGTCCTTCATCCAGATGTTACAAGGCACTCCACAGCCTAGTAGCATTCCTGCTAGTAACACAAGAGGCGTTCAGCACCGTAAACGATCACTGGCCATGGCCGGTAGAAACGTTGACGGTACGCCAGTAAGAAGGATGCGCACGTTAATACCGGAAGACCGTCAGATGGAAGAACAAATTGACAATCCAGAGTACGAGGAAGCCGATTTGGAAACTGAGGATCTCAATCACTCAGAAGAGTCTCGCAGTCGCTCATACCGAGAATACAGCACCACAGGTGTTAGTAACTATTCGGGTGGCGGACATCTACTAATCAAGCCGAGACTCTCCCCATTTGTTCCTGAGGTTCTTAATTACCCAATGCCGCGAATCAAAATGCCATCATGCAAGTTTGACGGCAAAGCATGGATCCCGACGATCATGTCGCAGCTTACGAAGGACACATGTATTTGTACACGCAGATAGATGCTATCTGGTGCAAGGTTTTCCCGTCCACTCTCACTGGCATAGCTCAGACTTGGTTTAAAAGTCTCAAACCTGGTAATGTATCCAGTTTTTCTCAGCTCTCGTCCATGTTTAGTACTCACTTCGTAAGCAACAGGCGTCGTGAGCGTACGACTGGGGAATTATTGTCAATCAGACAAGGCGAGACCGAATCTCTCCGAGATTACATCGGGCGTTTCAATGTGGAAGTCGTATCTATTCCTCGGCTACACGCAGGATGTAGCAGTTTTAGCATTGATGTCGGGGTTAAGAGAAGGGACTGCGTTCAGGAGTTATCTCGGACGAAAATCTTTCACGTCGTTAGGGCCAGTGCTGGGCAAAGCAAATGATTTCATAAGAGGAGAGGAATTTGACAAGGCAGCTAGTAGCCGGCATGGGGAGTCTGAGAAGAAGAAGGAAGATAAGTCACGGAAAGATAAAGGTCGTGAAGTTGATCGTGGTCGAGATGAAAGAAGAGAATCCAATATGGTCAAAAAAGGAAATGACCGGGAGCGGGATGGTCGAGAAAAAAATGAACGTAAAGATAAGTTTGAGGCGTACACTCAGCTCACTACCTCCCGGGCACAAATTTTCACAATGAACAAGGAAAGTGACAAATGGCAGAGACCGAAAAAGATGTTTCATAAAAATCGGGATAAGACCAAGTGGTGTGATTTTCATGGAGATCACGGACATTTAACTGAAGACTGCCGACACCTCAAGGATAATTTGGAGGATCTCATCCGCAGAGGGTATTTCACCCAAGTATAAAGCTCGACAAGCGAAGGCGACTTAATGAAACCCAGAGACCGGGAATGTTCGATCCGGATAGGAGAAATTCATGTGATTAGTGGCGGTCCAATTCATGGCGGAAGTGTCAGTGGGGCAAAAGCCAGTTTAAAGGAGTTCCGACATCAGGTGAATTTTAAGCAGAGTTGCCAGTGGAGAAAGCCGCCGACCATGCTCGCCATGTCGTTCTCATTAGAGGATGCAAAGCACGTGATTTATCCTCATGACGACCCGCTAGTGGTCACCTTAAAAGTTGCAAATTGTTTAATTCACAGAATTTTGGTGGATGGAGGTAGTTCCGCCAATATTTTATTCCTATCCACTTTCGAAAAATTAATGATTGGCCGGGAGCACTTACAGCCAGTCCGGTACCCAGTGATCGGATTCACTGGGGCATCTCGCAATACCCGAAGGCATTATAAAATTGCCGGTCAAGGTGGGCGAAAATAGTGAAGCCGGGGATGTGATGGCCGAGTTCTTGGTAGTAGACGTTCGGGAGCATACAATGCAATCATTGGACGGCCATTAATTCATGACATGCGGGGTGTGGTATCTACTTATCACTTGACTATGCTTTGTACGTATCCAATTCGGGTACAACAGGCGAAGATTAGGGGGAAACCGGGAAGCAAAGAAGGTCATGTTATTTAACGGCTTTAAAGCAGCCAAAGAAGAAGGGTCCCCGTCGAAGAACTTTGTCCGCCATCAAGAAAGGAAAAGAGAGTTAAGAAAAAGGCCGCGGCAGGAAGAACCATCTCGAGGAAAAGAATGAAAACGCCATGGAAGTAACCATGGAGGAGCTAGAAGTACGACCGTAGGATTGGCCAAGGCCCAAGCCCGATGGAGAATCCAAGTTAGAAATGCTTGGCGAGATGATCCAGAAAGGACTTGTGGCTGTCGGAACGGACATGGATCCGGAGGTCGAATCAACCTCGGTAACTCTCCTTCGAGAAAACGCTGATGTATTCGCGTTCTCGGCGGATGAGATGCCGGGAATAGACCCGGCCGTGATGGTTCATCGTCCGAATGTCGACAACTCGGTCCGCCTGGTCAAGCGTAAGAAAAGGAATTTTTCAATAGAAAAGAACAAGGCCGTCAGAGAAGAGGTTAATAAGTTATTAGCGGCCGACTTTATTGAAGTCTGTGATTACCCAGAATGGCTAGCAAACGTCGTTATGGTGAAAAAAGCGAATGGTCAATGGCGGATGTGTGTTGATTTCACGGATCTTAATAGAGCGTGTCCAAAAGACTGTTATCCCTTGCCAAGAATTGATCAATTGGTAGATTCAACTAGCGGACATGCTCTTTTGAGCTTTATGGACGCGTTTTCAGGTTACCATCAGATCAGTCTTCTGGAAGAGGATAGAAAGAAAGCAGCCTTCATCACAGACTGTGGAGTCTTTAATTATAAAGCAATGCCTTTCGGCCTACGAAACGCAGGGGCCACATACCAAAAATTGGTCGACAAAGTATTTGCTGAGCAGAAGGGAAGGAATATCGAAGTCTATGTGGACGACTCAATCGTCAAGAGCAAAACAGACCGCGAGCATATTGATGATCTAAGAGAAACCTTTAGTACTCTGAGAAGATACAAGATGAAGCTCAACCCGAAAAAATGTGTATTCGGAGTTAGGGCAGGAAAGTTTCTAGGGTTCATGGTCAGCAAGAGGGGAATCGATGCTAACCTGGGATAAAGTGCGTGCTATCATGGATCTACCAGAGCCGAAAGGAATAAAAGACGTGCAAAGATTAACTGGGAGAATGGCTGCATTAACTCGTTTCATCTCCAAGTCGGCAGACAAGGCCCTGCCTTTCTTCGCATTACTGAGAGGAAACAAGAAATTTGAATGGGGTGAGGAGCAAAGCCAAGCTTTCGTCGCGATCAAGGATCATTTAAAGACTCTACCCACCATCACCAGGCCAGAAATGGGGGATACATTGCAGTTATATATCTCGGCTTCTTCAAAAACCGTCGCGGCTGTTCTATTGGTAGAAAAAGAAAAGAGGCAAAGAACCGATATACTTTATCGGGCCACATCCTAAACGGACCTGAGAGCCGCTATCAGCTGATTGAAAAGATGGCATTGGCCGTGATCATAGCAGCCAGAAAGCTCAGGCCATATTTCGATTGTCATCCCATTCAGGTCTTGACAAATCAACCGCTGGAAAAGGCATTGCAAAAGATGGATAGCTCAGGACGTCTTTTGAAGTGGGCAAGTGGAATTGTCCGAGTATGATATACGGTACAAGCCGAGGACCGCGATAAAAGCTCGTGCATCGGCGGATTTTATTGTGGAGGCATCTTACGACGAAGAACAGGTGGAAGATGGCGCGTGGTCGTTAGAAGTAGATGGCTCGTCGGCCAGAAGTGGCTCGGGGGCGGCATTGTAATGACCAATCCGAAGGAAATATTTTTGAATACGCCATCAAGTTCACCTTCCCAGCGTCAAACAACGAGGCAGAATACGAGGCAGCAATCGCAGGGTTGAGGATGTGCATATCGGCTGGGGCCAAAAGCGTATCTTTGAAAACGGACTCACAGCTAGTTAATGGCCAGTTGAAAGGAGAGTTTGAGGTCCGAGAAGCAAACATGCAAAAATACGTGGAAAAGGCCAAAGAATTGATAGCCCAGCTGATTCACTTTGATGTCCAAGCCATCCCCCAGGGTCGAGAACACTAAAGCCGACGCACTCTCGAAGCTAGCAAGTTCGATTCTTTGAACATTGAAAGATCCGTTATGGTGGAGGTTTTGAAGGAGAAGAGCATCACTGAAAAAAACCGTGATTGTAAATACCGTCAATCAAGTAAGGCGAATGGTTCGGTCAAATAGTGGCTTACAAACTCACGGGCTCACTCCCTTCGAACACGATGGAAGCTAGGAAGCCGAGGAGGCGAGGCAAATTGGTATGTCATTTACCGGGATGAGCTATATAAGAAATCATTTAGCTTACCGTTGAAATGTGCAACGGCATGGGAGTCGAGAAAAATTTTGGAGGAGATTCATGAAGGGATCTGTGGAAATCACATTGGGGGTAAAGCATTAGCATTAAAAGCATTGAGAGCTGGATATTATTGGCCGAGTATGTTGGCAGACGCGCAAGATTACGTCAAGAAATGCGACAAATGTCAAAAATTTGCTCCCATCATCAATAGACCAGCTAACGACCTCCAGCCTGTAATATGTCCGATACCGTTTGCACAAGTGGGGTTTGGATATCCTGGGACCTTTTACAACGGCCCCGGCGGCCGTAGATTCCCGATTGTTGGTATCGATTACTTCACAAAATGGATAGAAGCGTAACCGACAAAGAAAATAAAGTCGAATCAAGTCAAAAAGTTCATTTGGCGGAGTATAATGACAAGGTTTGGGATACCAGCTGCGATAGTCTTTGATCACGGCGCGCAATTTGGTCAGTCGGCCAATCAAAAATTTTTGTCCGAGTTCGAGTCAAGTTTGCATTTTCGGCCGTATGTCACCCGCAGAGCAATGGGCAAGCTGAAGCCGCTAACAAACAGATTCTCGCAGCCTTGAAGAAGAAGTTGGATGAACTCAAAGGAGCTTGGGCCGATATGATTCCGGCAGTACTATGGGCCAATAGAACAACAGAAAAGGAGGCAACGGGAGAAAGTCCATTCAAGCTAGCTTTCGGAACGGAAGCAGTTTTGCCAGTAGAAGTTGGTCTACCCTCATATCGGATTAGATTCAAAGATCTAGAGAACAATGATCAAGCCTTAAGAGAAAATCTAGATTTTCTAGCTGAAACAAGGCTGATAGCGGAACTCAAAGCTGCTGCATACAAAGATCGTATCAGTAGAGCATATAACAAGAGAGTTCTTGAAAGGCCGTTAACAAAAGGAGATCTTGTACTACGAAGAACGGCAGCCACCGGGAAAGCTCACGCCGAGGGAAAGTTAACAGCAAACTGGGAAGGACCATATCAGATATCCAAAGAAATTGGTCCCGGCTCCTTTGTGTTGAAAACAATGGACGGCATTGAACTTAAGAATTGCTGGAACACAAGTGTTTTAAAGAAATACTATGCATAGATATCTCATGTAAAAGGCCAAGGGCCGTTACTTTTTTATATCAATAATACAGCTTCCCATGAGCATTCCGTTAATTATTTTACACTTATTTTAAGTACGCCACGTCCCATCAGTAAAAAACGGCCACATAACAGGCCACGTACAGAAACGACCATATAACAGGTCTAAGTACAAAAACGGCCACATAACAGGCCATGTACAAAAATGACCATATAACAGGTCTAAGTACAAAAATGACCATATAACAGGTCCAAGTACAAGAACGGCCATATAACAGGTCTAAGTACCAAAAAGACCATATAACAGGTCTAAGTACGAAAACGGCCAATCAACAGGTCAAGAACGAAAACAACACAGAAGCTCACAAAAAATTAAGCTTCATTACTAATTACGGCATGGCGGCCAACTACAAGCAAAAATGTGGGCAGCCACTAAAAAAGGCACCAAAAATTCATAACAATAATTGTAATAGTAAAGCTTATCCAAGGTACATGCCATATTGGGCCGAATTCAAGGTTTACAAAGTATTAGAAAAACAAAATTCTAACAACTATTAGAATCAACTGAAGAGCCCGGAGATGACCGCCAAAAACATCAAGGAAGAAGCACCTCTTCATCCCGAGCGACGGGAAGAACATTAGCAATGACTTGCTCATCGCGAGATAAAGGGCTCACCCTCCAAAGGGCGCGTATGAACACCTTCTGCAAAAGCGGTTTCCATCTCGTCCCAATTGAAATTCGGATGAGAGTGACAAACACATCTTTTAGCAGCTACCCATCCGCCGTCATATCTTTCTCCCAACATACCAACAAACTCTTCAGATTTTTTAAAATCTGCCACAGCCTGAGCGCCGGCATCATCCTTTGCCTTAGAAATAGCCGTGGCCATCTCATCCTTGATGGAAACCAGTGTAGATTCAAGCTCTGCTGATTTCTTTTCGGCCTGCTCAACCTTGGCAGCCTTAATTCGCAAATCCGCCAGTTCAACATCAACAACTGCCCGCGATTCCTTCTCGGCATCAAGCTGCTGCTGTATATCGTCAGAATGAACTCGGGCAGCCTCGAGTTGGGTTTGAAGCTCGTCCAAGGATTGTTTTTGTCTATCACACTCAGTTTGATAATGGACAAATTGTTCAATAAGTTCAATGGCGGAATTGTTAGTCTGCATCAGAAAGACGATATTAGAAAAAAAAAAAAAAAAAAAAAAAAAATGTCGAATCATGAACCCTACCACAAAGAAGGTCGTGAGCAAGTTGGGCGGCCGGCGCTACTAGCTTGTCAGTCGGGGCGATCGATTGGCAGTGAAGGCCCTTCAAAAGGCGATATCCAAGAGTACCGCCATTAGCAGGAATATCAGCATACAATGATTCGTCTTCCCTCACGTCCCAGTTGGGTTGATAGATTTTCCCGGGGACAGAAGGTGGACGAAAAAATGCAGCCTTCACAGCGGCACTAAGAATAACCTCTTTATGCTCAATCCACTCATGGAAGGTTGGTCAAGAAGCTGGGGGAGCTAAGGATATCATAAATCTTTTGGCGCATGGAAGAACCTGACCCCAGTGCCGTCCCAATGCTGTCGATCGCAGCGTTCAGGGGAGAAACCCTGGTAGCGGATGATTCCGGGAATGGGATTAGGTTCCGGAGCGATAATGGCGGTTTCGAGCCGCTGCGTTTCGAGGCGGCAGCGTCGAGGGCTTGCCTCTTCTTTGGGACCTGTTGTCGGAAGGCTCGCGAGGCCGTCTCGACCTATAGTCAGGCTACCCCCGCCGCGACGAACAGGAACGTGAACAACAGGGCGAGGAGACTCCTGATCCCCCCGTCCTGCAGGACGGCCGGGAGTACGCCCCGACGTACGACCGGCACGACGAACACCTGCCCGACCAGATTGGCGACCACCACGACTGCGGTCTGCACCTCTCAGACCCCCAGTGAGGCTATGAACAGTGTCGTAATCAAATATAGGTTCCTCAGGGGTTCGAGACATTGGCGTCGAATCTTCGTTAAGACCCAATTCCTCGAGATCTAAACTGACGGGACCTGAAATAGCAAAACAGAAGGATTAAATTAATTAACAAAAAATAGGGGTACAAGTCCCACGTCGGACCATAAGTCAAGAGGCAAACCTTCTGGGTGGGTCCGGCAGAGAAATAAAGCCGACAAGGGTTCATTTCCCAGTATGTACTTGGCATGGGAAAGCCATTTGCAAGGGATCCTTCCCTCGGTGTCTTCACCAACGGCAGTAATAGTCCCGACCTCAGATTCAAAATAATCAAAAGCCTTTTGCTCATCCGACGAAAGACCATAAGAGGGAACGTCTTCCATCCGAGTAACCGGTTTAGTAAAGTGGCGGCGGATAGGGAAATTATTCGGCACTTTAACCCAATAAAAGCGGGTCGCCACCCTTTCAACCCAGTCAACTTAGGGTAGACGGTCGGTTTATTTTTGGCTGTCATCAAACTCCACCACCCCTTCTCGGTGGAGCCGTTCCGTCGAAGCCGGTGAAGGCGACGGAAGAGGTTGAGTGTCTCGAGAAACCCTAAATAGCGACAAGTCCAAATATAAGCTATCGGGTTCCTAACGGCCGGGGGTGTCAAGCGAGCCAGTACACACATTGAACGCCTTCAAAATCCGTACCAAAGTTAAATCTAGAGGAAAACGCAACCCAAATTCAAAATGGTGCGCATAAACAGCTACATGCCCTGCTTCGGACAATCGGTCACTTTTGATCCCTTTGTCCGGGATTATCAACTTGTACTGGAGGGAAGGCATACAACTTCTCAAGCAACATCGCAGTAGTTGAGATCTATGGCGCATTGTCGCCAAGATTTGAGATAGCCGTAGATCTCGGACCACTACTATAATCTATTGGCGGCCATATCCCCGGAATGCTCGGGCTCTTCGCGGTCGGGGATCGGCTCGGGCCGAGAGCTCGAGGCATGCTAGAACTTTCCCCCAAAACTATCTCGTCTGGACGAATACTTTCATCCCGACCAGAAATAGAAGGACCCTCAGTCTCGTCCATTGTAGCAATAGAATCGTTGTCAGAACCAAAATCAATAACAGGTGGATGAGAAGGGCCGGTTTCATGAGCAAGACGGTCATAAAAGTCATCCGCCACTACAACCCCAGCATCTGCTAAGTTATCTAACCAGGCATGCTCCCTCAAAGGCAGAACATCTAGTCCGGGAACAGCATCAGGGGGAGGATTTCTAGCAGTTCGGCGAGCTAAAATTTGATGCCTTAGTTCTCGGAGTGTTTGTCTATCACCACTCATCCTCGCGGACAGATATTGGGAAGTTAAATTCTCTTGCTCGGGGGGTAGAGCTGTCATTAAGAAATTTAGACCTAAGTTCCCTATCCCTATCGCCAGTAAAGGGGCAGGTCGGCTAACAAACGAGTTCTCCCCTCCCTAGGACTGGAGGTAGAAGAACTGTGTCCGCCACCAAGGGAGGCAGGAGACGAGGGCTCACTTTCGGACATAAGCTTATCACTCAAAGTATTTTGGCTATCTGAGCAGTCCGACATGTTTCTACAAGAAGAAAGAAACAAAAAACAGTTGAAGGGAAGTTGGAAAAAGGTACCTGAGAAAGACCGGTGAAAAATGGCCGGAAAATCACGCTGGTTCCCAAAAAGCGCAGTGAAGTGCCCCAAAAGCACGAACAGAAGAATCTTCAAGTCCTACAAACGCCGGAGGAAGCTAATTCACCGGAAAATTGGAATCTTTGAAGAGAGACCCTCAAGTAAACCCCGGATGAAGAGAGGCGAAAACGTTAAAATTCCTCAGAAATAAGAAACGAAGAGTCACCGGAAATACTTTTAAGGAAATTTAGTCACAAAAAGGCAAGATTTTGGCAAGAAAAAGGAGGTTTGAAGTTCTTGAAGAAACCGTGCAAACCAGAGAGTTTAAGGTTGAAGATGAAGAGTAAGCAAAAAGAAAATGAAAAATGGCTTTATAAGGTCAAAATTCAGCGGCCAGGATCAGAAGTCTCATCAACTACCCGCTGGGATGCGCGCCAAGTGTCAAACCCTTAAATAAAAAATAAAAGTGGGCGGGATTCTAGGAAAAAGTAATGATTACACTTTTTTGAAATTCGAAGTTCTCCCCGAGGGCAACACGTGGCAACGCAAAAATTGCCTCCAGCGAGGCACAAGTTCACTCGCGTCCACAATGCAACATCAATGCCGGCCACAACCCCCAATGATCTTTGGGGGGGCTAGTTGTAATGGGTATACCCAAGTTCACTGTCGGACACATCTCTTGTGGCCGACACCAACAAACTTCAAACGCGACCTCTTCAGTAGAGTCCAGACCATTTATGAAAAGGTGTCCGAGATGAAGTTCACGGCCACATTTGAGGATAATTTTTCCTCCAATCAAGCTCATCGCAGTCATACACGTGTCGCAGGATTACGCACCCTGTCAGATGAATAGTACTGCTATAAATAGCCAAATGGTACTATTTCACAGGTACATTCTCTCACACTCTAAGCTCTCTCTCTCTCTCTCTAAAAATCCTTATCGGGCACTTACTGACTTGAGCGTCGGAGGGGGTTTCCTCGCATCCCCCCCGAGGGTAGTTCACGTTTGTCTTTCTTGCAGACTTCCAGTCTCGGACGCCTACTCTGATACTACCGGACACTTCCTTGTCCGGCTGCGTTTCATCACCGAAACAGTTGGGTGTATTTGAGGAAGACTGCAAGTATCAATTATAATCTTCTGATAATGTATTGGATATTAGAAGGGTACTTGGATGATAGTACAACTGTTCTCGAAAAAGCTTATATAGAGGGTCATGATATTTTGACGGACCTTCTTGATGCCGGTTTGCTAGGCGAGCGAGAGGTTGGTGATGTTGTTTTGGAAAGAGCAGGATTGAACTTTGCAAATTACATCTTTCCTGATTTATGTGAAGAACCTCGGCTTAAATATCCCTGTATCTTCAAGAAGGTAGATGGCGGGGGCGATGTGAAGCGTATGAATGGTGGCATAGCAACCATAAGTAAAAAAGATTAGGGAGGTAAGGACTCTGTCATTATGAAAACACTTATGCTCCAAGGAAATGACATCTTTAAAGAAGATAAAAGAAAAGAAAATGATACAATTTTTAACAGTATTATAACAGGCTATGATTACAAACCACATATTGTGTCACTTTCACATATGGAGCTCGAAGATTTAATGTGGATGGATTATCTACTCAAAGTTCTGATTCTAAAGGATTGTTGCTTGAAGAACTTTCACAGTATTGGATCTCTTTGGGCATTAACTCATCTTGAAATCTCTGGTACTAGCTTAATCGAGCATATTCCTAAGAATTTTTTTGCCGAATTCAACAGTCTTCGAAGCCTTAATCATGCGGTACTTCGCAATTAAATTTTTTCCGAGGCCATCATCTCGCACTGAACTAAGAAAGCTGCAGTATCTATTTCTGAGAAAGTGCACTCAATTGGAGACTTTCCCAGATGTTAATGGTCTAGAGAAACTTAAGGTGCTTGATCTTTATGGTTCCAAGTTCAAATCATTGGATAAAAACATTGGTTATTTTGAAGATGTACCAAAATTGGAGATGTTAGATCTTTCGGAGACAAACATTGTGGAATTATCTAGCCTCATGAAACTCCAGAATCTAACTCATCTCTTGGTAAAAAACTGCCCACAGTTCAAAAAAATTGGGCTACTTACCACGTTAACAAAACTTGAAGTCATCGATGCCTCAGGTTGTAATGCGCTAGATGATGTTGGTGAGGTAAACTACCTCCCAAGCGGTGATTCATTGAGAAAACTCGATCTTTCGAGCACTATGATTCGTACAATTCCTCCTTTGAGAAATGCTAGCAAACTCATATATCTTTGTTTGAAGGGTTGTCAGCTTACAGAGTTACCACCCATTGAAGGTGCGAAAAACCTTCGCGTGCTGGATGTTTCAGATGCCGTTCAGTTGGAGAAGATCAATGCTTCTTTTCAAGAGATGGAATCCCTGCAAGAGCTATGCCTTTCTAACACCAAAATCAAAACTCTGCCACCACTTTCCGGTTTGGAGAGCTTACGGAGGCTTATCTTAAAAGGGTGTGAATTGTTGCAGGCATTGCCTGAAATTGATAACTTGGGTAATCTCCTTCTTGTTAATCTGGAGGGCTGTAGTGCTTTGGAAACATTGCCGGATAATGGACGATTAGGTGGTGTTAGTAATGAAATTTTGATCCTGTCAAAAAATAATCAATGAATTAAGTACTATATTAGTTTGGGTAATTTCAAGTTTAGAACTTAATCAACTGTGGCTAACTTTTATAAATGTTGGTCTGTTTAACAGGGTTCAGTATATATTACCTTTGCTTTTAGCCAACTTAGCTGCATTAACTTTGTCTTGTTATTCTTTGGTATGTTTTGTTGGCAGCATGCCAGCATTTCATTGTATATTACCTCTGTTATTTTATTTGCAATAAATGAATTTTTGCACAAATGTCAAATACTAAGGAAAGAGGAGACAAATAAAAATTTAACCCAATTGCCCATAAAGCATATGGGATGAGTAAAGTGAGGATGAAATAGTCAAATTGCCCCAAAATCATGAAAAGAAATGTTGCATCTAAATAAAAACACCTAAAAATGAAAATTATTGCAACTAAAAAAACAAAGGAAGTATTAGGTTTTATATAAGCAAAGGTTTAGGTTGTAAATCTCAAGAGGTAAAGAAAGCTAGCCATCACAATTGATTGTAAATCCTTTCTCTTTCTCTTGCAATATAAGGATTTTATCACTACGCTGTCACCATCTATTGTGTTTTATATTAAGCTGAAATACAGTTATACGAGATTTTATTAGATTTCGTCTTGATATATATACTTTTGAAATACCAACATTTTGTAATTTTTATTAAAAGGTAATTAAATATTAATAATAATAAAATAAATATAATAGTAATATTAAAAACAAAAATAATAGTAATATATGGAAGGAAAGAAACAACGCACTTTGGAATGCTCAAGTGAAGAGTATTGACAAAATTGTAAGTACTATAAAGCAGGATGTAAATACTAGAACGCATAGTATTTTACCTAGTAATATTAGTGATACTGATCATAGGTGGTATAGGGATTTGTTTTGTATGGGTACATAAGGCTCTGCGTAGCCTAGATGTTTGACTCTGGTATTAGGAGGCTTGTCTCCTACTGAGTTTGCTGTAAATGTTTTTTTGGTGCAATTAATATACTTATACTTGCTTATAAAAAAAAAAAAACAAAAATAATAATTAAAAAATAGAGCTGAACTGAATTGGACTGAACTGAGTTGAGCTGAATTGAACTAAATTGAATTGAAAATAAGTCCAAAAGAACAGAGCCTTAATCTGGGATGATTGGAACCCAGGAACAGTAATTAGTTTGTGAAAAGTTTTTTCTTTTCATTGGAAGCTTCCATTTTTTCTCAATAATGCTTCTGATATATTCTCCATGGATGAATTCCTTTTACAAATCCAGTTCCATCATTAATGGTCATAGAGAAATGGAGTTCAATGATAGAGTAGTATACTACAGTATATGAATGCAACCTTTTCAACTCATTGAATTAGTTGACAATCTTAGTCCGATTATGGGCTTGTATTTTGCAATTGGGATCAGCCATGATAGAGTATAAAACTATTCATGGGGCCTCAACCATCAGCTTAAACTTTTGGTTGAGTTGGTCCTTTGACATGATATCAAGAGCCAGTGTGACATAAAGGTCACGGGTTCAAATCTCATCCACCCCTCCATTCTAAGTGGAATATTTAGCGCTAGGTATGAGGGAGGCCTGTGCTGCATCCACACTTCAAGTCCAATAGGCTCTTGCGTGAGGGGGCGTGATAGAGTATAAAACTATTCCTGGGGCCTCAACCATCAGCTTAAGCTTTTGGTTGAGTTGGTCCTTTGACAAGCCAGACACCGCTGCAGGTTGTTCATGGCAACAACAAATCTTGGTTGGCCGAACTAGGGTGTGGGATACCATACATTTTATTGGTATGATTGAATGAAATGGGTGATAAAACCACTATCAGGTTGCAAAAATGTTTCACACTTACTAAGTTGTAAAATTGTTGTGTGTCTATTGTTTAATTGACGAACATAAAAGTTTGTGTTTTTTAACAAACATAAGAATCAAAGTGTTGCTAGATATGCTAATATTATAAAACAGAGAACTCATATTAGACATCCGTCGGGTGTTCATGCTAAGTTAATAGGTTGGGAAATTCCCACTGGTAACCTTGTACTATGGAACATTTGCAATGGTAAACCGTTTTTTGTTCAGTTTCAAAAATAACCCTATACTTATTAATATTATACAAAAGTGACCTTAATGATGGTAAAACCGTTAATTCAACCGTTAGTTTTATTGGTTTACCTAACCCAGGTTAACCCCAATCCCCAACCACCACCCAGCCCAACCACCACAGTTTTTACCAATAAAACTAACGGTTGAATTAATGGTTTTACCATCATTAAGGTCACTTTTGTATAATATTACTAAATATAGGCGTATTTTTGAAACTGAAAAAAAAAACGGTTTACCATTGCAAATGTTCCATAGTACAGGGTTACCAGTGGGAATTTCCCTAATAGGTTTAATGTGTTGTGTTAGTTGTATTACTGACAAAGTAAAGGTTTATATACAACCTAGAAACAAAGAGGAGAAAGAGCCAAAGCCCAAGCCCAAGCTATACATGTAATACAAGCCCATACTATACAAAGACACATAACAAGGTCCAATACCCCCCCTCAAGTTGGAGCATGGGGTTACAAATGCCCAACTTGGCAAGTAAGTAGTGAAATTGACTCTTGCCAAGAGCCTTAGTAAAGATGTCCGCGAGTTGCTATGTTGTAGAGACATGACTAGGACTATAAGATCAAAATGAATAGCATCGCGGACATACACTAGTAGAAAAACGTTGATTTGCGTCTCCTGAATTGCGTCGCACAACAGGTAAAATGACGCAAAAGTATTATTTGTGTCGGATGGGTGTTGAACGCGACGCAAATCACGGTTCATCTGCATCGCACTTGAGGTGCATTCGACGCAAATACTTAAAGCAAATGGGTGGGAGAATAATGTGCGTCAGATGCTTTGATATGTGCCATGCAAATAACTAAAACGATTTGCGTCGGATCTCTAGCTCTGTGCGACGCATATAATTGTTTAAGTGATCTACGTCGGATCAACTAGGTCCATCCGACGCAAATGATTGGCCCATTTCTTTCAACCTTTCACATTTACGCGCCCAACTCTTTCTTTCAAAAAAAAAAAAAAAAGGAGCGCCCAACTCCCTCTCTAAATCTAAAACTCCCACTTTCACCCTCTAACCTAAAACTCCCAATCTCCTCTCTAGCGTCGTTCCTCCTAAATTCTTCAATCTTTCTCCCTTCTTCAATCTCCTGTAACCTAAAACTCCCAATCTCCTCTCTCCTCCTAAATTCTGCAGTCTTTCTCCTCGTCTGCTGTCTCACCGCATCTCTTCAGTCTCTCTCTCCTCGTCGCTTTGGTGCTGCCGCGGTTGTTGCTGTGGCGGTTGTTGTTGTTGTTCTGGGCTTCTTCTCCTTCACTCGTCAAAGTTCATCACTCTCTAAGTTTTCATCATTCTCCGGCGAAGGAATGCAACCTCAGTCATAGTCGGCTCAGATTTGAAGTTTTAGGGTTGGATTCTTAACAAAAAATGGTCGGCGAAGGAACGAATTGAGGTTATGTATTAATTCGCTTCAGATTTGAAGTTTTTTTTTTGGAATTGATTCCTTTTAATGAATCTTTAGGGTTTTTTTTTGTGTTAGATCTGTTTTTTTTTTTTGTTCAATTTTTTAATTTCGTTTCATTTCAGCATTCATGGTTTTGTTCGTGTATTTCATTCTTGTATTTCCTTCCTTAATTTCGATTCAAATTTGCGTTCTTTATTTCATTCTTGTACTTCGTTCATTTATTTCGATTCAGATTTGGGTCCTGTATTCCTCAATTTCATTTTAGCATAATGAAATAAGTGATATTAATATATGTAAAATTTGGGTGTATTTCATTTCAGTATAATTTTGGGTGTATTTTATTATGGGTGTGTTTCATTTTCGGATACGAGATTTTTATACATTTTTTTTAAATAAAAGTTCACAATTTACGTCGCATGTACAACATACATCCGACGCAGATTTATTTTTTTTTTAATAAAAATGGTTGTTGCGTCGGTCATAGTCTAACGTGCGACGCAAAATGATGCCGGTTGTGCTGTGACTCAAGGGTAATATGCGTCGTACATCTCTTACATCCGACGCAAATGGCTTATTATCTGCGTCGAGTCCTAATCCGACGCAGATCATCTCTCCTTATCTGCGATGAGGCCTCTGCCGTCGGACCCATGTCCAACGCAAATGGGCGCCTCGCATCCGACGCAAATCGTCCATTCTGTACTAGTGATAGTGACGGTCCACCTCAATATGCTTGGTGCGCTCATGGAAAAAGGGTTCTACGCAGTATACAAAGCGGACTTGCTATCACAATAAAGGGGCATAGCTCGAGGATTGTCAACGCCGAGGCTATGAAGAAGCTTCTTAAGCCATTTAAGTTCTGAAGTAACATCAGCCAACGAGCGGTATTCGGCCTCATCAGAGGAACGAGAGACGGTGTGCTGCTTCTTGGTCATCCAAGAAATAGGAGAGCCACCCAAGAAGACAAGCCAACCAGTAAGAGAACGGCGTGTCAAGGGACAACTAGCCCAATCAGAATTACACCAACCAGTCAAAGAGAGATCACATGCGGAGCTAAGCAAAATACCTTGGCCAGGACACCCTTTCAAATAGCGTACAACGCGGAGGGCGGCTTCCCAGTGATCTTGCCGAGGCTGATGCATGAACTCGGCCAAGATATGCACTGAACAGGCCAAATCGGGGCGAGTGAAAGAGAGGTAGACCAGACGACCACCAAGGCGCCGATAAGGCTCATGAGGGCAAGAGAACGTCAAGAGAGCAACTCACCTGAAACAAGGGAAAGAGAATGATTATGCTCAAGTGGAAATGATGAGGGCTTGGCCCCAAGTAAGCCAGCCTCGGTAATAATGTCAAGAGCATACTTACGCTGGCACAGAAACAACCCATCTGAATTGCGAGCAACCTCGATGCCAAGGAAATATTTCAGAGGACCCAAGTCCTTCATATGAAAATAACGCCCTAAATAAAGTTTGAAAGAAGTAACAGCGGAAGAATCATTGCCAGAAATGTTGAGGCCATCAACATACACCAGAACAGAGAGCTGAACACCTCCCTCATAGAAAGTAAAGAGGGAATAGTCAGATTAAGACTGAGTGAAACCATAAGAGCACAAAGCCGCAGCGAGCTTTGAAAACCAACACCGAGGGGCTTGACGAAGGCCATAGAGATACTTCTTAAGACGACAAACCATGCCTGGTTTAGGTGGAGTGAAACCAGGAGGAGGTTTTATATAGACTTCTTTATCCAAATCACCATGAAGAAAAGCGTTGTGAACATCCATCTGGTGCAGCTCCCAATTTTTAGCAGCAACAATAGCAAGAAACGCACGAATAGTAACCATCTTGGCCATAGTAGCAAATGTTTCATTATAGTCGATACCTGCCACCTGATGATTCCCAAAAATAACCAAGCGAGCCTTGAGACGTTCAACAGACCCATCAGAGTTATGTTTGATTTTATACACCCACTAACTCCCAAGAGCCTTTTTGTCTGCGAGAAGGGGCTCCATGACCCATGTGTCGTTATCCTCCAAGGCACCAATTTCTTTTTGCATGGCTTCACGCCAACCAGCATCTTTCATAGCCTCAGAGAAAGACCGAGGCTCAGTATGATGAGTAATAGCTACAAGAAAAATACGGTGTGGAACAAAGAAATGATCATAATTCACAAAGTGTGCCAGAGGGTAGGGAGTACCTGAGGAACCATGTAAAGTAGAGGAACTCAGAGATGGACTCAAAGGGTGAACATGATGTGTGACATAATCCCGAAGATGCACCGAAGTTTTCTTCTCACGCAAGCCACACAAAGAGCAACAGGGGAGTCGTGCGTGGTTGCGTTAGTCTCCGTGGCACCCAAGTAGCTGCTGTGAGCAGCCGTGGGCTCATCAGGGGCTTGGCCAGCCACGGGGCTGCTCGGCACGGTAGGAGTGTAACACCCCGACGATTCTCTCTTTTCCAAAATAATTTTTTAAGTGGAAATAATATTAAACCATATGAATAATAAAATACGCTTTCAAAATTCGGGGTATTACATCTACTCCTCCTTAAAAACAAAGTTCGTCCTCGAACTTTAAAGTTAGATGTTTAATATTAACGAATTAGTAGTTGTGCGCTTTGTTAGTATTACATTTGGTCCCCCTTAGGGAGTTTCGTCCCCGAAACTCGATAATCGTACCTCAGAAAAGAGTTCAGGATAACGCTTTCTCATGTCATCTTCTGTTTCCTCAGTTGCTTCCTCGGTTTGATGATTAGACCACAAACTTTGACTTACTTTACTGCCTTATTCCGGATATTTCTCGTTTTGGAATCAAGGATTCTAACAGGACGTTCTTCAAAGGTGAGGGTCTCATCTAGTTCAATGGTTTCAGGTTGGATGACATGGGAGGGATCGGGGACATATTTACGAAGTTGAGACACATGAAAGATATTATGAACATTGGCTAACTCTGTGGGCAAAGCTAATCTATAGGCCACTTCCCCAATTCTTTCGAGTATTTCGCAAGGTCCGATATAACGAGGACTCAACTTTCCTTTTCTACCGAACCTCATTACTCCCTTGGTTGGTGAAACTTTCAGCAACACTTTTTCTCCAACTTCAAACTCTAAATCTCGTCTCCTTTGATCAGCATACGATTTTTGTCGATCTTGAGCTACTTTCATACGCTCTTGAATCAACTTCACCTTGTTGGTAGTCTCTTCAATAATTTCTGGTCCCAAATTCAACGACTCGTTCACATTGCTCCAACATATAGGACTCCTACATTTCCGTCCATACAACGCCTCATAAGGTGCCATTCCTATGCTCGAGTGATAGCTGTTGTTATACGAGAACTCAATGTACATCAAATGATCATCCCAATATCCTCCGAAATCCATTACGCATGCTCTCAGCATATCCTCCAAGGTTTGAATCTTTCTCTCCGTTTGACCATCTGTTGCTGGGTGGAAGGTTGTATTGAATTTCAATAGTGTACCCACGGCTGTCTGTAGCTGTTTCCAGAACTTAGATAAGAATCTCGAGTCCCTATCCGAAACGATGTGCTTCGGGACACCATGTAGCCTAACCACCTCATTGAAGTAAGCATCCGGCAACTGTCTCAACGACCAAGTATCCTTCATTGCCACAAATCTTGCCGTCTTAGTCAAACGGTCCACTATTACCCATATTGCATTCTTTCCCGACCTCGTATTCGGTAATCCCATGATGAAATCCATAGAGATAGATTCCCATTTCCATCCTGGCACTTCCAAAGGTTGCAATTTCCCTCCAGGCTTCGTATGTTGTATTTTCACCTTCTGGCATGTTAAACATTTTGCCACGAAGTCGGCTACTTCTTACTTCATCCTAGGCCACCAAAAATGCTTTTTCAAATCCTTATAAAGCTTATCTCCTCCTGGATGTATGGAATACGACGAATTATGGGCTTCCCTTATAATTCTCGTCTTGAGTTATTCATCTTGTGGCACACACAATCTCCTTTTATACTTTGCAACGCCATTGCCGTCGATCTCGAACTCCGGTGCTTGACCACTTTCTTTCATCTCTCTTAACTTGCTTAACCACTTATCTGCAGCTTGTTTCACCCGAATCTCCTCAAATATGTCCGGTCCAACAGTAAGAACATTCAACTGAGCTTTCACATAACCGGGCTCAACTATTTCCAAACTCAATCTCTTAATCTCCTCACACAGTTCATCGGCTAGGATCAACACATTTAGCGAATGAGCACTCTTCCTACTCAACGCGTCAGCTACTTTGTTCGCTTTTCCCTCTTGATACACTATCTTCAAATCATAATCGTTTATAAGTTCGAGCCAACATCTCTGTCTCATATTCAACTTCTTTTGCGTATACAGATACTTCAAACTCTTGTGATCTGTATAGACTTTACACTGCACTCCATACAAGTAATGTCTCCAGATTTTCAGCGCAAACACGATTGCTCCCAGCTCTAGGTCATGAGTTGGGTGATTTTGCTCATGCGGGTTGAGTTGTCTCGACGCATAGGTCATGTTGCATCAAGACGCACCCAAAACCTTTCTTTGAGGCATCACTGTAAACTTCAAATCCTTCTACTCCAGAGGGCAATTGCTTTCTTCATCAGGTTAGTGAGAGGTTAGGCCGTTCTCGAAAAATCTTTCACAAATCTCCGGTAATATCCAGCTAAACCCAAGAAACTCCTTACTTCGGTGACGTTCTTAGGTTGAGGCCAATCGGTCACTGCTTGAATCTTCGATGGATCTACGGAAACGCCTTCTTTTGATATCACATGACCCAAAAATGAGACTTTTTCCAACCAAAATTCACACTTCGAGAACTTCGCGTGCAATTGCTTTTCTCGAAAAATCTCTAGAACTTTCCTCAATTGATCCCCATGCTCTTCTCTGTCCTTCGAGTACACCAATATATCGTCGATGAACACAATCACGAACTTGTCCAGGTACGGCTGGAAAGTCCTATTCATGAGGTCCATAAAAGCTGCGGGCGCATTAGTGAGTCCAAAAGGCATGACGGTGAACTCATAATGGCCATATCTCGTACGAAAGGCTGTCTTAGGAATGTCTTCTTCAGCGATTCGTAGTTGGTGATAACCTGATCGTAAATCGATCATGGAAAACAATGTTGCACCTTGAAGTTGATCGAACAAATCCTCGATCCTCGGGAGCGGATATTTATTCTTTACCGTGGCATTATTCAACTCCCTATAATCGATACACAACCTCAAGATCCGTCTTTCTTCCTGACAAACAACACTGGGGCTCCCCAAGGCGAAACACTAGGTTGAATGTACCCTTTATCCAACAGCTCTTCCAATTGCACCTTCAATTCTTGCATTTCTACAGGTGCCATTCGATATGGAGCCTTAGAAATAGGTCCGGTTCCAGGGACTAAATCGATCTAAAAGCTCACTTCTCTCTCTGGTGGCATTCCTGGAAGCTCTTCGAGAAATACATCCGGAAACTCCTTTACTACCGGAATTTGAGTCAACTTCTCATTTTCCACGCTTACGTCCCTTACTTGGCACAGGTAGACCGGGTAGCCTTTTCTAAGATAGGTTTGAAGGTTTAGGGCTGAGATTATCTTGACATGAGGCTGGAAGGTTATGCCTTTATAAGATATCCTATTTCCCTTTGGTCCTCTACGAGATATTTTCTGGTTATGACACTCGATTTTGGCTTTATACTTGGCTAACCAATCCATTCCCAAGATAACGTCAAAGTCTTTTAGGTCAAAAAGGATAAGATCGACTGGTAATTCAGTACCAGCTATGACTACAGGGATGCTTTGGAACAGAGATTTACAAGAAACAGTTTCACCGGTGGGCATGGTTATATTGGCTCGACAAAATTGGGTAGACTTGAGGGGATACTTATTAACAAAAGTGCTAGAAATAAAAGAATGAGACGCTCCGGAATCAAAGAGTACATAAGCAGGATTTGAGTTTACGAGAAATGTACCCGTCACAACTTTGGCATCGGTGTCAGCTTCAACTCGACTCATGACATTGATTCTTCCATTGGTGTAGCCTCCATTGCCATTCTTTCCATAGTTTCCATTTCCACTTGCAAAAGAGCGGTTGTTCTGGTTCCCGTTCTGTGCAGCATTTCCTCCAGTAGGGCGGTTGTTATTGAAATTTTGAATTCTGTTTCCACCTCCATTGTTACCATTGTTCCCAATAGGTCCACTTTGAGCTTGCTTCTTGGGACAGTTGAACGATTTGTGACCTACTTCTCCACACTCGAAACACTTGATCCTTTCACCCTGACAAGTGAACCCTGGATGGCTCTTGGCACACTTCTTGCAAACAAAGTTCTTTTGGTTCCTATTTCCTTCTTGGGCTGTTGTCCGAATTTCGATTGTTGCGGTTGTTGTAGCGTCCACCATTGTTATTGTTGTTTCCATCATTGTTGGGCCTTTTGTTGTACCCTTGGCTGTTGCTGTTGCCGGCAGGTTCCTTCCTTTTGTGTCTCCCTAGCACCTCTCTCTCACGCTGTAAGATTCTCTCCAGGTTTGAGGCCTTTGCATACACTTCCTCTAAAGTGGTAGAGGTGCTACCTCCCATTCGAGTCTGAAGACCAAACTTAAGTCCGTCCTCAAACTTCTGGGCCTTAGTTCCTTCATCTGGCACTACAGTCAGGCAGATTCTGGAATACTCATTGAATTTCTGAGCGTACTCTTGCACACTCATGTTATAGCTCTGGTTGAACCTACTAAACTCATTGTACTTTTGTCTACGAATATGCTCGGGTAAGAATCGAGCCTTAATTGCTACCTTAAATGCTTCCCAGTTAAAGTTCTCTTGAGCTTTAACAGTAGGTCCTACACTTTCCCACCAAGTATCAGCATCTTCATGCAGATAAAAGGTTGCTTGGTCTACTTTCTGGGCCTTAGGCGTATCTGTGGCCGTGAAAATCTTTTCGAAATCTCTTATCCAATTCTCGAGAAGTAGCGAGTCTTCTCTCCCAACAAAGGTTGGTGGTTTCAAAGCGGAAATCTTTTTCGCCATTGCAGCTTGCGAATCGTCTCCATGGTGGTTGTTGTTGATCTGGTTTTGAAGGACTAAGCCAAAGCTCTGAGTTAGTTGCTTAAGAGTCCTAAGTCGTGCTGCAACTTGTTTAGGAGTTTCGGCCATTCGATTTCCTTGTCGCCTTGCTCTAGATCGCGTATAAACGTATTGCATAAGCAACCTGTGTTATTCACATTGTATTTCTACGATTCACATTGATTCTTATATAAAGGCTAATTCACATAATCATGGTTCACACCATTCATTCATTTCATACTCAATTCACATATCAAAAGTTCATCATTCATTTCACAATCAATTCACATGTCAAAAGTTCATCATTCATTACTCCAAAAGTGTAATAACATATCGTTTATAGTAGCATAAGAGTTTGTTTCAAATAGTCAAATAAGCATTAGTTGCACTATCCTTAACTAAGTTAACACATTAATCGATCTTTTACGACCTTAATTAGAAATTTAAGGGTCAGGGCTTGAGATATGGGTTTCTAGTCAGCGTACTCGGATGGATCCTCGTCTTCACCTTCTTCACCATCTCCATCTCCATTGAGATTTACAACGGGTGAGGCAGGGTTACTTCCTACTTCTTCATCGCTACTATGGTTGGGCTCCTCGTCATCAGTGGGTAAATAGTCATTAAGCCACTTGGCCCTAGCATCGAGCATTCTTTTCGTGAGATACCACTTCCCTTTCAATGTGTATCGTTCATAGTTTGGCCTTCCATTTTTCATAACATCAGAGTATTCGCTCTTGATTCCGGCATAAGGACCATCATTGGGAAGAGTGTGAATCAAAACATCGGCCTGTTTAGGTGACGTGAGGTAATCCGAATGTCCGTGGCCTTCATTGAGGCGGTAACACTTATTGTTAAACGTAACCTCACTAGTGGAAAAAAAACACAAGGACTGCGGTGCAAGGGCTGTGGTTAGCCCAAAACCGCAGCCCTTAATTTGGGCTAACCGCAGCCCTTTGGGCCTTAATACTCTATTTGCCCTAAATAAATTCCCTCCCTTCCACCCTCATACCCGCGTTAGCTTGGCTCCCATGTCTCCCTCCCCTTTTTTCTCTCTCTCTCCCCTCCCATCTCCTCTCTTGCTTCCCCTCATCTCTCCCTCTCTCCTCCTATGTCGAACCACAGATTTCTACCCAAAACCCATCTAACTCAACCTGAAACTTTTCCCAAAACCCTAACTCTCTTCTCTCTCTCCCCGATTCTCCCCTTCTCAGGTCTCACCCCAATACCCGACCCTCTTTCTCTTCGCAGCTCTACTGGTACTCCGACGAAGTCGGGCTCGCTGTCATGTGCTACTGGCGGTGCTCCTGTTCTTCCGCCGCTTTGATTTTCTCTCCCCTACTCTCATCTTCTTCCTTGTGCGCAATGCTGCTGTGTTGTTCAGTGGCTTTCCGCCGTGCGCCGATCTCCATGGTAAGGAAAAAACCCTAATCATCAAATTTATTTTCTGGGTTAACTTTGTTTTTCGATTGATTTTATTGTCTACCTAGTTAATTTGATGAAATTTTTTATTTTTTTTAGTTGGAGATTTTTGGGTAGTCATTTTTTTTATTGATTGTTTAGTTGGAGATTTTTGATGAGATATGTTAATTCTATACGTTTTTTGTCTTTTTGTTTGCCATAACATAAATCTGAGTCATGACAATTGAAGAGTGACTCGTGAGACTTGAGACTAAACTTCATGGATGTTTGGGTTAATCAATATCGTTTGTGCATTTCTTTTGCAACCAAATTGTGAAACGGATAGTCGCCTTTGATAATGTAGTTATATGAATATTGATGTCATTGATGTTTTTATATTTATTGGTTTATTGAGCTTCTATTGATAAAAGATGAATGCTATTATGTTTTTTTTTTTTGTATTGGGTTAGCTGAAAATCATGTAGGGGTATTGGGATTTTCTATTGTTTGATTGATGTGCATTGATTTTTTGAGCTTCTATTGTGTTTTTCATGGGTAAATGAATGTTTAATATGTTGGGTCATGCTGCTTTTTTGTTCTGCTGAGATTTTTTTTTAAAAAAATTGGCGAAAGTTTGTTTCTTTTATTTGTGAGATTGTGTGTTAGCACCTTTAAGAGACAGGGAATCAGAATGTGAATGTTTAATTTGATTTTAGTGAATTAGATCTTTGTTTAATTTGATTACTTTTGGTGGTTTGATTTTAGTGAGAGAGAGTATCAGAGAGGAGATGATATTTCGTGGTATCCACATGGTGGTAAGACGGTTCGAAGTGAGTTTAGTCCGGCAGCTGCTTATGCATTTGGTAATTTTATCTTTTTGTGATTTTAGGTTAAGAGTTTAGATTATTTAATGTACTTGATGAATTGTGATTTTAATTGTTATAATGAGTGGTTTTTATGATTGAATTTGGTAATGACATATAAGGTTTTCGGACCGAATGCGACCAAGGAGGAAGTTTATGATGTGGCAGCTCGGCCGGTTGTTAAGACTGCAATGGACGGTATTAATGGTATGATCAATCTGAATTTTCGCGATTTATTGATTCGATGCTTGATTAGAATGTAATGCGTAAGTGGCTAGTGGTATTCTTGAATCGATTGTAAGCACTGTACAACTTCTTCATCACCCCAATGCTTGTAGATTGCTATTGGTATGATCAATCTGAATTTTCGGGATTTATTGATCTCAGTCTGGGTGATTGCTATTGGTGTTTTTAATATTTTGCGTTCTTATTGGCTGCTGTAGATTTCCTGTGATCTAAAGACCACAATGAGCTTAAGTGTCACAAAAAAGGAACCAATGACTGATGAATTGTGTGTAGTATATAGTGTATGGAATAGAGATTCTTGTATCTTGTAGGGAGGGACCTCCCCTTTTTTTTGTTCTTTGTTTATTGTGGTAACGTGGATTCCTGCATTCATATAAATTTGCTTAGATAAGTGAAGGAATTTCTTTTCTGTTATAGTAGTATTTTGTATTTCCTTGTGATAAATGCAGATGGGTCTGAGCATCGGCAAAGCACATAAATGGTGGGAGAAAGGACTCCAACCAAATATGAGAGATAATTTCTGCAGAAACCTAGTCGATTCTTTACTAACAGCAGTTTACACATTAGTTGTCGTTGATTTTTTCTCTCCTGGATGTGGAGGCTGCAGAACTCTTCATCCTAAGGTACCTTATTTCAATAGGTTTTACATTTTGTTTTTCCCTTCATTGGTTTTTCTAGTTTCATATAATATTGTATAGTGACAAATTTTGTGTTACCTAATTCGCTACATACTCTCGCTTAATTGTTGCCCCCTTTGAGATCATGGTGCTGGTTTTGTTTAATTGTTTTTTGCCATTATTGCTTACTTCATGCTTAAAGTTGGTGAATTTAGTTAGTTATTGATATTTGTGGGATTTCTTGGCCTAATATGCATCTAAGTGATTGTTTTTAGGGCTTTAATTGTTTGATCCATGGTTAAGTTGTTGTTTTTAAGACTTTAATTGATTTATCTATCTATCTATATCTCTATGCTATTGTAAAATTAATTCTTGAGTAGCTCATTGTCACGAATTCTTGATACTATTGTGATTCGCATGATTTGATTATGGACTCGGATTTGTAATTAAACTAGGATTATAAAATACTGTTGGTAAAAGAGTTTTGAACCAACACTAACAAGTTAATAATAATATTGTGTTCACTTTTTCAAGCAATTGATAATTAATCACAACAAAAATTAACAAAATAAAACTAAAAAACCAAAAAAGAAAAAAGCCAATAAAACTAACTCCTTTGGGAATGGTGACTTGAACTATCTCCTCCCCCGGCCCCCGTCCCCCGCCCTGCCAGCCCCCCCCTCCGCACTCCCCACGACCAGCCCCTGCAGCCCTCCCCCTGCTTCGCACTCCCCCCTGCACCCCCCCGCCGCTTGGCTCCCCCGACCCCCGCAGCCTCCCCCCTACCCGCCCCTGCAGCCCTCCCCCCGCTGCACTCCTCCCCGCACTCCCCCCGCTGCACTCCTCCCCGCACTCCCCCTGCTGCACTCCCCCCCTCACCGCTGCCCCTCTGCTGCACTCCCCCACGACCGCCCTACACCCTCCCCCCGCTGCACTCCCCCCTACACTCCCCCCTGCTGCACTCCCCCCTCACCGCTGCACTCCCCCCCTCACCGCTTGCCCCCCTGCGCACTCCCCCCGACCAGCCCTGCAGCCCTCCCCCACTGCTGCACTCCCCCTCTCACCGCTTTGCCCCCCTGCACTCCCCCACTGACCGGCCCCTGCAGCCCTCCCCCCGCTTGCACTCCCCCGCTGCACTCCCCCCTCACTGCTGCCCCCTCGCTACGCTCCCCCTTTCCCCCAATTGAAGATGAATTCTGAAAATTATGCGAGAGAAGGAAAAACAAGACAGAAATATATAAACCAATAAGGTCCTTTTGGAGGGGTATGAGACTATGAGATGAAAATTTACGAAAAATTTGAATCCTTCTATATACAGGAAATATTATGTCATAAATTTGGTTCTATTTTTGTAATGAAGGCTTCCAAAATTTTAAACCTAGTTCTGCCTTTTGATTTCCTGCGGTCTTTGATTAATCTTGCTTTGGCATGCCTTAATGACCCTTCTAACTTCTATATAGGATTTTTGATTCACTTTGAAAGCCAACAAATAAATCACTTGCTGTATCGTCCTTATCAACAAGTTAATGATAATTAATTCATGCTTTCGGCTAATTATCGCTGTTTGTATGGCTCTTTGGCGGGTTAGTTGTAAGCAAATAATTCATGATTCTTGTGTATTAAGACCGAGAGCATGGCTGAATGAATTTCCTCTTAAAGTTATCTTATGACCCTTTGCCGATCGTTATAAATTAACTATTTCTGAAAGTACGATGTGTAATTTTACCCTACATGATAACCTGTGGTTGTTTATGTAATGTCTGCCAATTTCTCTCTCTTAAGCTCCTTTCTTCCCCCGATTTTCTTGTATCTGATTTCTTACTAACTTGTATTCTTTTTCTTAAGCCGGCAGGGTAGACTTCTTGCTCATTTAGGTGATAATGCTGCTGCTGCTGCTGCTGCTGCCAGTACATTTCAGAAAATCCTAGAGTCATGGTATGCATATGGACTTTATGGTAGTTGCCATCTTTATGTTGTCAAACCTAGCTGGAGATGTTTTTTCTGACTTTCACTTCTCCAATTCTCCTTTATTACCTTGGTGGAGGATGTTAAACTGCTTATAGAGTTAAGCTCGAGGGTTAGGGCTTGACATGTATAATCGTGTGTTGGCCTAATATTGTACTATTATGTGCTCCTCTGAGATGATTGGACATTTCTTTATTTGAGCTAGTTGTTTTGGTCTATCTTACATTTCTTATATGTGAGTTCTAGAGTTCCACTGTTTTTTTTTTTGGCGTATTAAAGATAGAATTAGTTTGATTTCTAATCATAGAAGAGCAACATTCTTTCAGTTTCTTTGAAATTTGACATCTCAGTTACATACTAATCTGGATGTCTCATGCTGAAGTGATACTGATATGGAATACAGAGAGCAGACCCATGGCAGCTGGTAGCTCCAACTTGCCGGTTGATGCGGAGATTTTGGTTTTATTTGTCATCTAGAGAAGTTCTTTGTGTAATTCAATTATTATTTTCTCTATATTTGTGTAAATAACATAATTTGTAATGAAAAATGATACTTTTATAGATATATAACTGTTTGGGAACATTTAGGACAAAAAAAATGAAAAAAAAAAGTTTATTTTTTTATTTTTTTTGGGTCACAAGGGCTGCGGTTCGGGTAAAAACCGCAACCCTTGGTGCGTTAAGGACTGCGGTTAAGGGCCAAAACCGCAGCCCTTAATCACCAAGGGCTGCGGTTTTGGCCCTTAACCGCAGCCCTTAACCCACCAAGGGCTGCGGTTTTTGCCCTGACCGCAGCCCTTGACGCGCAACCGCAGCCCTTCTTAAATGCCAAGGGCTACTAGTCCAATGGATGCGGTCAAAAAACGCAGCCCTTGGCCCCTTTTGACTGCAGCCCTTGGGCTTTTTTCCTCTAGTGCCTGTAAATATAAGCTGAACAGACTCTCCTACCCTCATCCTTAGAAGGTAGGGTCCTTGACGAGGGGTTCTGGTGCATTTCCTAACAGTCAAACGTGTCTTGGCCATCTAATAAAATATAATAAACAATTAATAAGTACCTTTAACGAGTACTTTCATACATGTACACATAACCCATTCGTACCCATACTAAACCTTTAAGTCATATTTTAATCCTAATTCATTTTTCCTAAATAATTTATTATTTTGACCTCATAAACCAATTTTAAGTTCAACCCTATTTGATTCATTTTCGTAATTATTATATTTTAATAATTTTAATCATTCCTTAGTTAATCTAAACTCCGCTCTGATACCACTTTGTAACACCCCCGCCAACCCGAACCTTTTTTCATTTAATAGAACTTGAGATGGGGGAAAATCCACGAGGGTTCGACTCAACGGGTGTGCTACCGCCAATGCAAGGCTAGATTAAAGCATACTAAATTCAAATTAATTAATCCTTACAACCAAGTAAAATGTTCATTAAATATTACTAATTACTTAAGTGTTTCAGAGTTCCAGCGGAAGCTAAATCATAAGCTAGGTGGATGATAACTCTAAATGATCTCCCTTTGTTCCCCCGTCGATCACCCACCTGCACAAATACATTGAAAAGAAACAAGAGAGACAAGCTCCCAAAAATCAGAAAAACTGAGTAAAATACTTAAGTTGAAAATAATTTGAAAAATAGTACTCCGGTTAATAGGGTTGAAAAGCATAGCACACATGCACGTAGATATACAATGAATAATCGCATAATTAATTCAATTAATTCAATTAATCCAATTATTGAAGGAGAGGAAAGAGAACGCCGGTAAGCCGGGGTCAATCCCCTGTAACCACTTACTTCAAAATTGTAGGCCGGGGTCAATCCCCTGTAACCACCTACGCATAACATAATGGCCATAATAACAGAGTCCCTAGTGTGCACACCCCTTCTACTTGGATCACAACAAGATAGAAGGAAGACAAGAATGAGAATAATCAAGCATAGTAACCGAGAGAACTGTAGGGGCCGTTGAACCTCTCATACAGGGCAACCTGTTCATCATTTCCCTCCGATATTTCACTTTACGTGATTAACATCTTTTAATTCAAGTCATCACATAAATCACGTACACAATTACGTCATCGTTGTTCAATCCAGTGTGAATATATTTCATCCATCATAATCTCAATCCATTCATAGCGGTTTGAATAACTCATTTCACAACCGTCACTTGAGTTCATTTATCACTTCAGATTCATAATCATTTCATTATCACAAGTTCTTACTAATTCCAACTTTTATAAAATTTCAATAATAATAATAACGGTAATAATGAAAACAATAATAATAATAATAATAATAATAATAATAATAATAATAATAATAATAATAATAATAATAATAATAATAATAATAATAATAATAACCATAACATTACTAAATGACATTAAACGGTTTTAATAACGTTATAATAAACATATTTGTCATATCGTATATCGTCCATAGTCATGATTCATAATCGAAATCGATAGTCGTCGTCCATTTTGTCATTCGTTTTCATAATCCGCATTAAGTCGATAATCCATAATTATAGTCCATACTTATATATATTTTATAAGCACATAATAATCACATAATCAATTCATTTTACACTAACGGGATCTATGTTTAGATGGACATCGGAGATTACCTCGTGACGTGTGCCCAAAATTTAAGTTCACGAACGGATTAACACTCTTGATATTCCTCGTCTACGCAATCGGAATCTGCATTAGACGTTAACGAGATCTAAGTTAGTTACCTAAATAACCCCTTTTTATATAAAATAAACAATTTAAATAATTTAAATAACTTAAAGAATTCTTAATGATTAAAGTTTATAGTTTTCAAATTTTTATGAAATCATTTTAAGTACTCAAAGATTACTTCAACTTGATTTTCATTAACTTAGAGGATTATTTTAAACATAAAAACTAACTTTATTATACTCATTTTATTTAAGAAACATTTTCAAGTTATAAAAGATTAACTTGAACTAAAATATACTAACTTAATTAAAGTAGGCTAATCTAGGAAAGTCATGGGTTTTAGTTTTTAAAAAAAATTAAAATTAAACTAATAAAATGAATAAAAGGGGAAAGGAGGATTAAACTGATTCTTTGAATTAGTTTCTCAAAAATGAGAAAACAACACGAAGAAGGCAGGAAGGACAGGGAGGCACCCATCAGGGGAGAAGAAGAGGAAGGAAGGGCGCTGATGGTTTTGCTGACGGAGCACGGCGAGGCTCAGGCAGGACGAAGATGGTTCGAGGCTGGGTGCAGGTTCCAGAAGGAGAGGAGGTGTTGCGAAGGGAGGAGTTTGGCTGGCTGGCGGTTGGGTGGCGTTGATGGTGGACGGCGATTCAGTGAGTAACAATGAAGATGTTAATGGTGGGTTGTAATTTTATTTTCAATTTTCAAAATCAAAAATCAAAAATTAAGGAAGAAGAGAAATGAATTGAAGCAAACCTTTTGAGATTGTTTGCTTGAGTAATTTGGTGAGTAAAGTTCAGTATTTATAGAGGAGTTTGGTCAGAAATTTTGAGCTTTGGTCAAGCTCTATTAATGGTGAGGTATGGTGTTCAGATTCACTTTTGACTATTTTTTCTCCCAAAATCCGGGATTGTGGATTGAGTTCTGACAAGAACTGTTGATTTTTATGGAAAAAAAATTTGATCTTTGCCTCTGATTTTTGTACGTGAGGAAGGAGGAAGGAGGAAGGAGGAAGATGGTGATCTATGATGATCACGTTTTCTTTTCTTTTTTTGTTTTGTTTTGTTTTGTTTTGTTTTCCTTTTTCTTTTTGGCTAAAAGACATATGGCTATGGACTTGTATTTGGGCTTTGGATTACTAAAATGGATGGACAACTTGAATGAATAAGAATGCCCACAACTAAATACACCTTTCAATTACCATATTAAAATACTTTGAAATAATGAAAATGAACAATTAGTTTATTTAAATAAAATACATTTCAATTAAATCATTTAAACAAACTCGTTAAATAATTCAAAACTTAATGAAATTATTATTTTAATAAACATAGTTATCAAATAAAATCGCATTATCATAAAATAAATTTTAAGTGGAAATAATATTAAACCATATAAATAATAAAATACGCTTTCAAAATTCGGGGTATTACACATTCAAATTGAAAAACTACTTGTTGTTTTGAGAAAGTATAAAAATGTTATTGGGTACACCATTGATAATATTAAGGGTATTAATCCCTCATTTTGCATGCATAAAATCATTCTTAAGGACGAACATGCTTCTTCTATAGACTCTCAACGACGACTAAATCCAAATATGATGGAAGTAGTCAAGAAAGAGGTTCTTAAATTGCTTGTTGCAGGTATAAACTATCCTATCTCTAATAGTAAGTGGGTTAGCCCTGTTCAAGTAGTTGCAAAGAAAGGAGGCATGACCGTTATCAAGAATGACAAAGGTGAGCAAGTTCCCACTAGAACTGTGACAGAGTGGCGTATATGTATTGATTATAGGAGATTGAATAAGGCCACCCGAAAGGATCATTTCCCCCTTCCTTTTATTGATCAGATGTTGGAAAGGTTGGCAAAATATTCTTTTTTCTTTTGGTTGGTTGGATACTCCGGTTTTTTCCAAATTCCTATTCATCCAAGTGACCAGGAAAATACTAACTACTTTTACATGTCCTTATGGCACCTTTGCATATCGAAGCCATTTGGATTATGTAATGCTCCCGCCACTTTTCAACGTTGCATGATGGCAATTTTCTCAAGTCTTATTGAGAATTCAATAGAAGTGTTTATGGATGACTTCTCTGTCCATGAAACATTCTTTGATGTTTGCCTTGCTAATTTACAAAAGGTGCTCCATAGATGTCAAGAAGTAAATTTGATTCTCTATTGGGAAAAGTGTCATTTCATGGTGCAACAAGGAGTTGTTTTGGGTCATATTGTCTCTCATCGGGGCATCGAAGTCGAGAAAGCTAAGATATAGGTCATTCAGCATTTACCACCTCATAACTCTGTCAAAGGAGTAAGAAGCTTTTTTGGTCATGCGGGCTTCTACCGCCGCTTCATAAAAGATTTTTCAAATTTTTTTTGGCCGCTAACTGAAATTTTAGGCAAAGATATCCCTTTTGTGTTTACTGATGCTTGTACTGAGGCTTTTCACAGGTCAAAAAAAGCTCTCATTTCTGTACCTATCATTCAATTGCCAGACTGGAATCTCCCTTTTGAGATTATGTGCGATGCCAATGACTATGCTGTGGGGGCAGTCTTAGGTCAGAGGAAAGATGGCAAGCTGCATGCCATCTACTATATAAGCAAGACTCTTAATCTGGCCCAGATGAACTATGCCACAATTGAGAAGGAATTGTTAGCAGTGGTATATGCTATGGAGAAGTTTCGATCCTATTTGGTTGGGTCGGAGGTGATAATTCACACTGATCATGCGGCACTAAAGTATTTGATGAGCAAGAAAGATGCTAAGCCTCACTTAATTCGGTGGATCTTGTTGCTACAAGAGTTTAACTTGGAGATTCGATACAAGAAAGGCGCTGAAAATGTTGTTGCAGATCACCTTTCTCGACTTGTCCTTGATAATGAAGGTGATGAGAATATTCCAATTAATGATACCTTTCTTGATGAGCAACTCCTAGCTCAGCCACTACGGAGATCCCATGGTATGCTGATATAGCCAATTATTTGGCTAGTGACACTATTCCTCACGGCTACTCATTGCAGCAAAAGAAGAAATTCTTTGAGGAGGTGAGGCGATACTTTTGGGATGATCAATTTCTTTACAAGTCTTGTGCAGATGGGGTGATTTAAAGGAGTATTCCTAGAAATGAGGTATCTCTTATTATATCTCATTGTCATGATTTACCTTGTGGAGGCCATGCTATTACCAATAAAACTGCAGCAAAAATTCTTCAATGTGGTTTTTATTGGCCTACACTGTTTAAGGATGTTCATCATTATGTTCATTCTTGTGATCAATGTCACAGGACGGATAATCTTTCCCGTCGGAATGAGATGCCTGTCAACACCATCCATGAGGTTGACTTATTCGATGTGTGGGGTGTGGATTTCATGGGGCCGTTCCCTTCTTCTTATGGGAACAAGTACATTTTGGTTGTTGTAGATTATGTCTCCAAATGGGTGGAGGCTCCTACTTCTCCTACTAATGATGCTCGTGTGGTTAGTAGATTCTTCGATTTGGCATTCCACGGGTTTTGATTAGTGATGGAGGCAAGCACTTTTTGGAGAAAAAGTTTGAAGCTATGCTCAAGAAATATGGTGTGCACCATAGAGTGGGTCTTTCATATCACCCACAAACTAGTGGTCAAGTGGATATTTCTAACCGCGAATCAAGAACCATCTTAGAGAAGACGGTTGCGAGAACGAGGAAAGATTAGGCAGCAAAACTTGATGATGCACTATGGGCTTGTAGAACGGCATTCAAAACCCCTATAGGTACCGTACCACCCCCCTTCGCATTGTTTATGGGAAAGCATGTCATCTTCCTGTTGAGTAAGAGCATCGTGCATTTTGGGCTATTAAGAGCCTCAATTATGATTCTCAAACGGTGGGTGAGAAGAGACTCCTTCAACTTAATGAGCTTGATGAAATTTGGCTTCATGCTTATGAGAGTTCAAAGTTGTACAAGGAGAAAACCAAGAGATGGCATGACAAAGGTATTTTACGAAAAGAGTTCAAGGAAGGAGATTTAGTTCTTCTTTTTAATTCTCGTCTGAAGCTATTTCCTGGTAAAATCCGTTTGCGGTGGTCGGGTCCATTCAAAGTTTGTAAGGTCTTCCCTTATGGTTCCGTGGAATTATGGAACAGCCAAGATGACACTTTCAAGGTAAATTGGCACAGATTGAAGCACTACCGTGTTGGAGATCCCATTGCTGAGAGAGTTGCCATCATACTCTCTATTCCTTCATGTGATTGATCAATGAGGAGGTCGAGCTAATGACCTTAAAAACTAGCACTTATTGGGAGGCAACCCAATTTTCTATCTTTTTCTCTTCTCTTTTCTATTCGTTTCACTTTAGTTCATTTTTATTTTATAGATTTTTAATACTTTATTTAATATCCTTCATAGTTTCAGTTGCTAATCCTTTAGTTAAATCCCATATAAAAAAAATATAAAAAAAAAAGATTTTTGTTTCGTGTGTATGCTGCTACGGGTCAACACAGAAGTGTCAAAAATGACACGTCTGTGTTTCTCGCAAAAACCGAAGTCTGTAGCTACTGTTTTTAGAACAACAGGTCAACACGTTCGTGTCATTTTCAACACGTCCGTGTCGACCTGCAGTCCGGTACATTAAACCCGAGTTTGGGTCTTATTTTCTCTCACTCCCTTCATTTTTTTCAAGCCCCCTTCTCCATGACTTACTTCTCTCTCTCTCTCTCTATGTCTTCCTTCATCTTCTCCATACTCCATTGTTTTCCTCTCTCTCTCTCCTCACTACTCTTACCAAATTTCTCCATCAACCTTTTCTTCACATTTTTTTCTATTCTATTGACAATCTCCATTTTTTTTCTTCCATCCTTCTTCAAACCCTAGAAATTGAATTGGGAAAACTTTCTATTTAGTCAATTGGAGTCCCTTTGGTTTCTCAATCACCTTCACTAGCACGAATTGAAAGCAAGGAATGTTCATTGCGAGATTTACTTCCACGACATTGTTGGTAACATCTCTCTTTTCTCACTCCCTTGTGAAATTGCTAATTTACCTCCATTGTTAAGTACTACTTGTTTGTGCTATTTGCAAATTGCTTGGATATTGTGTTTATTTTGTGGTATTTGTGATTTGCTCTTTGGTGATTTTTGGGATTTAATTTGCTATTTGTGGCTTGATCCTAGATTTTTGGTGATCGTGTGACTTGGTTGTTTTTATTGTGGTTGGTTTGTTTTTACCCTTTGATTGCAATTTGCTTGTTTAACCATGGGTCCTCGACCTAGGAGAAACGAACCCCGAAACACTTCCACCACAAATCTTCGCAACCGCTCCTCACCACCCCCTCCACCTCCCTAGGCTCCCCCAGTTGTTGAGACTTGTGGTATAGCCTTCACCAACCCGGACCACATGCAAAACTACCTGCGCATCTCGCGCCGACGCCTTAGGCCTACCCGCTTCTTTGACTCGACCACGATAGAAGCCTTAGGTATTTAGAACGATTTTCGGCAATTATTTCACTCTATGGGTTAGGATAATTGGCTAAATCTTCATTCTCCAACCTATGCCCTCTTGACTTATGAGTTCTTTTCTACATTGCATGTGCGTAGGGCCACATATAAGTCCCCTCGGAAGCTTTCCTTCCAAATGATGGGCAATCAACATACCCTCACCATTAAGCAAGTCTCTGAGGCTTTTGGTTTTCCAAGAGGCGGTCAAATTGGCCCCCATCACTCCTACTCTCGCCAGTTTGATTCAGGAATCTTCTGGCGCCTCCTTACATCCCAGTTCACTTATGACCCCCGGTCTTCTAAGGCAACTGGGATTATCAACCCTGGTTTTCGCTATGTTCATCGACTACTTGCTAGTACCTTGTTTGCTAGGCGGGAAAGTTCTGGTGTTGTTTCTTTGAGGGAACTATATTTTTTATGGCATATGACTCAGGGGGATTGTCGTCTTGTGCCTTTTCTGTGGCTCATGGACTATTTGGATAATGTAAGAAAGGGTAATGGGGAGATTGCCATTGGGGGTCTAATTTCTATCCTTGCTATATATCTTGGCTATGATCTTTCTAACTTGGCAGCTTTACCTGGACAGACGCGTCTTAATTTACGCTCTCTCCGCGCTATGCATTGGATAGCCGAGCAGGATAATGTCTCTGGGTATGTTTGGTTGGTCAGACAGCGACCCTATGCATATCTTCCTAACCCAGAGGCGACTGTGATCTACCTCCCAAAGAACTGGATCTTCCAGCCCGATTTTAAGTGGCAACCCGTTGCTGACACTCATGAAGATCCTATGGATGAGGATCCGGGTGCCACCACCCCCACTGCTGCTAATGTTCCATCCTCGTCCTCTTCTTCTGTGGAGTAGCAGCTAGCCTCTCTGCAGAGCGGTTTTGGTGACTTACGCTCAGAGCTCCAGTCTCTCAAGTATGACGTCCAGAACCTCACTCAGTCTAACATTGATGCCCATCTTCAGTCTCTGCAGGGTAGCTATGATACAATGGTGTCCGAGTTTCAGGGTTTCCATTCTGACTTTTAGAGTTGGACTCGCCATGCTGGATGGCCTCCTGGTAGTTCTGGTACCTTTCCTCCTCCACCTTGAGTTTTGTTTCTCCCCTCTCCTTGTCACATTGAGGACATTGTGACATGCTAGCATGCCTCTACTCTTCATCTCTTGTACATTGTAGGCATTTTAATTCTTTGGCATGCTAGTTTTTGCATTTTAGGTCGCATTTAGGATTGATCTATGATGATAGTACACACTAAGCTTGGTTCTATGATCATCTCTATGTGAAGTGTAAGCATGATTTGAATAACTTTGAACTATTTTTTATCCATCTTTGCTCATTGTGATTTGAATGGTTTGTGGTAAGACGGTTTGATCCCCCCTAGGGAGACTTGACTATACTTGGTAGCCAAAAATCTACCTAGTGAGGTTATTTGAGCCTAATGGACTAACATCTTTTTAGTCCCTCTTTTCATGTGTAATGCTCTTCCTTGGGTATTATTCTCTAGAACTTGCATTGATACTCCTCAAGACCGCATTGACTTGTGTATGCATTGAGTATGATTGAGGCAATTTTTGTTTTCTGAGCTACATAGCCAAATGCCACCTACATTGACTACTCCCTTTTTGTCACCCCTTTGAGCCTAGCCTATTTCTTTTGATCAACTACATCTTTAGCCCTTTACCTTGTCCTACATAGGGGATTGTGAAGCTATGTTGATGAAGTTAAGTGTGACAATGGAGATATTTTGTGGTGTTTGATGTGATATAATGTTTGTTTGGAACTCGTGATCTATGTTGAGTTCGCCCTCCTCATAGTTACTTTCTTTGAAACTCCTATTGATTTCCTCTTGTAGATGGTTAGTTAAACCCTTTATTGAAAAGAAAAAAAAAACAAAAGAAAGATTGTGATTTATGTTTTTAGTGCGCAATAAAAAGAAATTGGTTTCAAATTTCCGGGGTTCTGAATATGGTGAGGGATAAAGATGGTTTCAAATTTCATCCAAGGAGCAATGCTTTGAAACTGAACCATATGTGTTTTGCAGACGACATTATCCTCTGCTGCAAAGGGGATTTTAGATCTGTTTCTTTACTAATGCAAGGTTTCCAGTTGTTCTCTAACACAACTGGATTAGAAGCAAGCCCTGAAAAAACATATGTTTTTTGCACAGGGTTGTCTAATGAGGAGGTTAATAGAATTCTTGACATGACTAGATTTGTTAAAAGGGAGCTTTCCTTTTAGGTACCTTGGCATTCCAATATGTTCCAAGAAAATTTCCATTGCTGAATGTGAAAATATTCTTGAGAAGATGTGTGCTAGGATAAAAGTGTGGAGTTCAAGGCATATGTCTTTTCCTGGGAGGGTTACCTTGATTAACTCTATTTTGATTTCTATTCAAACTTATTGGTCTCAGATCATGTCCCTTCCTAAATGTCTTTATGGTCAAATGAATAAGATTTGTAGGAACTTTCTTTGGAAAGGTGTTGCTTATTCAAGTAGTCCTGGGAAGGTGGCCTGACAAAATGTCTGTAAACCTAAGAATGAAGGTGGGTTGGGTCTGTTGAACCTTTACAATTAGAACATTGCTGCCCTGGGGAAGCATGTATGGATGATAGATGCTAGGAAGGAAAATCTTTGGGTCAAATGGATTCATACTGTCTATCTTAGGGGTTAGTTGGTGGTAGTATATTCCCAAAAAAAGTGACAGTTGGTACTGGAGGAGTATATGCCAGGTTAAAGAAAAAATGAAGATGTGGGTTTCTGAAAACTAGCTTTGTAGTATGTCAAAGTATTCCATCCAGCGGATTTATAAGATGATGGAGGTTCATCAAGGTACCTTATACTGGCCAAGAGCAATGTGGTGTAGGCTAAGATAACCAAAGCATAGATTTATTGCTTGGTTGGCAGTGCTGAGAAGATTGAATACTAAGGACAGACTTATACAGATGCATATCATCCAAGATGACAGATGCTTGATTTGTGATAATGTAAGTGAAACTCATCATCACTTGTTTTTTGAATGTCATTATAGTGCTCAATGCTTGAAAGCTATTAACACATGGCTAGGCATTAATAGACAAGGTCTTACTATGCTGGAGATGATAAAGTGAATCAGCAGGAGGAAAATGAACAAATTCAGACGGGATATTCACTTCACAATTTTGCTTTGTATAGTTTACCATATATGGTTGGAAAGAAATAATGTTATATGGAATGCACAAATTAGAAGAATAGAGAATATTGTAAATAGAATTAAGCAAGATGTATATAATAGAGTGTATAGTATTATTTCCCATAATACTAGAGCTGCTGATATTAGATGGTTCAGAGAGTTATTTCTCTCATAAGTGTTTTTTGGCTCTGTGTAGCATGTTGGTTCTGCTCTTGGTCTTGGGGTTCTGTCTCTTGCTGAGCTTATTGTTTCTAGTTTTTTGATGCAATAATATTCTGATCTTGCTTATCAAAAAAAAAAAATGGAAATTTGAGTTTATAGTTGAGGAGTTATGAATTAGCTAATGAGAAAAAGAAAATGAAGTGAAATTAACATGTGTGTTTGAGGTTTGGCAATTGTTGTCAAATGTGTGTGAAAAGGCTTCACTTTCCCCTTTGAGCACCACCTTTCTAGACCTTCCCACACCCATACCTTAAGCCTTCATTACAACTCATATGAAGTCCTCATGATTCTTTGCATATAACGTAGTCCCGTAGCAGTGGAGAGTGAGAAGATGTGCAAGCTTATGGTAGGATATAGTCAATGGAATGGAGCCTTGAGCGATTATTTGATCCTTTCATACACATGAGTGTTGTGTGCACGACTAGAGTGAGGTCTATCATGTATGGTCAAGGCAAGCTTAGGGGAGCAAAGCTGTAAGATTGGTCATCAGGTCACAATTATGAGATTTCGGACTTGGATTGAACAGTTTTGTGTTTATTCCCTTCATGGTTGCATTTTCACATTGATGATTGATTTGAAAGCCTTCTTGTGTGTGTGTGCTTGAAGAGTTTTGTCTTACTTTTCCCTATGTTTCATGTTGGATTGCTTGAGGGGAAGCACTTATATAGCTTGGGGGAGTTTTATAAGTCAATAATAGTTGTTATTTTAGGTGCATCTCTAAGTCTCATTTAGCCTAGTTTAGAGCATTTTGGACTAACTCTTGCATCATTTTGGCTTCTTTTAGTTCTTTGGCACTTCACGAGGTATTTTGTGGTGTTTGAGTTGATTTTCATGTTAAGCAAGCATTTTTGAATATCTTGTGACGAGTTGAAGAAGCATGGTGATGAAGATAGGATGAAGCGGGTCAACACGGACGTGTCATATGTGACACGTCCGTGTCATTTCCTTGGATTATGAAGAAAGGCGACTGACAACAGCTTCCCAGGGAGACACATTCGTGTCGATTATGACACGTCCGTGTCACTCTCTTTTCAGCAAATCAGTTTGAAACTGATATGAGCCTTCCAGGGCAACATGTCCGTGTCATATGTGACACGTCCGTGTTGCTCATTTTTTTCCCAAGTCAGGAACTTTTTATTTGTCGACTGATGTTGTAATATCAGGTCGACACGTCCGTGTCATATTTCACAGGTCCGTGTCGACCTGTTTTTCCATCGGGTTATAATTTAGTCGTTCTTTTATTTTAGGAAACTCCATTATTAATTTTGAGATCTACAACTTGCTACCTTGGATTATTTTCATTGAAGTAAAAGACTAAGTTTTCTAATTCTCTCTCTTTATTGATTATCATGTTTACTTATTTATTATTGAATTGTTTTGTTATTGCAACTATGAGTGAGTAGTTCTATAATCTAGGGTTAAGTTGAACCCTAGCAATGTTTAATGCATGATTTCTCTCCCAATCCCAATCTTATATGATTAATTGTCATTGCTTGATTGAATTGTATTTATTTTCATTATCATACTAGGGATAGGTGATATTGAATTGAGTCCTTAAGTTTTGTTTTCATTGGGAATTGAATCTAGATGGATTGGTTGATTCAATCATGGATATGAATATCTATATGGGAATAAGTAGATAGGATTACTAGGAATTTATATTATGATGCCTTGCTTAATGTCTCTTTTCTTGCATGATTCCATGGGAATAGGTTTGATTGCTTGATTAGAGTAACCATTGGTACTCGGGAGAGGTCTTTGGTATTTTTAGGGTGCATTACTCCTTTTGGACAATTGATTGCGTTATTTGGGATGGGATATATTCATGTATTACTCGTGCTAGTGGGGATACTTAATTCTAGATGCCTTTATTAATTGATTTTACCTCGTGTGCTATTTCTAGTTGTTATAGTATAGTGTTAGAATTAGTTAACATCCTTTTCACCGTTATTTGTCACGTGTTTAGTTAAATTGAGTTAAGATACCTAGTGTTTGGTACCGTTTGTCTCTGTGGATTTTACCTTGACTTACCTTGCTACATAGTTAGGAGGATTAGTTAGGATTTATCTTTGTTAGGTGCGCGACATGCCTATCAATACTTGTGTCTCAACGTGTGCACACTTTACCAACTTTAAAACCACGTATGTTACTCATGAATACATTTTTCCAAGCGGAGAACGAATTTATTTTGCACCAACATGTGCAAATCGCCAAAATAAGCATAACAATTTGGGGTGTTCGCGGTTTGGGTTGGTGCGGTTTGGGAGGTAACCCAACCCAAACCGCAAATATACGGTTTGACATTTTTCCAACCCAAACCGCACCGCACTTTTGCCCAAACCAACCCAAACCGAACCGCACAAAACGGTTTGGTGCGGTTTGGTTTGCGGTTTAACCATTTTTTCCTCCGCGACATTGATTTGTAATCTAAGAGTAAAAAAAAAATTGTTAATAAATATAAAGAGTCCAAATAAATATGAAGTTGACTTCATAATTAAACATAAATAATAATTTATCAAAAGTGTCGAAGTTCTTTAACTCAAACTTCTTTTCTCAGTTGTATACTTATATGCCACCTTGTCAAGTGTATTTAAAAAAAAATCAAAATAGACAAATTTTTTTTTAAAAAAAATCATATAAAATTGCGGTTTACGGTGCGGTTTTGGTTTACAAAAATTAAAACCCAACCCAAACCGTAAACCGCGGTTTGCTTGAAATCCTAACCCAAACCGCAATTTTGAAACCGCAAACCAACCCAAACCGCGAAAAAACGGTTTGGGTTGCGGTTTGGTGCGGTCCAGACCGCACTCTGAACAGCCCTAATAACAATGCATAAAAATACCATAAAATAAGGCAAAAAGTGCGAAATTCTATAGCATTCTACTCCCCTTAAAGAAAACGAGTTACGCCCTCGCAACTCACCTCAATAAATAAATCTGGATACTTTTTCTTCATTTCATCTTCGTCTTCCTACGTTGCCTCTTTGGACTCATGGTTAGACCAAAACACTTTTACGATATTCACATCTTTATTGTGTGTACTACGCGCACCTTCTTATCCAAGATTTTCACAGGTCTTTCCTCATATGTGAGGCTACTACCAATTTGAATTCTTTCAGGCTCCAACACATGATTCTCATCAGGGATATATCTCTTGAGTTGGGAAATATGAAATACATCATGCATAATTTCTGAAATTCCATTGGCAATGCCAACTTATAAGCTACCTTCTCAATTCTTTGAAAATGTCGTATGGGCCAACATACTTAGCACTTAAGTTACCCTTTTTACCAAATCTCATCACTCCTTTAGTCAGTGATACTTTCAAAAAAACTTTATCACCAACTGCGAATTCATGTTCTCTTCGCTTCAAATCAGCTTAACTCTTTTACCTATCCTGAGCAGCTTGAATTCTAGCCTTACTCGACTTGACATTCTTAACAATCTCTTCATAAATTTCGTCCCCAATACTATATTCTCACTCAAATCATTCCAGCAAATGGGACTTCTACACTTTCTTCCATACAACGCCTCAAAAGGAGCCATCTTAATGCTCGCATGATCACTATTGTTATATGAAAACTCAATCAAGTCTAAGTGATCTTCCCAACTACCCAGAAAATCAATTGGGCAAGCTCTTAACATATCTTCCATAGACTGATTGGTCCTTTCAGTCTGACCATCGGTCGCAGGATGAAAAGTAATGCTCATCTTCAACGTTGTCCCAAGATTCAATGGGACCTTTTGCCAAAATTTCGAGAGGAATCTTGAATCACGATCCAAAATAGTATCCGTCAGGACTCCATGCAGTCTCATTACATGCTTGATCTACATCTTCGCAACTTGCTTCTTCTTTCATGTCTCTTTGATAAGAACGAACACGGCAGACTTCGTTAGACGATCCATGATAATCCAAATAGTATCATCGCCATTTTTCGACTTTGGCAAAGAAGTTACAAAATCCATCGATATAGAATACCACTTCCATCCAGGAACCTCTAAGGATTGAACCTTCCCCATTGGTCTCTTATGGTCGATCTTTACTTTCTAACAGGTCAGACACTTTGACACGAACTCAGCAACTTCAGGCTTTATATTTAGCCACCAATAGATCTCCTTAAGATCCTTATACAACTTGTCATTCCCAGGGTGCACAGAATGTGGAGTATTATGCCCCTCATCCATAAGCTTCCTCTTAAGCTCTTCACACTTTTGTGGTACACACCACCTTCCCTTGAACCTTAAGCTTCCATCATCATGAATCTTAAAGTCAACTTCTTTTCCTTGCTTCATCTTCTCCTTAATATTATCTAGGTGCTCGTCTCCAACTTGACCCTCTTTGATCTCATCAAGAACTGACAATTCCAATGACAAAGCACTCAATCTTGCCTCAATCTCCCCAGGATTTAAAATTTCTAGGCTAAGCTTTTGCATAACACGGCACAATTCCTCGGGAACTACCAACACAATCACACTATGACTCAACTTTCTACTCAAAGCATCGGCGACTACATTCGCCGTCCCTTCATAATACTGGATATCTAAGTCATAATCTTTGATCAATTCTAACCATCTTCTCTGCCTCATATTCAGATCCTTCAGGGTGAAAATGTACTTCAAACTCTTATAGTCGGTAAAGATCTTGCAAGTCGCTTCATATAGGTAATATCTCCAAATCTTCAAGGCAAAAACAATAGCAGCTAACTCTAGATCATGGGTATGATAATTAGACTCATACGGTTTCAACTGACGCGATGCATACGCGATCCCCTCCCATTCTTTGCAGGATACACCCCAAACCATTCTTTGAAGCATTATTATACACCTCAAATCCTTCATTCCCATCAGGCAGGGTGAAAACAGGTGCTGAGGTCAAACGCTCCTTCAAAATCTGAAAAGCTTCCTCGCACTTCTCACTCCACTCAAATTTTGACTCTTTCTTCATCAAATTGGTCATTGGCCTTGCTATCTTCGAGAAAATCTCTCACACTTCTTCGGAGTAGGCCACTCACTAACAGCTTAAATCTTTGGGGGATCCAAAAAAACTCCTTCTTTAGACACATAATGACCCAAAAATACTACTTTCTCCAAACGGAACTCACACTTATAGAACTTCGCATACAATTGATTCTTCCTTAGCATCTCCAATATTATTCAGAAATGCTCATCGTGCTCTTCTTCACTTTTTGAATAGATCAAAATATCATCAATGAATACCACAACAAACTTATCTAATAACTCATGGAATCCATAAATATTGTCGGAGCACTAGTAAGTCCAAATGGCATCACAGTAAACTCATAATGACCATAACGCGTCGTAAACGCAGTCTTAGGTATATCCTTATCAGCTATCCTCAACTGGTGATACCCCGAATGCAAATCAATCTTTGAAAACATAATCGCTGCATTCAACTAATCAAACAGGTCATCTATCCTAGGCAAAGGATACTTGTTCTGCATAGTCACATTGTTCAACACCCTATTGTCAATGCATAACCTCATACTTCCATTTTTCTTCTTCACAAACAACACAAGAGCTCCCCAAGGCGACGCACTAGGCATAATCTAACCCTTATCCAACAGTTCTTGCAACTGCGTCTTCAACTCTCTCATCTCAGGAGGTGCCATTCTATATGGTGCCTTAGAATTAGGTGCAATACCAGGAACTAAGTCTATGGTGAACTCAACGGCACTTTCAGGCGGCATACCAGAAATCTCACCTGGAATCACATCCATAAACTCATTCACAATTGATACGTCCTCGATCTTCAATCCAACTTCTTTACTTACATCTTGCACACTACGGAAAAAAAAAACTCATATCCCTTCATCACCAACTTCTTCACTTGCATTGCAAAAATGATCCCAAAGCTCTTAGGCTTCCCAAAACGTCGATACGAAGTTAACCTCCCCAAAGGGCTTCTCAACCCAACTTCCTAAGCCTCGCAGTCTATTTTGGCCTTATAGAACCCTAACTAATTCATCCCAAGAATAACATCTAGGTCTCCCAGATTGAACTCTAATAGATTAGAAGGAAAAACACAGTATCCTATCTTTAGAGGTAAGTCTATATACAACTTGGTACACCTTACGACTTCTCCAGCAGGTATACTAATATGTAGGTCAATTACTTCAAAGTCTACCAACCCCAAACGTTTAATAACGGACGACGAAATAAACGAATAGGTCGCCTCATAATCAAATAACGCTTTAACGAGAATAGAGTTAATAGAAAAAATACCAGAAACTACATCGGCAGATCTTTCAACTTCGATGTGAATCATCACGAACAGCTTACCCTGAGCTTTATTCTGGTTGTTGTTGTTCTCACTAGATGGCTTACTGAAGCTTCCTTGGTTGTTCTGCGCCCTACAGGCTTCGAACCTTGGTTTCCTGATTGTTTAGACCCCAGACCTTCCCTGATTACCACTCCCATTACCATTCTACTATTTCTTCTACTTGGTAAACCACTCAAACTCTCTATGCCCTTTCTTTTGGCAGTAATGATAGGTTACTAGGTCTCCTTTACAGTCTCTACTAGGGTGGTTCTTGTTACACTTCTTCCAGGTGTAAATCTTCTCAGACTGGCTCTTCTTATTAAAGCCTTGACCATTCCATTTCTTTTCCTCTTAAAGTTCCCCTGATTTCTACCAGCATTGAAATTCTTTCTTTTTCTCACCCACTACAACATTCTTCTTGTCACGCCTCGACTGAAGACCATAAATGTGGGCGGTTCTTCCATACACAACATCTAGGGATGCAAAAGTCTCACCACCTAATCCCAGTTGGATTACCTCAGTTAAACCTTGCTCAAATCTCTGAGCCTTTAGCTCATTAGTAGCTACTACCTCAGATGCAAATCTAAACAGTGCTATGAACTTGCGATAATACTCAAAAATGGTCATACTCCCCATCCTAAGGTTTATGAACTCTTGAGCCTTTTGTTTTCTTATAACAACAGGATACAATTTTCCACTTAAAGTAGTAATAAAGGAATACCAATTAAACCCTTCAACAACACTAAGTCTAGTTCCATTCTCTTTCCACCATAAGTCACCCTCATGTTTCAAATATAACAAAGCTTGACCTACTTTCATAGCTTCAAGATAATTTACAGCCCGAAAAATCTTTTCAAACTCCCTAATCCAACTCTCTATGAATGTAGGGTCAGCTTGCCCCTTAAAGAAGGGTGGCTTAATCTTAGCTAGTCTTTCAAACATGTCCCTAGCAAGATCGGGGACGCTCAGCTCTTTCGTGAGTCAAATTCTCTGCCAATAGGCGAATAGCGAAAGCTAAGGGGTTATCGTTGTTTGCCATTTTACTTCGCGACCTGAAATTTAAGGTAAATCTACTTTACATTTGGATTCACAACTTACATGCCATTCTCTACGAAGGCATCACTTGACTTGACCATACAAGGTCGTATCAACATACAATTCTTTATGAAATCACAACAACATTAAGTTCACACACTATAAACCATAACAACCATATACTTATTCACGAATAAATATTCATATCACCAATATATATATATATATTCCCCATTCGCGTACTAAAATAAATTCTAGCTCACTTAAATAACGAAATAATCACTTTTATTCCTCAAAATGATGATGATAATATTTTTCCAATCCATAATAATTATATTATTCCTTAACCAAGATAAAGATACTAAAGAAAGAAATTAAAACCATTATTACTTGACTATTTATCCAACAAATCTTAAAGCATAAGTAAAAAGTCTATGGAGATACATTATCAGTCTTATCTTCCAAGTCTTCATCGTCCGCATCCTCTTCTGATACAGAAAAATTTAGTTCGCCAAAAACAGACATCATAATGGCATAATAGATATCCTTTCGGGTCTGTCCCCTAGCATGGTCAATCTCCTGAATAACCTCATCATCGCTATTCAGATTGCTAACTTTCAACAAACGGTGCATCTCCAAATCTACGCTAGTGTAGCTATCAAAATCAGAATCAGATTCTACATCATACTCATCATCACTAAGCACAATAGGGTTGGAGTAGCTTCCTAGTCGAGCAGCTTGACTATCAGACATGACTGGAGATCCTATTACAGATGAATACGACATCTATAAGTACATAATACCCTCACTTAGCGTATGTTCCCAACAATAACAATAAGCAAGAATAAACAAACAATTCAAAGTATATGAATAACATTAAACAGTTAAGCAGATAAGAAAAACATAAACATGCTGAACTAAATAGTTAAATGCAGACATATAATATTTCTATCATATATGCCATTCCTATACTACCCATCTCTCACAAAATAAATAAAGTAACAAAAATAAACTAGAAGTAATGAAATAACCAACTACTAATTGAATATTTTATTTTCGAAAAAATGAAAGAACCGAAAAGAAAAATAAAATATAAAGATTTTGGACTAAAAAAAATATTCGAAACAATAAATAAAAAATTTCGAATCCAAAAAATTAATTTGAATCTATTTTTAAAATTTGAAACATGTTTCGAAAAGTGATTTAAGCACAACAAATAAGTAGAAGTTCGTTTTATATGAAATTCATTCTAAGTAACTAGGCGCCTAAAAATTTAAGGTTGGCACGAAAGGCCAATAAAAACCAAAGCTCCTAGTGGTTAAGTAGTTAACACCCCGACAATTCTCTCTTTTCCAAAATAACTTTTTAATATACAACTATAAGAATCATCAAAGCATTATCGCCCGTGTGATAATGTATCGATTTACTCAGAATTTTACAGCGGAAAATAATAAACAACTTTGAAAATAATAAAGTTAGTCAACCATAAGTCAACTCCAAAAACCAAAGTCAACAGTCAACCAAACCAAAGTCAAAGTAACATAAAGTCAAACTCAAACCATAAACTAAAAGTCAACTATAATAATAGTAATAATAATGTCAACACAAGCTATCCACGAAAATCCCGAACCTATGATGCACTATTGATCCCGATAGACTTCTCACCAAATGGGTCATCACAGGATCAATAAGGCATAGCCATGATCAACATACACACACAAAGCACGTAGTCAACAAAGCTGAGTACTGCATAATAGATAAATATAAAACCTAACATGATATTAATGAACATTAAGACAAAGCTAAACAATAATATAATACCATCGCAGACTACTTTACTAAATTTGACTCTATAACTCAATTTAATTATAACTTAGATTGAATAGGCAATGGAAAGAGTTGTCCAAACCAAACCAGTCTTCAATTTAGAAGACGAAATACGTGAGTCACTCTGTACTCCCCTGACCAACGATATCGATGAACCTATTGAATAAAATCGGACACGGTGATTAATCCGATCCCAAGAAAAGTCATGGGCTACCACCATGTAGTACTCCAACTCATACTAGTCCAACATTTCAGACGTGCACAAGTCTAAAAACTTATTGCTATTCACTTTCCACTTTAACTGATTAATAATTTATTTATTTGTTATGACTCACAAAGGTAAGACAAACAATATAATCATCAAGGATACATAAACTTTCATTTTTATCTTAGGATTAGATAAGGTGATCATCAACTTAACAAGCCAAGAATAATTCCAATATTAAGTTCCATAACCATTATTTATTTGTTGATCCAAGTCAACAACCAACCAACCTTTCATAGGTGAATAACCAGCTTACCAAATAAGGCCCTCGGTCCTCATAAAGTAATTAAATAATCCAAAGAGAACAACATGATCCAATTCATGATCCAATAACAACATAATTATTAATCCCTCATGTGAATTAATAAAATAAAGTTCCTAATCCATATGCTTGCATCAAACATCCATACAAACAAAATATAATCATGTACTCATCACGCTTCACACAGCGGCGTAAAACGTGCAACTCCAATTGAATATAAATCACATAGGAACTATAAATAGTTCCCTACACATGACACTACATAATTCCCATCCTTAGGACATGATACTAATCCAACCCACACATAGGTATGTACGTACCTTGCACTACAAGAAAAGACGCTATAAACGACAGCTTTTAACCGTAGCTGACACCCTCGAAAACCGTCGCTAGATGAATCAATGACGATCAGCAGTTGGTGACCTACAGTCGTTGCATCGCTGGTCACTGATTTAGGCATCAACGACCGTCAGGCAGTCGGTGCTGATACCAACGCCTTTTGTCTTATTTATCAGCGACTGTTTTCAATACCAACGTTGGGAATATGCCACCTTCCGTTTAGAGCTATCGCTGAAACAACGACGGTTTGAAACAGTCGCTGAAACAACGACGGTTTAAAACAGTCACTGAAACAACGACGGTTTAAAACAGTCGTTGTTTCAGCGACGGTATAAATTAGTCGCGAGTATTTAAAAGCAGTCGTTGCCTATTGCATTCGTTATAGCTTTACTTTCTCACACAACGATTGTTTAGCCGTCGTTGTTTTTTAAATTGCATTAATTAGATAATAATGTTCCGAATTATGATTAAACATGTACCTGCACCTAAATATACTACACTAAACCTGTTCCTCCATCTCATTCAATATTTTCAACAAAAAAAATTTGCAATTTTAATATATATTACAAAATGTGTAGATACTTATATAATTACATGAAATAGATTAAATTTATGTACACAAAATACATCCCGGTGTCGGGAAATAAAGTGGAAGTCGGGTTCTACAAAAATATATATCGACAAATCTAGAAACTAATAAGCTAGATGCCGATAGATATAGACACTAAATGTCTATAGTTAGACAAACTACCTAGATTAAATATATGTAAGCAAAATAGATCCCTGTCTCGGGAAATAAAGTAGAAGTCAGGTTCCAAAAAAATATACCGACACATATAGAAACAAAGCTAGATGCCGATAAATATAGACACTAAATGCATATAGTTAGACTAACTATATAGAAACTATAAGTCTAAAGTTAGTTACCTAGTTACTAAAACCAACCAAACTACAATATCACGGGTGTCCATGTAGCACTACTGCCACCACCAAACCCTGGGTCATCTTCTGGTATGCGTTGTGGAGGGGGGCCTGTGTTGCAACCTGAGAACATGTGGCCGAAACTAGACATGTTCCTCATCATTTCCTGCAGGAGGGCCTGGTTTGACTCTTCCATCCGTGCTGCGATCTTTGCCTCCACCTCTTCCATCCGTGCAGCGACCTTTGCCTCCACCTGCGTCTCAAGCTGAGAAAAAATGGACGACTCATATGGTTGTCAAGAGCCATCTCCTCACCCAGATGAAGAGTTGTAGTACAAATGATCTCCTTGACCCAAGCCCTGCACTTTTCTCTTTTCCTCCCACCAACTGTCTCTAATACAACAGATTAGGGTTCGGTTGTGACCCCTGAATGGTACAATCATCCAGCTTCTTGTTGTATTTCTCCTGCATTTGGTTAAATGTACTCATATTCGTGCATTTTCAAGTAAAAACTATTGTGTGACACACAAAACAAACTATATTTGTGTTGCTTGTAGTGTTTATAACTTAAACTAACTTAAATATACTCTTATTCATTCATTTTCAAGTAAAATGGCCTACAATGGCAAAAAATGGTCTATATTTGCTACTAACATGCCTATAATTTGTATTTTCAATCAAAACTACTAATAAACACATGAAACAAACTATATATATGATGTTTGAGGTGTTTATAACTTAAACTAACTTCAAACTACTCATATTCATTCATTTTCAAGTAAAATGGCATAAAATGGGCTAAAATGGCCTATATTTGGTTCTGACATGCCTATATTTTGTATTTTCAATCAAAACTACTATTAAATACATGAAACTAATTATATATATGATGTTTGAGGTGTTTATAACTTAAACTAACTTATAACTACTCACATTCATTCATTTTCACGTAAAATGGCCAAAAATGGCCTATATTTGCTACTAACATGCCTATATTATGTAGTTTCAATCAAAACTACACATGAAATAAACTATATATATATATGATGTTTGAGGTGTTTACAACCTAAACTAAGTTCAAACTACTCGTAAAGACCCTTTAATCAAACATTAAAGCACGTTATTAATAAACTAATATAATCAATTTCATTCTTTATAATTCGATTCATACATAATGTGAATGAGTTCCACTAATGCGTCCTTGTGGCCTCGTCTACCTCACTATAATTGAACCAAGGTTTTAGAAAATGGCCCTGGAAAATCTCAGTGATGGAACCACTAACCTTGTTATTATCAAACCTGAATTGAAAACCAAACAAACACGTGAATTGTGAATATCATTTGACACAAATATCATAAAGCATATATTAGCTTACAAACTTACCACAATCCAGTAGGGCTTAAAACCTTTTTTGGTGCACGGTTCAACCCTTCACCTTCCTCTATATCACTGTTCAGAGTCTCCGGTACGTCGTTACCAAAGTTCTGGTGAATCATCTCCATGTGTCTCTAAGATAGGGATTTGGCGTTCTTGTAGTTCTGGTGACTGAAAAAGCTCCCTGAGAATCAAATTCCCACGACCTTGGCTTTCACCTAAGCCATCTCAACCTCTGCGCCCATTATGATTACACATGATTACCTTAAAAAAAAAACAATAAATATATAAATCATGGTGGATAAGATAAAAGTACCACTATTAAAACACACATTCACCACCTAAGCAAGGTCAATTGTCCAAGAACAGTCCGAACCAGGGACTATTTAAGGTATACTCCTTCAATATTAAAACATAAAAGGTTAATCAATGACCATTCAACAACTACGCCATCGATGCTCATTCATCATTAGCTAATTTGCTCCTAACATATTATGTAAACCAACTAACTTATACAACAAACTTGCATAACACAAGTCCTCCGAATTATGAACTTGTACGAATTGGAAACATTTCTTTTTCAAAAGAACAGTCAGCAAAGCCAAAGCCATAATCGAAAGGATGTCTTAGTATTGCTACTATAACAAGCAATGATCTACATTATCCATTAGCTCAATCACTAGCAATCTTACATCAAACAAGTACCACTATTAGAATCAAGTTCAAGTAGAATTCTCCAACATGATAATCAAAATACACAACCGACCTAATTCCTCTCCGCATATGGTCAAAACAAGTTCCATACTTCCAGAACACCAAAACAAGCTATCGGAGAACTCAAGATTGAACCAATTCATACTATAAACTCATACAAATTGTTCTAATTTCATTGACTTATTAATTAATTCCAATGCTACAACCATTACTAGCATCATTCTGTAAACTAAAGACAAAATAGACAAACAAGATTGTGATAAACTAGGTCGAAACGAAGAAGGAAGCACATACAACGATATGTTATTATGTCTAAGCAAATCAAGTCTTATGAAATGCAGTTGATTAAAATGGAAGTACGAGAAGAACAAAAATTAGGGTTTATAAGAGTAAATGAAATTCCGAAATAAAGAAGAAGAGAGCAAGAAGTTCGATAATTAAACGATTGAACGGGTATCCCAAAAACCCAATTATTAGGGTTTGGTGAGTAACTAAAAAAATAGAAACATGAAGCTTCAGGCATTACCGGTGGCAAGGAGAGATATAACGGGATGTCACCAGTCGTTGGAGGAAGGTGGAGGTCGGACCTCGGCCTTCAATGGCTTCTACGACACTTCGCGCGCCCTCCTCCCTCTCCCTTTTGTGTTTTTTTGTCTCTAAAATAAAATCAAATGAAGAGGCCAACTTTATTTTATCTCGTTGTTCATGAGCGACCGTTTAATACAGTCGCCTAAGCTAAAAAAAATTTAAATAATAATATCAACGACTGTTTTACACAGTCGCTAAATAACAACTACTGTTTATCCGTCGATGTCTACTTTAAAAGCAGTCGGTGGTAACGACGGATTCAAACAGTCGCTGAGTGCATTAATAACGACCGTTTTTAGAACCATCGCAGAGAAGCAGTCGTTGATTTGGCCTTTTCTTGTAGTGTTGTGTAGACAAATGCGAGGTCACTTTAACAAGCTTAAAAGTTATTAAAATCCTCTAATAAATTTCCAGCAACTTTAAAATACTTTAAACCCTCTTTATAAGTGTTTAAAAATCCTTTTTAACCATTAAAACTTCACTACTAGTGTCTCCTAGTATAGTACCACTATACTAGTTATTAAAATCCTCAAACATCCATCATAACTATGCTAATAAAAATTCCAGCAACTTATAATGTTGTCAAAACCCTTGAAAACATGTTTAATCAAAATCATAATCATAAGAGTACCCAATTTCATAAACTATAATATATCATACTATGATTTTCCAACTCATAAAACCATAAAAATCCATACTTTGATACTTAAACCCCTAGTTTAAACATAACGAATGAATATGAAATTTTAATTAATTCACTATATAAATTACATAATCTGAAATTTATATTTAAATCATCAAATTATAACTTTAAACATGAAAACATTAATTAAATCCTTAAAAATATAAACTTTAACATTAAATAAAAAATAGAGGAGGAATAAATAACCAAAGAGAGGAAGAAGGGAGAAACACAGCACACAGGGGAGGAAGGGCGGCGACCTGGTTGCTGCTGGCATCGGCGGTGGCGGCCAGTGCTGCTGTTGGTCGACGGAGAGGAGGAACCGAGAGAAACGAGAAAGAGAACATAAAAGAAGGAGGAGGCCGAAAGAAAAAAGGAGAAGGAAGAGAGAGAAAATAAATGTGGGGAAAATTTTGGGGTTCTTGGGTTTATATAGTTAACCCTTTTTAGGCTAAGGAAATTGTGTTTGGGCTTTAATAATATTTCATGATTGAGTACTTAGGCATAGTTGGGTTCCTCTAACCCAATTTAAAATCCTTTTTCCTAAACCCAATGATGTTTAAGCTATTTAAATAGTTTTCAAAGTATGACTAAATAAAATATGTGATTACTTAAAATGATTAAATAATTCTTTTTGACTTTCAAATATTCAACATACTAAGAAATAAATTATTTTAATACTAAAATATATATAAATATACACTAAAATATATTGATAAAATTCATAAAATTATGAGGGATTACAAGGAGGCCCGAGTTGGGGTGGGGTGTGAGCCGTAGCAGGGAGAATAGGAGGCGACGAGACCGGAGTTAGGTCAGCCCCCAACACGGACTCAAGGTCCTCAAGAAAGCCAAAATCCGGACTTGGATCAGACGTAGCATTAGTTGCCCCAAGGGAAGAATCCAAAGCATAAGGAAATCCAGTTTCGTGGAATTGCACATCACGTGACACAAAATAATCCCCGGAATCAAGATCATATAAACGCCACCCCTTTTCCCATTAGGATACCCAACAAAGATACATTTTCTACTACATGGAGCAAACTTGTTCCCTTTAGCCCGTTGATCATGAGCAAAACACAAGCATCCAAACACCCCTTAAAACATCAAAATTCGGAACTTCACCATAGAGCACTTCATAAGGGGTTTTACCACCTAACACACTAGAAGGAGTATGGTTAATGAGATAGATCAATCGCAGTAAGCACACACTCATCCCAAAAGGTAATTGGAAGATGAGCTTGAAACATAAGAGCTTGAGCAACATTAAGAATATGACGGTGCTTACGCTCAACCTTCCCATTTTGTTAAGGAGTGCCATCACAGGATGTTTAAAAAAGAATGCCACAGGAATCAAAATAATCCAACATACACCGATACTCAGTTCCATTATCACTACGAAAATTTTTAACAAGGGTGTCAAATTGACGCTTAACCATAGCAAAGAAAGAAGAAAAAGATTGTTGAACTTCCGTTTTATCACGCAGCAAAAAATCCCAAACAGCACGAGAAAAATCATCCACCAATGTCAAAAAATAAATAGCATCACAAGAAGAGGCCGTCAAATACGGATCCCATCAATCACGATGGATCAAATAAAAAATATGAGTTTATTTAGTGTCACTAGTAGGAAAACTGTCACGAGTTTGCTTAGCTTAAGGACATACTACACAAGCTTTATTCAACTTTTTCTTATCACTACTACTACAAATAGTGGGAAGTAACTTGACCACGCGATCAGACGGATGACCCAAGCGGTTGTGCCATAACTCGAGAATAGTGGGAATATCACGAAAGTAATAGAGTCCATCTCGACGTTCACCTGCTCCAATCAGGTTTCTCGAGGGTAGGTCTTGTATAGTAGACAGAGAATCAGTGAATTTGACAATACAATTCAACTCATCAATCAATTGAGACAAAGATATCAGATTACAGAAAAGAGTATGAACATATAACACATGATGAAGCACAAGCCCTTGAGAGACGGCAACACGCCCCTCCATACTGGCTACAACACGTTGGCCATCAGGCAAGCCAACCGGGCAATCCACAATACACTAACATGAGTGAAACAAGAACGATCACCTGTAAAGTGGTGTGAAGCACCAGTGTGATTAATCCACGGTAAAGGGTAAGAATCACCTATCATACGATCAGTGGAAGGTTTTTCAGCATTTATCATATGTAATAACACTTTAACATGAGTCGGAGTTAAAGAGTTAAGGGGAGTCCCTCCCCTACTAGAAGTAGAGGAAGCGAAGGCATCCACCACAGCGTGGGAACGAGCAGGCCCAGCACGGCCAGCTGGGGCAGCAGAGGAAGACGGGGTTGCCACGGCAGCGGGGGCACCGTACTTTTCCACCCACCATGACCCAGGACCATGAAGTTTAAAGCAAGAGGCCTTGTCGTGGCCAGGACGTTTACAGTATGAGCAGATAAGTTTGGATTTATCAATGCGGGGACGATCAACCTGTAGAGCAAAAGCATGCGCCTCGTTGGGGGTAGCTTTCCCACGTGCAATCTCACGAGAAGCTTCATCTTGAACAAAGGATTGATAAGCACGATCCAGAGTTGGTGGAGGAGATTGATAAAGAAGATTTTGCGTTCATCATCAATCCCAATGAAGAATTGATGTAACCTCTCCTCCTCTCGATCATTGGCAATTTTTCCGGTAATATTGCAGGACCACTTACCACACGAGCACGCGGGTAAAGGCTTGAGGCGAGTGAGTTCATCATAGAGACCCATAAGTTTATTGTAGTACTCATCCACGGTCACGGTTTTAGTTTGTCGGCAAGAAGTAATCGCAGTACGAAGCTACTGCAGTCGCAGCCCATTGGCGACACAAAATCGACATTAAAGATAATCCCAGAGGCATTGGGCTTCATCGTGGAATGGAATAGAAGAAGAAATCTTGGAGTCCATACTCTATAATGACCTTGAAACGATCATGGATTGACTATCTCCCAGTCAAGTAATTTGTGGGAGTCGGTCGGTTTTACAATCGTGCCGTTAAGAAAACCAAACTTACGCCTGGCTTTTAGAGAGAGCGTAATGGCGCGAGCCCAGGCAACATAATTGTCGCCGGTAAGTAAGACACGGGTGATGATATTTTTAGGTTGATCCCTTGAGCCATGGTAAAACGGAGACGTAGGATCAATTTTGTCTTGTTTCGCAGATTCAGTCATGGTGAAACGAGGCAAGCTGGCCACGCGGGTGGTGCTCGGCGTCGGCAGTCCAGGAAAAAAAATTAGGTCTTGTTAACGTGACTCCGATACCATGCTAAGTTAATAGGTTTAATGTGTTGTGTTAGTTGTATTACTGACAAAGTAAAGGTTTATATACAACCTATAAACAAAGAGGAGAGAGAGAGCCAAAGCCCAAGCTATACATGTAATACAAGCCCACACTATACAAAGATACATAACAAGGTCCAATAGTTCATTTTGGATAATCCGATCAGATTCGATCCGAATTTTAGATATCCTAAAATTTCGGATAGGATTTGATATCTGAGAAATTGAAAAAAACTCCTGTTTCGGATATCCAAAATTTAAAATTTTCGATCCGTATCCGATCCGAAATATCCGATCAGATCTGATATCCTATTTTCCGGATCAGATTGACATTCATTATTATTGGCCAAGTTAATAATTTCGCAAGGTAGTTCAATTCGCATTCGATTAAGAACGAAAGAATCTAATGTTTACTTTTTCTGTTTTCTATAATGTAATATTTACATTTTCAGTGAGTTGGTTAAAATAATTAAATGTTGCATCTAAAATAAAACGAAAATAATAATTTCTACCATATCAATGAACATATTCATAGAAAAATAGAGATATTAGAAAGAAGAATAAAATTTCGATAGGCATGCATTTGCTTATAAATATTAGAGTACTATTTTTATATGTCCGATTCATGGTACACATCGTTACTACTACTTGCCTATCTCCATTATCATTCTTGAAGTTTGAGAATACAACTAATATCTTTTTTAATGATGAAAAAAACTTTATCAACCTATTGGGTAGACTACCCATCATTAATAAAAACTTGTAAGGTGTATGCACCGGTCCAGGACCGGACCGGATTGGAACGAAACTGGTTGGACCGGAATCTGAGAATTTTTTGGACCGGGACCGGCTGAACCAGAATCTATTTTTTTTTAAATCTTTTTTATTTTAGTTAAAGATAATTATAAATAAAATACATTAAAATCTAATAATTTTAATAACAATAATATTAAAGGTAATAAATAGTAGGTTTTTAACTTTCTAATTTTCTGTTTTTTATACTTTTTTTAACATATAATTTTTTTTTGCCTAAAAAAATAGAAATTCCGGTCCACGGTCCGGACCAGAATTTTCTGAGTTTGGATCGGACCGGAAACCTGCAATCGGGATTTTCAATGGACTGGGGACTTTACTGGAATATTTGGTCCGGTCCAGATTCCGGTCTGACACTGGTAATGGAATCCAACTAAAAGGTAAAAAAAAAATTGTTAACTGTTTTTTCACCAGGTACCCCTGTGGTTTTACAAAATTCATGGAGTGCCCTTGCTTTTTTAAAAATGCACCAGGTACCCTTATTATTTCAATAAAATTTATGAAATGCTTTTAATGACAAACGTTGTTAAGTTTATGTTAGTCATTAACCCTAATTCACCCCTCTAACCCTAATTAAACCCTAATTAACTAACTAAACCCTAACTTATAACCCTACCCTAACCCCCTAGCTTCAAACCCTAACCCCACCCTCCCACCACCCTTCCCCATCCCCCACCCCGCAACAGCTCCCCATCCCCTCCCCCCCACCCCCGTCGATTTCCGTCAAATTCCCCCCCCCCCCCATCGATTTCGGATGATTTCCCCCCACCCCCGTCGATTGCCGATTTCCCCCACCCTCATCGATTTCCTTCGAATCCCCCTCCCCCATCGATTTCCTTCGAATTTCCCCCACCCCATCGAATTTCGTGTGCCGTGGTCTGTGTTGTGTGTTGTGTGTTGCGGGGATGATAGGTCTACTTGTGTGTTGCGGGTGATGGGGGTCATGGTTGGTGGTTGCTTGTGCGAAGAGAGAGAAGGGAAAATTGACGATGAGTGAGTGACAAGAGAGGGAGGGGGTCGCGGATTCGGGTGGTGGCCGGCTTGGCAAGCGAGGGGCAGTGGGCGAGAGGGGAGGGAAGGGGTCATGGGGCTGCGGGGAAGGGGGAAGGGGCCTGCGGGGGTGGGGGGGGAAGGGGTAGGGGGCGCTGGGGTGGTGGGGGAGGGTTAGGGTTAAGGTTTAGGGTTTAATGTTAAGGTTTAGGGTTAGAGGAGTGAATTAGGGTTAATGGTTAACGAAAACTTAACACCGTTAGTCATTAAGTGCATTTCGTGAATTTTATTGAAATAGTAACGGTACCTGGTGCATTTTTTAAAAAGCAGGGGTACCCCATAAATTTTAAAAAACCACAGGGTACCTGGTGAAAAACCCGTTTTTTTAATGTTTCTATTAGTAGTGGGTTGTCTACCCGGTGGGTAGGTAGAGATGTCCTTTAATGATACATAGTGTAATTAATGTAGACTATGTATTAGAGCATTAAATATGGCATGAGATTCGAGTTATCATGTCTCTTCATCACCTCGACACACTGGTTATGATCACAAATTTATAGCTTTTCTATATGATAGATATTATATATTGCACCTATTTTGTTCACGTTATTTTCAATCCTTATAAAAGAAAGTTCAGATAAACAAAAATAAGTTGAATTGAATAGCCACTTTCTCTCGCTCAAAGATAAAAAAAAAAAATTAGACAAACCCAAGACCACATTCTTTTAAAAAGCCCATTTTATCTTACTCTAACCCAACACTATCCCTAAACATCTCGCACCAACCTAATCTTCCTTTGTCTTCTCCTTCATTTGATCCATTTGGATCTCAAACTACAGTCGACAAATTTTAAAAATTACCGGGCAGTCTGACTAAAAGGATTAAAGTAGTCACTAAATGAATTAAAGTAGTCACTAAAATGTGATTACTGAATGAACTAAACTGGTCACTAAACGAATTAAACTAGTCAGTAAATGGATTAAACTGGCCACTAAATCGATTAAACTGGTCCCTGAATAGATTAAATTAGTCATGACCCTTACTTACCACTTTACTTAGTTTAGTGGTCTAGTTAGGTTTTGTTTCACTTTAGGAGATAAGTAACAACCTAGTTTTTCCTATTGTCAGCAATTTAGAGTGTGTGTTTGGAACCTTATAAGTGATGTCAAGGGTGTTAGAAAAGCTTCACTTTCCCCTCAAAACACCACTTTCCTAGAATTTTCCACACCTATACCTCACTAGTAAAATAAATGCTTATTGTTGCGGTCATTAAGTGACCTATTGCGACGGCTTTGGCCGCGCAGCAAGTAAGGACGCAACAATAGGTAATTAACCTATTTTTGCGGTTTCAAAACCGCAACAATAGGGCAAGATATTGCTGCGGTTCCTGGCACAAACCGCAGCAATAGGATACGCTTATTGCTGCGGTTTCTAGCCAAAACCGCACCAATATATATTTTTTTATATTAAAAATTAGATCTATTGCTGCGTTTTGGGTACAAACCGCAGCAATAAGTGCACATTTTTTTAAAAAAAATCTTTTTTTAAAATTCAAGTATTCATAAAATTTTCAACCTTAAAATGCAATTAAACCAAAAGTGACTAAGACAAACTAGTACAACATATTGAGTTCATGCATTGACTTGAAAAATAAAAAATAATGAAAACAAAGAATTACAATATCTAACAGATAAAATAAAAAAAAATCAGATATTCTAATGAGCAAATAAAACTAGAACTAATTTAACATAATTACATACAAAAAATGAAAAAATAAACTAAATAAAAGAAGAATTTAATGAAAACGGAAAAATGAAAAAAAAATGACTGTACATCTGAGTTATTACGTAAAAAAATGAAAATGAAAAAAAATTAAAAATGAAATCGAAAAACCAACTGTACGTCAAAGCAGATCGACGGCGAAGGGCGGCGACTGAAGCAAAGGTTGAGGCTGACGCGAGGCTGAAGGCGAAGACCACGAGCGGCGGCGAGCAAGGCTGAGGCAAGCGACGGTGACGAGGATGGGCTTCTCGTGGTCGAACGACGAGCGACGAGGCTGGTCGCCAGTTGCAGTTTGCTGGTGGAGCAACGACGGCGAGCGAGTAGAGACCACCTAGATCTGTAGGCCACGAGTAGTCGGAAGTTAGAGGAGAGAGATTGTTGAGGATTTCGAGGTGTAGAGCTTGGAGGTGGTCGGAAATGGTGGATTAAGAGGAGGAGAGATAAAAGTTGGAGTAAATGGAGTAGAATTTAAGATGATCACTCATTGGAGTGCTGCTTGTCGTGTCGTTGATTGGAAGAATCGCCGGCGATGGAGATGGGAATTGAATAGGATGGGTCATGGGTGGGATTGAGAGAAGAAGTAATGCTGAGAGAGAGAGGGGGGGAAAAGAAGAATGAGCGGCGCCTAAGGTTAAATGAGGGAAGTAAAAGGAAACCTAGTGCAATGATTGGGAGTAAAGAGTTTGACTTGTAAACTTAAAACCACCTTGAAAAGTTTCGCGGGCTCTCGTTTTTCTCTCGGTGTATGGTAAGACCCATAAATCTTCCATACTCGTCGCCATGGCCAGAAGCTCGAAGCAACGGCGAAACTCAGAACAACACAAAATAAAGGAGGAGAGAAAAAGAATGGACCATCTGGTTCCACGGAAGGAAGGAAAACTCGACCAATTGCAGAACTTCATGGAGTTCCAGCAATGGAGTTGGAAACACCCAGAAACGAAATTTTGTCGCCTCGAGGATCGATTGAGGAATTGCAGAAGCAGCAAAAGGATAAGCACCAATTGTCGGAATGGTTGACCATTGTAAAGGAGACCCAGAATCGATTGGAGAACGTAAGTAACCCTCAATCTCGAAACTTACTTCTTGATTTTGAAAAGGTCAAGACGCCTGTAATTGAACCTGGGATCGCTGTTAATTCATCTAATTCCGCCATTAAAATTGATTTTGAGGACATTAAAGATGAAATTGCGTATTGGGAAAATGCAATAGTTTGTTATGTTATTGGTTCCAACCCACCATTTCCTGTAATGGAAGGTTTCATTCGACGAATTTGGGGGAAAAAGGGGATTGATAAAGTTGCTGCTTATGGTAAAGGTCTGTTCATTGTAAGATTGAAATCTATTAAACAACGTGATAAAATTTTGGCGGGAGGATTTCAATTCTTTGACAAGAAACCAGTAGTTGTGAAAGCGCGGAATGCAGAAATGGATTTAATGAAAGAGGAGGTTAAAACTGTTCCAATCTGGATTCAGTTACCAAATCTTGATTTGAAGTACTAGGGGGAGAAATGTCTGACCAAATTGACTGCAGGAATTGGGCATTTTGTCAAATTGGATCAGGCAACTTTGAATAAGGATAGGTTGAACTATGCTCGGATAATGATTGAAGTGGCCATGAATCAATCCTTTCCTGAAGAGATATGGTTTGAAAATGAAAGAGGAGTTAATGTTGCACAGGAAGTGGTGTATGAATGGAAGCCAACAAAGTGTAGCATTTGCTTAGGGATTGGGCATGATGCAGGGAAATGTGGTAGGAAGCCTAAGCCACAACAAGTCAAATGGGTACAAAAAAAGGCACCACCAGTGAAGGATGTTGATGGTTTTCAACAAGTTCACAAGAAGAATAGGGGTAAGGTGCAACCTGACATTGTGGGCAAGGTGGATGGCCCTGAACCAGTGAGAATAGGGAATTCTTTCTCTATTCTATCTTCTACTGAAGACAATGAGAATGGTACTGTTCAAGTAGAAGATGTTGTAGATGTTGTTCCCATTGATATTACTGATGTAGATCAAGATAAAGCAGGTGAAATCAATGAGGAGGGGGAGCCTCCTCCAAATGATGGATAGTTTACTAAGTTGGAAAGTAAGGGGACTAAATAGGCCTAAAAACAGTTAGAGATAAAAAAATTCATCTTATCTCATCATGTTAGGCTTTTTGGTCTCCTTGAGACTAAGATTAAACCTGTTGCTATGGGTGGTTTATATCTTAGAGTTTGTCCTGGATGGTGTATAATATGTGGTGCAGTTCAGGCAGATTTATGAATTTGATTCAAGAAGGGTGGCAGAGACAAATTCATGGCACAATGATGTTTCAGGTGGTTAGGAAGTTGAAGTTGTTGAAAGATGATTTGAAGCTGCTAAATAAGGAAGAGTTTGGTGATATATCTATACAAAATAGTATTACTTATCAACAAATGATTGAGTCTCAGATTAAGCTGCATCAGGATACTACAAATCTCTCACTTAGACAAGCTTAATCTAGTGCTAGAGAAGCATATAGTGCAGCACACAAGCAATATCTTAGCTTTCTTTCACAAATGGCTAAGGTAAAATGGATAGAAGAAGGGGATGATAACACAAGAGTCTTTCACCAAAGCATCAAAATGAGGAGAGTTCAAAACAGAATGCAATAAGAACTCCAAAGGTAAATGGGTGGAAACTTCTCAGGATGTGATTGCTGCCTTTATTGATTTTTATAAAGGTCTTATGGGCAGTAGCAGCAGTACAACGAAGGTGGATGACAGAATAGTAGCTCATGGGAAAGTTTTAAACTCAGAACAGCAGAGCATGTTGAGCTTGAGTTTTGATGCCAGGGAGATTCAACATGCTATCTTTTCTATTCCAAATGAGAAGGCGCCTGGAATTGATGGTTATTCTAGCTATTTCTTTAAGAAAAGCTGGGATATTATTGGACATGATGTTGTAGCAGCCATCCAAGATTTTTTCACTACTGGTAATCTGTTAAGGGAAATTAATGTGACAACCATCACATTAATTCCTAAGGTTAAATGCCCTGTTGGTGTAGGGGACTACAGACCCATTGCTTGCTGCTCAGTTGTGTACAAAGCGATTACAAAATTGATTTGTTCCAGGCTTGGTCAAGTTCTGCCAGATTTAGTCACTCTTAATCAAGGTGCATTTATTTCGGGGAGGAGTATACTGAGTAATATACTGTTATGCCAGGACCTTTTCAAGAGATTTAACAGAGGAAAGAATCCAGAGAGAGGAGTAATGATGAAGATAGATTTAAGGAAAGCATATGATTCTGTTGAATGGCGATTTATCGAAGATTTATTGAAGGCTCTAAAGTTCCCAACTCACTTCATTCAGTGCATTATGAGTTGTATTACAACTCCTAGATTTACTTTGCTCATCAATGGGAGTACTGAGGGTTTCTTTCCTGCAAAGAAGGGTTTGAGACAAGGAGACCCCATGTCTCCCTTGCTCTTTGTGATATGTATGGACTACTTAACTAGAGTCATGCATTATATTGGAGCAATACAAGATTTTAAGTTCATGAAGGGTTGTGCCTCTTTGAACTTAAATCATCTCTGCTTTGCAGACGATCTGATGTTATTTTGCAAAGGAGATATTAAGTCTGCTTATCTTCTCTTGCAAGGATTGAAACTTTTTTCTGAAACTTCAGGCTTACAAGTAAATCATGGCAAATCAGCCCTATGTTGTAGTGGCATGGATGATGCTGATGCAAACAGAATAATGCAATTCTCTGGTTTTACTAAAGAGCAGCTTCCTTTTAGGTACCTAGGGGTACCAATCAGCAATAAAAAGATTTCTGCTGCAGATTGTGAAGTTCTGGTGGAAAAAATGGTTCTTAGAATCAGGTCTTAGAGTACTAGAAACTTGTCCTTTGCAGGTAGGGCTCAATTAATCAATTCAGTATTGATGAGTGTTCATAGCTACTGGGCTCAAATTTTTATTATTCCTCCTTCTGTCATCAAAGAAATCAAGACCATCTGTAGACATTTCCTTTGGAGTGGTCAGGCAAATAGGGTTAAAAATGGTTATATCAAGTGGGATCAGGTTTGTTCCCCTAAGAAGATTGGAGGGCTTGGATTCAGAGATATTGAGACATGGAATTTAGCTGCTGTGGGTAAATTAGTTTGGCATATTGGCATTAAAAAAGATGACTTATGGGTTAAATGGATTCATTCCATTTACATTAAGGATCTGAACTGGTGGAGTTTTAATGCTCCACAAAATGCCAGTTGGATTGTCAAGCAAATTTGTAAAATGAAGAATGCTATGAGGATGATTAATATGCAGACATGGCAGCAGCATACAAAGTACTCAATCAGTAGAGTATACCAGCTTCTCATTCCACAGACAGATGAAGTGAGTTGGGTGCATGGGGTTTGGCACAGGATGGCATTACCTAAACACAGAGTCATTGCTTGGCTAGGTGTTCAATGTAGATTGCATACCAAAGAAAATTATTCAGACATGGTATCAGCCCTGATAGCTTATGTTGTATATGTGGTTCTACAGATGAAACACATTCTCATATTTTCTTTGAATGTGCTTACAGCAAGCACATCATGGTACAGATTCTGGAATGGATAGGGATTACCTATAGGCAGCGAACTCTCCTTCAATGGATTATGTGGATCAGAAGATGTTTTAAAGGATCTAAGACAAGAAAAGGGGTCTTGATTACTTCTATACAGGTTGTTGCTTACCATGTATGGATAGTGAGAAATACAGCTTACTGGCAGACATAGAGCTTTATATTGTATACCTCGAAAGTGTAGTGCAGTAGATAGATTGTGGATAGAAAATTTGTAAGAGTAAGTTTCGGCTTACTGGTGTTTTATTTTCCTAGGCTGATATAAGCTTTTGGCTTATCTAGGATGTATATGTGCTGGTTTTGGTTTTTTCAATATATTGACTTACTTACAAAAAAAAAAAAAAAAAAAGGAAACCTAGTTGGGCCCATTTTATTTTTAATTTTAAAAGTCTATTGTTGTTGTTTTATGTAAGAACCGCAATAATAGGTTCAAATATTATTTTTTTAATATTATTTTAATATTGCTGCGGTTCTTGCCCGAAACTGCAGCTATATGTCGGGTCAAATAGTCAACTTTTTGTCAAAAATTTTCTCGTTGAAACCATATTGCTACAGTTTTCGGCCGAAACCGCAGCAATATGCTTATTTTATATTTTCCTTTTTCTTTTTACGTGATATATTGCTGCGTATGGGTAAAACCGCAGCAATAAGCAATTATTCTACTAGTGCCTTAAGCCATCATTACAACCCTATTCAAAGTCCTTATGATTCTTTCCATGTAGCTATGTTCTATGACGGTGGAGAGTGAAAAGATATGCAAGCTTATGAGAGAGTTTAGTCAATTGAATTGAGTATTGAGTAATCTATCTCCTTTCATATACATGAGTGTTGTGTACACGACTAAAGTGAGGGTTACCATGAATTGTCAAGGCAAGCTTGGGGAGCAACACGGTAATATTGGTTATCGAGCCACAATTGTGAGACTTAGGAAAAGGATTGATAGTTTTGTGCTTATTCCCTTCATGGTTCGTCTTTTCATATTGAAGATTGACTTGATAACCTTGTTGTGTGTTGTGCTTGAGGAGCTTTATCTTACTTTTCCCTATGTCTTATCTTGGATTGCTTGAGGTCAAGCATTTATATAGTTTGGGGGAGTTTGATAAGTCGATAATAGTTCATAATTTAGATGCATTTTTATGTCTCGTTTAGCTTAGTTTATACTCCCTCCGTTTCATTTTAATTTACTCACTTCACTTTGGGGGAAAACCAAGGAGAAAGTGCAAAAGTATGAGAGAGAAACTGAAAATGTGGAGAGAGAAATTGAAAACTGAGAGAGAAAAACTAAAATATGGGAATAATATATATCAAGAAGTGGATGACATGGGTGGAAAAAGATGATAAAGTAGATGTGACATGTTACCAAAAATAGAAAAAGCAACAGTGTGTAGATTAAAAAGAAACAGACCAAAAAGGAAAGTGTGTAGATTAAAAAGAAACGGAGGGAGTAGCATTTAGGACTAATTCTTGCACTCTTTTGGCTTTTTCTAATTCCATGTCATTTCACGAGGTGTTTGTTGTGTTTGTTGTGTTTGATTTACTTTTTCAGGTTAATCAAACACCTTCAATCTCTTGTCGGGCGTTGGAGTTAGCTTTTAACTTGGATATGGCCTGAAGCAAGTGAACATGAACGTGTCATAATAGACACATCAGTGTCGTTTCGTTGGATTTGAGGTTGTAGCTACTGGAAGCGTGTTTTCAATGCAACACGCCTGTGTCATTTTTGACACGTCCGTGTCACCTATTTTTCCAGAAGGCAGAATGGCTCCAGAGTGCAACTTTCCAGGTCAACACGTCTGTGTTATATGTGACACGTCCGTGTTGCCCTTTTTTCGGAAGCAATGGCTTATTGTTTTTGCGACTGTTTTGTAATATTAGGTCAACATGTCCGTGTCACGTATGACACGTTCGTGTCGATCTGCTTTCTGACGGCATTTCATTAATTTGTTCTATTAATTTAGGAAACTATAAATACCCTTTTAGTGGTATTAGCACGATATCTAGGTTTTAATAATCAGTTTTTAGAGAGCTTTGAGAGCAAAATTCCATTATTGAACCTTGAGGTGTACGATTTGGTTACTTTGGATCGATTTTATTCAAGTAAAAGACTAAGCTTTTCTAATTCCCTTTATTCCTTTATTGTTATGTCTTTTTATTTATTTCTCAATTGTTTAGTTCTTTCAATTACAAGTGAGTAATTTTATAATCTAGGGTTATGTTCAACCCTAGCAATGATTGATGCATGAATTTCCCCTAACTCCAATTTAATGTGATTAATTATCCTTGCTTGATTGAATTGTGTTTGTTTTCATTATCATACCTGGGATAGGTGATTTTGAATTGATCCCTTATGTCTTGTATTCAATGGGAAATGCTGGGTGGGTTGGTTCTCGCTCGTGGTCCAAAGCTCTGTAACTTTGTGGATTGGAGAGGATTGAAGGTTGTTTACAGAACGTAATGCTTACTGATATGGTTGCCTTTGCTGGCAATAAATTGGCTTATGCTGTATATTGTGCAATTGGTAATTGCTGGTATTATGTTTTAGTTTTGCTCTCTTTGAGCCCTAGTTGTGATGTTTTCTATGTGGAAAATGTTGATGCCAGATACTTGTTAATGTTATCATTGTAACTTTATCCGGTGAAATTAATGGTTTATAGAATCATATACTATATTTTGTAATTGAATGTTATGAAAATGGTTTAATTTTATGGGAAGTTTTATTCGATATTATTATAGGAGTCAGCTAGATCTGCAGTGGAGTTAGCTAGTAAGAGTTTCCCAGAAGTAGAATGTAAGTGGGGTGATGTTGGTCTTGATAAAATTATTAAGGATTCCTCTGTTGTTGGAGTTGCTGTTGTTCTTGCTGGCCAGATTCATTGTTTTCTTTCTCTCTCCTCTTTTGTTGGTATATTATCTTTTTTTTATATTGCCTTGATGATGAAATCATTTCAGTAGTGTATAGAAGCTGATCATGTACTATCTAAGTTGTTATGTCATAAATTTTGCTATGTAAAGAGTTAAGCTTTTTGCATTTTGGTAATGAGTTAAAGCAATGGCATAGCTTTTCTGAAAGTTTGAGATGCTCCATTGCATAATACTTTCTGTGTAAGAATTCACTATTGTGTTATGATTTATTCTGTGTATTACAGGAGTCAGCTAGATCTGGCTTTTTTAGTTTGATTTGTTTTGTGTATTCTCTACATATCATGGTTATGCGTATATTTCTTGACGATTGTGTTATGAGATGTAAGAATTCACACACTTTTTATTTTCATTTGACGTACAAGCATTGTGGGCTTTGGGAAATGTTGCTAGTGACTCTCCAAGTTGTAGGGATCTAGTATTGAGTCATGGCACTCTATATTTGTATTAAAAACATAATTTGTAATGAAAAATGATAGTCTTATATATATATATATAACTATTTGTAATCATTTGGGACAAAAAAATGCAAAAAAAAAATAAAAAAATAAAAAAATTTAATTTTTTTTGGGTCACAAGGGTTGCAGTTTTTAGTAAAACCGCAGCCCTTTATCCATAGTTAAGGGCTGCAGTTTTGAGAGATAACCGCAGCCCTTAATAATTAAGGGCTGCAGTCAACAACCACAGTCCTTCCAAAATGCCAAGGGCTGCTAGGCCAATGGCTGCTGTCAAAAAACGCAGCCCTTAGGCCATTTTTGACCGCAGCCCTTGGCCTTTTTTCCTCTAGTGACAAGACTTAAGATTGCAAAGATACTCAATGAAAGAGATCATTATTATCAACAGGAAGGGGGAAAAATCCCATTGGCATTAACAATCTCTAAAACATCATGCACAAAAGGACAGTCAAGAAATAAGTGATGATAATCCTCATAATGGAAATTACAAAAAACACACTCTAAAGGAAGGAAAATATGACTCATTTCTAACCTTTTTTTAGTAGGAAGACCATTCTGACAAATTCTCCACAAAAAGAATTTAATTTTGGGTGGAATGGACAAACCCCAAATCCAAGCAAAACTAACCTGGTTGGGCGGATCTAAGCCATAACCTTCCAGTAGAGCAGCACCTGATTTAACCGAATATTCTCCATCTGCAGTAAGACCCCAAAAAATCCTATCTGTCATTTCATTAGAAGGAATAAATTTTTTTAGGATATCATCCACTACATTAAACGGAACATAATTTAAGATAAGTTCTTTATTCCATTGAGCAGCATATGTAATAAAAAAATTAACCATCAACTCCTCTGACCCAATAATAGGCGAGAACTTCTTCTTAATAGGGTAATTATACACCCAATTGTCATTCCAAAACGAGATCTTCTCCCCATTCCCACCACCCATCTAAGACCTTGCTTGAAAGGCGTACGAAGCGTCATTAGTTTACGCCATTGCCAAGAGACATTAGCTTTAGTTTTATAAGAAAAGAAATTGTCTTGTTTTAAATATTTTTGCTTAACAAGTTTGACCCATAAATTATTAGGCATCCTAATTATTTTCCAATGAAGTTTAAACTGAAGAGCTAAATTATTAATTTTAGCTTTTCTCAACCCCAGTCCTCCAAATTTTTTAGGTTTACAAATCTTATCCCAACCTATCAAGTTTGGAGCTTTAGAATTCGGATCTTTATTCCAAATAAAATTCCTATAGTTTTTATCCAGAGAAGAGAGGATATAAGGAGGGAGAGTAAAACTTTGCATTTGGAAACTAGCTTTTGAAGCCAGGTTAGACTGAATTAAAATAGTTCTACCTACTTGAGAAAGTGAATTAGCTCTCCACTTGGTAAGCTGAGAGGAGACTTTTTCTTGAATAGAACTAAAAGTTGCATTTGTGACCTTGCTACTAATGATTGGGCAACCCAAATAGTTACCTAGAGACAGAGAATTTTCCATCTGGAGAATATTCTGAAAAACACATAATAATTCTGCTGGGGTATTTGTAGTACATTGAAATGATGACTTATGGAAATTGACAAGTTGGCCTGACATTTAGCAGTACTTGTTAAGAATAGATTTTATAGCATGACAACTTTCTACTTTAGCTTTTGCAAAAATCATTGTATCATCCGCAAAAGTTAAAAAAGGAATGTTAACTCTAGATTGACCAAGAGTGACCCCTATCAATCTTGAATCTATTGAACTAGCTTGAAACAATTAACGAGCTAAAATTTCTGCACATAAAATAAAAATGTACGGAGAAAGGGGATCTCCCTGACGAATACCTCTAGAAGGAAAGAACATATCCCCAGGAATACCATTTACTAAAACAGAAAAAGACACAATTGTAATACATTGATGGAGCCAATTAATCCATTTTTCACAAAAGCCCAACTTTTTAAAAGTTGCAAAAATAAAGCTTCACTCTAGTCTATCATAAGCTTTTTCCATATCTAATTTAATCGCTAGCCACCCTTCTCTTCCTTTTTTATTTTTAAAAGAATGAAACACTTCATGAGCTAATAAAATATTATCTTGAATTAGTCTTTCAGGGACAAAAGCCCCTTGTAAAGCATGAATAATCCGACCCAACACTACTTTCAATCTATTAGCCGGAATCTTTGAAATAATATTATAAATAGTTGAACAAAGACTAATAGGTCGAAAATTATTTGGGTTAGAAGGAGCTTCAATTTTTGGAATTAAAATGATAAAAGTATGATTAATTTCTTTTAAGATTTTTCCTGAGTGAAAAAAGGCTTTAATAGCCCTATACACTGAGTTTCCCACCAGAGTCCAATACTTTTGATAGAAGAAAGGAGTAAAACCATCTGGTCCCGGAGATTTATCCGGCGCTAGATCAAACAAAGCAGATTTGACTTCTTCTATCGTTATATCAGCACATAAGTCTATATTATCATTTTCGGAAATTATACACTCTAATAACGATAAATCAGAGTCATAATTAAAACAACAATCCATATTCTTAGTAAATCTTTTCTTAAACGCATTAGTCATACATTCTTCTACTAATTTTGGTTGAGTAACTATATGTTCTGACGGATCTTTAATAGATGTAATTAAATTACGATTTCGTCTAATCGAAGCACACGCATGATAATACTTTGTGTTTGCATCCCCAAACTTTAAATTATTAGACTTAGCCTTAATTTTCCAATAAGAGTCTTGAAAATCTAACAATTTAGTTTGCTTAGCCAGAAGCAAATCTTGTTGTCTAATTAATTGGGGGCAATCATTATGTTCTAGTAATTGTTTTTGAATTCTAGCTAGCTTTCCTTCGACATTACTTAATTGTCTAGATATATTGCCAAATCTAGTAGTGACCCAAGTCTTAGCCTTCTCCTTTAAGAGTTTGCACTTCTTTGTTAAACAATACATGTTCGAACCTGGAAACTTTTGACACCAAGTTTTCTTGATTAAAGCATCAAAATCCTTTCGGGTTGTCCATATTTTATCAAATTTAAATGGGGGAGCTTTTAAATTACTATGGATTTTGATTTCCAATGATATAGGACAGTGATCAGAAGAAGTGAAAAGATGATGGATACTTTTTGCATTTGGGAAGGCATTTAGCCAACTTATACTCGTAGCCCCCTTATCTAACCTTTCCAAAATATTATTGGAACCATTTCTTGTTTTTCGCCAAGTATATGGGTTCCCTTCAAATGGGAGTTCTATGCATTCAATAGCAGAGTAGAAATAATTCATAATAGCTAATCTGGAAAATCTAAATTCAGCCCCACCTAATTTGTCTAAATGGGAACTTAACTCATTAAAGTCGCCTATTATTATGAAAGGACTGTCGAGCATTCTAATAAAAGCAATTAATTCATCCCAAAATTCATACTTCAAATTATAATTGGGAGGAGCATAGATGAAAATAGCAATAAAGCTAAAATTAATGGCTAATAGCTCAATTTTACAAGCCCAAAAACGAGAACATTTATGAATGGATGATAGAACAAAAGGATTACAACTATCATTCTTCCACATGATCCACATCCCCCCTGCTAACCCCATTGAAGGAAGGAAGTCAAAATGAGTGAAGCCACAGTACCTAACACATCCCTCAGAGGGAGGAGTAGACACTTTGGTCTCACATAGCATCATAATTCTTACTTTATTAGATTTACAAAAAACTTTCACTTCTTTCATGGCTAAAGGCCTCCTCGAGCCTCTTATATTCCAACTACTGATATTCATAAAACATAGACATATGGAAGGCAAGACTTAGCTAAGTCCTGCCCCTCGCCAGACCTAAACTTGAAGGTGGAGAGTCCCTCCCAACTTCTGCATTGTTCTCTAATAGGGTACCACCACCCTTTAAACATGACATTGAAAATTAATATTAGCACAATATAATGAATGTCAGCCTTTATATTTACACTGAGACACATAAATGGAGTTTTCTGTAGAAGATACTTTTTTAAGAAGATGTAACTCATAAAATACAACATCCTCAATGGACTGATTTAGGTTTTCCGGGAAGCTTGCTTTAGGCACAATAGAACTATCAAATGGCAAAAATAAGCAAAGACTAAATTCAAAAAAACTCTAATCCAATAGCTTCTGTGGCCTAAATCAGAGTTTTTAGCAGAGAGAAAAACCTTGCAAAACAACCAACAAAATCCAATCCAATAACTTTTGTAGCCTAGCTTGAATTTTGTTAAGTTGAGCAAAAATTGGATAACCATTCCAAACTCATAAAATGCCCGATTATTTTGACTATAATTCAGAGCTAATTTCTTTTTAGACATACACCATAAACTTAACCACTTCCAAAGAAGTAACTTCACAAAAACTGAAATTACCCAAGAATATTCAATCATATTTTCCTGTTGAAGGAACCGAGATTCCTTCATAGCTTCCAATTTTATAAAAGTAATACAAGGTATAGAAAACTTCATACTTAAGCACATAAGATAAAAATGCATACTATAAGGAAGGGAGCATAGAATCTCACCTTCATCTAATATGATAGCTGTTACTGATAACAAGAGTACTGAGAAAGAGTAAATAAAAAATTTACTTACAACCTTGAGCATCCAAATTTGGAAAACAGCCAACTGAAATTGTATAGCTGCTAAGCACACGAACTCTTCAATAACTACCTCTAAACAAAACGGCATACCAACACCAATGAGCCGCAAAAGACCCTCAATCGAATCAACAGAAGCACACAAAACCAATTTCTTTGCACTGACTTTGGAAATCTTGAAGACTAAAGCAACCAAAATTGCAATAAGATTTATCTTTCTAGGGGTTGGACATTTGTAGTCTTCAAAAAAGAAATCTAAGCAACACAACACAAATACAACCCGCATAAAACCTTCAATGAGCAACAGCAAACCAAGCGTCTACCTTGCAATAAAGAATCCAGATAATGCCAAAATTAATTTTCTCAAACAAAAGAAACTGAGAATAACTTTACTCTTTCTTTTAACAATATATAATAAAGAGTGATAGACAACTTGTACAATAATATACAGACACTTAAAAGGATTATACATAAGAAAATGCTTTCTAAAGAGATTACGACAGAGGAAGAACAATGTCTTAAACAGAATGACAAAATTTTCTTGGGAAGCCTTCTTTAGGCACAAAAGTGCTATACTTTGGCAGAAAATTATGAAGAATGGACTTAATAAATCTCCTATCCAATAGCTTATGTAGCCTAAATCAGAGTTTTTATAAAGGAGCAAAACTTTCAGAGGCGGTTTACAGCATGTGCGAGCTGCGCAATGGCACAGGTCCCCCAGAAAGAAGGGGCCCCTAATTATATCTAGTCTTTGTCGTGAGTGTAATGTGCAAGTAAAATTGTCTGGGTTAGTGGCTCTTGATTTTGATTAAATTCCTAAAAGAATGTGGAAGTTTTGTGTTCGACTCTCAATTTCAATATGGTATCATTAATGTATTTCACAAATCACACCTAGTGTTTGCCAGCCTATGACCCTTTTTATTTTTTCCTTTTCTTCTAGCAGTGCAAGCCTTCGCCTTATGTGCTACATTACCAACTAACCCATTCTTCACTCATCCTCCCATATTCCATCACTACAATATAGAAGTAGAACTTAAAAAAGTATGTACATTTCCAAAAAAAAAAAAAAAAAATTACAAGTATATTATACTTGTAAAGCAATAATGCAAGCTTACGAGTGCAATATTACTCACCAATCTCTCTCATTAAGGCATAAAAGCACCATAGCTCTTTGTAATTTTTTGATATTATACTTATTCTTCAATTTTATTTTAGTATTACCTTTGGTACCTCTGTTAAGAGTTTCTTAGACGTGTATATAATTTTTATATAAGTTGCCAAATTTAGTTAATTTGTTGATTAATTATATAGAGAATTCAAAATTTGCAGCAAATCATAAATCTCTTGGTAATTTAAATAATAAATTTATGTCATTTTTTCCAAACTATAATTAAGGGCCTCATATACAGAAATTGTACAGGGCCCCTATTTTGTTAGCCCCGCCCCTGAAAATTTTGCAATACAACCAACAATAACCAATCCAACAACTCGTATGGTCTAGGTTGAGTTTCGGTGAGATTACCATTACTAACACAGTGACTCCCAAATAACCATAGATATAGAGCACCTTATTTAACAAATTCGAAAAAGCAAGCATGACAACATACTTATTTAACGAGACTAGGATGCTCTTTATAAGGAATCCAGTTTCCTTCAAGTCTTCCAATTTTGTGAAAATATCACAAGAATTATAACTTCGCATTATCAATATAATAGATGAGTAGGGGGATATTACCTCACCAATTTCTAGAAACACATCTACTAATTGTAAAATTTTTGAAACTAGGACAAAAGAAGGCTTACTTCCACCAAAGATACTCGCATTAAATACGGACTTGTGAGGGAGTTGAATACCATAGCATCTATGTCTTGATTTTACAAATTTGATCGAGAATTCATTAGCAACTTGCAACAGATCATTGCACTTCTTCATAATAGGGATCTGACACACATAATAACCAAAGCCTTCTATTGGCACAGGATGATAAAAATATTTTTCTTCATTCCAATAGCTTCTGGGGCCTAGAATGGAGTAAAATATGAAGTTCTTGGAATACAAACAAGAATTTCTGCATATTTTTTTTAACAATTGAAAAATCTTGATCAAGTTTCTAATGATATTGAATAAAATAATTATAACATGATACAAATAATCACTTGTACTAAAGAGCAACAGGACTAAGAAATGCCATACCTTAGCAACTAACTCAAGCTTGCATTTTAAAATAGCAATGGAAACAAGATACTGTAACTTCCCACTCACTTTGACCCCAAAATAGGGAAGTTTGAGTTCTGAAAAAACAAGACAGTCACAAAACTGTGACTTCCCACTCACCGAAACCCCTAAACTTTTTTTTGAGAGAAAAACACCACTTTCATAAACACACAAGAGCACACCATTACCCAGAAGAGCACCATTGATGAGCAGCAAACAGACACGAACACACGAGGAATCAATAATCGCACCGAAGAAAGTAGATGAGATCCAATGTTGTAGTGTAATAGATTAACTTGAACCAATTATTAGCCATCTTCCATTACTAAAAAAAAAAGTAGATTCCGAATTTTAAGGGACAATCACCAAACTAAAACCTTTATTTATTTATTTATTTTTTTGTTAAAACCAAACAAAACATTTTTAGCAACAAAGAAATGACGATAAGTCAATTTGATGCACACTTGTATAATTGTACTCCCTCCGATCACTCGCATCTTCCTGAGATAGTGATGTCTTCAATAGAACTCTTATTTATCTCCCATCTTCTCTGCCATCACCCCCAACCAGCATACGGCTAGAGTAGAGTACCCATAATATAGTATTTGTTTCTTTCTCTTGAGGTCAAGCTCTAAAATCTTTGACCAGATATTCTAATTAATATATACAAAAAAAATACTCATGTAAGATCTTGTTAGGTTCGTCTCAATGTGTATTTAGTATCAACAATTTATATTTTTATTAAGGGAAAATTTCATAAAACTATCTTTTATAATAAAAAAATTTCAAAAAACTACTTTTTAAAAATTTTCTTTCAAAAAACTACCTTATATAACAAATTTGTTTCAATATGCTACCATTTTATCATAAATAGGGTTAATCACTAATAATTGAGTCACCTTAAATTGCTTTTCTTTCTTCCCCTCTTGTTTCTCTCTTCTTTTCTCGCTACCCCATCGGCAGCAACACCTATGGCGACTGTCATTTATTAATTAGTATTAAATATAAACGTAAAATGGTAGTATATTGAAAGGAATTTGTTATATAAGGTAGTTTTTTGAAAGAAAAATTTTAAAAGGTAGTTTTTTGAAAAAATTTGGTTATAAAAGGTAGTTTTTTGAAATTTTCCCTTTTATTAATATGGATGAATCAAAGATATTGAAGGTCAAATGTATATTTTGGAGACCGTGCAAAAAGCTAAGGAAACAAGTACTATATTATGGGACATAGAGAGTAGTTAAAAAGCACATGTAACTTAGACTGTATCCATTTATTGTTAATGATCTAGCAAATACAGTCAAATTTTCAATTTAACATGATAATGAAAGCTAAACATACAATTGATATTCATTTTGAAAAGAACAGTACTCATCCAAGATATTAAAGGGTCATATTACTTTAAAAAAAACAGTTTCATTATAAATTTATTTTATTGAAATTATTTGGTTTTGTGTTTTAAGATATGAAATAGTCATTTTGGGTAATGGGATGTAATTGTGACTTTTCAGATTTGTTAACAGTTACTAAATTCAATAATTGTAGGGTGTATCATGTATGTTATCTTGTCTTGAAATACCTTTTTTTTCTCACAAAAATCAATATGAGATTATAGTTTAGTTAGTGTCTTTATATTTTAAAGGAGAGGTTATGGGTTCAATCTAGATTTGCAATGATGTTAAGAATTATGACATTGTTCCCTTTTTGAGGTTAACATCCATCAAATTTCAATGTAGTGAAATCGGGCCATACGCACGGTTATACTCAGCTAGTATTATAGAAGTATAAAGAAGAGATGGAGAATATATTGATTTTTCTAAATTACACGTGAATTGGGAGTATATATACTTCCTCCACTTCTTTTTAGATGTAACACTTTGACATTTTATACTATTCACAAATTTCACTTTAACCATCGTTTGTGATTTATACTTGAATAAAAATATAGTCATGTAGGATCTTATTAGATTCGTCTTAATATGTACTCCCTCCGTTTCTTTTTAATTTACTCACTTCACTTTAGGAGAGAACCAACGAAGAAGTACAAAAGTATGAGAGAGAAACAGAAAAGGTGGAGAGAGAAACTGAAAGGTAAGACAAATAAACTAAAAAGTGGGTTAAAATATTAAAAAGTGAATGACATGGGTGGAAAAATAGGAGAAAGTAGATGTGACATGCTACCTAAAATAGAAAAAGCAATAGTGTGTAGATTAAAAAGAAACAGACTAAAAAGTAAAGTGTGTAGATTAAAAAGAAACGGATGGAGTAATTTTTAATATGTACTTTTTATAATTTTTACAAATACAAAATTAGAGATATATCTCTTCAAAGTTTTGCATTGGCATACGTGAAAAGTGAAAGTGTAACATGTAAAAAAAACGAAGGAAGTATATTGAATTATAATTAGGCTATTAGCACATAAGGACAAAATGCAAAACTCTTCTTCGTTCAATATGTTATATTTTACATTTGGTCAAGAAGCTCATATCATCAGATATCATTTGTACAGGGACGTTTTAAAAAGAATGACCTGTAGGTACTGACAGAGGGTAGAAAACGATAATTGCATCAAATATCAGTACATTTAATGATTTAAAACCTTATATTGGGAGCATATTAAACTAAAAAATGAGTAGTTAACTCAGAGCTTTCCATCTAATTAGATACCTTACATAATACAATCATTTTACGAAGTTAATCAAGAGTGTAAAACACACTTTGATGCTTAAGTCCGACAAGCTAAAAAGAAGAATTGTATTCGTTAACTAAAAAATTGAATGGCTATAATTCAATCAAGATGATTTTGAATCATATTTTTTATAATAATAATATAATAAACGCCGTGATACTCCGTTCATTTCTTAATTTTTCATCCATTTATATTATACCACCAAATATCAAATAACAAGGAGAAAAAGCAGAAATAATAATTAATATGGGGGAAGAGGGCCACTGTAACAGTATTGATTAGGGTATAGTGATATGTTGTATTGCCTTATCATTGATACAATCATGAGGGAATATATATACATCCCTAAAATATACAAACCAAGACTAGAGGGCCAACTATCCACTAAATACACAAGGCCCAAGATATAAAACATATAAATTAGGTCCAACAACACCCCCCCCCCAAATCAAGTTGGAGCACGGGTATTACGAATGCCCAACTTGCCATGGAGATAAGAGAACTGACGAACACCTAAGGCTTTTGTAAAAATATCCGCAAGTTGTTCTGTAATGGGTACATGAGCGGTAACAATAAGCCCGACTTGAATAGCATCACAGATGTAAAGACAATCGACCTCAATGTGCTTAGTACGCTCATGGAAAACATGATTTTGAGCAATGAAGAGAGCAGACTTCCTATCAAAAAAGAGAGAGATAGCACGGGAGTGACTCACACCAAGGCTACGAAAGAGAGCACGCAACCATTTTAATTCGGCAGTCACATCAGTTATAGAGCGATAATCGGCCTCGGTGGAAGAACGAGAGACGGTATGTTGTTTCCGAGATTTCCAAGAGATAGGAGATGATCCAAGAAACACAATCCACCCGGTAATAGATAGGCGAGTCAACGGGCAACTGGTCCAGCCAGAATCACACCAAGCAGTCAAATGCAAGTCAGAGGAAGAAGAGAGAACAATACCCTAACCTGGACATCCTTTCAAATAGCGCACCACTCGGGTTGATGCATAAACTGAGCTAGAACATGGAAAACATAAGCCAAATCAGACCGTGTAAATGCCAAATAGATGACACGGCCAACTACCTGCCGGTACTGAGCAGGATCCGAATACAAGGAGCCATCAACACGAGCCAAGTTATGATTCTACTCAAGAGGAGTGTCAGCAATCTTGGACCCTAATAAGCCTGTTTTTAAAATGATATCAAGAGTATACTTCCTTTGAGACACAAAGAAACCATCAGCTCCACGAGGAAATTCAATACCCAAAAAATATTTCTGAGGCCCAAGATCTTTCATGCGAAAGTAATCACCTATATAATGTTTAATTTGAAAGAAGAAAGAGCAGTAGAATCATTACCCGAAATGATGATATCATCAACATATACCAGAACATTCAAACGAATTGCTCCAAGGTAATAATAGAAGAGAGAGTAATCAGAGTAGGACTGAGAGAAACCATACTAGCGTAGAGAAGAGGCAAGCTTAGCTAACCAACACCGAGGAGCTTGGTGAAGACCATAGAGAGATTTTTGTAATCGACACACCCTGTCAGGAGTAGAAGGACTGAAGCCAGGAGGAAGTTTCATATATACCTTGTCATCAAGATCACCATGAAGAAACACATTGTGAAAATCCATTTGATGCACTTCCCAATTTTTGGATGCTGCAACTGCTAAGAAAGCGCGAACATTAACCCTCTTGGCAACGGGAGCAAATGTCTCATTGTAATCAATACCCTCGACCTAATGGTTACCCAGAATAACCAAACGAGCCTTGAGACGTTCAACACTGGCATCAGAGTTGTATTTAATTTTATACACCCATTTGCATCCCAAAGCCTTTTTGCTAGGAGGAAGATCACTCGTGGCCCAAGACTGATTGTCTTTAAGAGCACTGATTTCTTTTTGCATATAGCCTCTCTCCACCCAGAATATTGCATAGCTTTTTTAAAATTCTTGGGTTCAACACCTTCTTCAACTGCTACAATAATCGAAATATTGCATAGCTTTTTTAAAGGCACGGTGATGCATAGAGAAATTATCACAATTCACAAAGTGAGCTATAGGGTAAGGAGTGATACCTGGGGAACTTGAAGCATGGGATGAACCTGGAGGAGGGTTCTCTAGTTGCACACAATTCACAAAATAATCCTTCAATAATCAGTTGGGTTGTTTTTCACGATGGCCACGGCCCAACATAGGGGTTGCAGAATCAGCGGACTCAGAGGAGGAAGCCTGGATGGTATATATTGGGCTTAGCTGGGACCGAGTTAGGGAGGTGAGAAGGAATAGGTGGGTCAGCGTAAGGAGCTGGACCAGGTGGGGCAGACGCTAAAGCTGCTGGGTCAGAGTCCAGTGCTAAACACGGAGAAGGGAAGGAAGAATTCTGTGGAGGTGAGGCTGGGCTAGAAATAATGTTGGATTGGGCCAAAGAAGGGGAGAAGGAGGGCGTGTCATCAGGAGGGGGGGAGGGATCAGCCCCAGTAAAATCACATTCATCACTAAAAAAATAAGTAGGAAGAGATGCATAAGGGAATGCAGTCTCAAAAAATTGAACATCACGGGATACAAAGATATCACCAGTCTCCAAATCATACAATTTCCACCCTTTAGTACCCGTAGGATAACCAACAAAAATACATTTTCGACTTTGAGGAGCAAACATATTTCCTTTGGTATTTTTTATTATGGGTAAAGCATAAACAACCAAACACACGCAAAGTATCAAAGTCAGGGACATGACCAATAATCATCTCATCTGGAGTTTTATTTCCCAACACTCCAGACGAGGTACGGTTAATCAAATGAACATCAATGAGAACACGCTCTCCCCAAAATTGGATAGACAAATGAGCCTGAAACATCAAAGCTCTACCCACATTCAAAATATGTTGGTGTTTTCGCTCAACTCACCCATTTTGTTGAGGAGTCCCAGTACAAGAAGTCTGAAGCAAGATACCGCTAGTCTTAAAGAAAGAGAACATGCAATTGAGTTATGTCCTATTATCACTCCGAAGAATTTTGACAGTAATTTCAAATTGATGTTCAACCGTAGCAAAGAAAGACAAGAAATATTTGTGAACTTCAGTTTTATTTTGCAATAGATAAACTCACACAGCACGAGAATAGTCATCAACAATAATCAGAAAATAAACATCCCCACATGAGGAAGGTACACTATATGGTTCCTACAAATCACAATGTATTAAGTCAAATAAACGACTAGCTTTATGAGCACTAACAGGAAAGTTATCACGTGTCTATTTTGCCATAGGACAAACATCACATATTTTATTCAACTTCTTTCTACCATGACTAGAACGAATAGCGAGAATCATCTTCAGAACTCTTTCGATAGATGGCTAACCTTTGATGCCACAAATCAAATGTACTCACATCAGGAACACCAACTGCTTGCACCACAACCACCTTCCGGAAATAGTAGAGCCCCATCACCTGCTCCAATCAGAATCCCTGAGGACTGGTCCTGTACAGGACACAAAGAGGGAGTGAATTGAATAGAACATTGATTATCAGAAAGCATGTGAGATACAGAGATCAAGTGACACTGAAAATTAGGAACAAATAAAACATCACGCAAAATAAGATGATCGATGAGATGAACATCCCCCTCCATGGTTGCAAAGGTCGAACAACCATTAGGAAGATCAACAGAGCATGCTTCAATACTTCGAACATTCGCTATACAAGAAAGATTTCCAGTTATGTGATGGGATGCCCCCGTATCAATAATTCACTCCATACCTGCCAGGCGATCACTACTGGTTTGTTCATTATTGATCATGGTCATAAGCACCTGTATTTGTTCGGGTGTTAAACTAGCGAGAGGTGTGCCAGCCCCCGCGGAAGTGCCGAAGCTACCATCTATGACTACGGTCGCGCGAACCCCCCCACACCACGGGCTGCCCCAGAAGCAACAGGCGAACCAGTAGCAGTAAAAGAAACACCCATGCTGCCTCCATTGGTACTACCATCATTCTGCCCCGCATTTCGCGCACGCAAGCGCTCTTCATAACAGGGGAGTTGTCAATTTTGAAGCATCCACTGACTTCATGGCCACATTGTTTACAATGAGTGCAGACAAGTTTGGACTTGTCGATACGGTCAAATCAAGGCTTCCCACGCTCAAATTGAATGTGAAAGGCATGAATGCTTTCATGGGTGCCTTTGTCACGGGAAGTAGATAGGGATTGTTCCTCCTGAACTAATGTTTAATAAGCTCGATTTAGATTGCCCAAAGGCTGCTGGGAGAGCCGGTTCGTCGCACAACACCATTAGACTTGTTATCGAGCCCAATTAAGAACTGGTGAATATTCTCCATTTCATAGTCCTTCGAAAGTTTCAGTGCAAGTTCACACTCAAATTTCTTGCACTCGCATGATGGTAAAGGCTTCAAACGAGCCAATTCATCATAAAGACTCACAAGCTTGGAGTTGTATTCGTCAATTTTCATGGTTTCGAATTGTTTAAACAATCCAAAATTGCTGCTTTATTTTGTTGTATATGTGGCCCATTCGCGACACAAAACCTCCGTTCAAGGTATGTCCACAATTCTTGAGCATCATTATGCAAAGGTATGGTAGCAGCAATCTTGGAGTCCATACTCCACAACATCCACGACATAATCATTGAGTGAACTGTGTCCCAATCAAGCAAACCCATCTGTTTAGTAGGTTTGGAAACTTCCCTTCAATAAACCCAAATTTGCACCTTGTGCGAAGTGAGAGCGTCACTGCCCTCGCCCATGCCACATAATTTTCTCCGATAAACATGACATGAGTGATAATGTTTCCCGGTTGATCACCGGAGGCCAGATAAAACGGAGAGGAAGGATTCACCATCCATGCTCCTTGTCCAGCAACAACCTCCTTCTTTTCATCACCCATGATCTTGACTCTCCTTGCTTATCACACGAGTGGGGCTAGGATTGCTGCACAGATCGAAGGAAGAAATTGAGCACGCCGTTCAATAACGTGGCTCTGATACCATGCCAATGTAACTGTATTGATTAGGGTATAATTATATGTTGTATTGCCTTATCATTGATACAATCATAAGGGAATATATATACATCCCTAAAATATACAAACCAAGACTAGAGGGCCAAATATCCACTAAATACACAAGGCCCAAGATATAAAACATATACATTAGGTCCAACAAAGAGTGTAGACCTAACAACTCATGATAGTGTAATTGTGATTGAATAATTAATTGTTCTTGACAGAATTATTGAATGATATGTGATTGAATATTTTTTCTGGGTAAGTAAATGAGGTTGAATAATGAAAGATTGATCAAGTAGGAAGATTGGAAGTACATTATAGCTAATGCAACACAACCTTTTATACAATAAAAATTTGCATACATAAAGAACATATGTCCTTTATAAACAAGATAACAATTAAGGCCATTTACTCTTGGATTATTTATAATTATTGCTCTCCTTTTTAGTCTTGGATGGAGAAGGATACATGTTTCACAATAATTGTCAAACAAGTAGAACCAATTATTTGAAGTGTATATTTGGAGAATTGAAAACATTGTGGAAAAGTAAAAATTATAAAACGAAAAAAAAAACTCATATTGTAAACCCTAAATCTTACATTTTGAGCCATTTGAAGACCTTGGAGCAACCTATAAATTGCTCGAATTAAATTGGAATAAGCTTATCGCAATCTAATTTCAGAGTGTTTGAAAAAAGTTTTGATTTTGTGATTTGTTGATCAGAAAGGAAAAATGAGTTGTTTCTATTGGAGTATCGAAGGGATGAACATTTAGAAAGGAAAAAAATTCAAAAGTTAGTAAGTGAACCCAATGGATTAATTGACGAAATATGTTTTCAGGTAGTGGCTTATTAGGTGTTGATGGACAAAAAGTAGTTATTTGAATTTTTTTTTTTCAAATAAAAGGTAGTTCTTTGAACAAAAATGTATACAAAAGTAGTTATTGACAATTTTTCTATTCATAATGATATCGGACTGTTGATAATTTACACCAAATGAAAAATTTGATTAAATTGAAAAAGGATTTATATATATATATATATATATATATATATATATATATATATATATATATATATATATATATATATATATATATATATATATGGATTTTAAAGAGAAAAACCCTTAAATGAAGTATGTAATTTGGGACAACTAATGGTTAAAAGTGCTTTTATAATATAGAACTAGTTTTTAGGCCCGGGCTACGCCCCAAGTACATAGCGATAATTTTCATTTATTAATATTTCACTATAAGATGATAACACTAAATATGAATTGGTTTAGTGGTTAAAACATTAATATATGAGCTTGAAGTCATGGGATCAAATCTTATACAATGCATTTTCCAAGTTTTTTATTGTATGTGAATTACATGGATTAAGAAATCTTAATGGAGAGCGCCAAGTGGCACTGTTCCTTGTTTAGGAACGCTTTTTAATATATTAGTATAGATATGGATTTTAAACCGTTAGATTTCCATGCTTATATTTAGCATGATCACACAAGAATCATTGTTCGTTTACAAATTACAATATCTTTTTCTCTTTATTATTCGTAATTGGCCTGGATTTCCATGCTAGATATGGATAATATTTAGCATGATTACACAAGAATCATTGTTCGTATACTAATCCGTACGTCCCAAATGTTTGACCAAATGTTCTCATTAATATATATAAAAAGAACATACTCATTTGAGATCTTGCTAGATTCGTCTTAATGTGTAGTTTGATCATAATATTACCTTTTTATATTTTTTTATTAATAAGGAATTGAAGATATCGAAGGTCAATCCATTTTGAAAACAGTGCAAAAAAGAAACAAAAACTATATTATGAAACGGAGGGAGAAATTAATAAAAGTAAGTGGACAATGCTTTAAGTGCAGCCAGGGTAGGGCTACCAGTGCTAACTTCCAAATGGGCTTGTTTGTTTTAGGGAGTAACTTGGAAGGATGTTAAGGATTCTCACATTGTTCCCGTTTTGAATTTAACATCCAATCAAATTTCAATTTAGTGAAATTGGTCCATTAGCCACATTATACTCCCTCTGTTTCTTTTTAATCGACACACTTTTTTTTGATATTTTTTTACTCTACACACTGTGGTTTTTCTTAATATTTGGTAGCAAGTTAATTACATCTATTTTCTCTTCTGTTTCCACACATATGATCCACTTTCAAATATAATAACCCACCTTATAATTTCTCTCTCTACTTTTTTAGTTTCTCTCTCTCACTTTTCATGTTCTGTTACTCACGTTTGAAGTTCCTTTTTGATTCTCCTTTGAAGTAAAGTGAATATAATAAAAAGAAATGATGGCAGTAGTCAGCTAGTGTTGAATAAAGAAGATATGCATGTATTAATTTATCTAACTAGTGAGTGTCTCAGGTGATGCCACGATTTGTTACTTTTTGTAAATTCTTGTCAAGTGATGAAAAATTGACATCATGACATGATAAGTAATTGCATAATTTTTGAAAAACCCTTAATGTTTGGGATGAAAGCAATAACTTAACTTTCTACAAGGAATTGAAGTAAGAGTTTATGTCTATAATAGGCTTGTTATTATCATAAAAAGGTTAGGTATATATCTAACTACTTGTGTAACACCCTGCCCATCCGGAGCCGTGTATATCGTCACCAATGCGCATCCAGGGCCAACAATTGTCCTCAATAACCAACACAAGTTCTTTCAGCGCATTTCGTCCTCACTCATGCGAACCCCGAGAAACTTCCCAGGAGGTCACCCATCCGTGAACTACTCCCAGCCAAGCACGCTTAAATGTGGAGTAACTAAGGAAATGAGCTCCCTAAAAGAAAGATGCATCTTGTTAGAATGAGTAGCCTGCTAAATCCCTTTAAAGCAATCATGAACGGTATTACAACTTGTGCAAATCTTTTTATGAGATATAATTATAAGACCTTATGATAATTTATTTTGAAATTCTAAATAATGGTGTTATGTTGGATTAATGGTTAAGCTTTCACTTTTCATTACAAAGGTCACGTGTTCGATACGTTGTAACTATACAACATTATTTTTTTATAGAGGGTTTGACTCGAAACTAAAGCATTTGCATTAGAGCCTTAGAGGAGAGTGTCACGTGGCACACAAACTTCCTTAAGAACACCTTTTAATATATTATTATAGATTACATGTGAATTGGGAGTCTATATACTCTATTGAATTATTATTAGGCTATTAGCATATAACGACAAAATGCAAAACTCTTCTTCGTTCAATATATAATATTTTACATTTGGTCGAGAAGCTCATATCATCAGATATTTTTTTGTACAGGGACGTTTTAATAAGAATGAGCAATAGTGAGGGTGATCGAGTATAAAACTATTTTTGAAACTCCAACCATCAGCCTAAATTTTTGGTTGAGTTGGTTCTCTGACATGATACTAGAACCAGCATGATATAAAAGGTCACGGGTTTAAATCTCATCTACCACTCCTTTCTAAGTAGAATATTTAGTGCCAAGTATGAGATAGGCATGTGGTGCATCCACATTTTAAGCCCAATGGGCTCTCACATGAGGGAGCGTGATAGAGTATAAAATTATTCTTGGGACTCCAACCATCAGCTTATACTTTTGGTTGAGTCGTTGGTTCTCTGACAGAGGGTAGAAAGAGAAACGATAATTGCACCAAATATCAGTATTTTATTTTTGGAAATTACATTATTTTCCCCCCAAAGCTTAGTATCTGTATCAGAACATTTAAAACCTTATATTAGAATTAGGAGCATATTAAACAAAAAATTAGAAGTTAACTAGCAGCTTTCCATCTAATTAGAAAACCTTACGTCATAAGAACATTTTGCGAAGTTAGTCAAGAGTGTAAGACCCACTTTGATGCTCAAGTCCGACAAGCCAAATAAAAAAAGCATCGTATTCGTATTCGTTAACTAAATAATTATTGAATGGCTAAAATTCAATCATGATGATGTTGAACCATTATCTGATAATAATATAATGAACGGCGTGCTGCTCCTTTCAATTCTTAACTAGTGTGTGGTCTGGGAGTTACTCCGGTATTACTGTTCTAATTTTACATGGTTGAACTTTTGTTTATATTGTTTATGCAAATCGTGTTGTGTGCTTTGTTTCGTTTGTAATACCATGTATTTTGTAAGTTGCGATTTAAAAAAACTAATCATGACCAAATTTTAACGTTATTTTTACTTTTGGGATAATAGATATATGTCAATTGTAATAATGAAAAAAATTAATACTCCAACTTCATGGTTGGAGAAAAGGAATGATGGCAACTATTAAGACGTATAAGGGGTTTTTGGGACATGAGAATCAATAAAACATACTTCATCCGTTTTTTTAGATGATCCGTTTTGACATTTGACACTATTCACATATGCAAGTTGGACAATCTTTTGTGATTTGTACTTAAGGAAAAATATAGTCGTGTGTGATCGTGTTAGATTCGTCTCAATGTATATATTCATAATATCAAGTTTTTGTAATTTTTGCTTATTGATAATTAATAGTGTATTGGCATCTGTGCCCAAGGGAAACGGGTCAACTAAAAAAAAAGAGAGGAAGTATTAGATGAAATGGTAAATGTATCTTAATTTTTATTAAGAGGTCACAGATTCGATTCAATACACCAGCATGTTTTTCTGAAAAATCCTAAGTGAGGGTTCTACACGGCGCATACACTTTGACATGCACACCTTTATATATATATATATATATATATATATATATACACCACCAACTATTAAAGGCAAAATTGACATCGAAACAACAAACTATGGCACAGTTGCACCCAGTACCACAAACATTGACTAGTAGCCAAAACACCACCAATTATGGGCCTAACTTCGAACTCCATCCAGTAAAGGAGCAGATAACACCAAGCAGAAGGCTCCTATTCCATAACTCCCACTGTTTTACATCAACAAGCATCCAAACTAAACTATCCCACACATAGCATAACTTTGTAAACCACAATCTAACACTTTAAACAACCTGATAACATCCAACCTCACTAAAGAGAAGCCAAACCAACACTACACAGCAATAAAAAGAAGAAGCAAACATTGTTAGACAAACAACTAACAAGCAAAACTAAGCACCACTAAACAAAACAAACGCATGGGAAATTCAAGTAAATCGCCAAACCTAATACCAAAAAAGAAACCCTAACCTAATATTTACCTTAATCGTTGATAGGCTTGTCGCGCACCTAACAAAAATAAATAACCTAACTAATCCTCCTAAGTATGTAGTAGGGTAAGTCAGGGTCGATCCCAGAGAGAGAAAGTTGTTCTATGATTACCCGTTAAGTAATGGTAAGACTAAAGGAGGTTAATATCAAATATGGTCGAATTAACTATACTATTCAATCTATAAATAAAAGACTCTATAGTTAATTATCCCCACTAGCATAAATTAATACAATGATAATTCCTACCCCAAACAAGTCAATTAAATATTCACAAGGAAAATCATACCTTATAAAATACCATAAATCTCTCCCGAGTATCTATGGCTTCTCTAATATGCACTCAAGCCTACTCTCGTGGAATCATGCAAATTAAAGACATTAAACGCGGCACTCTAACTTCCTAATAATCCATTCTACCAACTCCCGTGGAGAACTTCATGTCCTTAATTGAAATATTCAAATACGTCAAAACCCAACTCCCGTTGTGATCAAGACAATGGAATCATAACAATACTAGTTATCCCTAATCTAGTATTGGAATATGCACAATCAATTAAGCAAGAACAATTAAGCAATTAATTTGGGAATTTAAAGGTATAATCATGAATTAATTCACACTAGGGTTCAACTTAACCATAGATTACAAAACTATGAAAGCATAATTGAAATAAATAAAGAAAATAGAAAATAATAATAAAACATCATAATATAAAACAAGGAGAAAAGAAGAAGAAAAGAGATACTTGAATTAATGGAAGAAAGGTGGAGTCTTGGAGAACAATGGAGATCTACAAGTTTCTCTCTCTAACTTCTCTCTCTAAAAACCATAAGTATAAACTAATAATGATGATATATTATCTCCTCTCAGCTCCTCAAAATAATGTTTAAAGTCCTATTTATAAGTTAAGATTAATATAAACCGACATAAGTTAGGTCACGCGGAAGATACGACATTACAGCAGGTTGCACGGGCAAGCAACTAAGCGCACGGGCGTGCAGGGTCGTGCACGGTCGAGCGAAATCTTGCTTGGTCGTGTGAGCAAGGCAGAAACATTCTTGACTTTTGATTGCAGGTTGCACGGCCGACCACATATCCGTACGGGCGTGCGGGCGAGACAGTGTCTTCAGCTCAACTTTGAACATCTATAACTTTTGATCCAGAGCTTTATTTCACACATGTAATATATTGTTGGAAAGCTCTTGAAGTCTAGTTTCCAACCGAGTTGGAATTAACTCATTATCGTACTTGTGTCAAAAGTTATGAGTGAAAGGGTGCAGAGGTATCATATTTCGCACAAGTACACAAAGTCGTGTGTATCTTCTTCACTTTCAATCCGTTTTGGGCACATGATATATCGTTTTGAAGGTCATCCAAGTGCCTTAATCATCATATCCTCAAATAGGAGTTCAAAGTACCTGAGATTACATCAAAAGACCAAAAAACCTGTGAAAGTATCGTAGCTTCTGAAAAAAGACCTAAATATGCACAAATGCAACGTAAATGCTCTAATGCTACATGAGAATGCACCTAATATGCAACTAAATTATGTTAGAATATGCACTTATCAAACTCCCCCAAGCTAAACATTTGCTTGTCCTCAAGCAAACCAAACCAATTCACAAGGGAAGAGTAAGATGAACTTTTATACAGGATTTATACGTTCAACCATTCAATCTCCAAAACATGAGATTTGGGCATATGAAAGATATTATAATTATAAGATTAGACTAAGATAGACCACAATTCGCACCTCATATAAATTCATGTAATCGCAACTTGATTCACCATGGCAAACCACAAACCTTCCCCCAAGCTAAACTCAATTAAACTCGGCAAACCTCACTTTAGTCGAGCACACATTCTCTCATGTGTTTATGGGTAATGAAATGTTCACTCAAACATATACCAAATCAACTCGAATGAAGTATTTTTTCTTTAAACTTGACTATCGTCTCATTATCCACTTAAAACTGGCGAAAACATGCATATTGATCATGAGGACTTACAAAGGGTTGTAGCGTGGCTAAGGTAAGGGTAGGAAAATTATTTGGAAATGTGGTGCTAAAAGCCAACTAGTGGAGAAAATAACACTTCAACATCTATGGCCATTAGATGCAAACGCCACAAAAACTTCTACTAGAAGTTCAACAACACATTGCCAATAAATCAAGATAATACCCAACCTTATCAACTCCAATAAACATTATTTCACCATTTATTCAATCTTTTTTTTTTTCACTTCGTTTTTTTTTAGATCATTCTTCACAACTTCTTCATCATTCTTTCCATTTTGCACTTTGACACTATAACTTTAAGCATTTTTTTTTCTTTCAACATATTTTCTTCCAATAATTACCGAAAAACCACAACACAAGCTAAAACACATGAACTTTAATGTTACTCCACTTAGCAAGGCTTGGGGTAGAGAAACCATAAAAGGCTAGATGCTTGTAATGTAGGTTGATCAAGAGAATGAGATGTCAAAAACTCAACAGGGTTAATTAAAGGGAATAATATGTATGAAAAGAAAAATGTCTAAAGGCTCAAAATAATGAAAAGAACACCTCAATCATATCAACGCATGTATATGCCACATAAGTCTCAAAGAGTGCCAAGTCAAGTTCAAGAATCACACTTCATGAGTAACTATCACACAACAAAAAATAGAAGACTGACGTAGATGTGTCAGTCTATAAGGCTTGAAAAATTCTCACTAGGCTTATGCTTACCGAGTAAAATCAAGTCTTTCTTGAGGAATGTCAACCAATCTTACCACAAACCATTCAAGTTGCAAAACAATCGCACCATGAAGCGGTCAATGAAGACTAACTCAATCTTATAAAATTTAATTACAATATCCAAGATATGCCGAAATCTCATGAGTTATCAATGTCATGAATTAAAACATATATTTCCTATATGAATGCAACAAAAAATGCAAAACTAAACTAAAATGTTCCTAATGCTAAGAAAGCAATAAATCCTAACTCACTTTCGTAGGAATCACGATTGCACTTAGCATGTGCAACAAGCCCTTTAAACCCCTAAGCTGCCCTAGTGGACGAGTAAGGTCTCGTGAAGGTTTTCAGAAGGCATACCCACAAAGCCAAATTAAACACGCGAAAATGCAGAAGCAGAAAAAAATAAAAAAAATAAAGAACCTAAGCGATAATATGTGCAAAGTTATGACCCAAAAAGTAAATCCTCCCCCAAGCTAAATAACACATTGTCCTCAATGTGACAAATAAATATAGGGAGGAGAAGGGAAAGGGAAACATCCACAACCACATAACAGGATAACTTCCTCAATCACAAAATCAAGTTAAACCAAAATAAATGGCAAAAAGAGATATGACTCTCAAAAACTTGAATAGGAAGAAAGGAAAGAGTATACCAAAAGTGTTGTGAGTGAAAACCGGAGTTGAACCTCCTCACATATCATAACATCAAGTACCAATGAAATTAATCTCAACGAATTATAGGAACTCAACCCCTGGATCACAATTTGCACAAATTTTATAAGTTAGTAATCAAATAAAAAATTAGAATTTCCTAGATCTAAAATTAAAAAGAAAAGAAAAAAAAAAGGTTAGAAAACTTGGGTTGCCTCCTAGGAATAGCTCATCAAAGCCCTTAGTAGTTTGTCAAATGCATCTGCAGAAAGGCAAATAATATACAAAAGAAAATATAAAATAAATTAGTTTTAATTCTCTACAAGACCTGCAAAAAGAAAAATCAAAGAAAAAGTTATATTCACAAGAGAAGGAAGAAAAAGAAAAATTATTAGTTTTTTTACATGATCCAATAGGTTGGGAAGCAACTGAATTTACATCAGTTACGTGATCATATGAGTCATACAAAGAGGGAGAAATAAGGAATGGTGGAGGATATAATATAGGGGAAGAATGAATGAGGTCAAGTTTTTGAGAGACAGGAACATGAGACTCAAAAACAGTAAGTGGAACCGACAAAGACTCATGAATTTCATCACTTTCATCTAGAGACTTCTCTAAGGAAGGCTTTTCAACCAAGGGTTCTTCCTCCTTCAAAATATCCATCACATTGATCCGTTTCTTAATCTCATCATCATCCCAATAGTTCACATTTATTATCCCTCCCGCATCATCATCATCATCATCATCATAAATATATGGTTCGGGATGAGAATTTTGAGCAGAATTATCACAAACATATTGGGGAGAGCGGTTGAAACCATGTAGGGGTGTCACATCACACAAAGAAATAGCAAGAGAAGTAGAGTGACAGTTCGAAGAATAAGAATGTGTTGTATTATGCATTTCGGATGAAAAGGATGGTCGAGAAGATAAAGACATATCCCACTCATAATTATTCTGAGCCAACCACTCAATTAGATCCCAACAATAATCAGGTGATTGAGATAGAAATTGTCCATTAGACATAGACTCCAACACCTCTCTAGTTTCTTCATTTAAACCCTCATAAATCACTAGGCACATATCCCAAATTTCAATTCCATGGTTAGGACCAATAAAATCGCCAAGTCTATAATAGTATTTCCAAAACAATTCATTCTCATATTGAGGAAAAGAAAAAATTGCCCTAGAATTACTAGCAAAAATATTGGGCTCATGGAACATGTATGGTAATTCATGAGAACTCATGCAAAAATTGGGAGAATTTTGATATGATACATCAAAACTATAAACATGAGAACCACAAGGTGCCTATCAAAAGAATTATCCCCATCACAATAATAATATGACTCCATGCTACGAAAAAGAAAAAAAATATTCACAAAAGAAAGGAAAAACAAATTATATACACTATAGTCTCACCAACAATAAAAACTAAATAAAACAAACCATCTCCCCGGCAACGGCGCCAAAATTTGATAGGCGTGTCGCGCACCTAACAAAAATAAATAACCTAACTAATCCTCCTAAGTATGTAGTAGGGTAAGTCCGGGTCGATCCCACAGAGAGAAAGTTGTTCTATGATTAGCCGTTAAGTAATGGTAAGACTAAAGGTGGTTAATATCAAATATGGTCGAATTAACTATACTATTCAATCTATAAATAAAAGACTATATAGTTAAGTATCCCCACTAGCATAAATTAATACAATGATAATTCCTACCCCAAACTAGTCCATTAAATATTCACAAGGAAAATCATACCCTATAAAATACCATAAATCTCTCCCGAGTATCTATGGCTTCTCTAATATGCACTCAAGCCTACTCCCGTGGAATCATGCAAATTAAAGACATTAAACGTGGCACTCTAACTTCCTAATAATCCATTCTACCTACTGCCGTGGAGAACTTCATGTCCTTAATTGAAATATTCAAATCCGTCAAAACCCAACTCCCGTTGTGATCAAGACAATGGAATCATAACAATACTAGTTATCCCTAATCTAGTATTGGAATATGCACAATCAATTAAGCAAGAACAATTAAGCAATTAATTTGGGAATTTAAAGGTATAATCATGAATTAATTCACACTAGGGTTCAACTTAACCATAGATTACAAAACTATGAAAGCATAATTGAAATAAATAAAGAAAATAGAAAAGAATAATAAAACATCATAATATAAAACAAGGAGAAAAGAAGAAGAAAAGAGATACTTGAATTAATGGAAGAAAGGTGGAGTCTTGGAGAACAATGGAGATCTACAAGTTTCTCTCTCTAACTTCTCTCTCTAAAAACCATAAGTATAAACTATTAATGATGATATATTATCTCCTCTCAGCTCCTCAAAATAATGTTTAAAGTCCTATTTATAAGCTAAGATTAATATAAACCGACATAAGTTAGGTCACGCGGAAGATACGACATTACAGCAGGTTGCACGGGCAAGCAACTAAGCGCACGGGCGTGCAGGGTCGTGCACGGTCGAGCGAAATCTTGCTTGGTCGTGCGAGCAAGGCAGAAACATTCTTGACTTTTGATTGCAGGTTGCACGGCCGACCACATATCCGCACGGGCGTGCGGGCGAGACAGTGTCTTCAGCTCAACTTTGAACATCTATAACTTTTGATCCAGAGCTTTATTTCACACATGTAATATATTGTTGGAAAGCTCTTGAAGTCTAGTTTCCAACCGAGTTGGAATTAACTCATTATCGTACTTGTGTCAAAAGTTATGAGTGAAAGGGTGCAGAGGTATCATATTTCGCACATGTACACAAAGTCGTGTGTATCTTCTTCACTTTCAATCCGTTTTGGGCACATGATATATTGTTTTGAAGGTCATCCAAGTGCCTTAATCGTCATATCTTCAAATAGGAGTTCAAAGTACCTGAGATTACATCAAAAGACCAAAAAACCCGTGAAAGTATCGTAGCTTCTGAAAAGGGACCTAAATATGCACAAATGCAACGTAAATGCTCTAATGCTACATGAAAATGCACCTAATATGCAACTATCTTAGAATATGCACTTATCAATCGTCAAGATCGGGGTGACTCCGAAACTGCAAGACGGCGGAGACAAGGTTAGCTCCAGTAAAAGGTAGACAATTCCTTATCAAAACAGACTCGACAACCTCGAATTTAGCACTTCCTAACCCAAACAAGAAACCCTAACCCTGAACTTTACCTTTTACTGACGAGATTATCGACGGCGGCGTTCGGGAAAGCTTTGGAGAGAGGCTGCCCGAGGAAGTAACACTAGATCTGAGTTGTTCCTCCTTGCTACGACGAGGTGAACTGACGAAAAACTACAAAAAGAAACCCGGTGAGACCCAAGAGCTCGCGTGAAGCAAGAGACAAGGCGCTAAGACTCCTTTGCCTTCTTCTCTGCCGAAGAAACCACGAAAAGTTGGCGAGAACACGCTGAGCAGCACCGTTCTTCGTCTCGGCCGGTGAATTGTAACTTCAGACTAACTGAAAAGATACTAAACAAACTCGGCTTCAGTGGTAGAGAAGGTCGCCGGCGACCGGGTGAGCGTGAACTCAGACCAGTAGCCAACGACCTGCTCTGGGCAGCTGTAAGCCACTTAGGGTTTTCTTGAGGTAGATAGAGTTTGTGAGAGAGAGAGGGGTTTTTTTTTCTAATTTTGTGGAATGTAGGATAGTTGAAGTAAGCCTTCTAGGACTTTATCTCGAGTGAAATGGCAGTCAATATTGCTATGTTTGGTGCGTTCATGGAAAATAGAGTTCTTTGCAATGTGCAAAGCACTCTGGTTGTCACAAAAGAGAGTCACAAAAGAGACTTTCCAAATACTATATAACAAGACGTAGCTAGCTTTCATTTTTATTTTCAAATGTAAGGTTTGGTACATTAATTTGATTTGGAATCCAGTAAAAAAAAAATGTAATTTAGTGGTAGAATGACAACATTATCTCTAAAAGGTTAGGAGATAAAATTATCTTAAGCAACTTTCTAAATATTGAAAAGAAAATTACCAGGTCGTCGTACATAACACCTGACGGGATTCATGTTATATATAACATGTGGCAGCATTCAAGATGTCGTGTCATACCCAGTGGCAGATCCAGGAATTTATGAATAGTTAGTCACTACCGACTAGGCTGCACAGAGACAGATATAGGTACAGGTACGGGTATGGGTACGGGTTCGGATACGCGTACCCATATAAGATAATCCATGAATTTAAAAAACTACTTCAAATAAAATCAATTTATGACTAATAATAGTTCATATTACAAAAAAATAGTACCTAAAAATTGTTACAATTGTTCTCGACGAGTTTTCATGTTTTGATACTGATTTAGTAAAAAAAAAAACTTGAGATATTCGGTTGCGTATTCTACAATGATTGCAAGCATCCAGAACTGAACTTGCACTAATTTACTAGTAAACAAACCCTCGATACATATGCTACAAATTGTTGGGTTCTCCTTAATTCGCTGAACGACTACTGAAGATCTGAGGATCTAGCAAAGAGTGACTGGCGAGGGCGAGGCGACGACTTAGCGTTTTTTCGCCCGGGATTTGCGAAGGAGAAAGAGAGAGAAAGAGGAAGACTTGGGGTTATTTCGCGTGTGAGAGAAGAATGACGCTCCAAATGATTTTTTTTTCCAGAAATATTAGTTGGTCACGTGACCAACTGTGACCCAGAGTAAATACTCCACTGGTCATACCTGACACATGGCAATTATAAACGCTTTTCACACGTTTTAGTAATACTTATATGATGTAGATCAATGAGAGACGATGAGTATTAGGGTTGTTGATAAAAAATCGAAATCGAAAATCCGTACCGAAAAACCGTCTAAATGGTTGGAACCATACTGACAAAAAAAAGTTTAAACGGTACGGTTATCGAACAGGTAAAAGTAGCGGTTAAACGGTATAGTTACGGTTACGATTTTTGAGTAAACGGTTAACCGAAAAACCGAAATATTTTCTGTTCTTTTGGACTGAATTAATGAAAATTTTGTTAAGTTCAATTCAATTCAAACAAATTCCATTAAGTCCAGTTCAGTTCTGGTTTATTCAGTTCAGTTCAGTTAGTTTCCTCACATTTTTCATTCATTTCAGTTCAATTCAATTTAGACAAATTAAGTTCAGTTCAGACAAATTCAGTTCAGTTCAGATTATTTCAGTCCAAAAGAGCAAAGCCTAATTATTGTGAAACTTTTTCCAATAATTACTTTATTTTAAATATTTGTTACTAAGTAACATCAATGAGAGGAAATATGTGATTGTTTGAAAACTTTAGTACTAATATAAACACTATAATTAAGAAATGGAGTAAATGCTTAGTGTTAGTTATGTTTTCCAACGGATTTACTACCCACTTTATAATACATTTTATATTAGAGAATATATAATAATAAACTACATGCACAAAAGATTGAAATAAATATCTACATTAAGTAAAAATATAATAGTATAACTTGAGTAATGGTTAATAGTTGACCGAAAAACCGTACCAAAAAAACGGTTAACCGCTTAGGCGGTAACCGGTCTAAACGGTTACGGTTACTGTATGCTTTAGCAAACTGCAATGTCGTTTCGGGACGGTTAACCACCCATGAATACCCATATTCCCAAATTTTTATTAATGGAAATAGGGGGTATTGTTTTTAGGAAAATAAAAAATAAACTAGGTATCAAATATGCGATTCATCGGTAAAAGTGAAGAAGAAAAAGTATTAGAATAACTAGTGGAGCATTTTTTTTTTTTAAAAAAAAATTACAAAAAGGAACTTAATTACTTTAATTATGGACAAATGAAAAGAAAGGGGAATAATAGGACATAAATACTCCCATATTTTATTGGTCAAGTTTGGAAGGCCTTTTCAAAATGATCCAATTTATTATATATTTTTTTTCCTTGCCTCAAAATTCAAATAGTCTATTTTAGATTTATCGACACATAGTTTGACTCCCTCCATCTTTTATTTGCGATTTTTTTACACGTAGTTTGACTCCTGTTTTTTTATGCTACATTGTTTTTGTACAGTTTTAAGATGTCTTTTAACCGTGAATATCTCTTATTTCATTTAAATAAAATTTAATTTGATTTTTATTATCAATCTACATAGTGAGATTAATATTACAAAATCATGCATGACTATATTTTTACTTATAAAAAAATTTAAAAAATAAGTCAAAGTTAATAGTTTGATTTTCCAAAATAGAAATGTAGTAGCAAATAAAAAAAAAAACCGAGGGAGTAAGCGCGAGCAACAAAAGAACCTCTATTTAAGACCAACATATTATCTCCTCCAGCAACGGAATACAACAGCTCCATTAGCTCACATCTTATTCCCTGTTGCACTACACCTGAGGTTTTTTAAAATTTGTTTTCAAAAAAGTTATGGAGAACCAGCAGCAGTATGAAAACGGGTTGTCCAACATGATCCGAGGCACAGCCTTGTCCAAACACGACGATCCTTTGAACTGGGGCCGGGCCGCGGAGTCGGTGACGGGGAGTCACTTGGACGAAGTGAAAAGGATGGTAGAGGAGTACCGTAACTCGGTGGTCTGCATTGGAGGTGAGACGCTCACCGTTGCCCAAGTGGCAGCTGTAGCAGGTTCCCACGCCGCGTCGGTCGCGTTAACTGACGCGGCTAGGGCTGGAGTTAAGGCCAGCAGTGACTGGGTGATGGATACCATGAACAAGGGTACCGATTGGATGGCTAGCTTTTGTACTACTACCAACGGGAGAGCTAACCATGGTGGTGCCAGTCAAAAGGAGCTTATTAGGTACTTTCTATGTAGCTAAATTCATTACCCACTTTTTTTTATAAGTTTGCCATTGTACTTTTTGGATCTTATATGTTTTTTGTTGTATATTACTAAAAACTATAACGATTAAAATATTAATAAAATATTCACTGAGATAAATCAAATAAGATCCCACATGACTAATTTTTTTTTCTTGTATATCGAGAAAATTTAGAAAATTCTATCTAATTGTGAGTATTATCAAGATTCAAAGTGGATAAAATAAAAAAAGGCACATGGAGTAATGAAGTAATTACTCCCTATAGTTTTTATCAGTTTACCCACTTTAATTTTTGGGTTGTCGTCTAAAAGTTTATTACACACTTTTTTGTCCTATTCTTGAAATGGTCCTATATATCATTTTACAGCATTATCTTTATCTTTCTCACTCTACTTCTTTTAGCCCCACAATATTATCTTGAATACAAATGTAATAAATTAATACTTTCTCTTTCATTCTATGACCCACATATACCTATTTCTCATAAAGAAATTTGTACTCAAAGAAGTGAGTAAATTAATAAAACCGGTGGAAGTATATCTCAATTTAACATATTCTTCTAGGTGCAACTCCTTATAGTAAATTTTAGCATAATGGTATAACTATATACTAAAATAGGAGCTACAGGTTGCACGCTCTCTAAATTCTCTTCTAAATGAGTTGATTTCCCTTCTAAAATCATTATATTTCTAAAGGCCTCCAACCTGGAATCATTCACAAAATGCAACTTAAATAAATAATTATATTGGAATTATAGAGGTAATCTTAATTATAAATACTTGAATTGAAAAACCCCATGTGGTTTATTTGATGGTTATTTTAAAAATAATTTAACTTAAAATTACAAACTTTCATCAATAATTTTAAAAACCGAGTATTACTTGGATATTACCTAGTGGCTAGTGATCTTATAAGAGTCGATGATGGTTTTAGGTAGATGCATAGTGTTACCTACTTAGACCCCACGTGTATTGTAGAAATGTTAAATTATTGGTTTTAGGTATATAAGGACAATAACATATTGATTTGGATTCGAATCATATAACTTATAACTACGATATTCAAGATATGTTATAGATATATAGTAATTGTAAGTAATTTATATTTGCGTAATTGTTTTCTAAAACAAACATAAGCTTGAATTGTAAACTAAATGACCAAATAATCCAATCAGAATCGAAACTTGAATAGATACAAACCGACTTTCATTCTATACGATTTTCACTCGATCCAAAATGACCCAAAGTCTTTACCGACTACCAAAATCACCAAAGAGCTAAATCAAAACTGAAACTTGAATGGACCTGAACTGGCCCAAAACAGACTCAATGCAAAATAGATGAGAGAAAACCTGAATTGAATCCATTCTGAATGACACGATTGCCATGTCTAGTATTCATAATAGGATACCCAGATTTTTGGTTATCAGGATATGCGGGCTCTTGCATATGAGGATAGTGAAAGACGGCGCATATGTATAACTCCAATCCAAAACTCGAATTCTTATATGTGGCCAGCCACACCTATAATATAGGCGTCACCGCCCCGTATATGAAGTCCAGGCGAAATAGTCCAAGCGGAATAGCCCAGGCTTATTTTTCTCACTTTTTGAACTTTTTAAACCCCAACCTTGATTCTTCACGCATCCTCTTTTTCTCCTTTCTCTGCTGCATCAAAGCTTCAATGGTCAAAAATTTTGTACTCTCAATGGGAAGGGGTTTTCGACAGCAAGAGGTTTTGGTGGAGTGAGAGAGAGAGTTTGATTTGGGACTAGAACATGAAGTTAGACTGTATTAGAGTTTTCAGTTCACCGATTTTTACGTTAGGGTTGTCGTTGGAAACCCTTTCCACACCATCACGGATGCGAACTCTGATCATCAGCATTGTTCTTCACTTGGTTGCTTTGCAGATTGGACAGTGAAAGAAAAAGTGAGATTGAATCAATTGTGAAGGATGAATGAGGGTCAGATGCTTTGCCTGTAGACACAAGTTGAGCAACTTTGCACTTTGCTTTCTTCATTTTGTTGGCCTGTTTCTCTCTTCAAAGTAGTAGGTTCGAATGCTAGTGTAGGTTAAGCCGTGTACAATGGTGTTATTGTGTTGTCAACAAAATGGAGGCCTATGGGACTTGAGCTTTGTCATATTAAACTAGCTTTTTATGCACGCTATGCGTGCGGTGACGTTTTGGGAATAACTATTATTCAGTACTAAAACAAACCAAAAAACGAAAGTTCGTATCTAAGTTCACCTCCATTTTGTGAATAGGAAAGATTGAAATACTTACAAATAGTATTTAAAAACACATTAATAAATAAGAATAAGTAATGAAATTGCATCTCTAACTAATGTAATTTGTCAAAACTCTAAACGACCTCATGAACTATGACAAAAAGAGACAGATTTAATGCAGTCCTTTTTCTCTCTCTTCAATTCTCAGCTACTCTGCCAATCCCCAAAACCATCTCTCAATTTCACGCAATTCTTTTTCCCTCTCTATTTAATTGAAACAATGCAGTCGTCTCTTTTTCTCTCGTTTTGATCATCTTCCTCAATGTCCCCCATATCAAACCACACACTCGATTTATCCTCATTCTTAGCTAAACTTCTCAATCTCAATCTCCGCTTCTATGGACTTCGAAGAGAAGCATTGAGTTTCTCAGTGAGTTCTCGCCGAGTTCACTCTCCCGAGACCTTTGATTATGATTTCGCCATCATTGGAGCTAGCTTTGGCGGTCATGGCGATGCTCTTCATGCTGTCGATAAGGTATTTTTGAATATCAAGTTGATGGGTTGAAATTCGATTATGGGCACAAAATTTTGATTTTAATACATGGGTTGAAGTATTTTTTTCTCAAATTCTTTTAAATATCTGGGCACAGAAACAATTCGTGTTGAAATATTTTGTCTCAACTTTTTTTTTTTTTAATATTTGGGCACAAATTTGAAGATATTTTTTGACGAAAATTGATTTTTTTTCCAACCATTTCTGATGTAATTTTAATTTGAATTTCAACTATATCTGAATGAAATTTAAATAAACTGTAATTTGAGTTTAATTTTTTTTAAAAAAAAAAAATTCTAACACTGCATATATTCGTAATATTTACTGTAATTTGAGTTTTAACTTACTCGAACATAATACATATTCTTAAGATTTACTGAACATAGAACATTACGCATACTTTTATTTTCAATAACAAATTGCATACCTGATTAACTATATAGTATCCGCAAATGTGAGAATGTTGTATTTCAAAATGCCGTGAAGCTTCAATCTATGAAGAGAATTGAATTTTTTTTGGTTTGAAGTTTGTGTTTGTGATTGAGTTTGTGTTATGGAAAAATTTATTTGAGTTTGAATTTGACTTGTCTCTGTAATGAAAATGTCGTGTATTTGTTTTTTGTTATTGTATGTGGTATTAATGTGTGGTAAATTCTTGATTATGAATCTTTTATTTTGATTGAATCTTTTTTATTGGCAAGTTTATGTGATTGAGCATTATATGAGTTGATTGAGTTTAATAGATATTTGATTGATTTTTTTTTTGGCAAGTTTATGATTGAAATTGGTTTTGATTGATTGCTAGAGGTTATATTTGGAAATTTGGAATGTAATATTTATGTTGTGGAGGGGCAATTAAGTGAATTCCTAAGGGGACACCATTGCTCCCCCCTTGGCTTATATAATAGAGATAATTTCGATCTTTCCTTCGTTATCCAAAAGTTTTGGTTTTTGAGTTGATTTTGGCCAATTAACCAAATATATTAATCTAGATATATAATATAATGCGGTTAGGAATGGAATTTGAAGTGATCTTGAGAAGGATCCGTATTTCTTTTTTTACATGATTTGTACACTTTTGTTACACAATCTAATATGATTGATAAAGGTTAATGTAACCTTATTTGTTCATACGAGTAACCTCATTTGTTCATATCAGTAACCTTATTTATTCATACCATACCATATCAGTAACCTTATTTACTCATACCATACCATATCAGTAACCTCATTTGTTCACATAAGTAACCTTATTTGTTCTTATCAGTAACTTTAAAATATTATATACGGTTTTTTCACCAAATACCCCTGACAAATAAATTTATTCACCAAATATCCCCACTTTTTTCAAAATTCACCAGATACCCCTGACCTTTAAAAAAATTCATCAGATACCCCTAACCTTAAAAAAAATACCCAAAATACCCTTAATGACTAACGGCGGTTAACTCCGTTAGTCATTAACACTAATTACACCCTAAAAAAATCCTAAGTCAACCCAATTAACATAAGTCAACCCAACTTTTTCTCTCTCCCTAAGCCACCCCCAACCAGCCCCCACCCACCCCCACCCCCCCACCAACCCCAACCCCAACCCCCTCCTAAACCCCACCCCACCGCCCCCAACCCCCACCCTACCAGCCCCCCCCTTCCCCGCCCCTCCCCTCCCCACGCAATAGCCACGCAACCACCACACCGACTAACACCGACCTCCCCCTCCCCCGCAAGCATCCACGCAACCACCACACCCACTAACACTAACCTCCCCTCCCCCATCCCCCGCAAAGATCCACGCAACCACCACATCCACTAACACAAACCCAGGCCCTCCCCCTTCCCCCGCAAAGATCCACGCAACCACCGCACCAACCAACACTAACCACCGCACCCGGCAGCTCGTGCACCATCATCACCCGTCGCCGGCGTCAACGTTAGTCATCCGCGCACCGCCTTCTTTTCTCCGCACCTTCTCCTCCTCTTCGCGTCGCTAACACGCCTGGATCCAAAAAATCGCGTCTCGCTGGTGGGGGCTTCATTGGAGGGGGGAGGGAGGAGTCAGGGGAAGGGAGGGGGCTGGGTGGGGCTTCGTGGGAGAGGGGAGCTGCGAGGGAAGGGAGTGGGGCGGTGGGGGCTTCGTGGGAGGGGGAGTGCGGGGAAGGGAGGGGGCGCGGGGGCTTCGTGGGAGGGGGAGGGGGGGAGCTGCGGGGGAAGGGAGGGGGTCAGTGGGGGCTTCGTGGGAGGGGGGGGGGGGTCGGTGGGGCTGGGTGGGGTGGTGCGCTGGGGGCCGGTGGGTTAGGGGAGGGAGGGGGGTTATGGTTAGGTTTAGTTAGGTTTTTTAGGGTTAGTTAGGGTTTTAGGTTGGCTTAGGGCTAATTAGGTTAACTTAGGGCAAACTTGTAAATAAATACTAACGGAGAACTAACTTCCGTCAACAAAAGGGCATCTGATGAATTTTTTTAAAGGTCAGGGGTATCTGGTGAATTTTGAAAAAAGTGGGGGTATTTGGTGAATAAATTTATTTGTCAGGGGTATTTGGTGAAAAAACCGTATTATATAAGTAACCAAATTTATTTTTTGAGTAACCTCATTTAGTTTTTGGAGTAACCATGTTTAATCCTATGAATAACCTATTTTAATCAAACGAGTAAACTAGTTTAATGTTATGAGTAACCTCATTTATTCATACCAATAACCTCATTTATTCATACCAGTAACCTCATTTATTCATACTAGTAACCCCAATTGTTCACACAAGTAACCCCTATTTATTAATACAAGTAACCTCATTTGTTCTTAAAGAGTAACCCCATTTATTCATACCAGTAAGGCAGTAACTCCATTTAATCATATGAGTAACCCCATTTTGTTTATAAGAGTAACCCCTTCTATTGTTACGCATAACCTTTAAATATTATATGAGTAACCCCATTTATTTTTTTACAATAAACTCGTTTAATTTATTGAGCAACCTTGTTTAATCCTATGAGTAACCTATTTTAATCTTATAAGTCAGAGTAACCTAGTTTAATTTTATGAGTAACCTCATTTATTCATACTAGTAACCCCAGTTGTTTACAAAAGTAGCCCTATTTATCAATACGAGTAACCTTATCTACTCATACGAGTAACTCCAATTGTTCACAAAACAACCCTCATTTATCAATACGAGTAATTTCATTTATTCATACGAGTAACCTCATTTGTTCTTAAAAGTAACCTCATGTATGACGTTGAATATTTTATAGTTGTATTTGAAATTTGAAAATCAGTTCTATTCAATTTACTTACTTGTTTTGAGTGGAATATTCAAATTACTGTTTTAATTAACCTTATCGTTTCTACCATTTTTAGCTTTTATGTGGTTCCCTTAGTAGGAGCACTTAACACCAAAAATGATTTTGACATTGCAACAGATTTTCTAACGCTGGGATATTTGGCAATGGAACTGAAGCAAGCCACACACTGCCTCATACAGCAACAAGAGCAGCTATGCTCGTGAGGATGAACACCCTCCTCCAAGGCTACTCCGGCGTCCGCTTCGAAATCTTAGAAGCCATAACCAACCTACTCAACCACAATATCACCCCTTGCCTTCCTCTTCGCGGCACTATTACTGCAGAAGGGGACCTTGTTCCACTCTCTTACATTGCTGGCCTACTCATTGGCCGACCCAACTGCAAGGCCATCGGCCCAAACGGAGAGGTCTTTAACACGAAACAAGCTTTCAAGTCAGCCCAAATCAAATCTGGGTTCTTTGAGCTTCAACCAAAGGAAGGCATTGCCTTAGTTACTGGAACTGTTGTGGGCTCAGGGATGGCATCAATTGTCTTGTTTGAAGCCAACATCCAAGCTGTTTTAGCAGAGGTTATATCAGCTATTTTTGCTGAAGTCATGAATGGAAAACCTGAGTTCACAGATCACTTGACCCATAAATTGAAGCATCACCCAGGACAAATTGAGGCTGCAGCTATTATGGAGCACATTTTAGACGGTAGCTCTTATATGAAGGCCGCTAAGGCATTACATGATACAGATCTCTTACAGAAGCCTAAGCAAGACAGGTATGCTCTCAGGACATCGCCGCAATGGTTAGGTCCACAGATCGAGGTCATTCGTTGGGCTACAAAGTCCATTGAGCGAGAGATCAACTCTGTTAATGACAATCCTATTATTGATGTAGCGCGTAACAAGATCTTGCACGGAGGAAACTTCCAAGGCACTCCTATTGGTGTTTCAATGGACAATGTGAGGTTAGCTATTGCAGCAATTGGAAAGCTGTTGTTTGCTCAGTTCTCTGAACTAGTAAATGACTTGTACAACAACGGCCTCCCATCGAACCTCACAGCGAGTAAGGATCCAAGCTTGGACTTTGGGTTCAAGGGGGCAGATATAGCCATGGCTGCTTACTGTTCGGAACTTCAGTTCTTGGGAAACCCGGTAACAAACCATGTCCAAAGCGCAGATCAACACAGGGAGGGAGTGAACTCTCTAGGGCTCATCTCTGCTCGAAAGACTGCTGAGGCGCTAGACATATTGAAGCTCATGTCGTCCACCTTCTTAGTGGCACTATGCCAGGCTATTGATCTACGACATTTAGAGGAGAATATCAAGAATGCGGTTAAGATCACCGTGATTCAGGTGTGTAAAAGGGTTCTGATAACGGGTGCCAACGGAGAGCTCCACCCTGGAAGGTTCTGTGAGAAAGAGCTCATCAAAGTAGTAGACAGAGAACAAGTCTTTGCTTATGCAGATGATCCTTGTAGTTTCTCTTACCCCTTGATGCAAAAGCTCCGACAAATAATAGTTAATCAAGCCTTGGGTAATGGTGAGAACGAGAAGAACATGAGTACTTCAATTTTCCACAAGATTGCAAACTTCGAGAAGGAACTCAAGGCACGACTGCCTAAAGAAGTCGAGGCAGCAAGGACCACCTTCGAGACTGGTAACTCTGCTATTCCAAACAAGATTCACGAGTGTAGGTCTTACCCATTGTACAAGTTTGTTAGGGAGGAGCTTAAGACAAGCCTGCTGACTGGAGAAAGAGTAAAGTCACCTGGAGAAGAGTTTGACAAGGTGTTCAGTGCAATGTGTCAGGGGAAGCTTATTGATCCGCTGCTAGAATGCCTTAAGGAGTGGAATGGAGCTCCTCTGCCTGTCGTTTGATTGATGTAATAACTAATATGTTGTTGCCATGATGAAGCTGTTTATTTTCTTTTATTTACCCTTGTTTGTAATGTCAATGTAGTAATTCTATATGATCATACATTGATATGATGCTAGTTCTTGTGTTCTGCTTGTTTTTGTACTTATGAAGCGTGTTATTGAATCCCTATAAATAAAATGGCAACTTTTAGTCTTTCATTAGCTTATTGAAGTACTAATAAGTATAGATTTGCTACATCATTTGATTAAGGCTATGTTCAGTTCACCTTATTTTTGCTTATTTCAGATCAGATCAGATAAGTTCAGATCAGATCAAATCAGATAAGTTTAGATCAGATCAAATCAGATTAGATAAGTTTAGATCATGCTTATATTTAAAAACTTATTATTATTGTTATTATTATTGTTATTGGTATCATGATTATTAGTATTACTAACGCTATTATTATTATTATTATTATTATTATTATTATTATTATTATTATTATTATTATTATTATTATTATTATTATTAATATTATTATTATTATTATTATTATTATTATTGTTATTATTATTATTATTATTATTATTACTACTACTACTACTACTATTATTATTTTATTGTTATTATTATTATTATTATTATTATTATTATTATTATTATTATTATTATTATTATTATTATTATTATTATTATTATTATTATTATTATTATTATTATTATTATTATTGTTCTTGTTGTTGTCGTTGTTGTTGTTGTTGCTGTTGTTGCTGTTGTTATTATTGTTATTATTATTACTATTATTAGTAGTATTTTTTTATACGATTACTATTACTATTAATATTGCTACTATTTACTAGTACATTTGTTCGAAAGGACTATTATTATTATTATTATTATCGTTGTTGTACTTATTAATTATTAATATTGGTAATTATTATTAATATCTTTGCTATTATTATAAATGTCACTGATATAACTATTTCAAACTATTTGTGTTCAAGAAGAAGAATGTTATTTTGGCATATGTACGTGTTCTTTTTTATATTTGTTCTAATTAACAATTTTGATATGCGATGATCTTTTTGATGTTGTACATGTAAAGAACTTGATAATAGTATATGATGTTTATTTTATTTTTTTTAACAATTTTGGCAGTATAATATAAAGTATATGTTACTAGTTTATATAAAACATGAGTAGCAAGAGATAACCTAATGTATTGGCATCACCTTCAAATTTCCCCATACACGGGATTTCAACTTATCTTTAAAAACAAAGTTTATATAGAACAGGATAACGATATAAGAAGAATATTTAACAATTTTGTTCAAGATTATATCATTATATATACGGTTTTTTCACCATATACCCCTGACAAATTTTTTTTTGCACCGTATACTCTCGCAAGTTTCCAAATTCACCATATACCCCTCACGTTTCAAAAAATACACCGACATGCCCTTATGACTAACGGTGTTAGAGTTCCGTTAGTCATTAGGCCCTAATCCTACCCTAACCCTAATTAACTAACCTAAATCTACCCCTAATCCTAACCCTAAGCCTAATACCCTAACCCTAACACCTAACACCCCCACCCCACCCCCCACCACCCCCTTACCCCCACTACACCACCACCAGCCACCCCGCACCCCCTCTCTCCGCCGCCGCAACCCCCTCCTTTCTCATTAAACACTTCACAATACAGCCTAAAACTTCCTAACTTCACATTCTCAAACCCTTAAACTTCATCTTCTCAAACCCTAAAACTTCCTCCTCCTCCTCCTCCCTCCTCCCTATCACAAGACACCAAAGACGAAGAGAGCGAGAAAAGTGCGAGCAATTCTCCGATGATTTTTCATCATCATCGCCGGTCGCCAAAGACGAAGAGAACGAAGAAGATTGCGCGCGATCTCCGGCGATTTTTCATCATCATCGCCGGTCGCCAATGATTCTCCTCTCGTCAATCTTCGTTTGAGGTTTTTCGTTTTTATAATCCTTCGCCGATCGTCGCTCTTCGTTTGAGCCAAAACACCTAGGTTTTTTCTTTTTTTAGTATCATTGTAATTCTAGATCCGAGTTGATTTTTTTTGATTAGTTTGTTTTTACTTCGTTGTTTCCTCCACGAGCAGGGGGAGGGGTTGCGCGGCGGGAAGGGGAGGGGGGCAGGGGGCCGGTGGAGGCCGCAAAGAACCGGGGGGCTGGTGGTGCGCCGGTGCGATGCGGGCGGGGAGGGGGGTTGCGGCGGCCGGGGAAGGGGAGGGGTGCAGGGTGGCTGGTGGTGGTGTAGTGGGGTCGGGGGGGTCAAGGGGGTGGTGGGGGTGGGGGTGGGGGTGTTAGGTGTTAGGGTTAGGGTATTAGGGTTAGGGTTAGGGTTAGGGTTAGGGTTAGGATTAGGGGTAGATTTAGGTTAGTTAATTAGGGTTAGGGTAGGATTAGGGCCTAATGACTAACGGAACTCTAACACCGTTAGTCATAGGGCATGCCGGTGTATTTTTTGAAACGTGAGGGGTATATGGTGAATTTGGAAACTTGCGAGGCTATACGGTGCGAAAAAAAATTTGTCAGGGGTATATGGTGAAAAAACCGTTATATATATTTATAGGTTTATTTATAATGAAAAAAGAACAATTGATTGATATAAAAAAATTAGTGTTAGTTAAATCCAAACATGTCATCAATATAAAAATAACATCTATTTTTTAATTTTTTTGATGGGACATCTATCTTTTATTTCTAGAATGTGTTCTTTAAATATATTTTGTATGCTCTTTCAATATATGTTATTTTTTTTATTATCATTATATGTTCTTTCATTACTACCTAAATTCTTATTATAAACGGATCTTAGCCATGAGCAATATGTTCTTTTGATGAGTGATATTTATATCACTCTAAACCCCTTATTTAGCCCCATATCAAACCTTTCTTTTCTATTTTACCCCTTTTATATGTTTGTTTTGCTTAAATTGCACCTTTTTGTTTTACTAGTTCTTTTTAGATTTGTGTCTTTGTTTTACTTTTCGAGTTACTTTTTACATTTGTTTTCTTGGTTCTTTGTAGGTCCTATTAAAATATACTTTTGATTTCACCTATAAAAGCCAAAGGAATGCACAAATGAGGAGTAAAACATGAATAATGAACGGACGAAGGCAAATGGGAGTTGAAGAAGCAAAGTTCACAACATGGTCCACTTCGAACGACCATATCTTACAGACCACAAATCATCTTGCATTGATTCAAATTGGAGATTAAAATTTGGCTCGTTATCTTTCCAACGATAGGTCACATGCTTGATTTGGATGAAAAACGAGAAAGTTATGGCCATTTGAAGTTGAACTGTTTGCCCAATTTTCTTATGAGCGCCCACTCCCTTTTTCAAAGGAGCGCCCGCTCGTTGTTATTTGAAGCTCCCGCTCCCTGGTCGCTTCCTGGTCGTTCCAACTTTCTGCCAATACCAGTTTCCTTAGGAGCGCCCGCTCCTATTTATAAAGCAGCGCCCGCTCCTTTCAAATTTTCCGGACAACTCTGTTATTTTCGCGACTCATTAAAGATGTAAGAGTTGTACATATAAATAGGACTCATCCCTAATTTATGAGGGCAGACCCTAGTTGAGGGGAGTTTAGGCTCCATTAGTCTTATATTAGGATTTTAAGTGAGAGAAAGTCTCAAAACCTAGAGAGAGAAAGTGAGAAAATCAATGAAAAATGGAAGATTTTGGATAATCATCTAGTGACAAGAAGATTTGAAGTTTTCTTTTCATCTATCAATGAGAATTTCTTACTCTCTTTCCTCTTTTGTTTCTTATTTTAATTGTTTCCATTAGATTAATTGTTCATGCTTAGTTTAATTATATGTGGTTTATTTTGTTTAGTTTATTGTTAGATTAATGATTATTATCATGTTAATAGTGCTTAATTTCTCTAAAGTCCTCATTTTTTTTATTTATGGAGTAGTTTGTTGGTTAGGGTTTGGGTGAAAACCCAACAATGATTGAATTGGGCATTTGAGATTGGATTTAGAGATTTGCGTGATTAAATTATTGCTTGTTTAGCTCTTATAATCTATGTTGCATTCTCTTTGATCACTTGAATGTCTTATTAGATTGGAGTTGATTGATTTAGGTTGGCATGAGAGTGTGACCTATTGATTTCTATTATTGACTTGGGTTACTTTGAACCTCGGGATATGTTAGTAATGGATGAGAGTCTTTATTTGATGTCTTTGAGGATTTCTCCGCCTATGAGAGTAGGATGGGAGTTGTTTGTTGGGTCAATAGCTAATTCAAGTAGTGTTTATGCATTATCTCTATGTTTGATATTCTTATACCTATTTCATGATTAGTTGGTGTTTAATCCCATCTCCTAACTTTAGTTATCTTTGATATTTAGCTTTTTCGTAGTTCTTAGTTGGTTATTGACAATTTCCAACTTGATTCCGGCCTAGCTTATTGTTTTATCAATACATTTTGGTGTTCCTTAGTCCTTGTGGAAGAATGACCCTTGCTTGCCACTTTACTTAGTTTAGTGGTCTAGTTAGGTAGTTTGACCTTAGGTGTTTTGTCCAACGACCAAAATACCCTTCGTCAAAATGGCGCCGTTGCCGGGGACTACGGCTTACATTGATTTGTGTTGATTAGATGAGTCTAGGCTATTTGTGAATACTCTTTGTCTTCTTTGATTTGTTTTACAAAAAAAATTGAAAAAATGGCAATCTTTTCCCTTCCCCAATAACATGAAGTATTTTGGAGATACTATTGGAGGCTTGGAGATTCTATTGGTTGTGATCATAGCTTTGAAAAATGGAAAATTTGTGATGTGATATTTGAGGGTCTAAATGAATAAACTAGAAGGGTGGTAGAGTCTATGTCTAATGGTGATTTCCATGCTCAATCTTTGGATGAGGCTTAGAGTCTACTTGAATGGTTGGCTAGAGATACCTATGAATGGGAAATGGCAATGCATGCTAATCAAAATCTTGAAAATTTCTCTAGTTATGAACCCGAGACTTGTATTTCTCCCCCATCTTGCTCTCATTTGGATGAAGTATATTCTAATGCTAATGTTGTACATGCATCTTGTGACTTGCCTTCAAACCCTTGCATGAATTCCTATGATCAACCCTGTGCTCCCAATGATGAATCTCATATGCTTGATTGTGAATCCCTTTCCCCAATTTGATTCTCAAATTGCTCCCCCACCTATTGATGATCCTCTTTTGCAATTGAAAATTGGTTTGAAATTGCTTAGAGAAAAATTGGGTTGCAATGATGACATTCTTGAGTTTAATTATGTTGATTCGATGGATGTTAAAAATGATAATCAATTGGGAAAGAGTAGCATAGAGCTTGAGGATGATTTTGAAGTTTTGATGAATAATGGAGATGTTCTTGAGGATAAGTCATTGATGGAAGAAGTCTTCCCTCTTAAGTCTTGTGATGTGAGTAAAGTGGTTAGTGAAAGCCTTGTTTCTATCCCTTCCCCTCATATTCCATTTGCAAGAAGGATTAATCTTATTCCCTCTACTCCCATTTTATATCCATTCTCATCTTTCAAAACTCCAAATCTTGATGAGCTTCTTGCCTCTTTTGACCTTCAAGTGCCCGATTCGTTTATTGTTGAGGAGAAGAGTGAGATCGCCACCAAAAATGATTTTGTAGAGGAGAGTTTGCCATCTTATCCATCTTTTTCTTCTTATTTTGATTCTTGTTTTTCTTACTTCTTTGTTTTTCCTTTTAATTCTTCTACTTTTTGGCATCCCTCTCCTTATTTGCATGGAGTTGCATTGCACTTTATGCACATTTTGCATTTTATCATTGCATATTTAATAATAAAGGAAATGTGTGCTAGTGCATTTGACAAACTCTTGTGATCTTTGAATTATTATTTACTAGAAAGGTCAAGCTTAGGACCTTAAATAAGTCTTTCTCGGGAAGTAACCCGTGATTCATTGCTTTCCTTTTCTTTCTTTTAGTCTTTCTTATTTTTATTTTCTATCCTTGGTTTATTTAGGTACATAAATTGGAATAACACTCATTCTCAATAGCACGTGGAAATCAAATCATGGTGTTGAAAAGTTGTTTATAATTGGAGAAATTGGGTCATTTGCGGGTATTACACCCACCTACTATCCGGTAGCTTCCTTCCTTTTCCAATGCTTTGTGATTTGTGGAGCATATGCTTGTTGGTTTGGATGTTTGTTCCCTCCCTCCCTCCCTTTGATCATCTTGTTCAAGCATTGGGGACAATGCTTTATTCTAGCTTGGGGGAGTAGCTATTTGCTAGCTTAGGGGAGGTGATGTATATACTTTATATATTTACATTTTTCTTTTTTACAAAATTTCAAGATCAAAAATATTTTCCTTTTTTCTTTTTCCCGAAAAAAAATGAAAAAAATGAAAATCCAAAAAATTAAGGAATAAAGAAAAGTACAAAGCATTCCATTGCCCAAGGAAGATGCTAGTTGATGATATATGTTGATTCCTTGCTTTGATTTTGAGTACATGTTTAGAGGCTCCTTTTGGAAGAGTGTGAGCTTGAGTTGTGATGTTTTAGGAGGTGATTGATCTTGATTGCATTAGAGTTTACCAAAATGAAACTAATGAATGCTCAATTGGATGTCTAGTCTTGAATCTTGACTATGTTGCTCATGCTTGGATAATTTTAGCTTCAAATTTGCGGTCCCTTGTGTCCCTAGATATGCTCATCATGACCCCAAACAAAGCTCTACAAGAAACTTAGTTTTTACTTCTTTTTGTTTGTAATAAGTGGCACAAAAAGCCACAAGTTCTTATGTTTCTCTTTAGTGAGTAGTTACCTCTTCCTTGTATATAAAAATCCCGTAATAAGGGAAAAATAAAAAGCCAAAAACAGTCAAAAAAGGCGTGAAAAATGAAAAAAATAGTGAAAAAAACGAAAAGCAAAAAGTGTAGAAGAATTTAAATAAAAGAGGTCAATTTGTGGATGCCTCCCACATTTAGTTCTATTTTTCTTAAGTTTTGAGTAGAGTGGAGTTTAAGGCCTATTTGTGTGTCTAGGGAGGGTGGACTAGTGGTTTAAGCTTCTATAACACTTGAAAGTTTTTTGGATAGCTAGGTGTTCTCTAATGAGTGAGTAAAAAGCCTAATTAGGTGTCCTATTGCAATCTTGATTAATTTCTTTCTCTACCCATACCTATGAGTACACATGGAATTAGTTGTCTTGAAAGTTGCTCTCTATCCTTGCTTGTGAACCATTTCATTGATAGTTGAGTTGGGCATAAATCTTGAGTTTGTTGAATAAATGGTTGATGAAAAGATATGAGTTGTGGGTTTACTCTTGGGAAACCCTCGCGAGATCTCACTCGCCCTCTAGAGCGATTTAGGGGTTTAAAGAGCTTGTTGCATATGCTAAATGCAATCGTGATTCCTACGAAAGTGAGTTAGGACTTATTACTTTCTTAGCATAGTTTTTCACTCTTTTTATTTTGTTTGCTCGAGGACGAGCAAAGGTTAAGCTTGGGGGAATTTGATGAGTGATATTTATATCACTCTAAACCCCTTATTTATCCCCATATCTAACCTTTCTTTTCTATTTTACCCCTTTTATATGTTTGTTTTGCTTAAATTGCACCTTTTTGTTTTACTAGTTCTTTTTAGATTTGTGTCTTTGTTTTACTTTTCGAGTTACTTTTTACATTTGTTTTCTTGGTTCTTTGTAGGTCCTATTAAAATATACTTTTGATTTCACCTATAAAAGCCAAAGGAATGCACAAATGAGGAGTAAAACATGAATAATGAACGGACGAAGGCAAATGGGAGTTGAAGAAGCAAAGTTCACAACATGGTTCACTTCGAACGACCATATCTTACAGACCACAAATCATCTTGCATTGATTCAAATTGGAGATTAAAATTTGGCTCGTTATCTTTCCAACGATAGGTCACATGCTTGATTTAGATGAAAAACGAGAAAGTTATGGCCATTTGAAGTTGAACTGTTTGCCCAGTTTTCTTAGGAGCGTCCGCTCCCTTTTTCAAAGGAGCGCCCGCTCCTTGTTATTTGGAGCTCCCGCTCCCTGGTCGCTTCCTGGTCGCTCCAACTTTCTGCCAATACCAGTTTCCTTAGGAGCGCCCGCTCCTATTTATAAAGGAGCGCCTGCTCCTTTCAAATTTTCCGGACAACTCTGTTATTTTCGCGACTCATTAATGATGTAAGAGTTGTACATATAAATAGGACTCATCCCTAATTTATGAGGGCAGACCCTAGTTGAGGGGAGTTTAGGCTCCATTAGTCTTAGATTAGGATTTTAAGTGAGAGAAAGTCTCAAAACCTAGAGAGAGAAAGTGAGAAAATCAATGAAAAATGGAAGATTTTGGATAATCATCTAGTGACAAGAAGATTTGAAGTTTTCTTTTCATCTATCAATGAGAATTTCTTACTCTCTTTCCTCTTTTGTTTCTTATTTTAATTGTTTCAATTAGATTAATTGTTCATGCTTAGTTTAATTATATGTGGTTTGTTTTGTTTAGTTTATTGTTAGATTAATGATTATTATCATGTTATTAGTGCTTAATTTCTCTTAAGTCCTCATTTTTTTTATTTATGGAGTAGTTTGTTGGTTAGGGTTTGGGTGAAAACCCAATAATGATTGAATTGGGCATTTGAGATTGGATTTAGAGATTTGCGTGATTAAATTATTGCTTGTTTAGCTCTTATAATCTATGTTGCATTCTCTTTGATCACTTGAATGTCTTATTAGATTGGAGTTGATTGATTTAGGTTGGCATGAGAGTGTGACCTATTGATTTCTATTATTGACTTGGGTTACTTTGAACCTCGGGATATGTTAGTAGTGGATGAGAGTCTTTATTTGATGTCTTTGAGGATTTCTCCGCCTATGAGAGTAGGATGGGAGTTGTTTGTTGGGTCAATAGCTAATTCAAGTAGTGTTCATGCATTATCTCTATGATTGATATTCTTATACCTATTTCATGATTAGTTGGTGTTTAATCCCATCTCCTAACTTTAATTATCTTTGATATTTAGCTTTTTCGTAGTTCTTAGTTGGTTATTGACAATTTCCGACTTGATTCCGGCCTAGCTTATTGTTTTATCAATACATTTTGGTGTTCCTTAGTCCTTGTGGAAGAATGACCCTTGCTTGCCACTTTACTTAGTTTAGTGGTCTAGTTAGGTAGTTTGACCTTAGGTGTTTTGTCCAACGACCAAAATACCCTTCGTCATCTTTTTACCATAAACAATATATTTTTAACCTAAAATATGTGTTCTTTTATTTTTAATTATATGTTCATATACTATGGGTTCTTTTAAAAAAAAAAACTAATTATGCTATTGTTATTATTATTATTATTATTATTATTATTATTATTATTATTATTATTATTATTATTATTATTACTACTATTATTGTTATTATTATTGTTATTATTATTATTATTATTATTATTATTATTATTATTATTATTATTATTATTATTAAAAATTTTGTGCATAGTAATAAAATGATAGTAATAGTAATACTAGTGAAATACAAAGTAATAATAATATTAGTAATAATATGTTTAATAAAAGATAAGTTCAGATCAGATTAGATAAGATAAGTTCAGATTAGATCAGATCAGAAAAAATAAGTTCAGATTAGATTAGATAAGATAAGTTCGGATTAAATCAGATCAGAAAAAATAAGTTCAGATCAGATCAAATCAGATAAGTTCATATCAGTAAAAATAAGGTGAACTAAACATAGCATAACTTTTATCCACTGATGATTGCACGCAGTTTTTCTTTGTAATAGAATTAGAAGTGATTTTTTTTTTTTTTTTTTTTTTTACAATATCCTACTTTAATTTGTAATATTGAATTTGAAAGATTTATTTGTAATTTTTTTTAACACGATTATTGTTTAATGCACATTGCAACAAATGACAATGTGTAGATGGAGTTGGTGAGGTAAGAAAGGTGTGGTTTAGCCATATGTGCTATAGGAGTGATGAGAGAGAAGGGAGTGAGTCAGCCCTTAAGGCTTCCTCTGAAACCTTTTCCTTCGTGGATTCTAGTATTGCCACCGGATCTGCAGTGGTTACCAAGAGTCAACCGCCACCCAACCTGCCGTCACCCAAACCACCAGACAAAACCCAAACACAGCCAACCACAAAATCATCCATCCAAACCACAAAAATATCCCTTCCAACCCATGCCCTTATAGATCGAACGTTCAGTTAGGCCGTCGCTGCCAATGGGTCTGTTCTGGGAAACCAAAGTAAGTCCTTCCTCCCTCAATTAACTTTTCCGACTGCGGTTTCCTCACCGGAGAACAACTTAGGCTGCGATATTTTTGTTCCAATTTCCAAAGAGAGATATGCGCAGCTCAGTGTACCGTGGAACCTCGCCATCATCATTAAGGTGGTGGGAAGGTCATTTTCTAAAGAATTCCTTGCCTCGGAGCTTAAGAAAATATGGGCTATCAATTACGTTCCAAATCTTATAGCTCTTGGCAGGGGGTTTTATACTTTCAAATGTCGTGTTATAGAGGAGAAGACTAATATCCTTGCTAATGGACCTTGGATGATACAGAGATATCATCTATGGACCCAAAATTGGAAACCCGGGTTCCGACCATCAAAAAACGTCCCACGACTGGGTGTTGTTTGGGCAACTATCCATGAACTCCCTATTGAGTTTTTTGAAGCAGATATGCTAGAAGTCATAGGAAAAGCCATGGGGAACTTATTGAAGATTGATAGTGAGGCCATGAAAGGAGAGGGAAGAAGATATGCAAAGTTTTGTTTGCTTGTAGAGGAAGGCCAAAAACCTCTGAAAGGATTGTGGTTGGGGAATTTACTTCAACCAATTACCTATAATGAAGGGCCATGGTTTTGTCAATGGTGCAATGCTTTTGAGCATAGTGACCGGAGTGTGAGTTTTCATCCGACAACTCAGCAGGAGTCAACGGTGAATACAGGGGAAAAGTTAGTGCAGTGGACCCAAGTGGGAGAAAAGAAAACTGAGAAATCCAAGAACCAACTTTTGTCCAAAAGCCAAAAAAGTCGGGACCCACCTAGTGTTCCTAAAAGATGGACACCCAAAAAACTGAACTCTCTTGCTTCAACTCTACTTAGCGCCCAACCTACCTCAACCTAAGATGTCTAATCTTAAAGCTACTTCTTTCAAAAAGGACGATTTTCATCATGAAAATCCTTTCACCATTCTCGAAAAATTGGCTGAACAAGAAACTGAAAACCCTCACCCTTCTGCCAAAGATATTTCAAAATCTTCCCGACCTCAAAACTCTCTCACCTTACCACCCCAAAATCCGAAAACTACCTTTCCACCAAAATCACCCCTACCCAAAAGAACCCATCATGTTCCCCAGGCTACCTCACGAAATGTTGCAATCCTTGAGTCACAATGTAACTCCACCTCCGTTATCACCACCGTCGTCCAACGAGTCTCCCCCGCCATCACCACCTCACCCCCCCACATCAACCGGATAGAATGGAGTTACCGTTGTCTTTTGACCAAACCGATGACCCCACTGTGGCCGGAAATAGACCTCCGCACGATATTTTATGTCCGCAGAGAAGGAGAAGTATTGAACGAACTCTCGTTCGAGGAAGTGAAGGCTATAATCCGTCAACCAGCCCAAACACCACCGGAAAATGTGGGAATACTCATGTATCATCAAAACCAAATCGTGCTGCTCACTTTCCCCAACTCCAAGATGCGCCACATCTCCCTACTATTCCATGGTTGTTCCTCAATTGGGTGTTAAAGAAAGAGGGAGGAGTAGAAGACGAGGAGAGAGAAATCCTTTACCGGTTGGGACCATGGCTCGACCCCAAACCCTTCATATCCAATCAAAGAACTCGTATCAAACTAAGATTCTCGTCGGTGGAATGGACAGCCTACAACAATACGAATGCCCTAATGGAAATGGAGATGCTCCCCATGTTGAAACAAATGAGTCTTTATCTGAGTTGGGGAGAGGAAAAAGGCGGAAGACTCCAAAGATCAACCACGGTGAGAGTTCAACCACAAAGGAGAAGGTGGATATGCCCCATAACAGGGGAAATAGTAGACCCTTGGGCCGAAGAGCAAACTGGGGTGATCAAGGCGCTCAAGCGCAAACCTCACATACCCTATAACATGTCGGTTTTATTTTGGAATTCGCGTGGTTTGGCGCGTCCAACCTTCAAACTGAACCTTTTGCATTTAATTAGCCATAACCGTCCCGACTTACTCATTTTAGCCGGAACCAAAACTAGTAGGAACCACACGGCAAACATTGTGGGATCATTACCTTTTGACTCTTGGTTTCTTGCGGATCCGGTTGGCTATGCAGGTGGTATCCTGATCATGTGGAACTCGGCACGTGTCAATGTCCACATTATTAGTCATAACACCAAAGGAATCCATGCTTTGGTTGAGGTTACTTCTAAAACTCCCTTTTTTATTTCTGCTATATATATGAGTCCAAAATTCAGTCGTGGGAAGTTACTTTGGGATGATTTATGTGATGTTGCTCTTAATTTTAACATGCCATGGCTTGTGATAGGAGATTTTAATGAATTTATGTTTCAAAATGAAAAATGGGGTGGGCGTCCAATTAATAATCATAGGGCCAACCTTTTTAAACAAACGATAAATAATTGCAATCTACTTGATCTTGGTTTCAATGGTCGAAAGTTCACTTGGACAAATAAAAGGAAGAATAATCCTATTAATGAGAGGCTAGATCGAGGGTTTGAGAACGGGGATTGGTTTGATGCATTTCCAAACTCTTGTATTTGGCACTTGACTAGAATTACTTTGGACCATGCCCCAGTGTTGTGTTTGTTAGACAAGCCCTCCCCGTCCTTAGGTTCTAAACCCTTTCATTTCGAGCCAATGGGCTCCAGGATCCGAGTTGTGAGGGGATCATTAAGGAGGCCTGGGTTGGTGAGGACTTAGAAGTTTCGGAAAAGTTGTACAATGTTGGGGTTAAGCTCACTAATTGGAACCTTTCGGTTTTTGGGAATGTGTATGCCCGGAAAAAACGTGTCTTTGCGCGCCTTAGTGGTATCCAAAATTACTTGCGGTTTAATCCATCGTCGATTTATCATCTGAACATTGAGGAGGAGTTGCAAAACGAACTCATTGAGATTCTTCTTCAGGAAGAATGGTTGTGGTTAGCTAAGAGTAGGGTAATCTAGATTAACCATGGTGACAGGAATACGGACCAATCTGTCGTTATCAAACGTCATGTCAATGCAATTAGATGCTTAAATGACAATAGTGGAAATCAAATCTCTGAACCCTAAGCCCTCACTTCCCTTATTAGGAATTTCTATGTTAATCTGTACACTACCGAAAAATGGATGTCGAATAGGGTGGAGCTAGGGGTAAGGCAAGACCTAATTTCCATCAGTTTTCCCCCCTCAAATGCTAAAATCAAGCGGGCTCTTTTCTCAATGAAACCGCTTAAGGCCCCTGGTCCTGATGGTTTTTCATCCGATTTTCTTTCAAAAGGAATGACATATTGTGGGGGAGGATATTTGTAATAGTATCAGACAATGGTTCCAAAAGGGGGATATTCCAGCAGACCTTGGTCATGCCCTAATTTGTCTCATTCCTAAACAATCCAACCCTGAGAGTGTGAAACAATTTAGACCAATCAGTTTGTGTAACACCATGTATAATCTTACCACAAAAATCTTGGTTAATTGTCTAAAACCTCTAATTCCTGAGTGGGTCTCTCATAACCAAAATGGATTTATTCAGGGTAGAGGTACAGATGTTAATTTGGTGGTTGCTTCGGAAATCCTGCATTCAATGCAAAGGAAAAAAGGGAAACATGGGTGGTTTGTTTTGAAAGTTGACCTAGAAAAAGCTTATGACCGCCTTGAGTGGGACTTTATTCGCCACTGTTTATCCATGCACAATCTTGATACCCACTCCATCCTTCATCATGAATTGCATCAACAAAGCAAGCTCATCGGTGTTGATGAATGGTAAAAAGACAGAGACTTTCCATCACTCTAGAGGCCTTAGGCAAGGTGGCCCAATGTCCCTCTTCATCTTCAATATCTGTCTGGAGTTCCTTACTGATCTTATAAACCAAGCATGTAGGGATAAGTTGTGGACCCCCTTTTGGGTAGGTAGAGATCGAGTCCCAATTTCCCATTTACTCTTTGCGGATGATCTTCTTATCTTTGGTAGGGTGGATGAGACTACTTCCTTTAACCTTAGAGACATCCTAAAGATTTTCAGTCTAGCCTCAGGCCAAAAGATAAATGAGGGTAAAAGTAGACTTATTTTCTTTCCTAATACTTCGAAAGAACATAAACATCTGTTTCAGGAGACTCTGAACGTCAAAGAAAGTGAGGAATTAGGATTATACATAGGTCTCCCGCTTTCCCATAAGAGACCTAGTAAGAAAGATGTCCAGTTGGTCATAGATAAAGTAAGAGGGAAACTAGCCATGTGGAAATCTAAGTTACTTTCTATAGCAGGTAGACTTACCCTCATATTACCAACCATGAATACCATTGCTTCTTACTACATGCAAGTCACCAAATTCCCGAAATCATCTCTCCTAGACTTGGATAGACTTTGTAATAATTTCCTTTGGGGGGCAAAAGGGAGGGAAAGAAGAAAATGCATCTAGTCGGCCAGCCTCTCACTTTCCTTCCAAAAATAATGGGGGGTTAGGGATCAGAAGCCATAGTGACCTCAATTTAGCCTTGTTGGCAAAACTGAGTTGGAATTTGACTAATGGTCCAAAGAATTTAGCCAAAGAGTGCATTGTTTCTAAGTATAGGTTCTGTAAATATTCCATTGCATTTAAGAAAGGGTCACAAATTTGGAAGAATGTGGGATTAGGTATGTCCATTCTTAATCAGTGTATGAAATGGAAGTTGGGCAATGGGCTCTCTATAAAATTTTGGGAAGATGACTGGGTGGGTATTGGACCCTTAAGAAGTTTTGTCTAGGGCCCTTTGTTTGAAAATGAATTTAATCTAACAGTTGGGGAGCTAATTGTTGACAACTCTTGGAACCTTCATAATCTTTCCTTAGATCTTCCTGAATACATTCTAGAACTGATTTATGCCATGCCCATAGCTTATCACATGGATGACACAACTTTTTACCCTTTTGTGGATAACGATAAATTCTACTTGTCGAAGGTTTATAATGAGATGGTCAAGGATCGTAGGGCTCAAAGAGGGGGATAGTGGGTATGGAAGCTTGATATTCCCCCTAAAATTCGTTTTTTCATGTGGCTTCTATGGTGGGACCGTCTCCCTAACTGTTCGCTTTTGCACCAAAGAAAAATCATCCCTTCCCCTTTTTGTCCCTTTTGTACCTCTATAGTTGAATCCTCGATGCATGTTATTCGAGATTGTGCTATAGCTTCAAGCATTTGGAATATTCTTTCCCCTCCTCGTAATTTTTGGGATTCTACGTACCAACATTAAGGAATGGTTAAAGTTTTGCAGTAACAAGCATCATCTTAGTAATGGTTTGCGTTGGTCCCTCCTCTTCCCTCTGGTCAATTTCGAAATTTGGAAAGATAGAAATCGTTCTTTTTTTGACAAACAACCTCATACCCCGGCCCATGTCACGCTTGCCAAGGCTATAAACCTTGCTAAAGAGTTTAGGGCAGCTCAATCATCCCCTAGGCTAGATCCTTCTGTCCGGCCCAGTAAATGGAGGCCTTCTCCCCCTCCCTTTGTCCATATACATGTGGACGCTTCTTTTGTGAACATTGAAACCAAGTCAAGTTTGGCAAGAGTTATTAGAGATTCTGTAGGAGGTTGGCTCCATGGTTATTATTCTTTATCATATGCTATTGACCCATACCATGCAGAGTTATTGGCTTTAGGACAGGGTTTCGAGATGGCAAGAGACAAACATTTCACTCATATTGCTATTATTTCCGATTGTAAAAAAGCAGTGGATACTATTAATGGGAATTCGGAGCAGATTGATTTTTATAGTGATCTGATTATGGACTGCAGGGAGCTGCATCACTACTTCCAGGAAATCAGCCTTACCTTCACTAGACGGGAGGATTATCAAGTGGCGGATATGATGGCTCAAGAATGTAGGCATGGTTTGGTTAACCTTGATGTAATTAGGCATTTTCCCACCCCCCCTAATTACTGTTAGAAACTATTATCTAAGGATTGTAATAGGCTTTTTGCCATAACTCTTTAATTATGTTATGCTACCTTTGTTCATCAAAAAAAAAAAGATGGAGTTGGTGAACATGGCCATCAAATTAGATGTAGCGGTAAGGAGTAAGTAATGCTGAACAAAGTACTTGGGTAGGATTTACAGATATCTATAAAGTGTTCAATGATATGACTTTCATACTGATTGAATCGCTTAAATGAATGAAATCTTCCCCTCTTTTTTCCGTAAGAGGCGACAAGTATTAATTATCTCTATTATATAAGGGAAGGGGGAGCTATGGTATCCCCTTATAAAATTACTTTACTATCCTCATTAATAAATTAACTACTTTGCCATGAAAAAAAATCAAACTAACAAATAGGATAAAAAAATCAACATAAATGTTGAACACAATTATATAATAATTGAGCCACCATAAATGAAACCAATTGTCTACAAGTATTAACGCACTCATACTGACAAAGTAAATATGAAAATATGTTAGTCAAATACAAATATTCAAATAATGACACAACACCAAATTCTTGACTTAAAATCAAAGTGTCCGCTTTCTTCACAATCTAAAACGTAGTGTACTTAATTCGAAAATCAACTAAAAAAATTTTAAAATAAGAAATCATATATAAATTCAATAAAATTTCTTTTTTATTCATCAAATTCAACTTTAAAAAGTAAAAAAAAAAAAAAAAAAAAAAAAGAATAGTGAGAGACTTAAGTGACAGAGACTACACCAATCAAATTTTGCAATTAACAAAAAATAATACTTCGTATATCTAATATTCAAATTTTATTCTTATTTATGCCAAAATAAATTGAGTTTTTGTTTCGAAAAAATCCAAGCACTCATCGAGTGCATAAATTACTAGAAGCAAATAAAATGACATAGGCCTTTTGAAAAAAATTGACATTAATATACTCAATTCGTTTGTTTTTGTTCTTATTTAGCATCTTGGCACTATACGAAAAATTGAGAAAACTACACTCAATTATTAGTGATGTTAACAAAATTTTAGTTAATGCTACCGAAATGGTCATTTGCTGCTAAGTTCACAAGCAACAATTGAGATATTTATTTCTTCAATAAAAATATATTTCACTATAAATATACTAAAAATGAGAAAATATTAAATTGCTTGTGTTCCAATTCACTTATTATATGCAGCGACAACCATGAAGATAAAAATAATTTATGTTGTAACAACCCACAAACCCAGTGGCAGATCCAAGAATTTAGGAATAGTTGGTCACTACCGACTAGGTTGCACAGAGACGGATACGGGTACAGGTACGAGTTCGGATACGTGTACCCATATAGGATAATAATCCATGAATTTAAAAAAAAATACTTCAAATAAAATCAATTTATGACTAATAATAGTTCATATTACAATAAAAATAGTACCTAAAAATTGTTACAATTGTTCTCGACGAGTTTTCATGTTTTGATACCGATTTAGTAAAAAAAAACTTGAGATATTCGGTTACGTTTTCTTTTCATTTTGAAATTTAAATTATAATTTTTAATTAGATACAACAATTTAATTTGTTAAACATATCAATCAAATTCAGTTAAACGATGCAAATTTAATCTCATACCAAAGCATTATGTATATATACCAAATAATTTCACATTAGAGAGAATCCTATCCATCTCCAACTAATTCCACCAGCACATAAAACACATAAAACCAAAGGCCCATTCATGGCCTCTCCGAAAACTTCACATGATAAGTCCAATTCTAAAAATCCTAAAACAAGGGTTTTAGTGCATTACCTGAACACAATCAATCAAACCTTCAAAGCTAATCCAATGTTCATAACATCATAGTCATCATTCACCAATTAGCCAATGTATTATAAAGGCTTGTAGCTCAATTGCATTATATGATTGGATTGCTAGCGATGTCATGGAATTATTTCCCGGAAAAAACAAGATAATGTGTAGAAAGTATTGTCAGAGAACTCAAAAGTCAGAACCAAAGAGAACTCATTTTCATACCACAGGCATAAAGGACTATCTTAAGCTTTCACAAAAGACATCTTTGGGAAAAATCCTACTTGAAAACCAATCAAGCACAAATTCATTCAACATAAGCAGCATATAAGCCAATTGAATTAATTCTTGTAGAAGAGATATGAGTTCAGTAGCCTTCTTCACCTCCACTAAATACCTAACCAATCAGTAACAAGAACTCTCCCACGACATAACAGAGCACTGCACAAGAAAAGGCAAAATTGAGGCCTCTAACAGCACCAAATCCATAGATTCTTACCTTCTTTGCAGAACTCAATTCTGCTTCCAACCGTGGGATATATCTCAAAGCTTCTGGAGACAAACCATTTAAGCTATGAGAAGTAATCTGCTCAGGACTATCTATACCAAGATCATTATCTGCACCTTCACACTCTCGTCCCTCAAAGTCGAACCCAGAAGCTTCACTTCCCTTCTCAAAATTGCCGACAAACAACGAGAACAAAAACGGAAACTTCAAATAAATCGAACCACAACCTACCAAGTACCAAATACCAATCAGTCCAAAACCCTAACAGAATCAAACATGGAGCAATTGTAAAAATGGAGCAGCAAATAAACAGCAAATATTAATCATCTATTCATCCAACACCAAATCATTTGAACATTTGAACAATTGTAAAAATCAATTTTCAGCAACAAGCCAAGTAGCCAACAATGATTCAATGAAGAATAATTGAAGAAGCGATTAAGAGAAGATTAAGAAGGTCGAATTAGAAGAATACCTGAAATGAAGTCTGGTGCCGCTGCAAAAGCCCCCTGCCGCCTGCCGGCCTCCCGACGAACAAGAAATGATGAAGTGAAGAGGAAGAGTGACCAGCGACGTCACGAGTGACGACGATTGGACGAAGCTCTTCAGATTTGAACTCACGACTCACTAGTTGGGGAGTGGCTGAACGAGTGAACGACTCAACCGCCGAGGCGCCGATGACGAAGGATTGAAGATGAGTAGACCGGCGAGTCGGCGGAAGTGAACGCTTCTTCAGTTCTTCTGCTGGGTTGTGGGATTCGCCAATTCGAGAAGGAGAAAATGAGAGAAAGAGTTAGGGTTTCAGCGTGAGAGAATGAGCGCTCAAATTAATTTTTTTTTTTCAAAAATATTAGTTGGTAAAATTTTTTTTTTTTATAGTGCTTAGGGCACACAACTTTAGATGATAAATTATTATTAAGTTATCAATTATTTTATTGAAATGATATATATAATTAGAGTTAGTGAAGTATTATTTTATTGGATTTTTTGTCCCAAACTACCTTTAACTTTCAAGTTTTTGCGAGAAATTACCTTATAAAAAATTTGTTGTCCCAAACTACCTTACTTTTACCATTTTGTTGTTGACAACTACCATATGCCGGTTTCCGGCGTTGACTCTTTTTTTTCAGTTTTTTTAATGTCACATAATATCGCTTGACCTCTTCAAACCTTTTTTTCATTTTTCCCGCCTTTTTTCCCCATTTTCCTATGCGCGCTGCTGACACTTTGTACCACCAATCCACCATTCAATTCCTCTTCTACTTAAACTAAAATTGAAATAATCACCCTCTCAGTCTCCTCAAATCTCAAGCAATATCCACAAGCGTAACTTTGTTTTCTCCCATAATTTTGAAATGAAAAAAGTCAACGCCGGAATTAAAACCGGCATTAATTAGGTACAACAACAAAATGGTAAAAGTAAAGTCTTTCATTGATTCATTCAACATAACATCCTAGACAAGCTCAAAGCCAAACAAACCAACTAGGTTGGACTCCTTGGCATAAGAGCAAGTAAAATAATTCAGCTACTACAGCAATTTCCTGCTACTATTGTAGCTTACAACCCATTAAACCACCTAACATCATTTCTAGATACCTTCTGTGGTATTACAGCTGAAACTCTAATCTTAATCTCATTTTGCATACAAATTACACTACTAGCAATAGTAGGAATACATTGAGTCCAGTAACAGCCATTTCTACACTTCCACACGTAATACACAATAGTTGTAATACCTTCTAAACGCACTTGTTTCTGAAACTTGGATTTAGCACTTCTTCTTATCCATCGACAATTCAATTGCAAATCCAATCTGCTTGTGTGTATTCCCAGTCAGCTCTTGATTTGTTTCAGACATTCTGTATTGAATTGACTGTTGAACAAAAGATGTGCATGATTTTCAACACTATTCCCACATATTAAACATACATCAGAGTTACTAACTCCTATTTGCTTCAATTTCTCAGAAGTTTGCAGCTTCCTTTGTATTGCCAGCCACAGAATGAATCTATGTTTAGGGTGTACTCAACCTATTCCATACAATTTTGTCCCATACAACTCTCTCCTGAGAACCAACTATCTTGTCATAGACAACTCTAATTGAATAATGAGTCATGTTACTCATTTCTTCTCTGGTAAAGTATAATTTCAATTTCTCTTTAACTTCACACAATTTCTTCCAATACCAGCTAGCATCTGCACCAGGTTTATAACTCCACCACTCTGCTCCTTTGATGTAAACTGAGTGTATCCATTTAATCCAAACATTGTCTTGTTTGGAAGAAATGGCCCACACATATTTCCCCATACTAGCTAAATTCCACTTAATGACATCTTTAAAGCCTAAGCCTTCAGTTTTCTTCTCTTCATAAGCCTGTTACCATGAAACATACCTAGGTTTGGAAGTAAAATGTTATCCACTCCATAAAAATGATCTGCAAATGCTAGTTACTTCCTTCAGAACCTTCTTTGGTAAAACATATACCTGTGCCCAGTATCTGTGCAGACTAATAAGTACAGAGTTTATTAGTTGCACTCTTGCAATGTAAGAGAGATTTCTGGAGCTCCATGTCCTAATTCTACTTGTCATCCTATCAATCAGTATCTGGCATTATGCAACTGATATTTTCTTGGAGGAAATTGGTACTCCAAGGTATCTGAATGGTAAAAAACTTCTTACAAACCCTGAAGCTTGTATTAATCTTTGCACATCCTGCTCTTTCATTCCACAAGTATACATGGCAGATTTCTGTGTATTTGCTTTAAGTCCAGATGTATTGGAGAAAAGTTTGAAAGCACCTAGTAACAGATAAGAAGATGCATATTCTCCTTTACAGGATATAATTAAATCATCTGCAAAACACATATGGGTCAATTTTAGCTCCTTACACCTTGGATGGAACTTGAATTGATCTAAAGAACTCAGTTTATGCAGCACCCTAGAAAGGTATTCCATGCATATAACAAAGAGAAGGGGAGACATAGGATCACCCTGTCTTAACCCTCTCTTAGCTTGGAAAAAACCTTTCATAGCTCCATTGATAACCAATGAAAACTTAGGGGAAGTCACACATTCCATCACCAACTGCCTGAATTTGAGAAGGAAGCCTAGATGTTCCAGCATTTCACCCAAAAACTCCCAATTGACAGTGGCATAAGCTTTTTGAAGATCTATCTTCAAAAGACAGCTAGCAGAGGCTGACTTCCTTCCATAGTGTCTAACCATGTCTTGAATCACCATTATATTGTGAACAATATATCTCCCATGTACAAAACCTCCCTGATTCTCTAGAATCAAATCAGGTAAGACTTGTCTCAGTCTATTACGTAATACCTTAGTAAGGCATTTATAAATTGTGTTACAGCATGAAATAGGCCTGTATTCTGTTACATTCTGAGGGCAGTTCACTTTTGGAATAAGTGTAATTACTGTAGTGTTGACTTCTTTTAACAATCTTCCACTTTGTAATATGTCTTTTACTGCATCAATGACATCCATACCAACAATCTCCCATGCATCTTTGTAAAAATGAGTGCCAAATCCATCTGGTCCTGGGGATTTATTCCCAGGAATGGAAAATAAAGCATGCTTGATTTCTTCAGATGTGTAAGGAGCTTCCAATATGGCTCTGTGTATGTCATTCACCACTGGACCACATTGTATTATCTGAGGCAGAACTGAGGATCTACTAGTTGTGCTACCTAGTAGTTTGTTGTAATAATCCAAGAAGGCTCCTGAAACTTTCTCTGAATTATCCATCCACCTTCCCTCTTCATCATATATGCTGTAAATATGATTCTGTAGCCTCCTTGCTTTAATACTTTGATGAAAAAGAGCAGTATTTTCATCACCATTTTTCACAAAATAAGGTAGTTTGGGACAACAAATTTTTTGTTAGCTAGTTTCTCGCAAAAACTTTAAAAGTTGAAGGTAGTTTTGGACAAAAAATCCTATTTTATTTCGAAGAGAAAAAGTAGTGCAAAGAGTAACGTGGGACAGATGAGAACAAAATGAGTAAAGAGTAATTATATGGGATGAAGGGCGACGACGAAAATATTGAACTATAACTAAGCATTAACAACACTACTATTTCAGTAAATAATGCATTTAATATTTATTGTTAACAATACCTAGGGCTGCATGTATCAAAAAGTGTTATTATAATTTTGTTCCTAACTTGAATTGATTTACTTGTATCACATAAGATATAATTAGTTTTAAAAAGAAAAAGAACACATAAGCTCTATTTTTTAGGGAAAAGCTAAATGCAGTCCTAAGGGCTGCATATAAGAAGCTAAAAATGGAAAAAAACAAGCATTAACCGATCATTTATTACATAGATTAATGCAAACATTTGTCATAAATTTACAACTAATTTTCATTTTAAGCAATGTATTTATGTCTTATAAGTCTATTATTTAGATGCATTTTAAGTCTCTTTAGCTTAGTTTTAAACCATTTAGATTGCATTTGCGCATTATTTGGGTTCCTTTATAAGCTATGTTACTTTCATGGGTTGTTTGGTATTTTGATGTAATTTTAGGTACTTTATACTCCTAGGGAAGGACATGTCTAGTAAGGCACTTGGATAACCTTTGAAACGATATATTGATACGTATCGTTTACCGTACACAAATTAACAATTTATAATACCTATCTTAGTCCTTCAAAAATATTAACAACTAGTAAAAGGGTAAGAAAGGGTCGATCCCACGAGAAGATTATTAAAATTCCTTACTCTCAAAGTTTAACTAACAACAAAAATAAACTATTATGCACATGAAGAATACAACCACTAATATATACATTAGTTACTAATATGATAATAGAATGGGGGGGTTTGGAATCATACAAGAGTACCTATTCATCTAAATCAAATAACTAATAACTAATGTAAATATATACAAATGACAAACATGCAAGCTAACATAACGGTTCGATCATAGATTAATTAGACAATTAACAGTTGTTTAATAACTATAATCTAGTTCCCTTTAATACTCGATTTAGCAATTAGGTTGGTGAATTGTCGTCGCGATTAATTCTTGTCTTGCTCACTAGAAAACTAGAATCTTACTAAGACAAATACAACCCTAATAAACTTGTTTTATTAGATCAATTCATATACTTAGTAAAATTAAGGTGAGCCGCTCACTCTAATAATATTAAGTCGTTAACTCTAAATAACCATTAAACGCCGCGCCTAATGACTACTTAGCATAATTTAATTACTCTTTCATTGTAACCGCGGGCACAATCACAAGCAAAGAGATTAAATTTATATTAAAAATACGATAATATGAATTGAATAATCACTAAACCAACTATTAAATCATGACTAACGCCGCGTACAATCATGTGAACTAAAAATATCAAAGCATAAAAACAACTGAAATTAAATCTAAAATTAAGAAGTCAAGAATACAAGAGCAATCAAAAACTAATTAATTGAAGGTAAGAAAGGAAAAACTCATATATTGGAGCTCCATCGATGCAGCCACTGCTCTCGATTTCACCCACAAAAAACGACCGTCCACCTTCATAGGCCTTCAACATCATAGCCCTAAATCGAACTTGAACCATCTTCACTATCTCACTAAACCCTTACATTGTGTATGCTTGTGTGTGTTCTTGTGGTAAAAATTAGGGATTTATATGCCCAATTGAGAAATCCCCTATTATAAAATTTCTGGAAATTACGTGTGGAGAAGAAAATAAACAATTTGATTTGCTCCATAATTTTCAAAGTAGGCTTCTCTTCGCATCTTGATGATTAGGAAACTAATTGGATGCCAATTGCATTGACATGGAAAAGAAGCTCCTGCTTCTTTGGTTTCTCGTGAAATTGGAAGATGGAGGAGTTCACTCTCTATTTTTCTTTTTCTTTTTCTTTTCTTTGCTCCTACGTGTAGTTGTTTCTTTGTGATGTACTTGCTTTACTTTGCCCTTTCTTTTCTTCTTGTTGTCTTTTTAACAAAGTGAACTTGTACCTACAATAAAAATAACATACTATTTAAGCTAAATATTCAATAAAATATAATATAGACATATATATCCCACTAATAGTAAAAGTCAATAAAAATTATAAAATAACAAATAGAAGACAACTATAAGACTAATTTTAGGCAGCAAACATATAGAAATATATGCACTTATCATATATCATGTGCCCAAAATGGATTGGAATTGGAGAAGACACAAACCGCTTCTCATATTTGTGTGAAATATGACACCTCTTCATTACTTTGACCATAACTTTTGACACAAAAATATTAATAAGGTAATTCTAACTGGATTGGAATCTAAACTTCAAGAGCTTTCCAACGGTATATTACACGAGTCAACTGAAGCTCTCGATCAAAAGTTATAGGCGTTCAAATTTGAGCTATTTGCGTCTACTGTGCTAACACGTTCGTGTCATTTATGACACGTCCATGTCACCCTGCTCCCTACAAAACAGAATGCTTCTTGATTACAATTTTCCAGGACAACACGTCCGTGTCAAATGTGACACGTCGGTGTTGCCCCATTTTTCCGGAACCAGAAGCGTTTGTTGTTTGATCATTTGTGTTGTTTGATTTTTTTGCTCTTTCAGTCTTTTTGTTGCATGCGCACTCGTAGTAAGGTTTCAAAAGATCTAGTTACTCTTGATCGCGAGATCGAAGCCACAGCAAGGAGATTAGGAGGTTAAAGAAGAAAACAACAACAAGAATCAATAATGGGAGACGAAACACCACCAAAGTCTCTACGGGAGTATGCTATGCCCGATGAGACCACCACAACCATTACGAGGCCAACCACCACTGCTACACACTTCGAGCTCAAGCCACAGTTTATTCAATTCATCTCACAAGACTCTTATGCGGGAACACCAAAAGAGAGCCCTACTGATCATTTGGCTAGCTTTCTAGAGATGTGTAATACTTTGAAACTAACAAATGTTTCTGATGACCTAATTCGATATTGTGCTTTTCCTTTTTCTCTTAGGGATGAAGCAAAAGAATGGTTGAAAGAAGAAGAAGTGAGGAAGATCGCCACATGGCCAGAATTGAAACAGGCCTTTCTCTACAAGTTCTTCCCTCCTATGAGAACTTTAAAATTCATAAATGAAATATATGGTTTTCAACAACATGAATTGGAGTCTCTCTATGAGGCATGGTAGAGATATAAGTCTTTGCAGCGTCAATGCCCACGCCATGGTATCCCTGAGTGGTTATGGATTCATACATTCTATAATGGTCTGAAACATGATGTTCGAAGCTCTGTTGATGCCACATCTGGCGGTACTTTCATGGCAAAAACTCCAGAAGCTGCTAAGACATTGTTGGATGATATGGCTGCCAACAATTTAAATGATTGGAGTTTGTCTCGTGGAGCCCCTAAAAGGAGAGGTAAGTATGAGGTTGATGCTATTGCTACTTTGACTAACACTGTACATGTTTTGACAGCCAAGGTTGACCAATTGAGTAGCGTGTCAATAGCACATGTTTATGAGATTTGTGAAGTCCAAGATAACTCATTGAATGAGTGTCAATACAACACCATGGGAGTGATATCTAAGCAAGCCAATGCCCTCCTAAACACAAACACAAGACCACAAAACAACCCATACTCTAACACATATAACCCAGGTTGGAAGAATCATCCAAATTTCTCCTACAAAAATAACCAACCTAACCTCCACATACAAACTACTCCCAACCACCCGGCTTCCAAAAATGACCACCTTTCAACCCCCCTCCTCATCCTCAACATCCAACCTTGAAACCATCATAGTCAATTTAGCTTCTTCTCAGGCAAAGCAAATTGAATATCAAGCTAAGCATAATGACTTCTTCAGCAACTCCTTTCAACAAAGTCATGCTCATTATAAAATGATGGAGAATCAGATGACCCAAGTTGCTCAACATATACATATCAGTCACCTCTCAAAACCTTCAGGCCAACTTCCAAGGCAAACTGAACCAAACCCAAAGGGGTATATCCATGCTATATCATTGAGAAGTGGTAAAGAATTGCAAGATCCCTCAAGGAAGGTGAATGACCAAAGGAAGAGTGCAGAATAGTCTAAAAAGCCGAGTGAAGAAGATCAAGGCGAAAAAGTGTCGGAAAAGGAAGCTTAGGAGACTGAGAAAGATGAACCTGCAATTATACCTATTGCACAATACAAGCCACCTGTTCCGTTCCCTCAAAGATTGGCACAAGCAAAGCTAGAAAAGAAGTATGGGAAGTTCCTTGATATTTTGAAGATGTTGCACATCAACATCCCTTTCTTGGACGCTATCTCAGATATGCCTTCTTATGCTAAGTTTTTGAAAGGCATGCTTTCCAACAAGAGAAAAATTGAAGAGAATGTCACTGTTTCACTAACAGCTGAGTGTAGTGCTATTTTGCAGAACAAGCTTCTAAAGAAGCTAGGAGATCCAGGCAGTTATTCTATTCCTGTTAAGCTTGGTGATATTGAAATCATGTATGCCTTATGTGATCTTGGGGCAAGTGTCAGTCTCATGTCCTTGTCAATCTGCAAGAAGCATAATATGGGTAAACTGAAACCCACACGCATCTCCTTACAACTAGCAGATAGAACAGTCAAGTTCCCTCTTGGCATCCTTGAAGATGTTCCTCTTAGAGTCGGAAAATTGTTTATTCCATGTGATTTTGTTATTATGGAAATGGAAGAAGATGCACACGTTCCCATCATTCTTGGGAGACCTTTTTTGGCCACTGCTGAAGCCATAATTGATATGAAAAAGGGGAAAATCACCTTTGAATTTGGTGACGAGAAGATGGAGTACACACTCACAAACTCCATGGCTTCTCCATCTATGGGAGAAATTGTTGATAGAGTGGATGTTCTCAATGAGGTCACCCCGGTTATATCTAGCACTCATGATGACGCTAAATCTTCTTGTACATCGATTGAGAGATCACTTGCAAAAATCCAACATTCAGTGGCTGAGATTAAGGCAGAGCAGTGCATTATAAAGAAGAACTTGTCATCCATATTTACAATCTTGGAAAACTTCAATACTTGGATGTAGTCATCAGGGTTTCCGAACCCTTCGCTTTCCCCTCCTTAGTGAGGTTTTGTGAGAACCCTGTCCCTAATTTCTTTGTGTCTACTATTTACCTTTGTCACATTGCAGACATTGTGACATGCTATTGGGGGAGGGTCACTTTTCAACACTTGTACATAATAGGCATTCTAGGACTTTGGCATTATAGATTTTTTTTTTCTCACTTTAGGTTGCATTTTAAACTTCTCTCATGATAACTGTTGTATAGTATGCTCGACATGGTTCTATATTCCTCCTTTATATGAAGTCTATGCATGATCTGAATGATTCCGAACTACTCTTCAATCTTCCTTACTCATTGTGGCTTGAATGGTTTGCAGTAAGATGATTTGATTCTCTCAAGGGAGACTTGACTATAATTGGTAGCCAAAAATCTACCTAGTGAGGTTATTTGAGCCTAATGGACTAATTTCGTTTTAGTCCTTCTTTCCATGTGTAATGCTCTTCCTTGGCTATTATTCTCTAGAACTTACATTGATACTCGTTGAGACCACATTGACTTGTTTATGCATTAAATATGATTGAGGCAATTGTTGTTTTCTAAGCTACATAGCCAAATGCCACCTACATTGATTACTCCCTTTTTGTCACCCCTGTGAGCCTAGCCTGTTTCTTTTGTTAACTACATCTTTAGCCCTTTACCTTGTCCTACCTAGGGGGATTGTGAAGCTATGTTGATGAAGTTAAGTTGCGACATTGGAGATTTATTGTGGTGTTTGATGTGATCTAATGCTTAGTTGGACTCCTATACTGGAATGAGTTCATCTCCTCATAGTTACTTTCTTTGAAACTCATACTCTTGTAGATGATTTACTAAATCCTTTATTGAAAAAAAAAAGAGAAAAAAGAAAAAGAAAATGAAAGAAAGATTGTGATTTATGTCTTTAGTTTACAATAAAAGGAAATTGGAGTTTCTATTTGAGGAGTTATGGTTTAGCTAATGAAAAAAAATGAAGTGCAATGAGAATGCGTGTGTTTGAAGTTTTGTATTTGTTGTCAAGGGTGTTTGAAAAGCTTCACTTTCCGCTTTGAGCACCACTTTCCTAGAACTTTCCACACCCATACCTTAAACTTTCATTACAACCCCATATGAAGTCCTCATAATTCTTGGCATGTAACGTAGTCCCGTAGCGGTGGAGAGTGAGAAGATATGCAAGCTTATGGTAGGATATAGTCAAAGGAATTAAGCCTTGAGTGATAATCTCCCCCATTTCATATATATGAGTGATTGTGTGCACGACTAAAGTGAGGGTTACCATGAATAGTCAAGGCAAACTTGGGGGGCGAAGTGGTAAGATTAGTTGTCGAGTCACAATTGTGAGGTTTAGGAATGGGATTGAATAGTTTTGTACTTATTCCTTTCATGCTTTGTCATTCGTATTGAAGTAGGCTTGTGAACCGTGTTGTGTGTCTTGCTTGAGTAGCTTTTATCTCATTCTTTTCCTATGTTTTATCTTGGATTGCTTGAGGACAAACATTTGTCTAGCTTAGGGAGTTTGATAAGTTGATATAAGTCTATCATTTAGATGCATTTTAAGTCTCATTTATTAGACCATTTAGATTGCATTTGTGCATCATTTGGGTTCCTTTATAAGCTATGTTACTTTCATGGGTTGTTTGGTATTTTGATGTAATTTCAGGTACTTTATACTCCTAGGGAAGGACATGACTAGTAAGGCACTTGGATGACCTTTGAAACGATATATAATGTGCCCAAAATGGATTGGAATTGGAGAAGATACAAACCGCTTTTCATATTTGTGTGAAATATGATACCTCTTTATTACTTTGATCATATATTTTGACACAGAAACGATAATAAGGTAATTACACGAGTATATTACACGAGCTTTCCAACGGTATATTACACGAGTCAACTGAAGCTCTGGATCAAAAGTTATAGACGTTCGAAGTTGAGCTGTTTGCGTCTGTTGTGCCAACATGTCCGTGTCATTTATGACACGTCCGTGTCACCCTGCTCTCCACAAATCAAAAAGCTTCCTGATTAGAGTTTTCCAGGACAACACGTCCGTGTCAAATGTGACACGTCTGTGTTACCCCATTTTTCCGCAACCAGAAGCGTTTGTTGTTGCGACTGTTTTTGTAATATCAGGTCGACACGTCCGTGTCATATTTGACCGTGTCAATCTGCTTTCCGTCGGGATTTAATTAAGTTGTTCTATTAATTTAGAAAACTATAAATACCCTTTTAGAAGTTTTATTTCGGCACTTAGGTCTAATTATTCAGTTTTTAGAGAGCTTTGAGAGAAAAAACTCCATTGTTAACTTGAGATCTACAATTTTGCTACCTTGGATTAATTTCATTGAAGTAAAAGACTAAGTTTTCTAATCTCTCTCTTTATTTATTGTCATGTTTACTTATTTTTTATTGAATTGTTTTGTTATTGCAATTATGAGTGAGTAGTTCCATAATCTAGGGTTAAGTTAAACCCTAGCAATGTTTAATGCATGAATTTCCCCCCTAATCCCAATTTAATTGCTTGATGGAATTGTGTTTATTTTCATTATCATACTAGGGATAGGTGATTTTGATATTATTCCTTATGTCTTGTTTTTAATGGGAATTGAATCTAGATGGAATTGTTTGATTCATTCAAGAGTATGAATATCTCTATGGGAATAAGTAGATAGGATTACTAGGAATTTATATTGTGATACCTTGCTTAATGTCTCTTTTCTTGCATGATTCCATGGGAATAGGTTTGAATACTTGATTAGAGTAGCTATGGGTACTCGGGAGAGGCCCTTAGTATTTTCAGGGTGCATTACTCCTTTTGGGTAATTGATTACGTTTATTGGGATGGGAATTATTCATGTATTGCTCTTGTTAGTGGGGATGCTTAATTCTAGATGTTTTTATTAATTGAGTTCATCTTGTGTGTTATTGTTATTTGCAATAGTTTAGTATTCGTATTAGTGGCATCCTTTTCACCATTGTTGTTTGTCACGTGTTTAGTTAGATTGAGTCAAAATACCTAGTGTTTGATACCGTTTGTCTCTGTGAATTTGACCTTGACTTGCCCTGCTCCATAGTTGGGAGGTTTAGTTAGGAATTACTTTTGTTAGGTGCGCGACACGCCTATCAGGATGCATATAGCATAACCTTATTTTTGATTCCAACTTGAATTAATTGACTCTCATTTCGATAAATCAAGTTGCTATAAAAATATAAAGTCAACTAATTTGGTATACACCATTAAGAGGCGCGTGCCAAAGAGAAAAAAACTAACTCAGTTAATTATTTTTATTAAAGAGTTTAACCAATATTAGTTTATTTCTAGTTTAAAGCTAATGATTTGTCTAGTTAGAAGCCTCATTTACAGCTGTAATATCCTCTTGCCAAATGCCATCTTTGTCATTGATAGCATACACTATATTCTTCAGCCATCTAGCTCTAATTGATTGATGGAGAATAGCAGAGTTCTCATCACCATCTCTACACCACTGCATTTATGCCTTATGACTTAAGAAAGACAGATAAGCTTTATGAGTCTTTCTATACTCATCAACTCCATTCATTTCATTCTCCCTGAGACTCAAATTAGCAGGATTTCTTTGTAAACTCCCCTGACTTCTGATCATCTTTTTATAAGCCTGTATATCTCTACATTGAATATCAGAGAACCCATCATGATTAAGCTGCTTGAGTGCAACTTTCACTTTCTTCAATTTTGGCACAATTCTATACATGGGAGTACCCTGAACCTGCTCATGCCAGCAGCTAGACACCAACTCTGCAAAATTTGGTGCACTACTCCACATTTTAAAGTACTTGAAAGGATGTTTACCAATATCAACAACTGGATACACTACAATAACCATAGGACAATGGTCAAACTGTCCCTCAGGTAGTAATGTGCAGCTGCATTTGGGAAAGTGTCACACCAACTCTGATTCACCATGGCTCTATCAAGCTTACAAAAAAAATCTATGCTCCCCTTGCTGCTTGTTATTCCATGTGTATCTACTCCCTGTGCTAGTAATATCCTGAATTCCACACTTTGTTACACATTTCTGGAGTCTAGCAACTTCCTGAAGTCTCACAATAGAGCCTACTCTTTCATCAGTAAACAAAACACAATTGTAATCCCCAACAACTAGTTATGGCTTCTAAATATTCACAGCTAAGTTTTCAAGATCCGGCCAAGCTAGATCTCTAACAGCATCATCTTTTGAGGCATAGATAATTGAGCAAGCAAAAGACAAACCATTCATAGACTGAATTTCACAATGAATCATCTGATTAGAACAAGCCACAATATTAACATGGAAGGACTTAGGGTTCCAAGCAATAATAATCCGACAATCCTTATGAAATGATGAGTTAGAAGTAAAACACCATCCTTGAAACACACTAAGGTAAAGCTTACCCATATTGTGAGCTTTCACCTTAGTCTCCAGAAGGCCAACAAAACCAACATTCTTCTGATTGATCACTGACTTCACCTCTTTATGCTTCTGCTGGTTGTTGACCCCCCTCACATCCCATATGATCAATCTATCCATTATTTCCAGGAGGTTGGCCCCCTCATGTATCCTTTACCTCCACTGAAACACACTCCACCACACCAACAATCACAACTGCATTTCCAGCCTCATTCATATCATTACCCAGCTACAGTCGTGCCATCACCTGGCTCCTCCAAAACTTCAAAATTATTCTGAGTAGCTGCTGCCTTTGACTAGTAAGAATCCTTCTTGCAGGATTCCTTACTGGTTGAAATTCAGCTTGTTGACTCTCAGAATCTCTATTCTGATCCCCTATAACTGCTACTATCCTCTGTGGTCTCCCACCAGGCTTGTTATTACCCTCTTTTGGTATCCATTCCTGCCTCACTATTGCTTTAGTGCATTTGCTTTCTTCATGTCCCATACCCTTGCAAGTTTTACATAGAGTTGGTTTCCATTCATAATACACCTCAACAACAGTTAGCTTATCCTTTTCATTTATGAACTTCAACTCATCTGGGAATTTTTAATCAATCTAGACTTCTATCATTGCACGAGCATACTGTAATTTATCCCTTCTGCTAGTAGATTGATCTAGTTTAATCAATCTGCCTAGAGGTTTTACAATCTTCTCCAGACAAGACAGCCCCCAATATTTAAAATCTAAGGTCAGCTGAACCCATATTGGCAGAGTTTTAATATTCTCCTTACACATATCCACCTCTGCAGTCATGGTTTCATAATCATGGGTTTGCTATCAAAGAAAGGAGCATTACCAGCCAATACCCCATCCCTTTTCTCCATAGATCTAAATCTCACCACATAAATTCCTTTTTTCACTAGAGCTACCTTATCCACCCCTTGATCCTTCCATTACATGTATGGGAGGATTCGCACCAACAATGTAACAATAAATAGTAGAGTTCCAATAGTCAATCTCCGATTGAACATCAGCACTGTCTATCTTAGTCACATTCACATTATCATTTTCAGCTTGAGATTCAGGGGAAAATAAAATAGGTAAAGGATCTATTGTACCTTCCACCCTTTGCAATCGTCTCCCTTGATCCTGCTGCAATCGTTCCCCAGAGTTCTTAATGGATTCCAGCCAAGTAGAGAAATTATCCCGCAACATTGCATCCTGCTGGAGAGTTCGCAATGACGATCGAGGTGAAAGAATTTCACCAACAGCTGCACACTTCATCTGTTTCACAATCGTCTTCCACCACAAATTCAGTCACACCTAGAACCTCATCCATCGATTTCAAATCCTTCGCCTGCGATTCACATGGTCCTACCTTCCTTCCCATGTCCATGTTCGCCTGATTTGGCTTCTTATGAGCTTTAGATTTCCTAGCCATGGCGCCAACGTACGAAGTACGAAGAGCAAACCTAGAGAGAGAAACGCGCGAACAAGATTTCCATGTTTCTTAACACAACAGAGCTTGCAGCAGCTCAGAGTCGAGCTTTTTTCCGAGTGTTGGGCTTGACTCACGAGGGTACGAGATCGAGCAACTATCGAAGATATTCATCATTTCAGTTATAGCTTTCAACCACGACTCAATCTGATTGGTATTGTCGAAATTGTTGGAATCTTGCTGATGCTTTGAATACAACCGTTTCAACTCATTGAATTTGCTGAGCATCTTAGTCCGATTATGGTCTTGTATTTTGCAATTGGGATCAGCCAGACATCGCTGCAGGTTGTTCATGGCAGACGACAAATCTCGGTTGGCAGAATTAGGTGGTGCGAAACCATACATTGTATTGGTATGATTGAATGAAATGGGTGATAAAACTGTTATCAGATTGTGAAATATGTTTTCAGCACTTTTTAAGTTGTAAAATTGTTGTGTGTCTATTGTTTAAGTGAGGAACATAAAGTTTGTGTTTTTAAACAAACATAAGAATCAAAGTGTTGCTACTAGATACTCTATCCGTTTCATTTTAATTTACTCACTTCACTTTGGGGGAAAACCAATGAGAAAGTGCAAAAGTATGAGAGAGAAACTGAAAAGGTGGAGAGATAAATTGAAAACTGAGAGAGAAAAATTAAAAAGTGGGTTAAAATATTAAAAAGTCGATGACATGGGTCGAAAAAGAGGAGAAAGTAGATGTGACATGTTACCAAAAATAGAAAAAGCAACAGTGTGTAGATTAAAAAGAAACGGACCAAAAAGGAAAGTGTGTAGATTAAAAAGAAACGGATGGAGTATATGCTAATATTAGAGAAAAGAGAACTCATATTATACATCTGTTGTACAGTAGACGTTCATTATTATTGGCCAAGTCAATAATTTTGCAAGGTAGTCCATACGATTAAAGAACTAAAGAATCTAATATTATACTTTATTTTTTTAAAATGTAATATTTGCCTTTTTTTTGAGTGAGTTAAAATAATCAAATGTTACCTCTAAAAGAAAACAAAAGTATCTATTCCAGAAAAAACGATAAATAAAACAGAAGTAGTAATTTTTGCCATATCAATGAACATATTCATAGAAAATTTTGAGATATTAGCAATCAGAATAAAATTTCGATAGGCATGCTTTTGCTTATAACAATAACTAAAGGAGTACTATTTTTATATGTCCGATTCGCTGTACACATGGTTAGCACTACCTGCATATCTCCACCATCTCTCTGGAAGTTTGAGAATACAGCTAATATCTTTTTTTTTTAATGATACGTATTGTACTTGATGTAGAATATGTATTATTAGAGCATTGAATATGGCGTGAGATTCGAAATATGATGTCTCTTCATCGTCATCTCCACTGGTTATGATCACAAATTTATTGCTTTCCTGTATAATAATTAAATTTGGGCATTTTTTGTTCACCTTATTTTCAATTTTAATTAGAAAAAATAAGTTTAAATAAGCAAAAATAAGTTGAATAGAACGAACGACCATGTTCTCCCTATCAAAAGGGAAAAAAACATATCTCTTTGTTTCCTTGACCATACTTTTAAACTAATATACTATATATTGTTTCTAATTAATTTAAAGCCTTTGATTTTTACACTTGCTAATACATAACTTTGACCATTAATATCTTAAGTCATATACGGCAAAAAATTATAAAAAGTTGATATTTGAAAAATATTTGTCAAGACGAATCTAATTAGATCCTACATAATAATAAGTTATTTGATGTATAAATTACAACAAAAGATGGTCAAAGTAAAGTATGAGGACAATCTAAAATATGTGTAGATCAAAAAGAAATAGAGGGAGTATATTAAAGATAATTAACTCCTTCCGTCGTACTCGTATAATATATTGCTTGTATTCTTTTTTGGGTCTCCCAAAAATTCCTTCATGTTTTAAATATATCTACTTTCAACTGTTTTGGTTGGAATCCTTGAAATAGCAAGGCTATAATTCTATTGGTTCAAAATATTTGGTGTAATTTTATTTGTTATTATTTATTTTATTCATGCAAACTTTTTTTCATCTTTATGTTTAATGAATGCTGCTTGTTAACTTCAAGAAAACTGTTATGACAGATGTGAGAAAGAACAAATATTGAATGCAAAACAAAGAATAATCACACAAAGATTTAACGTGGTTCACCAACGGAGTGTTGGCTACGTCCACGGGCAGAGAATGAATAATATTATTGATGAGAAGGATAACCATAATTACAGAGGTGATTAGTGACTTAATCGTCAATTAAACAAACTAGGTTTAAAATCTATTTATACTTAAATTCGGAAAATGCGTTTCCGCGTCAAACTGCACACCGCCCGATCGGGTCGAGAGGTACTCGCCAAACCAAAAAAACGTCTCGGGCCCGATCGGGCGACCATCGCCCGAGTCGTAGTTCGCTACGAACGCCCGATGCCATCGGGCGCTCCACTCCTTGAGCTGCTGCTGAGATGCTGACCCCGCCCAGTCGGGCGAGCCTGCCCGATCCGGTCGGGCGAGCCGACGAACATCCCCTCTGACCAGATTCAAGGCACAAATTCCTACAAATCTCCATCTTGACTTGAATCCTCTCACAGTGAACCAGATAAATAGATAACAGACGCATTGAACACAATGCCCAAATTCTCCCTGCAACCAGATTTGCCCCGAAAGACAACCAGACTAGATTTGTCCCTTAAGGACACCAGATTAGCCCCTAAAGGCCCCAGACTTGCCCCAAGGGGCAATGAACAATCACGAACATTGAGCAAGTTCAAGCAATGTTGAAACTTACTCTGTGGAACAGGTTTAGTGAACATATCAGCAGGATTATCAGCAGTACCTACTTTCTTCACCTTAACCCTCTTCTCACTCCTCAGAAAATGATATCTCACATCAATGTGCTTAGTCCTCTCATGATGGACTTGATCCTTGGCTAAGCATATTGCACTCAAACTGTCACAATACACAATGGCCTGATCGTGATGCAAACCAAGATCACTGACTAGCCCCTTTAACCATATTCCCTCTTTAGCAGCTGTTGTCAATGCCATGTACTCTGCTTTAGTAGTAGACAAAGTAACTGTAGCCTGCAAAGTTGCCTTCCAACTAACAACAGAGCCACCAAGAGTAAATACATAACCAGTCATAGACCTTCTGCTGTCTACATCTCCAGCATAATCAGAATCAGAATAATCAGTAACTAAACACTGAGTATCATTCCCATAAATGAGACCAACATCAGACGTACCTCGAAGGTAACGAAAAATCCTCTTGACTGCCTGCCAATGTTCCTTACCAGGATCACCCATGAACCTACTAACAACACTGACTGCATGTGCAAGATCCGGCCTAGTGCAGACCATAGCATACATCAGACTCCCTACTGCACTAGCATAGGAAACTCGACTCATGTATTCCTTCTCCTCAGCAGACTTGGGTGCAAAAGCAACAGACAAATGATTATTGGAGGCACTTGGAGTATCTATAGGCTTAGCTGTTGACATGCCAAATCTTGACAAAATCTTCTGAATGTAGCCTTTCTGTGACAAGAAAAGCTTCCTCTGATCTCTTTCCCAATAAATCTCCATCCCCAAAATCTTTTTCGCAGCATCCAAATCCTTCATCTCAAATTCAGCACTGAGAAGACCCTTTGAATATCAGACTTGGACTTTGCAGCTATAAGCATATCATCTACATAGAGGACCAAATAAATCCATGATTCATCATCCAGCTTGTTGTGGTACACACAAGAATCATACAGAATCCTGTTGTAACCCAATTCAATCATATAACTGTCAAACCTTTTATACCACTGCCTAGGAGACGGCTTTAGCCCATACAAAGACTTCTTCAGTCTGCAAACATGGTCTTCTTTATCAGGAACTTGGAACCCATCTGGCTGAGTCATATAAATCTCTTCTTTCAACTCCCCATGTAGGAAAGCTGTTTTCACATCTATTTGCCCAAGTTCAAGATCCTGATGTGCAACTATTGCTAGTTAGCACCCTGATGGAAGTGTGTCTAACCACTGTTGAGAAAATCTCATTATAGTCAACCCCTTCCGTTTGAGTGAACCCTCTTGCAACAACCCGAGCTTTATACTTGACCCCCTCAGAAGGTGTGGTCCCTTCCTTCTTCTTGAAAACCCATTTGCAGGTGACAATTTTCCTCTCCTTAGGACGCTTGACTAGCTCCCAAGTCTGATTCTTATCCAGAGACTCCATTTCATCTCCCATAGCAGCGAGCCATTGAGCAGACTCACTACCTGAGACAGCTTCTTTGTAGGTGATGGTTCATGAGTATCTACCTCTACCTCCTCAGCAATCTGCAGTGCATAAGCAACCATATCCTCAAAACCATACCTTCTAGGAGGTCCCACACCAACTCTTCTAGCTCTATCAAGTGCTATACTAGTTCGATGTGCTTCAGATGAGGCAGATTGGTGACTAGAGGTTAAGATTCAGTAGCATCATGTTGATCTTCTCCACCTTGGTGCTGTAATTCACTCGCATCATGAGTGACTTCCAGCTCCACCTGCTTATCAACATTACTACCAACAGACACCACCATAGACTTCACAGTGGAGTTAAGCATAGAGTTTTCATCAAATATTACACTTCTACTAAGTATAACTCGACTCTCAAAAGGTGACCAAATTCTATAGCCCTTAACTCCAATCCCAAAACCCACAAATACACCTTTCTTAGCTCTAGGTTCTAATTTACCCTCACTTACATGATAATAAACAGTAAAACCAAAAACTCTCAATAAAGAATAATTTGCAGGCTTACCAGACCACACCTCATAAGGTGTTTTACAGTCAATACCAGTGTGAGGTCCACGGTTGATCAGATAGCAAGCTGTACTTACAGCTTCTGCCCAAAATATTCTAGGTAACCCATCATTAGAGAGCATGCACCTCGCTCTCTCCAACAGTGTTTGATTCATGCGTTTTGCTACCCCGTTCTGTTGTGGAGTATTCCTGACAGTATGATGGCGTGCAATCCCTTCATTCTTGTAGAACTCATTAAACTCAGACCAACAATATTCCAGACCATTATCAGTTCGCAGTCTTTTGATCTTCCTTCAGCTTGATTTTCCACCAAAGCCTTCCACTGCATGAAGTTCATGAAAGCCTCACTTTTATGTTTCATCACAATTACCCAAGTCATCCTTGAATAATCATCGATCATCGACACAAAGTACCTGTGACCTCCAATAGACTCAACTCGGGAATGACCCTAACAATCAGAGTGAATATAATCAAGTGTGTCCTTTGTAGTATGCACAGCCTTTGGAAACTTGCTGCGATGAAGCTTCCCAAACACACAATGCCTGCACCTTGTGCCCACACAGAAGATCCCTTTTTGACAGAATTTGCATCCCCCTTTCACCCATATGTCCAAGTCTCCTATGCCATAACTTGGTCATATCCTCCTTGGGAACCTCAGATGATGCAACAGCAGCAGAACCTGTTACAGTAGAACCTTGAAGAAAATATAAGGTACCCTTTTTAATACCTTTCAGAACTACCTTCGAACCCTTATAGACATTCATAACTCCACCTTCACCTTGAAAACTGAAACCTCTACTGTCAAGAAGACTCAAAGATATCAAATTCTTCGTCATCAGTGGAACATGCCTAACTTCGTTCAAGGTACAGAATGTACCATCATGAGTCCTCAATCTGATAGAGCCTATTCCAACTACTTTGCAGGCAGAACTATTGACTATAGAAACACTGCCCCCATCTATCTGCTCATAAGTTGAAAACCACTCCCTGCAGGGACTAAGTGATACGATGCCCCAGAATCAAGAACCCACACATCCCTATAATGTGACTGGTTATTAATAACTAGGGTCAGATCTTCCTCAGAATTACCATCAGTTTCTGCCAGAGCAGCAGAACCTTCATTCTTGTCCTGCTGCTTCTTTTTCTTAGGACACTCATTTTTCCAATGCCCCTTTTCTTTACAGTAATTACAGACATCATTAGGTTTAACTTAAACTAACTTCAAACTACTCATATTCATTCTTTTTCAAGTAAAATAGCCTATATTTGCTTTTAACATGCCTATATTTTGTATTTTCAAGTAAAATGGCCTAAAATGTTCTACTTTCCCTAAGTTGGATATGAAATGGAGAAAGAGAATGAGGGAATCGAGTAGTCAATTTTTCTTCTCCTTCAAATAAACCAAAACCCTCCACTATTAATAAAATATGGAACGAAAATGGAAGCATTCCCCTCCCTTTCCCTCCCTCTACAAGATGCCTACACAAACACATAGTAAGAGTAATTTTACGTTCCAAACCCATTCTAACGGAAGAGGGAATAAGAACGAATTATACACACACACATAAATCAACAAGCGAAGCAACTAGAATTATCATTCAAGTGTAAAAAATCGAACATAATACAACAATACATGACAATCATTCGATCAGTAATGAATAATTTCACAAAAATAACAAAAATAACATGAAACAAATAACAATTGGATGATCAAACAAATACATTAGTCACCACTAGCAGCTGCTAAGCCGCAAACAGAAGCGGCAGTAGCGCGGAAGTAACCACCACAACATTTATTAAACAGATATAATAATGAAATCTTGTGACACTTTCAGACTTACTAATTCTAGATGCTAAAATAAGCCATTTTTAATTTTCAATTCGATGAACAATGAAATAAATTGACCACAAGAACAAGTGAGCAAATATAATCTAAAATTATAGGAACAAATGAATTAACAAAACAGATATAGATATAGTGTATGTTCTCTTAGTAACGATAATTTGTTTGAATTGCAAATCAAAGTGGGAGATTTGGATACAAGAGAAAGAAAATAATTACTTGGTGAGATGGTGCTGTCACTGAAGAACATAGATAAGAAGACATTAAAAGTTGCAGAGTTCAGCTTTGATTCCTGTTCAAATTTGCAGGCTTTGATTCCTCCATTTTTACAGCAGATGGACTCATGAAATTCCCACCTAAACCCTGAAAAAAAAGCAATAAAAAAATTTCCAAAAAAAATAATCAAAACTAAACGTAAAGAAACATGATAAAACAGCAACAAGAAAATCAAATTAGTGAAAAGACAAAAACAGACTACAATTTCAACTCAAGAACAAGAGTAGATCTCTTCGATTTCTCTGCTGATAATGTGACAGATTTTCAGATCAATACCCCCAAAAAAATCGAAAATTGGAAACCCTAGAATTCGATAAACAGAAAAATGAAGAAGAACAAAAAAGATAAAAACTTGAAATCAAAATCTCTTACCTTCTTAGACATGGAGTTGAAGAAACCCTTTTTTATGGATTCTCTTTTTTTTTCCTGTTTCACTTTCTCTCCTCAATCTCTATCTCTTCAATAAGCGTCCGTTGCTCCGGTGGATTGAGAGGGAGGAGGGAGGAGCAGATCTGAAGAGGAGAGAGAGGAGGGATTAGGGTTGAGTAAGGAGAGGGAGGAGTGAGGAGTGAGGAGTGAGAAGAGGCCAACTTTTTTTTGTCTCTTTTTTTTTTTTTGTCATCAGCGATCGTTTAACACAGTCGCCTAAATTGAAAAAAATGTAAAAATTTAAAATAATAAAATCAACGACTGTTTTAAACGGTCGCTGATTAACAACGTCTGTTTATCCGTTGCTGTCCACTTTAAAAGCAGTCGGTGGCAACGACGGTTTCAAACAATCGCTGACTGCAAGAATAACGACCGTTATTCAAACTGTCGCAGTGAAGCAGTCGTTGTTTTGGCATTTTCTTGTAGTGGTTGTTGGCTCTTAGCTATTGATGGGTAAATTTGGGCACAAATGTTATCATACACCAGGGTGTACAGTGAGCATGGTACACCAAAGGCTATTATTCTGCTTATTGCTCATTCGAAATCATCCAAATGAGCGAAACGTACTAAAAATGAGAGTTTTAAATGAGCAAAAAATAGTTTTGGGTGTACCATGTGCATGGTACACCCGGGGGCCGGGTGTATGGTGAATAGATTATCTTTTGGGTGAAATACCTAAAAAGCCAATGAGTTCATAATCTTTTTAATTTTGGCACAAAGAAGTAAAAATCAGTATTTGCAGTTTTATAGAATGTATATAAGCTAATTTTTATGTTGTTCCGTTTACACACTTTAAGTCCTTGATCGAATGCTCTTCTAATTGGTTGTTTTAGTCTTTTTGTTATTTATTTCTTATCTCCAATTTATGTTGGGCTCACACAGATGAAGCAAAGCCTAGGACAAAATTGATAGAAGAAATAGTTACACACTTGGGCAATGGAAGATGTTTACAAAGTTGCTCTTTATGGGAAACATGGGGTCGGGAAAACATGGATAGCGAAAGAAATAACGAAACATGCCATCTTGAAGCACATTGTTCATGTCACAATCTGGGTTGATCTCTATGGAAAATACTCTAGTCATGACGACTTGTATGACAGTATAGCTCTCCATTATCAGTGCAACAGGATCATGCTAGTGCTGAGTACTATCTCCATAATAAAAACATCCACCATAGCATTAACCTTGATACCTTAGCTTGAAACAAAAGCTAAGAGGAAGAGAATATCTATTAGTATTGAACATCGAAGATTCGAAGACGAGTGAACAAAATGTTCTGTTGATGTTAGACAAAATACTTGGTTTTGTAGGATTATATAAGTACTCTAAGCGGAATTTCATGAATCAAATTAATAAGCACTTAAAACAGGATCTCATGCATATACATCCAAGGATCACATAATAGTTAGGAATTTACCTTTGAAGCATGAATTCCACAAAGCTTGAATAACCCGGATTAAGAACCTCAATTGCGATTCCTCTACTTGGTCCACCAACCCGGATCAACACTCCACCAATGCTAGTTGGAAGGAAGAAATTATTCTTCTACTTTAATGGAGTTTTTGTGACTTTTGGAAAGAATATGAGAGAGAAGAATAATGAAAGATATCTCATATATTTCCTTATTGCCTAACCAAATATATATAGATATAATTAGGTTAGGAGGAGAATTAATTCTCCTCTCTCTTCCTCTTGGCCGGCCACCTTAGGGCCCCTTACGGGCTCTAGGTTTCTTTTGTTGATCCAAGTATTTTGTGTGACCTAATAGGATCCATTATATTGGGCTTTGGGTTTATTATTTCCTAACCCCAAGTTCTATAGCATTCTCTAGCAAGACGTATAGACGACCCAATAGAACGAATTTATTATCTCTATAATACGATCCATAATATAATTAGTAATTGCATTCAAGTCGAGGACATAAATCCTTCAGGTTTCGGAAACAAGAATGCATCCAAGATTCTAATGATGAGTCTTTCATTGATCGATGATATAATAAACCATAATGGCCATAGACGCAACATAGATGTAGAGGTGAACCCGTTAACATTATGGGAATCAAAGGATTTACTTCATAGGAGTTGGAACAACAATCACATTATTCTAAGTGATGATGATGTCGAAAAGATTGTTAAACGATGCAACTTCTTGCCGGCTGAAATTGTGTCCACACGTAGTGTGCTATTGTACGCCCTAGAGAACGCATCAAGTGATCTGATAAAGAATTGGCTGTCACAGAAGCAAAGAAATAGGTGGATGATTATTGGATGCTTGGTTGTTGCAGTGGTTATAATAAATTCTCCAACAACATCACTCTGCTTAGATGCATTTGGCTTAGTTGGCTATATTTGTTAAAGCATGGAAGGATCCATTACAATGTATTAATAATGTATTGGATATTAGAAGGGTACTTGGATAATACAACTTTGCTCGAAAAAACTTATATCGAGGGTCATGATATTTTGATGGACCTTGTAGATGCTGGGTTACTAGGGGAGCGAGAAGCTGGTGATGTCGTCTTGGAAAGAACAGGGTTGAAGTTTGCAAATTACATCTTTCCAATCTTGTGTGAAGAACCTCGACTAAGATATCCCTGCATCTTTAAGAAGCTAGATGACCGGGAAGTTGTAGGTAGCAAGGGGAATGTAAAGCGTGTTAATGGTAGCATAGCAGCCATAAGGAGAAAAGATTGGGGAGATGAAGACTCTGTCATACTTCCAACACTTATACTCCAAGGAAATGATATGTTTAAAGAAGATAGAAGTAAAGAATGGGATATGACTTTCTCCAATATGATTGATCCATCGGTTCATATGCCACGAATCGTATGTCTTTCGAAAATGGAGCTCATAGATTTACTGTGGATGGATTACATGATTAATGTTCTTATTCTAAGGGACTGTCACTTGAAGAATATCAACGAAAGCACATCTCTTTCAGGATTAACTCATCTCGAAATATCTGAATCTTGCTCATTGGAGGAAATTCCTAAGGATCTTTTTGCAGGAATAAAGAATCTTTAAAGCCTTAATCTGTCTGGCACTTCAATTAAATCTTTTCCAAGGCCATCATCTCGCACCAAACTAAGCAAACTAAGGTATCTAATTATGAGAAAGTGCACTCAGCTGGACAGTTTCCCAGATATTAATGGTTTAGAGAAGCTGAAGGTGCTTGATCTTTCAAGTTCCAAGTTCAATTAAGTGAGTTATGAAAGTTATGTTTTTTGTAGAAGTACCTAAACTCAAGATGTTAGATCTTTCAGAGACTAATATGGAGGAGTTATCTGGCGTTATGAACCTCCCGAATTTAACTCACCTCTTGGTAAAAGATTGCACAATGTTAAAACAAATTCAACCACTCAACACATTGACAAAACTTGAAGTCATCAATGCATCAAGCAGTAACTTGCTAGATAATTTTGGGGAGGCAAATTTTATCCGAACTGGTGATTGTTTAAGGACAATCGATCTTTCGAACATTATGATTCATATGATTCCTCCTATAAAGCATGCTAACAACCTCGTTTATCTTTGCTTGAAGGGTTGTTGTCAGCTTAAAGAGTTGCCACCCATTGAAGGTGCGAAAAACCTTCGCGTGCTGGATGTTTCAGATGCCGTTCAGTTGGAGAAAATAAATGCTTCTTTTCGAGACTTGGAATCCCTGCAAGAGATATTCCTTTCTAACACCAAAATTAAGACACTGCCACCACTTTCGGTTTAGAGAGCTTACGAAAGCTTATCTTGAAAGGGTGTGAATTACTGCAGTCATTGCCTGAAATGGATAGATTGATCAATCTTCTACTTATTGATCTGCGGGGCTGTAATGCTCTGGAGACGTCGTTGGATAATGGACAGTTTGATGATGTTAGAATCTTGAGAAGTTGAGCCAATTTCAATGCAATACTATAACTTCAATGTATTTTGTTTCTGGTTAATTACATTTACTGATTTAATACTTCTATAATAGGTTTGTTAACCAATTTGGTTTCACTTAATGTATTCATTCTTGTAAAATATACAGTACATTTATTCTTGTGATATACTCATATAGAGTAATATGTATTCTTGTGAAACATAATAATTTTAGCATCATCTTGTGCTATTTTTTAAGAGATACTTCATCCTTGCTTTAAAAGGATGCAACATTTACATTTTACATAGTAACACTATTTATCTACTAACTTTATTCCATATTTTGTCACAAATGTATAAGAGAAAATATAGTGAAGTGGGATATTATTTGATCCGTATTAATGTATACTTTTGTAATATCAACTTTTTATAATTACTTATACAAAATTAAAGATATTAAGGATCAAAATAGTGCATTAGATAGTGTGTAATATGCAAATGTTGCAAATTTTAAAGAATGGAGGAAGTAATAAAGTTAACAAAAATGATATATGCAATTCAATGGATAGTAGTATGAATTTACCACCAAAACTCCAAAAGATAGTGTATGGGTATAACCCAAGTATGTTAGCAGATCCCCGGGAGGAGTCCGCGAACATCAGTACGGACGCGAACATTGTAAATGTCGCCTATAGCCCTGTCAGTACATCAACATGGTCCGACAACGTTGGCGGTCGCCGAACAAGACAGAATAAGGGAATCTTCCCAACTGTCAAACGCATTACGACCGTACACGTGTAAAAGGATTACACACACTGTCATATGAATAGTACTTCTACAAATAGCCAAATGGTACTATTCTGCAGGTACATTCTCTCACACTCAAAACTCTTATCTCTCTCTCTAAATCCTATTTAGACACGTGCTGACTTGAGCGTCGGAGGGGGTTTCCTCGCATCCCCCCCGAGGGTAGTTCACGTTTGCTTCTTGTGCAGCTATTCACTAGCGGACGCTATCTCCAATCTTTGGCAGACTCTTCACAAGACCGCCAACCGTTCTACAACCGGAACAATTTGGCGCTAGAAGGAGGGGCCTCCCATCTTTGTGAACGCTATCATGGATAGAACAAACAACGACGGACGTGGTCCACTAGGATTCGAAACCGGTCAAGGGTCTACCCAGCCCGTTATTACCGGACCACTCGGTGCACTTCAGTTCCTAAACAGAGGGGCCGAGGACGGCAATGAACAGCAAACTCCTGAGAACAATATATCTCAGGTCAACAATGGTGGCGGACCACTCAACTTGGCTCAATTCAGTCAGTTTTCTCCAGAGCAGCTACAAACTGTAGCGTCCTTCATCCAAATGTTACAAACGGGTACTCCTCAGCCTAACAACACCCCCACTCCTAATCCAAGGATTGACCAAGTTCGTAGGCGGATGCCGACCATGACTGGTCGCAACGCCGATGGTACACCGATAAGGAGAATGCGGACCTTCACTCAGGAGGGACGCCAGATGGAAAGGCAAATTGAGGACCCAGAGTATGAAGAAGCCATCCTAGAGACTGAGGATCTCAACAATTCTGAAGACGAGAATCAAAGTCGTTCTCACCGAGAACACAACACCAGTGGTGCAAGCAATTATTCTGCTGGCAGACACTTATTTATCAAGCCTAAGCTGTCCCCCTTCATTCCAGAAATCTTGAACCACCCCATGCCGCGGATCAAGATGCCGTCCTGCAAGTATGACGGCACCTCAGACCCAGATGACCATGTGGCCTCTTATGAGGGGCACATGTATTTATACACCCAGGTGGACGTTATCTGGTGTAAGGTCTTCCCGTCCACTCTGACTGGGATTCCCCAGACATGGTTTAAGAGCATCAAGGCTGGTAATGTTTCTAGTTTTTCTCAGCTTTCGTCTATGTTCAGCACTCACTTCGTGAGCAACAGGCACTGTGAGCGCACAACTGGCGAGTTGTTATCTATCAAGTAGCGGGAAAATGAGATCCTGCGAGATTTCGTTGGCCGTTTCAATGCCGAGGCGGTCACCATTCCCCGCCTTCAGCAGGATGTGGCCGTCTTAGCTCTAATGACTGGGCTGAGAGAGGGGTTCGGATTCAGGAGCTACATGGGCCGTAAAACCTTCATATCCCTAGAGCCAGTCTTGAGGAAGGCAAACGATTTCATCAGAGGTGAAGAGTTCGACAAGGCCGCGAGCAGCCAAAGCCGCGAGCCTGAAAAGAAGAAGGATGATAAACAGAAGAAAGAAAAGGGCCGCGAAAATGATCGTGGCCGAGATGAAATGAAGCAAGAGTCAAATGTGGTCAAGAAAGGGAATGAACGCGAGAAGAATGACCGTGAAAGGCTTGAGTATAAAGATAAGTTCGATGCGTATACGCAGCTCACGGCTTCAAGAGCTCAGATATACCAGATGAACAAGGACAATGACAAGTGGCAGCGTCCAAAGCAAATGTTTCACAAAAACCGTGACAAGAGCAAGTGGTGCGACTTTCATTGGGATCACGGTCATACTACTGAGAACTGTAGGCATTTGAAGGATAATCTGGAGGATCTGATAAGACGGGGTTACTTCACTCAATACAAGGCTCAGTCAAAGGAGGGAGACGTGATAAGGCCAAATAACCAGAATGTGCAATCGCGGATCTCGGAAACTCACGTTATAAGTAGCGGTCCGATTCATGGCAGCAGCGTGAACGGAGCAAAGGCCAGCCTAAAAGAATTCAGGCACCAGGTCAATTTCAACGAAAGTATGCAATGGAGAAGGCCGCCAGTAATGCCCGCCATGTCTTTCACTGTGGAAGACGCGAAGCACGTCGTCTATCCTCATGACGACCCTCTAGTGGTCACGTTAAAAGTATCAAACTGTTTGATCCATAGAATCCTGGTAGACGGAGGAAGCTCCGCAAATATACTGTATTTCTCAACTTTTGAGAAATTGATGATTGGCCGGGAACATTTGAAGCCTGTTCGCTACCCGGTGATAGGTTTCACGGGGGCGTCAGTAATTCTAGAAGGTCTGATAACCCTACCGGTCAGGGTAGGAGAGGATGAGAACGCCAGGGATGTCATGGTGGAATTTTTGGTAGTCAATGTACCAGGACCTTACAATGCAATTATCGGACGCCCTTTCATCTATGACGTCCAAGGGGTTGTGTCGACTTACCATCTTAACATGCTGTACGTTTCCAATCTTGGGACGACATCGAAGTTGAGAGGGAATCAGGAGATGGCAAAATCATGCTATATAACAGCGTTAAAGCAACCGGCATGGAGAATTCCAGTAGAAGATCTGAATCCGCCAACTCGGAAGCAAAGGCGAGCTCAGAAGAGAGCTCTGACAAATGAGGAAGAATCCGAGAAAGGGAATGAGGAGATGATGGAAGTTTCAATGGAAGAATTGGAATCCAGGCCTGACGATACGCCAAGGCCCAAGCCGGATGGAGAGACAAAGCAGGAGATGCTGGCGGAGGATCCGGCAAGGACAGTTGCTGTCGGAATAGACATGGACCCAAAGTACAGGGTCAACCTGGTGACTTTCCTAAGAGAAAACGCGGATGTCTTCGCGTTCTCAGCAAATGAGATGCCGGGACTAGATCCGGCCGTGATGGTACATCGTCTAAATGTTGACAGCACTGTCCGCCCTATCAAGCAAAAGAAAGGAAATTTTTCGGCCGAAAAGAACAAGGCCATCAAAGAAGAAGTTGATAAGCTGCTGGTCATGGTGAAAAAAGCTAACGGTCAATGGAGGATGTGCGTAGACTTCACGGACCTCAATAGAGCCTGCCCGAAGGACTGCTATCCGTTACCAAGAATAGACCAGTTAGTAGACTCTACTAGCGGCCATGCAATGCTCAGCTTTATGGATGCGTTCTCGGGCTATCACCAGATTAGTTTGCTCGAGGCCGATAGAAAGAAGGCAGCATTCATCACGGAATGTGGCATGTACAATTATAAGGCAATGCCGTTTGGGCTCCGTAATGCAGGAGCAACCTACCAAAAGCTGGTCGATAAGGTATTCGCGGATCAGAGGGGGAGAAACATCGAAGCATATGTTGACAACTCCATCGTCAAAAGTAAAACTGACTGCGAACACCTGGAAGACCTGGAAGAAACTTTCAGAACTTTGAGAAAGTATGAGATGAAGCTCAACCCAAAGTAATGTGTCTTTAGGGTGAGAGCAGGAAGTTTTTGGGCTTTTTGGTAAGCAAAAGAGGAATTGACGCGAATTCGGACAAAGTTTAAGCTATTGTCGATCTACCTGAGCCAAAGAGCATCAATGATATTCAAAGGCTGACAGGAAGAATGGCAGCCCTCACTCGATTCATCTCAAAATCAGCAGACAAGGCTTTACCTTTCTTTGCACTGCTAAGGGGAAATAAGAAGTTCGAGTGGGGAGAGGAGCAAAGCAAAGCATTCTTGGCGGTAAAAGAGCACTTGTAAAGCTTACCCACCATTACAAGTCCCGAGACTGGGGACGTATTGCAATTATATATCTCGGCCTCGGCGAAAACAGTCGCGGCCGTGTTGTTGGTGGAAAAAGAGAAGAGGCAGCAGCCTGAAGAAGGGAGAAACTATGTCGTTACTAACTCCCCTAATGTCAAATAAAAAGCCTAACTATCCACCTAAACTAGTCAAGTGGTAAGTAAGGGTCGAACCACAAGGATCGGAGGTCTCACCAAGGAAGAGTCGCTACAAGTAAGCTAAGTCGAAGAAATCGTCAAGTTTTGGTTGAACTAAGTGATTAAAACTATTGGAATCAAATTAGGGAAAACACTAGGAATGGGGAATCACTTCAATCATAGTTCCCATCTAACAACCATATAGAGATAAAGGGGTTGACAAGTATTGGGGATATGCAAAGGGAATAAACAAACCTAAACACCTCTAAAATCATTGTTAGGGAGTTTAGGGTCCTAATTATGGCAACAAAACCTATATTTCGAGGCGTTATCACCTATCTAGGCCAAGTTAGGAATTGAAATCAAACCCAAGTTAATACCAACCAACAAATGATGCGTACCAACTAATCAATCAATCATGAAGGTCAACCACATAAAAGTAAACTATTAAATGGGCAACAAAGGATCAAAGATGATGGAGCTCACATCAACTAAGTCACCAATCGACATCAAAGGTTGAAATTGCACAAATCCCAAACATAATCAACCCAATAAACTCTACACATGAAAATAGGATGCAAACAATGATTGGGCTACTCCCAATCCTAGTTAATGAACTACTCACTACCCATTATACTACCAAACATCCTAAACATGGAAAAACTAGCAATAAATCACCAATCTAAAAATAGCAAAAACCAAAAATTTAGACTTTAAAGCAAAAACAAAATAAAATCTAGTGAGTAAACAAGAAGAATCTAAGAAAAGATGGAAACTTTAATCTAAATTAACTACTAAGCATGAAGATTAAATAATGAAAACATGAAACTAACAAAGTAGAAATGCATAAAAACAATGAGAAAGAAAGAAAGGATTGAGAGGATTACTAAGGAAACAAGAAACTTCAAAGAAATTGTCACTTTTTCATTGATGTTCAATCTCCAAATTACACCTCTTGAGCCAAGTTTTCTCTCTTTTACACTAGTAAGCAAGATTAGGGTCCTAAAAATCTAGGCTCCTTTCCAAAATAGGGTAGATGAGTATTTATACCCCCTCTAATTACACGAGTCGTAAAAGAAAAGAAATCCGGAAAAAGGGCCAGCGAACAGAGGCCCGGGCGGGCTCACTGGGTGGTCGGGCGGTGCAGGGTGAATGGGCCCGGTCTGATACCCCGGTCGTGCACTAAATTTCCAGAGAAAAGGCAGGAAGTTGGCCTGATGTAGCCTCCGGGCAGGCTGCCTATCTGCTCGGAGGGGCTCACTGGCCCGTGCGGGCTGGTTGTTTGCTCGGGCAGGTTGCTGACAACTCGAGCGGTCCTTTTCTTCTTGCTTTCCTTTTTTCTCCCCTCTAAGTTTGTAGGAACTTGAGTTCCTACACATCAAAGATCAAATAGATGAGTAGGGGAGGGAGATGCAAGTACATGTATACATGCGCTAAGAGAAAGTTAGATAGAAAAAGAGGTGAAATTAAGGAAAAAGAGAACTAAAATGCAAAATAAATCAAGTAAAATAGCCTAAAAAAACTACCCTAGGAGTGAGATAAATCTCACTCATACTTCCCTCAAACTTGAATGTTTGCTTGTCCTCAAGCAAAGTGCCAAAAGGATATAAGAGGGAAAGAAATGATATAAAGAGGATAGCAAGGCAAAGTTGCTAAAACTAAGTACACACAAAGCAAAAAGGAAACTATATACACTAACTCATTTTCGTAGGAATCACGGTCACCTTTAGTGCAAGTGACAAGCCATTTAAACCCCAAAGTTGCCAATGAGGACGAGTAATGCTCTCGTAAGGGTTTTCTAAGAGTTTAACCCATAACTCTAGATCTTAGAATGCAAGGCAAACCAAAAATAAATAAGCCAAAGAAAGCCAAAAGAAAATAAAAAAAAGGTGCTCTTAAGTGAGATTTTGAAAAGGAGCAAACACAAATGGATGCTAGAATTTCTAGACACTAAAAGTAAGCATGCTTAAAGATGTCCATAGGTTGATTAAAACATATCATACACTAAGCATAGAGAACTAGATTGAGCACATTTCCTCAAATTCTACAACCATACATACCGCGTTCTCTCAACTAGTTTCAAATTCGCCATTTAAAGTAGCTTCTCTAAACTCCGAAGAATGGAGCCGATAAATGTAACAAGAAATAGAATAGGAGAAGGTTACTCGACATCTCGACATGGCACACTCGCTCAATAGGATTGATTCCAATCTTCCGCCACCGACAATGACTCAACCCTCTAAGGTCAAAAGGACTTTTTAAGGTGGTAACGTAGGCTAGGGGTAAAGGGTGTGAATAAAGTTGGATAGTGGTGCTCAATCCTAAAATAGTGAAGTCTTAGTAGGAGCGAAAGAGCTAAATAACTATAAATCACAAATCATACTCAACCATTTAGGGATAAGGTTCCCCCCAAACTTATTCAAAAACATGACAATAATGAATTAAATTTGGATTTTCTTCTTCTTTTTTTTTCTTTTTTGTTTTTTATCTTTTTCATTTTCCCCGCCTTCTTTGACTTTGGGTGGCTTTTTCTATGAAGTTGCAATTGCATTTATTCGAAAATATACACAAAATTTCCACTATACCACAAGAATCTCATCATTTATCTTTTCCCTTTTTTTTTTCTTTTTCAAATATTGTTCAAGACAATCGCTCTAACTTCACTATTCACTACAAGGGTGAAAAATAAAATAAGATGGTAATTGGCTTGTATTGAGGTAACCAAAGAAAAGGATAAGGCTCGAAGGGTTAAGAGGAAGGGCAATTGCAAATAAAAACAAAACCAAGAAAAAGAAACGAAAATAACGGGCCTAAAACTATAAAAAAAAAAAAAAATAGTCACCGAAAAGAACGCCTTTATCTTTCCCTAGAGTGGCTCGGTCGCGATCTTGGATAGATTGGAGTCAAGGTCTCAATAAAAGTATGCAATGTCGAGGATCCATGCCGCTCAAAATAAATGTTAGGGCTTTTTGAAAGTCCTCACATGGGATTATCAAGCAAATACTACTCTTTTAGGTTTCAATTTCAATAGAGAGAGCAACACCATCATACCACAATCCATGAATTAAGGTCTTGTGCTCTCAAAAAGTACTAACCACTACCTTAGAATATAGTATCCTAAAATCAACCATAAACATTTCAAAGCATGCGGACTTTTAACACTTAGGAATAAAAGCATTCAAAAGAGTGGAGTTTCAATGATATTGTTCTCAACTCAAGAGCAAAAGAAATGAAATAAAAGAAAAGTTTGCCTTGATTCATACGTTTTTTTTGTTGTTTTCTTTTTTCTTTTTTTTTCAAATTTTTTTTTTTTTTTGTACTCACATCATCACATCATCAGACTCAAACATCACTCATCAAATATCAACACTAAACATCAAGCAATTATAACCCTCATGAAGTACACTCCAAAAATTAAACCTACCCTCTAGACACTTAGTCATTCACTACCCTTTTTTAAACATCCCCACCCTTTCAATAACAAGTGAAAGCAAACCCCCCAAACTTATCAAAAACACCGTCCTCGGTGTGCCAAGCATAGACATAGGGGGGAGGGCGGGGGAAAGATGATGAGGATCCTAATCCTCATACACTGGGTCATCGCCCAGTAGTTGGGACGCGGGAGGACCATGGGGGGACAAACCCCCGTCAAATGTAGGATCGTCAAAAGGGTAGGAAGGATCGCCCGTTGGATTGGTCCCACCCGACACCGTGTAGTCATATGGTGGTGGACGAGGGGGCCAAAAGGGGTAGGTCGGTTGACCATTGTGCCACCCCGGAACCGGCCCATATTAGGGAGGCATGTTGGGGTAGCTGACAAATGGCTCAACTAGACCTTGCTCCACATGATAATGAAAAATTTTATTTTGTTGGAGCATGATAGTGTCAATGTCTTGTCTCATCCGTTGGTATTGATCATTGAGGTGACCAAAACCTTGGGATTGGGACAATGCGAGGTTGGCTAGGTGAGCCTCAATTGAAGACATGTCAAAAGAGGGGTCACCTTGGCCGGAAGAGGAGCCAGCGCGGGAAGAAGAGGGGCCGGCTCGGGAGGGAGGGTGTCGTGGAGGTGGACTATCATCACCACCTCCTTGGGGTTCCTGCGGCCCTTGATCCCTAATGGTTCTATCGATGTAATAGGGGTTGGGCGTGTCTTGCGTAATAGAGGTGATAGAAGGGTTAGGAAGGCGGCACCATGGGGTTTTCTCCGACCCTACCAAAAGGATGTAGGGACAGTTGCCGCTGCCGCCTTCGCGGATGAAATTCATCACCCGCAATTGCCGGATGTTTAGGAAGACATCCGTTGAAACAGGGGATAGAGTAGCAAGCTCCTGAGTAAGACCCAAATGACGGGCAATAAGTGTAATCATTCCCCCCATAACAATGCCGGATCGGTGTGGGGTGCCGTCTCGGTGTTGTATCATCCGAACTACAAAATGTTCGGCAAAGTTTATGGGGGGTGGGTCTTGGAGTGCTTGGGTGCACAACCAAAGGGCCGGCATTTCATGTTCACTTGCCGCACCTACTTCAGAACGGCCATAGACCGCATATACCATCATGCGATGCACGTAGCGCATCGCAAGATGGATAATGGAGGATGATTTCTCATGACTCCGGTCGAAATAGAGCGGGGAACCTGTAATGCAGGCCCAAAATCTCTCCAAATTATAACCGTCGAGGGTATTTAAATCCGTTCCCATAGGGGAATGAGGATCCCACCCAAAACATGTATTTAAATCTTGAAGTGACATATCGTAATACGCATTGAAGAGACGGAAACGAATTAGAGTCTCGCCCGTCTCATCATCCGTATCACGTGATAATGTACTTAAAAATTCACATACAAGTGAGGGGTAAGTGGGAGCGGATTTGCCCAGGAACGAAGTCCACCCAATTCGTGCGCACAACAAACGCACATCTTCATCAATGCCTAATGCAGTGCATGAGCGTTGATGGTAAAATTTTGTTGGTCTAAAATCGCGTTTGATGTGCGTGCGAAAAAAGTGTTTCTCATGGCTGTTGGTAAGTGTAATATTGAATATCCTCCACGGTTGGGAGGAGTCTTGTTGTTGAGAATTTTTGGTCGCATCGTGAGTGGAATTAGATTTACGACTTTTAGACGGCCTTGACATTGTTATGAAAATAGCAAATCGTAAATTTTCGTTTAACTACAATGTCAAGGTTGTTTAATCACGTAAAGCTAATTGTCAAATTGCAAGCACAAATTAATTGAACAAGTACAATATCAAACTTACAAAGCTAAACAAAAACACAAACACCAATCCATAATTGCAACAAATCTCTAGTAGAAATTCCAACTAATCCACAAGCAAACCACACAAAACCAACAATTATTTCACAACTAAAAAGAAACTAGATAAAAAAAAAGCATTTAACGGCTAATCCACAACTAATACCACAATCATATCACAACTAATACCACAATCAAATCACAAACAATTATCTAATGTAGCACAATAATCTCAACTAATCAACTATCCTACACCACAATCAAGGGAGCAACAATAATGGGGAAAAACTATATTATAACTAGTATATTGAGAAAAAGAAATGAAAATAAGCAAGAGTTAGAGGAATTTGTTACCCAACAATGGAGAAATTCCTGAAAGCCTTGCAAAATCTTGTTCCTTTAGCCCAAAATGTGATGCTCTTCTACCATTGAAGCTTCCTTGAGTGTTAATGGAGGAGAGAGAAAGTTTAGGTTTAAGGGTTTGTGAAAGATGGGGATTTTGTGAGTTAAAGAGTGAAATTTGTTGGGGGTTTTGTAAAGAAGATGAAAAATGTGGCGATTTTTTGGTTTAAATGAGTGAATTTGATGGAAAAATGAGAATTTGGGAGTTTAAAATGTGAGGGTTTGAGGGTTTTTGAGTGGGAGATGATTGAGAGAATGAGGGAGATGAGTCGAGAAATGAAGGAGGAAGGGGGAAAAAAAAAGGGGGCCCTTTTTTTTTTCGGCTGGGACGGACAGCTCGGGCGGGCTACATGGAGCCCGGGAGGTCAGTTCGACAACACCGGGGCGAGCTACATGGAGCTCGGGCGGTGCAGCGTGGGTGGGCCCGTGCTCGTACCCCGGGCGGACGGTATTTTTTTCTGCAAAAGGCAGTAAGCCCCAAATCTGGTAGCTCGGGCGGGTAGGCATATAGCCCGGGCGGGCGTATTAGCCCGGGCGAGTCGTTTTGGGCTTGGGCGAGCTCCTGGCCCCTTAGCCATTTCTTCCCATTTTATTATTATTATTATTATTATTTTTTTAGAGTACCTAAAACAATAAAACAAGAATTAGTGAGAAAAATTAAAAATAAAAAAGGAAGTAATGAAGAAGAGAGAGTAGGAAATTTGGGTTGCCTCCCAAAAATCGCTTGTTTTTAAGGTCTTTAGCTTGACCATGATGGAATGTGTGCTTCATGTTGTAGGAGGAGGAGTGAAGTCCCCAAGGATGGTAGTAGAGATTGCTCTAACAAAAGCATCACCATAGTATTTCTTCAATCGGTGCCCATTGACCTTGAATGGGCTTTGGCTTGGACAAGAGATGGTGACCGAGCCATAAGGAAAGACTTCCTTAACTTCATAGGGGCCACTCCATCTTGATTTGAGCTTTCCGGGGAAGAGCTTCAATCGTGCATTGTAGAGGAAGACTTAGTCACCAACATGGAACTCCTTCTTAACAATGTGCTTGTCATGCCAATCTTTGCTCCTAGCTTTGTATATGCTTGCACAATCATAAGCGTCCATGCGGAGTTCTTCAAGCTCATTAAGATCAAGGAGTCTCTTGTCGCTCGCACTCTTCAAATAGAAGTTAAGGGCCTTGATTGCCAAATGAGTCTTGTGCTCAAGTTCCACCGGAAGGTGACAAGACTTCCCATACACCAACTTGTATAGAGTGGTGCCAATGGGAGTCTTGAAGGCGGTTCGATAGGCCCATAGCGCATCATCAAGCTTGAGTGACCAATCCTTCCTATTCCTATCCACTGTCTTATCTAGGATCAACTTGATCTCTCTATTTGAAATTTCGGCTTGCCCACTTGTTTGAGGGTGGTAAGAGAGACCAACCCTATGGTGAACTCCATATTTAGCTAAGAGAGCTTGGAATAACTTCTTAGCAAAATGAGAACCCCCATCACTAATAATGGCCTTGGGCACACCAAACCGTGGAAAGATGGTCTTCTTAAATAGCTTAGTCACTACTTTGGAATCATTGGTGGGACTTGCAAGACATTCAACCCATTTTGAGACATAATCCACCGTAAGAAGAATGTAGAGGTTGCCACAAGAGGAGGGAAAGGGTCCCATGAAGTCAATTGCCCACACATCAAATAATTCAAGCTCTTGGATTGAATTATGAGGCATTTCATCCCTCTTGGAAATGTTCCCGGTACTTTGACAACGATCACAAGTTTTCACAAAAGCCCATAAATCTTTGAAGAGAGTGGGCCAAATCAAACCACTTTGAAGAACCTTGGCGGCGGTCTTGTTTGACCCCATGTGTCCTCCACAAGGGCAAGAATGACACATCTCAAGAACTCCTTTCATCTCTTCATTAGGAACACACCTCCTATATAAGCCATCGGAACACCTCTTGTAAAGCAAGGGCTCATCCCATATGTAGTACCTTGAATCATGCTTGAGCTTACGCCTTTGTTGTGGTGTAAATTCGGGGGGAATTGCACCACAAGCTAAGAAATTCACAATATCAGCGAACCAAGGGAGATCCTTGCTCTCAATAGCATATAAGGCATCATCACGAAGATCTTCTTTAATGGGAGCTTCATCCATATCAAGCTCCATAGGCTCCAACCTAGAGAGAGGACCCGCAACAACATTCTCACATCCTTTCTTGTCCCTCACCTCTATGTTAAACTCATGGAGGAGCAAAACCCATCGAATCAACCTTGGATTGGCGTCTTTCTTGGACATTAAGTATTTGAGCGCCGAATGATCGGTGTACACAATAGTCTTGGACCCAACAAGGTATGATCTAAACTTCTCAAAAGCATATACAACCGCCAATAACTCTTTCTCGGTGGTTGTGTAGTTGCGTTACGCATCATTGAGGATCTTGCTAGCATAGTATATCACATGAGTTTTCCCTTCTTTCTTTTGACCAAATACAGCTCCAATAGCATTGTCACTTGCGTCACACATAAGCTCAAAAGGAAGTGTCCAATCCGGTGGTTGGACAATTGGAGTGGAGGTAAGGGCTTCTTTAATCCAACAAAAAGCATCTAGGCACACATCATCAAATACAAACTCACTCTCCTTTTGGAGAAGAGTGGTGAGAGGTTTGGTGATTTTAGAGAAATCTTTAATACACAACTGGTAGAAACCGGCGTGGCCTAGAAAAGATCTCACCCCCTTAACCGTAGTTGGAGGTGGAAGTCTCTCAAACCTCAACCTTGGCCTTATCCACTTCAATTCCTTGGGATGACACTTTATGCCCAAGAACAATGCCTTCTTGAACCATAAAGTGACATTTTTCCCAATTAAGGACAAGGTTGGATTTCTCACATCTCTCCAAACATTGAGTGAGGTTAGATAAGCAAGCGTCAAATGAAGAATCACATACGGAAAAATCATCCATAAAAACTTCCATGGTATCTTCAATCATGTCGGCAAAGATTGCCATCATACAACGTTGGAAACTTGTCGGTGCATTATATAGCCCAAATGGCATCCTACGATAAGCATAGGTACCATAAGGGCAAGTGAAAGTTGTTTTTTCTTGATCCTCCGGGTGAATGGGGATTTGAAAGAACCCGGAGTAACCATCAAGATAACAAAAATAGTTCTGCACCGCTAATCTTTCCAACATTTGATCAATGAAAGGCAATGGAAAATGATCCTTCCGGGTGGAGACATTTAGTTTTCGATAATAAATGCACATTCTCCACCCCGTAACGGTCCTAGTGGGGATGAGTTTACATCATTGCGAATCACCGTTATCCCCCCCTTCTTAGGAACTACTTGCACCTGGGATACCCACTTACTATCCGAAATAGGATAAATGATCCCCGAAGCAAGTAGTTTAAAGTCCTCCTTTTTTACAACTTCCATCATGGAAGGATTCAATTTCCTTTGCCTTTCTCTTGAAGGTTTAACATCATCCTCCAAAAGAATACGATGCATACAAAGAGTTGGGCTAATCCCCTTCAAATCATCAATTTTATAGCCTAACACACTCTTATGCAATCGTAACACATCAAGCAATTTGGAGATTTGTTCTTGACTCAATTCGGCATTCACAATAATGGGATATGTAGAGGAAGGGCCAAGAAAAACATACTTAAGGTTCGAAGGTATAGGTTTCAATTCTACCTCCGGAGCTTTAGTATCACTTTTTGAAATTTTTGCCTCTTTCTCATCAATAGCCAATAACATATCTTCAAATGGTTCAAGAGTTGGGGTGGAGTCAAGTAGTTCAACTATTGACTTCACCTAATCACTCCCACAATCATCATCAACCAATGCAAGAGCAAGAAAGTCATTATCATAAACATGCATGGGTTGGGCAACATCATAATCAATTGTCTCAACTCTAAAATAATCATCCGTAAATGGTGGACATTTCATGATTTGTGAGAGGTTGAATTCAATCTTATCATCTCCTACTCTCAAGGTTAGCTTGCCATTTTTAACATCAATAATTGCCCCCGCCGTAGCTAAGAATGGTCTACCTAGGATTATTGGAGCATTTGGATCTTCATCCATTTCTAGCACCACAAAGTCCACGGGAATATAGAACATTCCCACCCTAAGGGGGACATCTTCTAACTTTCCTATGGGCATCTTAACCGATCTATCGGCTAATTGAAGTGAAATGTGAGTGGGCTTCAACTCTCCTAGGTTTAATCTTTTGCAAACGGAGTGTGGCATCAAGCTAACACTAGCTTCTAAGTCACATAAAGCTCGGTCCATAGTCATGTCACCTATAGCACATGGTATATTGAAACTACCGGGGTCCTTCAACTTAGTGGGTAACTTGTTTTGAATTATAGCACTACAACTCTCGGTCAAGTTAATGGTGTCCACACTATCTAGATCCCTTTTCTTGGATAGGATCTCTTTTAAGAACTTAGCATAAGTTGTCATTTGTTTTAATGCTTCGGTGAATGGGATATTGACATGGAGCTTTTTCAAGACTTCAAGGAACTTAGCAAATTGGTCATCAAGCTTAGAAGAAGCAAACCTACTTGGGTAGGGAAGCTTTGCTACATAAGGAGGTGGGGTGCTTGTAACTAGCCCATCATCTTTGGTTTTTGGTGGTGGGGTAGGAGGGTCATCATCTCTCTCATCCTCATCATCAATCAAGTCATTGGTCAATTGTTTTTCACCTTTCTTTGCCTTACTCCCATTTACACTCACATCCCCCAATTGTCTACCACTCCTAGTGATTATAGCATGAGCTTGTTCATTAGGATTTACACCTTGACTAGGGAGTTGGGTAGTGGAATTTCCTTTCACAGAACCCGTCATTTGAGCTAATTGAGTCTCAAGCATTTTATTGTGAACTTGCATTTGCTTTATGCTCTCTCTCAACTCACTAGTCACTTTAGCTTGATTAGTCATAAACGTTTGCATCATACTCTCTAGACTAGTGGTGGTGGTGGGCGGTCCTAATTGAAGAGGTGCTTGTTGAGGGGAGTTGTAGTTAGGCCTTTGGTTCCCTTGAAACCCCGGGGGAGGTCTAGCATTTGAATATTGGCCTTGATTAGGATACGAACCACGGTATTGACCATGGTTGTATCCATGTTGGCCTTGACCTTGACTTTGATTAACATTTTGACCCACATTTTGAAATCGATTTTGATTAGAGCTTTGGCCTTGGTTCTTCCACCCAAAATCCGGGTTATGACGCCAACCCGGATTAAAGGTGTCAGAATAGGGGTCGAATTTTTGATTTAGAGCATTGACTTGTTCCATGGAGGAAGGAGAAGTGATGTTAGAGTCTACAAAGTTGCATTGGGAAGAATAATGGTCATATGCTCCACAAGTATCACAAAACAATAAATGCATGGGCATGTTAGTATGACCGGAATGGGGAGTGTTCCCATAACTATTCACATGAGACATGTTAGGAGGGGGACATGAGTTGGGGTTTTGGGAATGACCAAGCATGGAGACATTAGATGAGGATGGGGACATGGTAGATGATTTTAATTGATTAACTAAAGCATCTACTTTAGAAGTGAGTAAATCAATGCTATCAACTTCATACCTTCCACCTCTCTTGGAGGTTGAAGCGCGCTCTCCCTTGTTCCAATCTCGGTCATTTTGAACCACATGTTCAATTGCTCGAAGAGCTTCATCCGCCCCCTTCATCATTATGGGTCCACCCACTCCCGTGTTTAGACTCATCTTGTTGTGAGAAGAAAGTCCATTGTAGAAACAATGGAGTTGCATCTCCTTCCCCATGTCATGATGTGGACACTCCCTCAAGAGGCTTTTGAATCTCTCCCATGCTTCATTTAGACTCTCACCTTCTTTATCATTGAATGTCACAATTTTAGCTCTCATCTCGGCCGTCTTTTGCAAAGAATAAAATTGGCCCAAGAAAGCTTTGGTGACTTCTTCCCATGTGGTGAGTGAGTTAGGAGGTAAGTCCATGAGCCAACGTGATCCTTCATCTCTTAAGGAGAACTTGAACATGCTTAGGCGGATGTAATCTTGTGTGACTCCATTGTGCTTCACCGTCGAGCAAAATTCAGTAAATCTCTTCAAGTGTTCTCGAGGGCATTCATGGCAACTACCCCCAAATTGATTGTTTGAGATGAGTTGAATGAAAGCCTGTTTGAACTCAAAATTATTTGCTTGTGTGGTGGGTGCAACAATGGCACTTGTTGGAGTATATGCCATAGGAGCACCATAGTCTCTCAAACTCCGGTTGTTTACTTCCCCCATTTCTTGCTCAAATTCCTCGGAACTAGAGGAACTTGTAGAACTTCGAGAACTTTAAATGGTGGAGGTAGGATGTGGTTGCTCTTGCACTCTCTCGCCTCTCAACCCTCTTCTTATAGCTTTTGCGGTTCTCTCTAGTTCCCTATCAAATGGAATAAGAGGCAAGGCACGATTGCTTCTTGGCATACAAGACAACAAGGCTCAAGAGGGGTACTCAAACAACTAAGCAAGCAAAAGACACTAACACACAAACAACAAAAGAACAAGAAAAGAAAAATAAAGACTTAGACTTACAAACAAAACTACTACTCAATGAAAATACACCGATCCCCAGCAACGGCGCCAATTTGAAGAAGTGAGAAACTAGGTCGTTACTAGCTCCCCTAATGTCAAATAAAAAGGCTAACTATCCACCTAAACTAGTCAAGTGGTAAGTAAGGGTCGAACCACAAGGATCGGAGGTCTCACCAAGGTAGAGTTGCTACAAGTAAGCTAAGTCGAAGAAATCGTCAAGTTTTGGTTGAACTAAGTGATTAAAACTATTGGAATCAAATTAGGAAAAACACTAGGAATGGGGAATCACCACAATCATAGTTCACATCTAACAACCAAATAGAGATAAAGGGGTTGACAAGTATTGGGGATATGCAAAGGGAATAAACAAACCTAAACACCTCTAAAATCGTTGTTAGGGAGTTTAGAGTCCTAAGTATGACAACAAAACCTATATTTCGAGGCGTTATCACCTAACTAGGCCAAGTTAGGAATTGAAATCAAACCCAAGTTAATACCAACCAACAAGGGATGCGTACCAACTAATCAATCAATCATGAAGGTCAACCACTTAAACGTAAACTATTAAATGGGCAACAAAGGATCAAAGATGATGGAGCTCACATCAACTAAGTCACCAATCGACATCAAAGGTTGAAATTGCACAAATCCCAAACATAATCAACCCAATAAACTCTACACATGAAAAGAGGATGCAAACAATGATTGGGCTACTCCCAATCCTAGTTAATGAACTACTCACTACCCATTATACTACCAAACATCCTAAACATGGAAAAACTAGCAATAAATCACCAATCTAAAAATAGCAAAAACCAAAAATTTAGACTTTAAAGCAAAAACAAAATAAAATCTAGTGAGTAAACAAGAAGAATCTAAGAAAAGATGGAAACTTAAATCTAAATTAACTACTAAGCATGAAGATTAAATAATGAAAACATGAAACTAACAAAGTAGAAATGCATAAAAACAATGAGAAAGAAAGAAAGGATTGAGAGGATTACTAAGGAAACAAGAAACTTCAAAGAAATTGTCACTTTTTCATTGATTTTCAATCTCCAAATTACACCTCTTGAGCCAAGTTTTCTCTCTCCTACACTAGTAAGCAAGATTAGGGTCCTAAAAATCTAGGCTCCTTTCCAAAATAGGGTAGATGAGTATTTATACCCCCTCTAATTACACGAGTCGTAAAAGAAAAGAAATCCGGAAAGAGGGCCAGCGAACAGAGGCCCGGGCGGGATGGTAAGAGGAGCCCGGGCGGGCTCACTGGGTGGCCGGGCGGTGCAGGGTGAATGGGCCCGGTTTGATACCCCGGTCGTGCACTAAATTTCCAGGGAAAAGGCAGGAAGTTGGCCTGATGTAGCGCCCGGGCGGGCTGCCTATCTGCTCGCGCGGACTGGTTGTTTGCTCGGGCGGGCTCCTTGGCCCGGACGGGTTGCTGACAGCTCGAGCGGTCCTTTTCTTCTTGCTTTCCTTTTTGCTCCCCTCTAAGTTTGTAGGAACTTGAGTTCCTACACATCAAAGATCAAATAGAAGAGTAGGGGAGGGGGATGCAAGTACATGTATACATGTGCTAAGAGAGAGTTAGATAGAAAAAGAGGTTAAATTTAGGAAAAAGGGAACTAAAATGCAAAATAAATCAAGTAAAATAGCCTAAAAAAACTACCAATATACTTTGTCAGCCACATCCTTAACGGGCCAGAGAGCCGTTATCAGCTGATTGAGAAAATAGCTTTAGCCGTGATAATCGCCGCCAGGAAGCTTAACCAATCAGCCGCTAGAAAAGGCGTTGCAAAAGATGGATAGTTCCGGCCGCTTACTAAACTGGGCCGTTGAGCTATCAGAGTATGATATACAGTACAAGCCCAAGACTGCTATCAAAGCGCAGGCCCTGACAAATTTTATTGTGGAAGCCTCATATGAGGAGGAAGAAGTGGAGCAAAAGGAAGTCTGGCTACTGGAAGTTGACGGATCGTGATGAGGAAGAAGTGTTAGCTGATCCGGGGCTGGTATAGTGATGATCAGCCCTGAGGGAAATTCATACCAATACGCCATCAAGTTTGCTTTCCCCGCGTCAAACAATGAAGCTGAATATGAAGCCGCAATTGTGGGCTTGAGAATGTGTTTGGCGGCCGGTGCCAAGAAAGTACTCTTGAAGACGGACTCACAGTTGGTTAGCGGCCAGCTAAGAGGAGAATTTGAAGTCAGAGAGCCCACATGCTGAAGTACGTGGAAAAGGCCGAGGAGTTGATAGCTCAATTGAATCACTTTGAGATTCAAGCAATACCTAGGGCCGAGAACACGAAAGCGGACGCATTGTCCAAATTGGCAAGTTCTGACTCATTTAGCATCGAGAAAACCGTCACGGTGGACATCTTGAAGGAAAAGAGCATCACGGAGAAAATTGTGACCGTCAACAGCATAAACCAGCAAGGGGAGTGGTTTAGTGAGCTGGTCACATATAAGCTGACTGGGACGCTTCCAAATGATCCTTCGTCCGCTAAGAAACTGAAGCGACAAGCAAGCTGTACAAGAAATCATTCAATCTACCTCTGCTTAAGTGCGTAACCGCATGGGAGTCCGTGAAAATCCTTGAAGCGATACACGAGGGCATTTGCGGTAATCATATTGGCGGAAAAGCTTTAGCACTTAAGGCATTGAGGGCTAGGTTCCACTGGTCGAGTATGCTGGCGGATGCTCAGGGCTACGTCAAGAAGTGCGATAAATGCCAGAGATATGCTCCTGTCATTAATAGGCCAGCTAATGATTTGCAGCCTATCCTATGCCCAATTCTGTTCGCTTAGTGGGGAATGGACATCCTGGGACCGTTCACCACAGCAACTGGAGGGAGGAGATTCCTAATAGTGGGCATTGATTACTTTACAAAGTGGATAGAGGCAGAGCCAACAGCAAAGATCAAGGCAAATCAGGTCAAGAAATTCATTTGGCAGAACATTATGACAAGATTTGGGATTCCCACTGCTATCGTCTTCGACCATGGCGTCCAATTTGATTGCCGGCCCATACAAGGTTTTTTAACAGAGTTTCGTGTGAAGTTCGCATACTTAGCCGTGTGCCATCCTCAGAGCAACGGACAAGCAGAGGCCGCGAACAAATAAATCTTGAATGCCTTAAAGAAAAAGGTAGATGAATTCAAAGGAGGATGGGCTGATATGGTGCCGGCAGTGTTATGGAAAAATAACTATAGAGAAGGAAGCGACTGGAGAAAGCCCATTCAAGCTAGCCTTTAGCGCAGAAGCGGTGTTGCAGGTAGAAGTAGGGTTACCCTCTTACCGGATCAAACACCAAGACCTTCAGAGAAATGACCAAGCACTCAGGGAGAACCTGGACTTCTTGCCAGAAATGAGGCTCATGGCAGAACTGAGAGCAGCCGCTTACAAAGATAGAATCAGCGAAGCTTACAATAAGAAGGTCCTAGAGAGGCCGTTAGATGTTGGTGACCTAGTCCTTCGCAGAACAGCAGCCACCGGCAAGGCGCATACTGAAGGGAAGCAGACTGCTAATTGGGAAGGTCCTTACATCATAGCCAAGAATATTGCTCCCGGTTCTTTCATTCTAAAAGGCATGGATGACAAGGAGCTTAGGAATTGTTGGAATGCTAGCGTCCTAAAGAAATACTATGTTTGATTCATAGGATGCAACAGGCTGAGAGCCACTTTTTTATTACATAAATAATACAAACCTCCGCTAGCAATTCATCAATCGTCTTATTATTTTCATGCATATTAAATGACCATATGACAGGTCGACAAATTAAAAACAAAAGACATATGATAGGCTCAAAGTGCATTAACGGTCATATGACATACCTCGCACAAATCAAAAGCCATATGACAGGCTCAAAGTGCATTAACGGTCATATGACAGACCTCGCACAAAAGAAAAGCCATATGACAGGCTCAAAGTGCATTAACGGTCATATGACAGACCTCGCACAAAACAAAAACCATATGACAGGCTCAAAGTGCATTAACGGTCATATGATAGACATGGCACAAAGCATAAACCATATGACCCGCCCATGTGCATTCGCGGTCACATAATAGACAAGATGATAATTAGCGTTAACGAATAAAAATGTTAGCCACCATGCAACAATCAGACGAAAGTTGAAGCAATAGCAACACAATATATAACAAAAGTACTTTTCCATATAGTAAAAGCTACTGGCTTGGCGGCCAACTACAGATGAAAAAGATGGCGGCCAAATAAAAGACTTTTAGTTGGAATCAAGTACTTTCAAATCAAAAAACAAATTCAATTTACAAACGCCAACATGGGCCGAATCAAGTGTTAGTCAAAATATTCAAAAGATTACAAACTATAAGCTATTGGAAGAGCAAGAAGAGCTGAGAGAAGGCCGCCAAAAACATCAAGAGGGGGGGCATCCTGGTTGGTCTGCTCCACCAGATCCCGAGGGTCCACATCAGCTATGGCGTCCTCATCAGCAAACTTCGGATCCCCCTCGAAGGGCGTGAGATGTTGGCCGGCAGCATGAGCATCTTCAATCACATTCCAGTTAAATCCTGGAATGGTCTTGCACAAGCATCTCATGGCGGCCGTCCATCCGCCATCATACCTCTTGTGGAGAGCCGCCGCATACTCGTCAGACCGCTGAAACTCAGCAACAGCCTTGGCGGCCCCACTAGCCATTTTGGGTCGTGTCCAGAGCCTTGGTTAACATCTAAACGTTAGCTTCAGTCTCCTCTAGAAGAGCTGCTCGCGTCCTCAATGTCACCAGCTCATCCTCCAGAGGTTTCTGGGCTTCAGTCTTGGCTGCCAGCTTCTCCTCTGCATCCTTCAGCAGGTCCTGGCAAGTCTCCAGCGACTGCTTATAGCTGTCCGCCAGCTTCTGGTACTCAATATATTGCTCAATCAGTTCAATGGCGGCATTGTTGGCCTGTAAAGAGGAAAGGAAAATGTCAAAAGGAATACAAAAAACAAGTCACAAAATAATAAAACAAGTACGAAAACGTACCACAAGTTGGTCGTGAGCCAGCCTTGCAGCAGGAGTTACTAAGGATCCTGCCGGCCTGTCCAACGGCAGCTACATGCCCTTCAGAATACGGTACGCCAAAATGCCACCGTTCTCCGGGATTTCGTCATATAGCGACTCATAGCGGCATCTCTTTTTTCTCGATCCACTCATGATATCGAGAAAAGATACTGGGAAACAGGTTGGATAAAAAGCTAGGCATAGTGATAAGCTCCCGGATCTGTTCACGAATGGAGGAGTAAGATCCCGACAACCAAGTTGCCCCGCTGTGACGACCAGCCCCAGTGGTCGCGACCTTAGCATGATCCTGCCCCTCTGGAGGAGCATCCACGTTCAAATCGTCCTATTGAACAATCTCGTTGATGGGGGGCAGAGTCGCATGATCCGCTAAAGGCTGCCTCTTGTTGGCAGATGCATCTGCCGCAACCTGCTCACGAGGCCGCCTCCTGTTCCCACCACCCCTGGCAACAGGCTGGGAGGTAGATAACCTGGTGGGGACGACAGGAGATGGCTGGCCGCTAGCACCGGCAGCAGCAGCAGTAGAACCCTGAACAGAGACGCGAGCCGCACTCACCCCACCGCGGCCTCGGCGGATGTTTTGGTGGCCATTACGGTTCCCTCCCCGACGGCCGTTGGTGTTGCCGTGCATGGTCTCGTACTCGTAAGAAGGAGCTGGCGGCAAGTGGGTTAGCGGCTGGAGGTTCTCGTCAACGCCAAGTGCGTCGAAATCAAGATAGCAAGAAATAGTCAAAAAAATAAAAAAAATAAAAGAAGTTACTATTATCATCAGACGGACCAGTCCGACAACAACACTTACCATTTTCATGGGTAGGACAGAGCAGCATGGCCGACAAGGGTTCGTTCCCCAGGATGTACTTGGAATGAGGAATCCAACATTTGGGCTCCTTAACCTTAACCTTCTTCCCGTCCTCATAGGTGACCAAATAGTTTTCCGTGTCAAAATATTCAAAAGCCGTTAACTCTTCCCCAGTTAACGGAACAGAGGGTAAATGCTCCATGTGAGGACGAGGCTCGGTGACATGACGGTGCACGGGACAATCCTAGGGAACTTGCAACCAAAAGAAGGCATTCTGCTAACCTTTTAAACCACTCACTTTGGGCTGAACAGTCATCTTCTTGTCGGCCGTAGTTAGCGACCACCAACCTGCTGTCTAGAAGATCCATTCTTCTTCAGCCAGTGGATGTGGCGGAACAAGTTTAACGTTTCCGGAAAATCCAAAAAGCGCACAACCCAGATGTACGCGATCAAATTTCGGACCGCCAAAGGGGTCAGTTGAGCCAAGCACACGTTAAACGCGTTCAAGATCTTTACCAAAAAAGAATCCAGAGGAAGGCGGAGGCCAAACTCGAAGTGATGAGTATACACGGCCACATGACCGGGAGGACACTGCGTCACAATAGCCCCCTCTGGTGGAACTACCAGCCGATAACCCGCAGGAAAATGATGCAAATCCCGAGCAACTCTGGGGTAGGCAAGATCGGGAACGGCATCAGCTGGAGGATGCCTAACGGAACGCCTAGTAAGAATTTGATGCCTAAGTTCCCTAAGCGTTTGCATGTCACCACTCTGACTAGCGGATGGATACCTCCTGGTCAGGCTATGCTCCTCAGGGGTAGCAGGGTCGTTAAGAAACTTTGACCTCAATTCTTTTTCTCTCTCGGCAGTAAGGGGTATGTCCGCTAACAACCTAGTCCTCCCCACAGGGCTTGAGCCGGAAGTAGGTTCGCTATCGGCCAAGGGAGAAGCAGGTTCGCTATCGGCCAAGGGGGAAGAAGGCTCGCTATCCGCTAGGGGAGAAGAAGGGTCACTTTTGGTCATAAACGCCTCACTAAGGGCATTTTGGCTGTCAGAATGGTCCAACATGATGAATACGCAAAGAAACTTAAGGAAACGCGGAGAAAAATTGAGGAGTTACTTGGAAACGAAGGGTCGCCGGAAAAAAGTAAACACAAGAAGCAGCGATCGCCGAAAAGGAGCGAGCAAGGCTTCCAAAGACAAGAAAATGCAGAAAAACCCATGCTTTAGCCAGAAAAATCGCCGCGAAGGAAGAACATACGCCGTCGGCAAAGACCCAGAAAAATTTGTCCACAAAAGACGAAATTTTTTAGTGCACCGAATCCGAAAAAGCAATCAGTAACTTTTCGAAATTCTTCAACTCCCTGCAACGACACTTGGCATCCAACAAATTAACTTCTCCAAAAAGTTGAACACGGCAACAATGACTCGCGTCCACCGACAACATCCTTAGCGGTCAAGACCCCAAAAGATGCTGGGGGGCTAGTTATATGGGTATAACCCAAGTATGTTAGTGGATCCCCGGGAGGAGTCCGCGAACATCAGTATGGACGTGAACATTGTAAATGTCGTCTACAGCCCTAGCAAGTCAGTACATCAACATGGTCCGACAATGTTGGCGGTCGCCGAACAAGACAGAATAAGGTAATCTTCCCTACTGTCAAACGCATTACGACCGTACACGTGTAAAAGGATTACACACCCTGTCAGATGAATGGTACTTCTATAAATAGCCAAATGGTACTATTCAGCAGGTACATTCTCTCACAATCAGAACTCTTATCTCTCTCTCTCTCTCTACTCTCTCTCTCTAAATCCTATTTGGACACGTGCTGACTTGAGCGTCAGATGGGGTTTCCTCGCATCCCCCCGGGGGTAGTTCACTTTTGCTTCTTGTGCAGCTATTCACTAGCGGACGCTAACTCCAATCTTTGGCGGACTCTTCACAAGACCGCCAACCATTCTGCAACCGGAACAGATAGTTTCCCAAAACTCTTTATTAGAAGGTAATGTTTTGGACAAAAAATTATGCTTTTTAAGGTTGTTTCTCAAAAATTTGCTGTCGTAAAATTGTTATCTTATTCTGTTTTAGAACACAAATAAGTCTAATGAGACACTAATTTTCTAACAGCTACCCACCTTTTATAAATTGGTAACAAAAAACCATGTTTAATCTAAAATAGTACATATTACATCAGTAAATATAATAATTCATGGGACAGAATTTTGAATTATTCTAACAATAAGTTTTGCCCACCCAGTTCCCTTATTAATACGAAATTGCTCCCCTAACCCAAGATGAGCCATCAATAACCAAACCAATGTTATAAGTTCTCCACCCTCCCGCAGTTGTGCAAGATGAGCAGTCGGTTTGCTGCGGCTAGCAGCATAGCACAACAGCTCTACCCATACCTTAAATGTCACCTCCCATTGTTTCTCCTCGCCGTGCTTCTTTCCGATCTCAATCAATTCCTTTGCCAACCTACACGCATCAAACATAACTGATTTGCTCCTGTCACCTTTCACTTCTACCGGCTTCCATTCCGTGTTCACGTCAAGTATCCTCCTACAAAGTTGCGGAAGCCTACTATCGACGAGCTCTGAATCCATTTTCTTTTCAGCCCCAGGAGTGTTCTCCCTACAACTATTGCAATAGTTGATCAAATCTTTTATCACACCATAAGGCCAAAATAAAAATCGTCCAGCCAATCTCATTAAACAAATGAAAAATCGCTCGACTTTAGCCCACCTCCCAATTTCTTCCCGTGGTAATTTCCTATGTATAAACTTTTTCGCTTCCTCACATGTGTCTTGAAATCGAACTTGTGCAATTCCTGCTACCGAAGAAGTCATAGAAGGCTTCTTGACTAAGAGATACATCATATAATTTCCAAGCATCTTGCTGTACTTCCGGAACTTGCACCATGACTCTGACTGTTTTCTTTCACAATCATCTTTTCTAGGACGATTCAAAATGCACAAGTTTGTTGCAATATGCCATATGAGAAGACTCTCATCATAGTCAACATCTAACGTCCAAGGGCGTAAGATGTTTGAGTAATCAGCAAACTCATCAGGGGAAAAAACAAGATCTCCTCTAGCTTCACAAGCTTTCTTTGCATCCTCTGTTGTTTCAGCTGTTGTAGCTTTGATCTTCAGCTCCATATAAAGAAGGTTTCCTATATCATCTTCAAAACCAATTCTCGAAACGTATAAGAAGTCTTCTGCCGCATCTTTGACGCGCTTTAGAAGCAGGATATTCACAATTGTAGAATGGTCATTTAGGTAATGGTAGAGCAAGTCATATTGTGATATCTCCTCTGACCATCTTCGAGGACGGTGCCTTAACCAAAACTCTAGTAAAGTAGCAGAGAGAGGAGCCTTGCACCATCGCTTAGCACTTTCCATTGCAGCAACAACAGCCCAGTCACAGAAAGAGAGCATAATAACAGCAATTACTTCCATGAAAAGAGCACCTCCTAACAGCACATAAGTGATGTATAGATCTAGCTTGCGGTAGTTGTGTGTATTGATGAAGTAGAACAGCAAGCATGACGCAGTGACAGAAACAGAGGAAAAGACGCGAGTGATTCCACGCGCCTTCTGTAATGTGCTTACCTTAGTATAAAACACATCAAACAAGAAATTGAGCTCGATTTGTATGATCTTAAATGCTTGATTCCCATTTTTTATTTTGCCTAGGAAGAACTCACGGCTTTCAATGCGTTCTTTAAAGGTGAACATAGTATCCGCTATAAGGCCTCTAAATTTTAGATACAGTTCATGTGCTTGTTGAACCAACTCCATCTCCTTAGTCCGAGCATAATAATCTCCAGATCCCGTCTCACAATCACCCACCACACTAGCATTAATGCTAATGTGAGCAACCGTTTCTAAGTTAGATTTGATGTCTACTGGGATATTAGCAGCTTTTCTAGAAGCATATTCTTCCATAAGGGCTGCGTAGTTTGGGCCGGCATCAGGTTTCCCAAGCAGGGATTCTCGGTACGTGTCCATGCTAGCCAAGTACAGAGAGGTAGTTCTTTCAAGGTACTTGACACATCCATTGACATACATAATAACTGCAGGAATCAACAGATCATTCCCAGAGTTTGTCCGAAATGCTCTGTAGAAAAGGTAAATGGTGCCTGCTGATTGAGTTGCAAGCTGGAGGAGATGTCGGAGCCAAAGCTCGTTATCTTCGAGAGCAAGAGCGGTGATTGTGTCGGGTCCTCCAAGATGGACTAATAAGAAAGGTGACCAGAAAACAAAGATATCATCTGTGGTTGAGGTGGCAGAGCTATTAGAGATCGAACCAATGGTGTAAAGTGCAACTGTATCCGCTAACAAGTATAATATCCAAATGAGAAAGCTCATTTTTCTGTGGCGTTTCCTCAAAGGTGCAAAAAAAGTTAAGCAAATTTGAATGAAGAAGCTTAAAAGTATGCAAACACGGATATTCCAAATTTCCCATAGTTTCTCTGCCTCTTCAACAATGGCGGGTGCCATTTGTAAATTATATTCTAATGAGCTAGATCTCTTTAAAGATGCAGCTTCAATTTTTCATCTGCTATATGAACATAAGCAGTTAGTAGTTAGCTCAGTGGCATTATCTCAAATGAAATCAAGTATCAAACTAATTAATCAGACTTCTATACATGATGATTTTCGAACTAGCAAAGTGATTTAAAGAGGGGCGTCGAGTTTTTTTTTTTTGGTGTAAATGAAAGGCTAAGCGCAGTGATATATATGGGATTTAATACCAACAGGTCTTGAATATCAACACACCATATTTTACCAAATAAGCTAGATGAGATCCGCAGACCACAAGGCGCCGAGATTCTCTCGCAGATAGAGGGAAATAACAAATTAGGTGGCATTTCAGTGATAAATACGGTAATATTCTCCAATCGGAAATATACAATCGCATAATTGAGATATGTTTCACTTGTTTTTTTGGCTTTTGGGAGATAAATTGGGAGTTTCCCTTTTTTAAATGTTATATAGGTCAAGTGTCAAAATTGAATTGATTTTACTTAACGGGTGCTTATTGTGGGGGTGTGGTCCGGGTGGATCTGACCTGTTGAAGAACAGTTTTGGAAGATTAAGTCATGGACTTTCGGAAGTACGAGTTTGTTCTATCCAACTTATTTTTGCTAAATTGAACTTATTAGACGTTATTAGTTCTTATTAGACCTTATATAAATTAAGCTGAACTTATTTTGTAAGAGTGTGAAATCTTATTTTTGCTGAACTGAGCTTATCTGAACTTATTATACCTTATTAGTCCTTGTTAGAACCTACCTAATCTTATCTTAAATTACCTAAACTTTTTTTTCCTGATAAGCACTGAAAATAAGGTGAACAGAACAAGCCAGTATTGCTTTTTGTCAATGGCCTATGAGAGATTGCAAAACAATAATATCTTATGTAATTATTGTGTGTGATGCATAACGCAAATAATTGGTATCCGATTAAAACATAAAAACCAATCGCTTTGTAATGAGCCTATGGGTGAGACCCTATACGAAAATAGTCCAGAATATTTCTTCTTACCTATTATAAAAAATATGATTCATTCAATACCGGAATAACACGTGAAATAAGAAGACTAAAGCTGTGATTGATTAAAACATTAAGTTAATTGCAAACAAACCCGAATATGACACAATAAAATATGACATAGATTGATCTAGAATTGAACCGTAGGACTCACAGGAACATATGATCATAACAACTAGGTAATCTATACTAATATATTAAAAGGCGTGCCTAAACAAGAAACGGTGCCACGTGGCACGCTCCCTAAGCGTGTTTTACTCCATGCAATCTACAACAATAAAAAAATTTAGAAACTGCGTAGTATAGGATTTGATCCCAGGACCTCAAGAACGTATACTAAAGTCTTAACCACTAGGCCAAATAACATTTAGTGTTATCATCTTAAAGTATAATATTAATAAATGAAAAATTTCCTTACCCGGGACGTAGTCCGGGCCTAATAACTAGTTAAAAGATCAAAACCGAATCTGAACAACCTATATGACACGTACTTCCTTTGTATTTTGCCTATTAATTACTACAATTTTCTTGTATAGAAGTATACTAATAATAAGTAATAACTATTACATACTCATCTTTCTCTTACATGTTTACTTTTCCCATAGCATTAGGAACCACTTATCTTCCATATTTCTTTACTCCCTCCAATATAATACATTTAGTGCTCGTTTGGTATACATGGGAATTTAATTCCTGTAGGAAGTTTCATTTCCTAGGAAATTACTTCCCTTATGTAATTCCTAGGAAATGGTCTAAATTTATTTGGTTGACATCAAGGAATTTGCAATTCCCATGAATTCTGATTGAACAAGGGGAGGGGGTGGGCAATTAAATTCCCATATTTTGTGGGAATTTCAATTTCCCAACTAATTTTCATTGCACCCATTTTCTCAACTTCCTGTTAACCAAACAACTTCCAAAATGAGAAAATCATGGGAATTTTCATTGCCTACATAAATTCTTGTCAACCAAACGAGCACTTAGGCTTTACGAAAATTTGCTTTGACCACAAATATCTCTTATAATATAACAAAAAAAAATTATACCATTGGATTCGTCTTGAAAAATACTATAATAACAATTTTTTTATTTTTCTATCAACATGAATTGAGAGTAAATAACGGTCAAAATTCGACCTTGAATATTGTATGTGCCCTATATTTTGAAACGGAGGGTTTATTACCTTTCGTTCATGGAAATGCGTCTACTTTCTTTCATTAATATATACTTTCCTCTTTTTTTTAATTGTACCATTTGGTTTGGGCATATAAAACAAGAAAAGAGGAGAAAGAGTGAGTATAAACATAAATGCCCTTAATTACTATGGTTAGGTTGGATAATTAAATGGGTTGGAATATTGGATGGGTAAGTCAAAAAAAGGTAAGGTAAATTTAGCTCAAAAAGTTTACCATATTAGTGTTATTAGAAAATGGTGCAATTAAGAAGAAACATCCATAAAAAGAAAGTGGTGCAATTGAAAAAAATAGAGGAGGTATGTCCAACCATGTATAGTGATTAATGAAGAACAAAGGTTGTATAAAAAATGTTTATTCAATTAAATAAGTATGTTGTAAATTATTTTGCCAAAGGTAAATAAAATGTTAATTTTTTTTAAAAAAAATACTAGATGATGGGCTCCATGAGACCATGACTCCTTCCCCTCAAAAATGAAAAAAAAAAGACTTGTGTACTCCTCTATATAGGAACCTAACTCATAAAAGCAATTCTCTTATAAATAAAATCCTAATATAGTGTTGGATACTTGGATGTGAAATATAGATATTGAAGTATAAAGGCAAAAGTTATTGATTGTCTGCATATTGATCTAATAATTTACAACGATACAACAGTATCTTGCTCTAAAAAGTCAACCGCAAGTTTTAGTAGAATTTGAAAGTTGGAGAGAGAGAGAGAGAGCGCTAAACCTGAATGCGTGATCTGCTTCATATATGGAAGGATTCCTCTTCGTTTAGCAAAGTTCAGATCCACTAATTTCCTCCACTTTTAGTGAAAATATTTAAGAGAATACGAAACTGTTAAGTCAATTCAAGGTGAAACAAATATGAATGGAGTTATGAGAAGGAACATTCATGAGCATCAATAATTATTAGTTGCTGATAAAGGCTCTCATCCAGAACTCCAACTGTATCAATTGATTATTTAATGAATATGATTATATTAATCGATAATGTAGAAAGTAGCCTTGATATGTTATGAGCATTAATTATAGCAAAAAAATGACATAAACCCTTTAAGGGAAGGAAAGTTTAGCATAATGGAGAGGTCATTAGACAGCTATGTACCATTGTATATGAATCTATATCTATCTCTATTATATAAGGGAAGGGGGAGGAAGATGGTGTCCCCCTTCTAAAATACTAAATTACCCTAAATGATCTAATGGAAGGAAAAAAAATTACAAAATAAAACAATTTAATAAGAAACAATTCTCATTCCAACTTGTCATTCTGAACAAGTTAAAAATAGTATATGCAATTATGCATTCCCCTAAAAAAAATTACTATATGCATCAAATATTTCAATCAAAAAATGAAATGGATAAAATATCTTGACTTTTTATTTAATAAGAGAAGATGATATACATGACGTCCACTCATTACCTTTGATACTCTTTAATTCAGTCAAACCAACTTCTATTATTTTTGTTCAAAATTCATTCACATAAATTTAATATTAAAAATCACTCACAACCTTTGTTAGTTTTTTATATTGGCGAATTAATATATCTAAATTAATCTAACTATTAATCTTTCATATTTTAAGTGTAATCATAACTATAGTACGGATAGAGTATATAATATAATAACAAGTTTTGAAATTAACGCACGCATTGCGTGCATATAAAACTAGCATATATATATATATATATATATATATATATATATATATATATATTAAGCTAGCCTCCCCATATATATATAAAGCTAGCCTCCCCCTCTCTCTTTCTCTCTCAAATCCTAGCCTCCCTACCCCCTTCTTCATCGGTTAGGGGCGCCATGGATGATTTCATCCATGGTAAGCCCCTTTTCCCTTTTATTTTCAGTTTTTAATTCATTATCTTGTTTTGTTTAATAAATTAGTCTCTCTTTATGAGATCTTTTCAAACCTGTTATGGGGTTTTTAGTTTCTATTTTGGAAATCTCCTTCGCCCCTATGGGAGTTGTGAGTATGGTTTTTTTGTTTTTAGGTATGAGAAATTGTTCTCGTTGGTTGAAGTTCGAGACTCAACATGAAGTTATTAGAATCTCGGATGCGGTCAACATGACTCGGTCAAGAATGTTGTTCCCAAACTACATCAAAATAATAGACTTCCTCATCAATAGCTGCTTGATTCAGCAAATACAAGGGGGCTGCACTGTATTGCTCGATCTGGTTCATTGTAGTTCCTTCGAAGACGAATTTGATTTAGCCTTGTTTAATTGTATCTTGTTTCTCTTTAATACCTATTGTAGATGCCGTTTGGCCTTCAATTAATGAATTTTCTCTTTCAAAAAAAAAATGTACCATTGTATATGCTCTAAAAAAAATTTATAATCATAGGTTTTCAAATAGAAAGTTATACTCCCTCCGTTTCGTTTGAATGGTTATACTTACACTTTTTACGCATGCCAATGCAAAACTTCGAGGATATATATCTCTAGTTTTGTATTTGTAAAAATTATAAAAAGTACATATTACTAAAATATATACTAAGACGAATCTAACAAGATCCCACATGACTATATTTTTATTCATGTATAAATCACAAATGAGGGTCAAAGTGCAACTTGTGAATAGTGTAAAATGTCAAAGTGTAACAATTAAAATGAAACGGAGGGAGTATAATTTAAACGCACTAACCTTTTTTTTTTTTTTTGAAGGAGAAAGATAATTTTCATTTATTAAAACGCAATACTAACCTAGGTGGCATTGGCAAATCGAAAAAGATTATATTACGAATAATTTGTAATGATTTTCTCTTATGCTACACTTTGCAGAATATTTATTCAAATTTAGAATATATTGCAAACCAAATCTTTGCACAATATACACTCAAAGATAATCAATTTTCATATATATTTTATTTAATTTTATTTAATTTTATTTCCCCCCACAGGTCTTGTCTTATTATATAAACTAGCAAAAATTATAATAATATGATGATATTTTGAACATATATACACTAAAATGAAATCTTTAATGACTTCTCACATATGATTTTTTATCTTATATAATTATTAATATATAAGGTTAAAATCAGACAAAATTTGGTCAAAATATCCAAACTCTATAAATTACTGAGGAAAGTGATATGCTCTAGCTTCTCCTAGATCAGCCTCAACTAAATCATCATTATATTATATAAAGATAGAAAAAATTGCTTAGGTGTCATGTAGGCAAGGTCATGAAATCCAATGTGTCAATTAAACACAATGTCAAGTGTACAAGGCCAAAGTAATGACATGTGGCACTAAGTAATTCGAATTGGAAGAGATTGGCACAAAATCGGCCAAGATTAGGGTTAAATCCGTGATTTATGGTGATTTATGGTTCTAACTAGGCAATTAGTATCCTCAAATCTTTATATACATAATTAATACTAAATCATTGCCTTTTATTTTTTGATTGATATAAAAAACGTAACTTATGGTAAGGATTTGAAATTCTCAATCAACCTTAACTTTGGGAATCTTAATTGTCAATCATGCATATTTTTGGATTTTAAAAAATATTCAATGTTGTGTTCAATATTGCAAGTATAAATAGGGACCACATCATAGCTTACCACCACTCCAATCCGTGGACTAATATTTCCGAAGCTATTTTTTTTCTTCTCAATATAATATCATCATGGCAACATCATCTCTCTCAAGAGAAACATCATCTCCCTCACAAGAGATTACACAAACACCTATGATCAAAAAAAATGTGGCCTCCTAAGGTGGATAACTCGGATTTTCTTGATATTAATGCTATGGTTTTAACCCTTTTTCGTGAAGGTCATCTTATGTTCCATAATGTATCCAATAAGTTCACACTAGATATTTTGATTTTTATAATATGATGTTATACGACCTCCAATACACTCCTCCAAGGGCTTATAAAGTGTGCGACGGTTATTTTGAAGATATTGATTTGAACGATGGGGATGTTCTTCGACTTAAAAATATTATTTTGCTTGATTATCTAGCAAGTGATGATTAGAAAGCAAGCTCATTATTTTGTTATCAAGCAATTTTGATTTGTTACATAATAGGTTGTAGCAACAACTCTATGTTATGCATTTAAAAAAAAAAATGTTCGAGATATATGTCCATTGCTAAATTGTTACATTTTTTAGATTGATCTTTATAGTTTTAACATTATCCATTGCTAATTTGTTACATTTTTAGATTGATCTTTATAGTTTTAACATTATCCTCGTTTTTTTATTTATGGTTGAACAGAATTATTTATGCTCGAATACTATTTTTTTGGGTTGTATACTCTTACCTTTATTTTTTGTATTAAATAAAAAGATACAAAAAAAATTATTAACTTAGCAAAATATAAATGTCATAATTCACTTGACATAATCCCGTGATGATTGTCAAAATCAGTGCGATATGAATCATATGATATTGATATTTGGAGCAGTTATTAGTTACCTATTTTTGCCAAGTGTATAAGGCCTAAGTAATGGACAAGTGGCACAAAGAAATTCGAAATGAGAGAGAATCACACAAGATCGGCCAAGATTGTGGTTAATTGGCGTGATTTTAGGTGGTTGATGGCTCTAATTAGGCAATTAGTATCTTCAAATCTTTATGTACATAAATCACAAGTAAATCATTGCCTTTTTTTTATTTATTTGATTGATATGTAAAACGTCACTTATGGTTAGGAATTCAAAATTTCAATCAACCTTGATTTTGGGTATTTTAATTGTCAATCAAGCTTAATTTCGAATTTTAAAAAAAATCAATGCTATGTAAATTAATTCATATAGATAGTAGATTTAAAATCCAAATTCAATGTCAATTTCCTATAAAATTATGAAAATTATAAAAAAAAATCAATTAAACAAACAAAAAATTAATCTTCTTATTACAATCAAATTTATCATTATAAAAAATAACCTACAAACTTACCAACTTAAAAAGAGGAATTTCAATTATAGATTTGCATGCAATAGTGAATAGACTACGAAAATTAGCCATTGCATTTCTTGATCAAGAAAGTTGAGAGGTTGAATATGAGACATTGAACTTCTAGGACTCGAACCCATGAGTTTTTCAACATCGGAAGAGACATGCAAGATGAAAATAACTAAATTTTTCCCCAAATCAAACCATATAACAATGGATGTGGTTGAATAATTGGATTTCATCCACATGCATGAAGCTTCACCTCCATATTTTGGTAAAAAAAATTTGTTGAGCTTTCATAATTAAAAGCTGAAAAAAATCAGATGTTTTTATGTGGACCAAATCGAAAACAATTCATGGTTAGAATTATATTTGAGTGAGAAACAAAAAAAGAAACAAGTATAATATATATTTGCATTCTTCTAATGATCATGAAGCAAGAAGTCTATTTGGAGTTTCAAAGGTTGACAAAGTTTGATGGCATAGATGAGAAAGAGAAATGAAAGAGATAAATGTTTGGCATAGGGAGGCGAAAAATTTAATAAGAAATTGCAAGTGTGATTGTTTCATGTCGATTTAATAGGCAGATAGAGCATTTTTTGTAAATGCTTTTTTGTTTTTCTTTTTTTATTAAGAAGAAAGCATCTAATTAATTTGAAAACAAAGGATTTATAACAATATTGTTGAAGTATATAGAAAGATAAGATAACCATCCATATCTTTCTTTTACATATGACCTATAAATGAACTATTTCAGATGTATAGTTACAATTTATCCTTTTACTAAAGTACACTATATATGTTTTTTAGTACTTCCTCCGTTTTTTTTACATGTTACACTTTCACTTTTCACGCATGCTAATGCAAAACTTTGAGAACATATATCTCTAATTTTGTATTTGTAAAAATTACAAAAAGTACATATTAAGATGAATCTAACAAGATCTCACATGACTATATTTTTATTCACGTATAAATCACAAACGATGGACAAAGTGAAATTTGTAAATAGTGTAAAATGTTAAAAAAAACGGAGGAAGTATATAATTTCATTAGATACTAAATATTTCACGTCATAGATTGTTAGCAGAATGCATTCATTGTACACCTGAGCTTTTTTTTTGCTCACTTGCTTATTTGCTCATTTGGAGCTCTCCTTATTGTACGAATTTTGCTCATTTGGAGGTTTTAAATGAGCAATGAGAAAAAAATATCCTTGGATGTACCATGCTCATAGTACACCCGGGTGTATCATAAAAGTTGTAATTTGTAATGTGTCATATAATATTAAAAAAACAATTTTACGTGTATATTCACCTTCAAGAATTATTAATTTTAAAACATTATATAATAGGTAAGAAGAATTTCTCGCACAGGACCCCCAATCTGAAGTTGTTCCCTTAATAATTGGAGATATTGATAGTGCGGAAAAAAGAGATAAAATTGTTGAAACAAATTGCGGAAGATTGAGACAGATATCCGAACTTCATCCTTCTTATTTTGCCTTGCAATATCCTTTTCTATTTCCATAGGGTGATGATGGATATCGAGCTGAACACATTTTTTGCTCAAAATAGGAATAGTGTGAACACATTTTTCTTTTGTTGAACTTCATCCTTCTTATAGAGTTGAATACTCCGTCTATTTTCTTTTATTGAACACATTTATCGCATTATTAATGATGAGTTAAAAAATGACTATTAAATAGTGTGAAGATAATTTTTGCACCTTAAGATTAATGGAAATTTAAGTCATAAAATTACACTATTTATGGAAAGATTTAAAATAGGAACAATATATTGAAATTTCCCAATGGGGAATACAGGCTCAACAAAAGAAAACAAAGGGAGTATTAAAAATTAATTTACTTTAACTCCGACGTAAAAACATACAACACTACAAAACAAATATATAAACAAAGAATTGATAACATTACAAAAAGCTAAGTCAAAAACTTTACGTTTTAGAATGTTTATGGCCACAAATAGTATTATATTCATTCATTAAATTTTACAATGATTTTTTTTATGAAAAATGGCAATGTTGAACATTAGCATATAGTTATAAAGAACATATTTGATGATTTCTAATAAATATCAAGGTATGTGAAATAAACAACATATTTGATGCTTTCTAATTAATGTAAGTAATGAATGCTAAAAAATAAGAACTTAAATAGATAATGAATACAAAATGAAAAATTACATAATGTAAGATAACAAAAAACATGATGAAAAATCAGAAGTTGCTTTAAGTAGAAAGGTCACTCCAACCATGAAAGTGTAAATAGTACTATATATGAGACAAAAGAGAATGAAAAGTGTTAGGATTACTCTAGAACAAGGGGAGTATTATAAATTAATTTACATTAATTTTGCAACGTAACATACAATGATACAAGACTATAAGATTAGTATATATAACAAAATAATATGATCAGACTTTTGTGACAGGTCATTAAATTCTCAATTATGTGCAATTACTTTCTTACATCGTAGAATCTGCCAAATATTTTTATTTATAGATAACACCAACCAAAATTCCCCGTGGCATGGTGGTCTGATGGGTGGTGGCCAATGGGTGGCCTAGTGCAGTGCAGTGGTGGTGTAAGAAAACAAGAGAGTGGGGCGGTGAGTAGGACTGCATAAAGCGGGAGCGGGAGTGGTTCTATGATTGACTGCCAGTAGTGGTATAAATTGTGATTTTATCTGAGATTCTAAAAAAAAAAAAAAAAGATTGATAACGTGTTGCACCATGATATTAGCTACATTAGTCACTGAACGCACAGGTCATAAGCCAGTTTTTGAACATTTTCATTCATGATATGACTATAAAAATTTAAATCATAAGCTAACATCACACCAAGTTTTTAAGATAAACATCTTAAATTTATAAAACAAAAAATTCATGTGCATTTTGAATGGGTCTAAAAACTTTAAATGACGTAATTATTTGGATCACCATAATCAATGTGATCATGAATTATGGATTTCAAATTTACCAGTGCAACTCACGAGTTGTAAGCCATAAGTTATAAGTCATAACACTAGTAGAATAAATGCTTATTGCTGCGGTCATTAAGTGGCCTATTGCGGCGGTTTTCGCCGCGCAGCAATAAAGGGCGCAGCAATAGGTAAATTACATATTGCTGCGGTTTTAAACCGCAGCAATAGGGCAACCTATTGCTGCGGTTCCTTCCAAAAACCGCAGCAATAGGTTGTGTTAAAAAAAAAAAAAGCAACCTATTGCTGCTGTTGTTGGTAAAAACAACAGCAATAGGTTACGTATTGCTGCTGTTGTTGGTAAAAACAGCAGCAATAGGTTACGTATTGCTGCTGTTTTTACCAAACAACAGCAGCAATAGGTTTTTTTTTTTCAAAACAAAATTCATACATTTCTAATGTCATACTTCACCCAAGCAACATTTTCACAAAGAAAACCACACAACCAGATTTTTTGGAATTCATTCAAAGATCAAATGAATTAATAAATCTCATAACTACCACATTTACATTTGACATTATAAGAAATGAAACTATGAAACACACCAAATCTGAAAAATATAACCAATACCAAAAACTATAATATCATATTCATTACAAAATTAAAATGAAAATTAAACTAAAATAGAAATTCTAAAATAATTCATTAAAAAAGTAAAAACAAAAAAATAGAAATCCTAAAATCAGATCTAAACTGAAAATAAAAAAATGAAGAAAATAAAAAATACAAAAGTTGAAATGCCGACGAAGAAGGATGACGATGAAGAAATCATCGTTGGTGCAGCCCCTAAACATGAATCTCAAAAAATAAAAATGAAGAAAAAAGCAAAAAGAAATTAAAAACAAAAACAGTCAAAAAAAATCAAAAAAATGGAAAATTACCCTTCATACTCTTACCCAGATTCCGGCAACTCTTCCCCTCATTCCCGTGAAATCAACTCTTCCTCCTTCATGGGAAGACCAACAACAACAACAACCTCCACAACTCAACACCTCGTACTCACGACAATACCTCTCGTAGACTTCACCGACGAAGACTTCGCTTCAACCTTCAACATTGTTCTTCGCAGCAACCTTCAAACCGGTGTTGATTGTGGCGTCGGAATACGAACAGCCCTTGGTCTGAGCGTCGGCCGACGAAGGAGACGAACGAAGGCCGACGAAGGAGACGAACGAATGGCCGACGAAGGATGACGAAGGAAAAGAAATGCCGACGAAGAAGGATGACGATGGATAAGAAAGGCCGGCGAAGGAGAGGGGTGAAGGTGAGGATGAAGGTGAGGATGAAGGTGAGTGGGAGGGGTGAAGGTGAGGATGAAGGTGAGGATGAAGGTGAGTGGGAGGGGTGAAGGTGAGTGAGAGAGAATCAGTGAAAGTTATGAGGGAGTTATGAGAAACGGCGCTGCTCAAATATAAAAAACCCTAATGACCTTATTGCTGCGGTTTCTTGAAGAAACCGCAACAATAGATTAAAATATTATTATTTTAATAATATTTTAATCTATTGCTGCGGTTTATGTCAGAAACCGCAGCAAGACAGAAACCGCAGCAATATCTGCGCCAGATCTGGTAAAAAATATTCCACTTTTTTCAAAAAATATCCGTTGGAAATATATTGCTGCGGTTTTCTGTAGAAAACGCAGCAATATGGTTGGTCAAATGGTCAACTATTTGCTAAAAGAAACATATTGCTGCGGTTTTTTAAAAAACCGCAGCAATATGGTTATTTTATATTTTACCTTTTCTTTGTCGTGATATATTGCTGCGTATGGGTAAAACCGCAGCAATACCACCGCAGCAATAAGCATTTATTCTACTAGTGTAATTGTGCAATTCACAGGTTGTAAGCCAATTTCAATCTAATCAATGTGATCAATACTGATTATTACAAATAAGTCACAAGTCATAATTGCGACACTCACGGGTTGTAAGCCAATTTCAAATTATTCTAAATTAAAATAGTTATTCAAAGTTAATTAACTTACCCTAAGCAAGGTGCGGGTTTTTATTTCATTTTACTATATACTGAAAATCTTTCCCTAAATTATATTACATCTTTAGTAAAATTTTATTAACATAATACATTGTACGATGTAATAAGGATATAACATGGTTATATTACCTTTGCGAGCACTAAATTTATTTCAATACTAAATTGTAAATAGAAGAAAACGATAAACAACATTAGTATAATATATTTTGGATGGTTTATATTGTACAATATAACAAGGATATAGCATGGGTATCATAAATCATAATTGTGCAACACATGGGATGTGTTGTAAGTCAGTTTTTAATTATTCAGAATACGATATCATAAGATTTTAAATCACCAGCTAATAATTTAATTTTACATATTATATTCTTTAAACTTTATATGCATACATTCTAATAATAACGCATTCAATAGATTTCGAACAGAAAAAACTACTAAATAAACTAAAAAACATCCCTTGTAATTTGGGCTCACATTCTTCAACAGATTAGTAAAACCATGTAACTTGACTAATAAAAACTAATACTTTCCTAAACGAAAATCTTATGTCCCTTGTAATTTGGGCTCACATTCTTTAACATATTAAAGATACTCTTGAGTCTTGATATCTATACTACGATGGAAGGAAAATATAAAATAAACACACAATATATTTAGTCCCAAGCCAAACTACTAAAGAACAAATCACATATCATAAACAATCAAAATTCAGGAAGCAGCAAACTAAAAACCGAGGGCAATCGAAGCTTTTAACAGCGTCTTGGTGCATGTACGCAGATGTGACCAGTGGAATGCCAAGTTTCGCCCCCATCATCGTGTGCATGATTGTTAAGCTTGTGCTTATGACGGGTAAAGAATTCGTTCCACACTTGACTAAAGCCGTGACTTGAGAAGTTAGACCAAACAGCAGTTGAATTCTCATACCTAGTATGTGTTATGCGCCTATAATCCTCCACATCCTCATTTGCATATATGTCATCATGGTCGATATCAAGAATGAAAAGGTCTCCGTATGGCCTTGCAGAATGGATAAACTGAGGCAATGAGATGGGATCACAGGAAACAGCAGCAAGATCGGAAACCACAGAAAGGCTCCTTCCATCGGGACTAAAGAATGGATGGTTCACATGCCCTGCAAATTATAATTGATATAATCTAGGGTTATTTGCTTAATTTCAAATATTATAGAATATATATAAGAAATAAAATAGTACATAAATATGGATGATGGATCGGGTGTAAGCAGGTGACGTCACCCTCTCTTCATTCCATACAATACGAATTTTAAAAAAAAAATTCCATATTGGATAAAAGTGTAGCCCCAATAGCGGCAAAAGTAGGAATAATGGCACTAGAAAGAACATTTCCGGTAAAGTAGAGAACTGGAAACAGGTTCATGAATACCATTAGGGGGCATTTGGTCGGGGGGTTACATGAAAGGGAAAGGTAATCAACTAAACTGATTCTCTTACTTGTGCCTTTATGATCCATTTAATCATTTTCTTTACCTCATGGTTACCCCCAAACTCCTCTACATTGATTCCCCAACCTCAAAGGGTTTCACATACCCTTTCTCTCCTCTAACTCTAGGGTCACCATGACCACCACCACTTGGCCACCTAAACCACCACCGAAACTACCACCTCTCCACCTTAAACCACCACAGCTCCATCGAAACCACCACCACTCCACATAAAACCACCACACACTCACCCAAAACCACCACTTCTCCACTTGAAAACACCACCCCACTACTCGAAACCCTAGCCCATGCACCAAAATCAACCATGTGATCACCGAATCCCAAGCTCAACACCTGAAAACAACATAAGACCCACCGAAATCCCTACGTAGCACCCGAAAAAACTACCAGACCATCCAAAAACACCACTGAACCTTTCGAAAACACCACCCGACCCCCCGAGATACTAGTGCAGTCACCAAACACAACCATTTTATCACCCGAATCACCACCCCTCTGACCTAAAAACCAACCCAGCCAAAGAAATGGCCACACTGCTACCCAAAAGCACCTAGATTTACAAGAGAGGCTACCGTGACTTGAGGAGAGAGGAGGCGGCGAAGGAAAGACTGAGGGGACGGCGACAAGGCAGGGGAATATAGGCGGCGTTGGAGGAGAGGAGGGGCCGCGATAGAGGAGAGGTCGGGCGATGGCAGAAGGGTGGTGGTCTATTTAGAGTAAAAGTTGTGGTGGTGGAAATATTAGGGTTTCCCTTGATACTTTTGAAACAGACAACTTAGAAAATCAAAGGGTAAATCTTTCCATTCTTCTTGTAACCCTTTCTCAAACCTTTCTATTTCCTCTTAACAGACCAAACACCCCCTCAATATCTACCGGAGGAGCAGCAATGAAGGCTATAAATTCAAATAAAATAAAATTGGGTATCTAGATGATGGATCATCCATTGGATATTTTCATCCCTACCTGCAAGATCACCACTTCTACTTCCGATTACTTTCACCCACACATCTGGATCGTCCGCCTTCACTAGATAAACTGCGAAGTAGCCCGTGTCAAGACCATGGTCCATACCGTCTGTAGTCCTGTTGCGGTTGGATGCGAATACTATCCACTCTCCACTTGGAGACCAGTCACAGTGTGTGTCAACCCAAGGACCATTTGTTAGCCTTGTTATCTCACCTTCCCCGTTTTCCATTGACTGTAAATCTTCTATTATGTATAGATTTTTGTATTTCTTCTCCCCTCCGTATCTGGTTGATCGAAAGACTAGTTTTGTTCCTGTTATAATTTACATTTCTTTTGTCAATATGGTGAAATAAAGAAATTTCAGCTTATTACAGAAAAAATGAAAATACAATTCAATAAAGACGAACCTTGTATATACTAGTATGGCCAAAATATTATATGGTTAAGGATGAAAGTCAAATTGTAATAACTCAAATAATATAGAAGTATTATTTTTAAAATACTCTACAAATATGAAAGGTTTCTCTTTACATTTCCTTTGTCACGAATTAATTGATCCCTTCGCCTTAACTCAAAATCCAAGACACATTTTGAAGTTCATAGTATCGATATTATGTATTGTACTTTATTAGTTAAAAGTGATCCCTGTGTTCCTTATTGATGTTGTTAGTTGGAATCTTTGCACTGTTTGGAATAACATAGAACCTTCAAAAAATTTCTCAATATATAAGAAAAAAAACATAGTCATGAGGGGTCTTTTTTTATTCAACTCAATTAGTACTTTGATAATATCAATTTCTTATAAATTTACAAATAAGTAATTATAGATATTTATAAAATGTGCATTAGCAAATGTGCAAAGTCAAATTAGGAACATCAATAAGGAACGGAGGGAATATAGAAATTGGGAATAAATAGGTTATATTTCTTGGGATCCATTTGATATCAATGCCAGTTTACAATTTTTGATTTTAAGATTTAATTTCAAAGTAATATGGTATAGATATCATTAAAAAAATCTGAAAACTACTACTTGTGGTTTGCATATATTTTTGTTTTTATATTTATATAGAAAAAACTGAAAATCGAAAAAAAAAAAAATAAACAGAACAATCTAGCTCTATTAGCCTAACAACTAGCTCTATTAGCTTAACGTTAAAAAGTTAGATGAAGTTTGACCCAAAAAATTAATATCTATGCTAAGTTTAAACTTCTTGAATTGGAAAAAACAAATAGATAGTGGGATTTGGCAAACAAGAAAAAGATAGTGGGGTGATAGTGTGATACCGTCTGGATTGGTACATGGGAAGGCATTGTTAAAACCGTTTGTTAGGCGTTTAAGTTGATGTTGACCACCACTGCATGCATCAAGGATGGCACATATCTCAACTGTTGCGTCGGCCTTGAAAGCAGGTCCTTCACATATATAAAGCGTATCCTTGTTTGCTTCCTGGCTCCAAACTGGAGCGAACACCCTGTTCGGCTCTTCTGCCTACACAATATATACATATAACATATATGTTGGTCAAATATATAGTTGAATTTTAGAGCGCTTCATAACTTTTTATATAATTACATCATTATTAAAAGATGAAAAGTAAATGAGAAAGAGATTACTCCCTCCGTTTCGTTTTAAATGCAATAAAGAGGTATTTTTTGTGAGATATAAAATATTACATTGCTGCATTTAAAACGAAACGGAGGAAATATTAATTTAGTTCAGAAACATTAGCTAGCTAACAAGATGTCATGACTGCATGTGAGTCTGTGACAGATATGATCATATATTATAAGTACTTGTTCATTTCTTAATACATGCAATATTTTTTTCCCTACACGCTAACTAATTTACTACTTTATTTCTTAATTTTTTTTAATTATGTATAACTAAAACTTATAAAAAGTCGATATTATGAAAATATGCATTAAGACAAATGAAATAAAACTACAGTTGACTATATTTTTTCCCTACATATTCAGTGAAAGAATATCGGATAAGGTTAGTAAGTGAATAGTGTTTAATATGAAAATGTTGCAGATACTATATATTTACTTATCAATAGTGAATTTACTTGCTTGCTTGTATCTCATATATATGCGGTTACTGATTTTTATTTTGTATAATTGATTTTACAAATCTAAAACTTATTTTCCCTTGATTATTCAAACTGATTCCTATTGATAAAAACTCATCACACTGCCAAAATATTTGCAACACATAACTTTTGCATTGGCTTTATATCAACTTTGATGTATATTTTGTTAGAATATAAAAAATATATTATAACATCTGTAAATTGTTGGATTAGTCACCATTATTTTTTCAATTTAAATATCAACTTTTTACAATTATTACTAATAATTATTAAATATAATTTGCTTTATTTGCCAAGCCTGATAATTAATATATTATAAGTAGTTTGAGACGTATGAAATATTTTTTACGTTATATATGTCGTCGTACTCCCACGGTGTTTTCTTTTTATCTTTTTTTATCTTGAACATATTTAGTAATTATTATACATAAAGAAATGTAGTCGTGTGAGATCTTCTTAGATTCATGTATGCTTAGTTTAAAAATATCTCAACTTGTCCTAATATTACTTTTCCCATTCCAAAATGATGTTCGCATTTCTCATTTTCACGTTTGTCAACGCAAATCTTATATCATTACTATCTTTAATTACATGTTTGTAAAAATTATTATAATGTGATTTTCATAATGTATTTAATTCATTGAGATGAATCAAACAAAATTCACTATGATGTTTTCTTAAAAATTTGGAAGATTGTATTTACATATGAATAGTGCCAAGATTCCTAATGGGAACATCTATAGTTTTTGGGAGAGAGTGAATACTGAAGTACCTATGTAGAGATATTTGCAGTCATATATGTGCATTGGAGATCGAATATGCAAAAGTGAGTGAGCAAAAAAGAATACCTGATAAACAATTTGCGACCCTTGGCTATCAAGAACATACACTGTCTTGAACTCATTATCAATGAACGCAAGTTTGGAGTGATCTTTCGAAAAAGATGGAAAAGCTCCTGACATCCTAAATAAATCTACACCTGGTTCTGGAGATTCGACTTCTTCGAGCTTATCAAGGAGATCGGCACCATCCTGTTACAAAGTGAGGATGATGTTGATTTAGATCTACAAACGAAAATGATTACGCTTAAAAGTAATAACACTTTCTTTTTTGTTTTTTTTTTTTTTTTGTTTTCTTTGTTTTTTCCAATTTTCTGATGAACAAGGATAGTAAGCAATGTAGTTGGAACTCTTTTTTCCCATTACGCTTAAAAGTGAGTTAAAACGCTTAATTCAGAGTTTTTGTACCTTTCAAAAGATTTAGTAGTTGGAAATAGAATTTGATCACATTTAAGACATATAGTTTGGTAGTAAGATTATGGCATTAGTTTTTTTTGTTTTTTTTTGACAATTTAGGAGTTTTGTTTAGAAGGCAATCAAAGCCAGCGAACCAAGATTTTGATTATGTTCGAAGGGAATGTTATGTCAGCACATAAATGGCATGTCAGATACAAAATGGAGCCACTCAATATATGAGATGGGATAATACATGACGGTCTACAATGCTTGTCCATATATTTTAATAATAAATACTTAAATATAGATGTAGATATTGCAAAATATTGTACCATGAATGCTTGCTTGACTGTAACTGGGGATCTTCTCAACTCCGTTACTAAAAAGTAATGTACTTTCAATGGCGAAAATATGCTTATGGTCCTCAATAGAGGCAATTGAATTGAAAATTTTGGCAACGAATCAAGAATGGATTTCTACTTATCAAAACTTCAGACCTGTGTGTTCTTGTTTTTTGTTTTCAGTTTTTAGTTTTTTTTTTTAAAACAAAAACCAAAGGAAACCAGAAAACTGGTTTTCACTTTTCAAAATCATCATGTTTCTAATGAGCCTAACTATATTTTTTTCCATAATAGGACAAATACTATATGACTTTTAAATAGAAAAAAAACTGAAAACCACAGTGATACCGAACAAGCCCTTAGTTTTTTTATCTAACGTTTTCTTATTTACTTGTGTACGTATCCAATGAACATATTTTCTCATTTGATATGAACTTTATCTTTCCTAATATATGATCGCAATATTCATAGAATCGAAAATTAATCACCATAATTCTTAATTATTTTGATATTATTATAAGAAATTTTTATTGATAATTACCTAATTAATTTATGAAACATTATTATTGAAAAAAAACCTAATAAATTTTATAAAACAACTACTATATCCTTTCAAAACAAAAGGCACACACGATACTCAAGGCCGAACTTTGAGCGTTAATTGATATTCGAGGCCGAAGATTATATTATTATAGTACTATTTTTTAAGACAAATTTCATGATATAATTTTCATAATTATTATAAGAAAATCATTTGACGCATTTTAGGTTTTTTTTAGAAGCAAAACAATAAGACTACTTTTGTATTTCTTTTACAGTAGAGTTTCTTCTTTTAAACATCTAAAGTAGGTGTTATTGATTGAGTTAATTTTCCAAAAGCAAATGAATGAGAGATTAGTTCGTACATAGCAAGAAACTCATATAAAGATTGTTTTTTTTGGGTATAGAGAGAGTTACAAGAACAAATGATGTAGACGGAATTTGATCCCAGATCTTGAGTACCACATCTCAAGACTTTAACCAACTAAATCAGTTGACATCCACATTGGTTAGGATTGCTCCTCAATTTTTATAGTGCGTTGAGTTTTTGTTATATTTATTAAACTCTCAATTCAGTTATAAATGTCATATGACTTTCAATTAATAACTTAATCTTAGCTTTAAAATGAAAGACGAGTACGTACCTCATCTAAAGATTCTGTATTACAACGATGATAACCAATACGCTTCTCACCGTTGAAGTCGGCTATCACAAAGGGGTTATAGTGGTCAGACAAAGGTTTGGTGTTTTGAGTAATTTGTATGGCTTCTTGTTCTCCAGTACTATCAAAAATCTCAATGTGTCGATACTGATCAACATCACGTTTGACATGGCTGAAATCTGATGACTCACGGATAGTTGCCACTACAACCGTGTTGTCGTCGATGGCTGCTGGTGTTATAGCATCAATGTCATCGGGGGTGACACGAGTGATGTCCGATGTCAAACCGCCGTCGCTGATATCGGCTCGAAACACACCCCAATGAGGTCCGTCTTTCTTGTGGAAAAACAGGACATCTTCACTCCCCCATGTCGGCCAGCTACCATCTTCGACAACCTTCTCGCGGTCATAGGGCTCCTCTATATTCATCACAAAAATGTTAGTATTTAGGTAGTCAATCTCGCCATCCCAACCACCCGACTTTCCTTCAAAGGATGACATTGCTATCTTTGTTCCGCAAGGTGACACCGCAGGACTTAAATCAGCTTGTCCTGTTCATGTACAAAAAGGTAAATGTGAATGATCATGGCGTTTTGTATATGTATATACTTCCTCCGTAACAATATAGATGTTACACTTTGACTTTTACACTTATCGATGCAATACTTTGACCATTAATAACTTTAATTGTGTATTAGTAAAAATTATAAGAAGTTAATATTATGGAAGTATACATTGGGATTGAATCCAACAAAATATCATATATAATAGGAATGTACAGTTGATTTTATCAAAAACTAAAAAATGCATGGTCAAATATAGTAGGTGAATAGCGCAATTGTCAAAGTGTAACATCTATTTTGTGACGGAGGAAGTACTAGTTTTTGGCCTCGAATTAGCTTGGCATAAAGAATACATAAGAAAATGTTTTTTTTTAAAACAAATTATTTTGAATATTTTGATTTAAATCTTCATAGTTATTTCAAAATCTTAGCAAAATCGGTTTATCAACTACTAATATAAGAATAAGATTATCTAAAGTTTTCCAATGAATTAGAGGAAGATAATTTTAATTTCACAAAAAATATTATAAATCATTTCGTGGAAATTTTTTTAAGGACATAGATAGTTATACTTATACATGTCATCTTTGGTGTATTTAATTATTTCCTAACATCAATAAATAATATATATAGATAAAATATTTCTAGATGGATTAGATCTTGTTAGATCCTTTTTGATGTATGTGAAAATATTTAGCAGTGAGATCTTGTTAGATTTGCTTTAAAGTTCTTTTAGACCTAATGTCCATAGGTGTGAATGGCAAATGACGATGAGATCAAGTGAAACAAAATGATAAAGAGCAGAGAAAGTATACCTTTTTTTGGTTCAAAGGAGTGAACAAGGATCACAAAACAAAATCCAGAGAAACAATACATGTTCTTTAGTGTTTACAAAATTTATCATTTTATTACTTCCTAGTTTGATGCGATCTTTTGATGTGATGTTTAAATTCAATATATTATTTCCTCCATTTAGAAATAGTTGCACCATTTACATAGTGTTTATTATTCACATCTTACACCTTGATTGTCTTTCGTGATTTATATTTTAGGAAAAACATAGTCATAGAAGATCTTGTTAGTTTCATCTCAATGTATATTTTTTTAATATCAACTTTATAATTTTTTTACTTATTAATCATGCATCAACAAGCGTGAAAACATGAAATAGTGCAACTATTTCTAAACGGAGGAAATATACCATAACAGTAAGTTTCAAAAAATAAATCTTAGTTTCATGCAAGAAAAAAAATTTACATGTACGTTGAAAACAAAAGGCACGGTAGAAGATAAATGGGAGAGAACAAAACCTTCTGGAGTGAGACAGGAAGTTTCTCCGGTAATAAGATGGGTCTTATAGACGGTAGTCCAAGGTTGGCGACGCTCCGAGGCGGGGTCCTTGGTTGTGACATAAATAAGATAATCGCCGGCAATGCACCCACTGTCTTCCATGCGCACGCCATCGAAAGTGTCGTAAACATGAGAAATAGGGAAGACTTCGAAAACGGGTGGCTCATCATCAAGTCGAAGCGACAAGTGAAGTGTTTCGAGGCCGTTACCTCGTTCGGATACAAAAATCAGGCCGGTTAGACGGCCTGAATCGACATCGTCGTCGTCAACTACAGAAACTATTTTGGGATGTTGGATAATATTTTTTAGAGCTTCAGGCGGTATGAAGTGCCCATTGCTATTGTAGGACAATTCGTCAGTCATGCATATCTCATCTTCTATAGACGTTGGTGAGATTGGACATGAGTAGATATCTAATTTTACAGTTGGACGGTAGGTCGTAAAGAAAGAAAGGCTTCCTCTATTTTCTTCCATTTTTCTTGCTCTCGGCTAAATTTCTTTTGACAAATTGAAGACAATGTTAATCCACTCCCATTCTTGACGTGTATAAATAGGAGTGAGCGAGACTGAATAGTGAATACCTAGCTAAGTCAAAATTTTCAGAATTGGTTTTGGACCCGGTAAGAAACAATTCCATAAATCTTTAACCAAATTTAGTTCTAGTGCAACCATGTCCGTAGAATGAGAAACGGGTCGCAAACCCGGAGGGAATTGTTTATGGTACCTAGTCAAATAGCCCAATTTGGTTAATTTTCTTTTCTAATTCTCATATATATATATTGATTTAGGTTCATATGTACCTTACTGTGAGAATGAGGCTTTTTGCTTATTTTACGAAATTTTTGTTCATTTAATGAAGTATTTGCTCATTTTATGTTAATGTTCATTTTTTGTTTTTCGCTCATTTTAAGCATTTTTTTGTTCCTTTGTTCATTTAATAGATGGAATAGATTGAGTAGCTAGATTCTAGAATTGAAGGATAAGATGTTATGATATCAATTTCCACAATAACAGCAAACCCTTCTTTAGCTTCTGTTATTATTTGCGAAGACTTTTCACTTCTTTACACTTTCTATATATTAGCAGACCTGAATATTTAAAACAAAACTATGAAAGTGATGGCACGATGCATTTGTATTTCCAGCATCTACATTAGAGCTGTCGGTTTGGTTAATGAACTGTTGGTTGAAGCTGAAACAAGCCGAAATTTGAACCGAATTAAATCAAACTGGGAGTAATAGCATGCTTGAAATTAAGCGAAAAATACCGACCTGAAACCGAAATAAAGCGTAAATGAAAAACCAAAAAGCGAACCGCAACCAACCGAAACAAAGCGTAAGCTGAAAATAGCGTGAAAAACTAAAAAGTTGATCGATCAACTAAAGCGAATCGGACTGAATATTTAATCAATTAGCGAGCGATTCAAAGCGAAGTGAACCGAACTCAACCGAAATCAATTTAAACTAAAATTATTTTAAACTAATTTGTATGCTTTGTACCCGAACCGGATTTAGGTATTACCCAAATACATGATAGTACTCCAATTCACAAATTTTATTGTGATAATTTTGTATTAGTACTCTCACATGTAAATTTATCATTATAGTTTGTTTGAGGTGAAGTGATTAAAAGTTGAGTTAGGTTTACAAAGTTGTTTATGTATGATTATGAGTTTGGATTTATTATACCAATAAAAAACTAATGTTTCATTTATAAATTTTTGGTCCTCAATGCAATAAAAATCCACGAGATGAAGGCGACAATTGATAAATTAAGAATAATAATTTCATATTTCACTATTAATTTACATCATAATATAAAATCTACGATACAAGAATCTGGAGAAATAAAATCTTAAAAAACTATATATAGAACATTTAAAACTATATACATTCATTCCTAAAAAAATAAAAGACTATACATTCATCTACAATGGAATAAATTTTTACAACATATGAAGAATGCTTGCGTAATACTCGTCGGAATTTTGAAGCGGACCATATGCGATAATCGATATGCATATGCCTTCACCTTCCTTTCCGAGCAAACTTCCATATGCGGGAGCATTTCACTAATGACATAAAGACACCAAAACTTCAACGTAGAATAAGATAACATAATAGTGCAAATCTATCTCCTATATCTTCAAAGCATAAGCAAGTGTCAATAATCAAGACTTTAAAATATGGAAATATCTCAAAAAAAAAACATCCTAGATCTAAGTCATCTAACAATTTTTTAGAAGAGCAAAAAAGCATAAATAAAAAATTTTAAAAAGTAAAGGAAAAATACAGCTACGTTATAAAGTTCCTCGATGTCCAACCTTCGGTGAATTTTTCTCAAAATGCTTCTATATTCTTCAACAATCTTAAAGCAACAATGCACAAAAAAAAAAAGAGAACATAAAACAATTATAAATCTGAAAATATCTCGAGGATAAACATCCTAGATCCAACTTCTAGTAAAAACGAGAAATAAAAAATAAAAACAATTGAAATCGAGTTTAAGAAATTAACAGATCTTGCTTACCATTTCCCGAATAATCCAAAATTACCAAGCAAATCTAGCAAATGAGATGGGTATTGGAAATCATAAGAAAAACGCAAGAAGTTGAGAAGTGGAGAAAATTGAAAAGGGTCAGGCAATGTGAAAAAAGAGATGAAGATGAACAATAAACATTATCATCTAGATTCATACCTTGTCGTAGACACGGTCGGCAGCGTCAAAAAGGCGGAATTCGAAGATGGTTGGGGGGGATGAGTTCGAGGATCCGGAGGACGATTGTTGTGACGATGCCGAGGTTTTTAGAAGTGGTGACAGCCAACCGGTGTTCTGTTCGTAGATTAGGTGGTGATGGCACTGTGTTTTACCATCGATGGACCTATGGAGGTTTGGAAGATGGAAGGAGGGAGCAGCGAGAATTTAGTACGTTTGTTGGGTGGGAAATATGAGTTTGGAGAGGAGAGGTGGGGGGAAAGTGATAGGTTAGGAGATGATCTAACGGTTCAGATTATTTTATGGCTTGTATCCAACGGTTAAGATTAATGATCCGTGTGCTTTGTGTTGTTTTCTTGTGTGCCCTTGATTAAGATTATCTAACGGTTTAGATTTTGCTCATTAGATGGTTTTGGATTTTGCCTTAACAAAGCAAATAATCCTACCAAATTATTATCCAAAGCAATTAAACCCCATGCCCCAAATCCCTAAACCCCAATCTCATACCTTATAAATCCATTTTCAAATAACAATTATAATTATTTATAGTAGTAGTTAAATTATTCATAATTTATATCATTTATTTAACCGATATTTACTTGTGTCAAATATCTCATTGTCTCATTTATCGGTAAATTAATTAAGGAATAACAAAGATTCATATTATTAAACAGATAACCCATCATATAAATATATACTTGAAATATTATCTTGAATCTTTTAATAAGCATAAATGCTAATCGGTAAATATATAGTTATACTAGTTATATTGCTCTAAGGTCATTACTTATGAAACTATACTTCTTGTTTTTGGAATATTACTTATACGTCGATTATATGTTTTCAGTTTTCAGATGCATATAGCCTTAATGACTAGTATAGTTATAGTAAGCCAATATAGTTAGAGTAAGACATTGATCTAATCGGCTTTTTAAAAATGTCTAACTCGTCTTTCGAGGAAGTTTATAAGAATTTATACTGATATGAGACGTCCTTTTTAACCAAACATAACGTGATCTGCATAAATGACCAAGTAAACAGAATACAAAGTATTTCATAATACAAAGTATCTTTAACATAAACAGTCCATGTAAATCATATACACCAATTAACTTATCGACTTATATCAATATATAGATCAAAATATCTAATGCTTTAGTAATATGTTTTGTAATTGCGACACATAAAGTTTAAGCAAGGTTCATTTTGATAGATCATAGCCTTTTTCAGTTACATTTTAAGCTTACATTGATACATTATATAATTTAGTATCAACTTGTTTCAGTTAAATTAGATATTTGAAATTTAAAGTAATTGTAACTTATAAACGATTAACTACATTGGAGTGTTCTTATCTTCATTTATGTTATCGTTTCACATTGATTTAATATCTAATAACCTTATACTAACTTGTTTCACTTCAATATTATTTTTGATATCGTAATGGAGGCATGGAGCAATGTTATGTTCAATCAATTGGTCTTGTAACTTGTAAGAGACAGTATACTCTTAATTTTAAAAGTTGGACAACGGTCTAATCCCAATATTAAGAAGAGAACAAACCATCTTTGTAATATAGTGACTAGTTTAATCTAATTAGTGACAAGTTCAATCCATTTGGTTCTCACATTCTTTAATCGTTGTAGTTCGAGATTTGTTGTAATCCAATATTGATGATATGGTTTTATATAGATATTTAGGTGCATTTAGGTTGCATTTCTAGTTCATATTAGATCATTTAGGTGCATATTTGCATGATTTACTCAAGTTTTGCTCTACTACTCCCCGTTTGCGTGTTTCGATGATTTTCAGGTTATTTTGATGCAAATTGATTATGATCATCTAAGATCAAGCCTTTTAATCATTGAGGATGGAGATAGCTTGCACAAGGATCACAATTCATCCGATTGGGACAATTTCGAGTTGGAATGAAGCAAAGAGTTAGTGAAAGAAGTGCCAAAACTGACACTTGTTTACCATTTTGATCATAACTTTTGATACAAAATTGATAATCAAGAAATTCCAGTTGGGTTGGAAACTAGACTTAAAGATCTTTCCAATGATAGGTCACACGCCCCAAACGGACTTCTGGTTTGAGAGATACAGCCTTCGCAAGTTGACGCGAAGTAGCAGTTTTCTCGCCCGATAGGATCGGGCGGCTCAGCCCGATCGGGCCCGAGAACAAATTGACTTGGTGGCGTTCTAGAGTTGAAAACAAGAGGAAAAGGATCTCGCCCGATTGGATCGGGCGTGTCCGCCCGATTGCATCGGGCGATGGTCATTTTGGGCGCTGATGCGTTTATTGAGCCCGATTTGATCGGGCTGACTTGGCCCGATCGGACGACTGTTCCGCGCGCTCATTTAATGAATGTCGGGCTACTTAGTATAAATAGGAAAATCATTGAATCTTTTGTTTTATCTTTGTTTTAGCTCTTATTTCTCATAGTTTCTCTCAAGAACCCTAGCTTTTTACTACTCTTCATTGTGATTCAAGATTGAACCTTTGGATTATTCGCAAGTTTAATATAGTTCATTAATTTGGTAATCTTCTTCCTTGTTCTTTTCATTATTATTTGCTTCTCTATTATTGATTAGATTAGTTTCTTAGTTATTTGCAATAGTTCAATTTATGGATTTTTATATGGAATTTGTTATTGTTTTCTCAAGTATGAGTGAGTAGTTTTATTTCTAGGATTGTGGGGATCTATGTATGCAATGAGGGATTGATAGATTAGTATAATTACCCTATATTTCAATTGTTTCCTGTGATTGAATCGTTCATGCTAGATTTATGAATTAGGCCGATTTGTACTTCTATTATCGCAATATTGAATCTGCTTCGAGAGGAGAGATTTCGTATAGGCTTTCAATCATTAGGAATAGTGATCCTTGACAATGCTAGAGCGGCTAGGTGATCTTTGAGGTAGGTAATGTTCGAGAGAAATTACATGTGCCCTAGATAAATTGACTTATTGGGTAGTTATTTGGCGGGCCGCGCTTGTCGTGAACGCCACCCGCCAAGATAAAATTTCTCCTACTCTCTTTTACACTAAACTAGTATAAGGGAAGTAAGGTTCGTATCCACAGGGAAACGGGGACGAGTTCTATACTTAGCGTGCGTTAATACCTAGAAGACTCTTAACGGTCAGAAACCTAATAATAACAAAAGGGGGGTTTCAAAGAGTTGTTATTAGACTACAACTAACTAACATATAAATAAGATGAGAAATCAATATAGGAAGATCTTGAATCCGATTAACATGCACTTCAATTCATTATCGATCATTGAACCTCGACTCTATTCATTTCCATTATTATCTATTGTTGAGAATTAATCTCGCATTCTCCTTATTCTTAGTTGAATAGCACGATCGAGGCGTGACTATAAAACCCTAACTAAAGGATAACCTAGTCCGATAGCGTTTAAGTTCAATCCGATAGCAGCAATAAACACAGAGAACCAATAGACCTGCTAACGTCATACAAGCGATAAACATTCAACAGTTGATACAATTTCCCCAAGAAATAACCAAGACGATCTGCATCTAAGTTACTCCCTAGTTTGCTACTAATTGATAAAAGAATAAAACAATCCGATTCTATTCTTAAATCTAGCATTAGATTAATTACACAATCAAACTAGTAACGTTCCTAGCATAATCATGCAAAAACCATTGAAAGCAAGCATAGAAATTAAACCATAATCAAAGGAAATAAATAGAAGAAAAGATCTCACAATAATGCTTGAAGCTCCATATTAATCTCGTTCAAGAACGGTTCAAGCTACAATCGGCATAGCATAAGCCAATCCCATAATTGAAATCTACAAAAACTAAACTACAAAATAAAAACTAAAAAGAGAAGAGAAGAAGAGAAGAATGGAGTGTTGGATATTCTCTCTCCTCAAATGTGTGTGTCTTAGGTCCAAAAACAAACTTTAGTATTTATACTAAGGCTCAAAAGTCAGCCGACATTTAGACCGCCATAGGGGTCGCGAGGTGCGGTACAGGTCGCACCGTGCGATGAGCTACTGCCTTCGCAACGAGCTGAAGACTTGGGCCAAACCACGCAGGTCGCACCGTGCGAGAATACTCGCGAGGTGCGAGATACAGGTCGCGAGGTGCGACCTAGCTCGCGTGGTGCGAGCTGGGCTTGCCTGCTGCTGAGCGCTGGGCCAGCGCTGCTGGGCGATGATGCTTGCGATGCGGCTGGATGGGTGACGATCTTCTTTGGGCGCTGGGCGTGCGTTAGGTGCTAGGCGTGCGATGGGCAAGCTGGGCTGGGCGCTTGATCTTTGGGCGTGCGATGGCTGGGGCTGGGCGTGCTTGCTGCTGGGCGTGCGATGGGCTGCTGAGCGATGCTTCGAGCTTGGCTTGGCGAGCTTGTGGCTTGTGATGCTCGGCTCAAATGCATTTCACCTTGGAAGCTCGGAATGCATGACATTAACACAACTTATATCGCAAAACTCCGAACTTCCGCTAAGGATGATTTATATGCAAACCTTAACAATTACGAACAAATCCCTTAGCAATGTGCACCTAAAATACCACAAGAACATCGTATAACTTGAGCGCATCAAATACCCCCACACTTGAACTTTACTCGACCTCGAGTAAACTCAAAATGAGGATCACCAAATAAATCATCACCCAAACTAACGACACCAACCTACACTCCCCATCAACTACATCATCATCATCACATCTTAACAACATCCGCTCAAAAACCTAAACGTAAGGGACGATGATTCACCCACACTTAGATTCGAGCTCACCTGAAAAATAAAAAGACGCGACAACAATAATCACCAAACGACAACCAAAATGTGAGCTCAAATCCTGAAGGATCTCAAAGGATCTCACTCCAACGCCACAATCAAAATGACAACTCGCCAAAAACCTCAAAAGATAAACTACTACTACTATTACAACCAACCTATATAAGCAAGCTATGGAACAAAGACAAAAAGGGATAAATTCCATGCTTACTCCCAAAAACAATAAACCAAAGAAAGTGAAAGCCAAAACAAATCTCCGGCAAATGAGTTTCCAAAGTGTATCATTCTCTCTTAATCTCTCATTTTGCCTAGGAGCCCTTTCGGGTTTTCATCCTAGCTTCTCACATTTTTTCATCTCACCATCTTACCCGCTCAATATAAGCCACTCTTTTGCATAAGTTGCCCTTTCGGGTTTTCAACCTATCCGGGCCCCCATTTTTGCCCGAGTCGCCGCCCTTCGGGTTTTCAACTCCACGGGATTCATTTCATCACTTTTTTTTTTTTTTTTTTTTTTTTTATTTTTTTTCATTTTTTTTTTTTTTTTTTTCAAATTGAAAGTAATATATACAACATAGATCACGAGAATGAGAATACCCTCCCCCTACTCAAACTACACATTGTCCTCAATGTGTCGACAATTAAAAGCAAAAAGTAACTGAAAATGGGGGAAACCAACAATCGAGTAAATCGAAGATCGAATTCTCAAAACTCATGAAAAGCAATTCGTCGAGCTCAAATTTCTTAACAACACCAACTCAAATCTCATAACTCGACTCCTGACCCTCTCCCTCGAATCACTCAAACAAATGACAAGTTCAAAAGTTTTGGATTTGTGAGTTTTTCACCTAGCTTAAGAGATCGAAAAGATACATTAACAATCTCGACCCTCTAGTTGTACCAATTCCTAGCTATTGAACTCCTCCCGACGGGTTTTTCTTTTGTGGATTTTGGTTCCAAGTGGATGAAGATTGGTTGTGGATCTTTTTAGTGAGTGAGTGGTGGGTGAAAGAAAATTTGTTGTGGTGGTGGAAATTTGATGAAAAATAAAGAGAAAGAAAGAAAATAAAGGGTCTCGGGGTCTCGGGTTGCCTCCCGAGAAACGTTGTTGTTTAAAGTCGTTAGCTCGACTTAGTACCTTAAGCTCAAAAATTGGGCTTGTGCTCCATGTGTGACAATGGAGGTTCCATGTCAATCTCCAATTCAGTACCTGCAAAACTAACGGAGAAGAACTCTTGCAATGCATCGTTAGTGAGTACGGTTTCAAAACAAGGTGGTAAATCGGGAGGCTTTTTCCGCTCTTTCCACTCACGGCACCATAACCTTGCATGTTAGTAGGAGAGGCACGATCCTCAACCAAGACATCATCAACATTTATCGACTCATCAACATGCTCGATATCAAGAACATCATGCAAAACGAGTCAACAATGTTAATAGAGTAAAGAGGGTTATCGTCCTTAATCAAAGGCTTAGAATCATCGATTTTAAACGCCTCTACCTTTCCCTCGAATTCCATGGTCAAAGAACCAGCGCAAACATCAATTTTAGTGCAAGATGTTTTCAAGAAAGGTCGCCCCAAAAGGATGGGGGCGGCATGCTTATCGAGCTCCATCTCCAAAACATAAAAATCGGCGGAAATTTCAATTTCCCAACCGTAACTAACACATCCTCTAATTTACCCCTAGGATAAACATTGGATCTATCGGCTAATTGAATCACCACACAGGTTTCATGCAAATTGCCGAGTTTCGAAGACTTATATAATGAATATGGAATCACATTAATTGACGCCCCTAAGTCTAACATGGCTTTAGGAAACATGGTGTCACCTATGGTACATGGGATGGTAAACATGCACGGGTCCTTGCACTTTTGAGGCAATTTCTTTTGAAAGATAAGCGGAGACATGCTCGCTAGCCTTCACTTTTTGCACTCCCTTTTGTTTTTGCTTTCTTTTGAAGTACATAATTCTTTAAGGAACTTAGCATACCTAGGTACTTGATTTAAAGCATCAAAAGGGGAATGTTTACCTCACATTTACGAAAGGTTTCGTACATGTCATTGGTGTGCTTTCTGTTTTGCGGGTTTCTCTTAATGCCTCGGGAAAGGGTGGCTCCGGTTCATATGGTGGAGGAGGTGATTTTTTGGACTTTCGCCTCTTGTTGAGGTGGCAATGATGTATAATCTGTTGTCGGTTCATGCTCGATCACCTCTTCCACTTATCTCTTTGTCTCGAACCACCAACCTCTCTTTGCTTGCAATTTCCGCTCCACTCCTTAATGTGATAGCACTCACGTTCATCTTAGGGTTGAGCTCTATTTGGGATGGAAACCTCACCGAATCCCTAGCCTCTAACTTGGTTACGGCTCCGCAATTTGGCTTACTTGGCTCTCCGAGTTCTTGATGCTCGAACGGGTCTCTTTCTGGGCGAACCATATTTCCCTGCATGTTAGAAACATTTTTAGTTAAAGCATTAATCATATCCTCTGTAGACATGCCGGTACTCGGTCCACAGTGGTTGGCCTTGCGGCCGAAAATATGGAGCTCCTTGCTCCGGTGCTCTCGAATAAGAAGGTGGTGGGCGGTTATCTGCTTGTGGCGATTCTTTGGTTCCCTGATGAGTTCCGTACCTCAAATTAGGATGATCTCGCCATCCCGAATTGTAGGTACCAGAATATGGATCATATCTTTTCTGGAAACCTTGGCCCTGAAAATCGGCCGCCTTAACCTCTTCGCTCGGTTCTTGTAGATGAGGGCAAAAATCGGTTGGATGATGTGAAGAGCAAATGCCTCGAGCCTTCACTTGGTGAGTTTTCTCTTTCACTATGAAGTCTCGCATCAAAGATGTGAGAGCTTGCACCTGATCTTCCAACTTAGAAGAACTAGAACCCTCGGAGACCACACGTCGAGTTCCCGGACCTTCTACTTAAAGCGCCTCGAGCTTTCGGCAAGCTCATTTAACGGTTCCTTTGCGGCGAGTGCGGTTTTATTCACAATGGATCCACCACTTGCTTGCATTAACCATCCTAGCATCCTCATCACATAAGCCATTATAGAAGTATAGCACCGAATCTTCCTCGAATAACAGTGGTATGGACGGCTAGCACATAATTTCTTAAACCTCTCCCGATACTCATAAAAAGACTACGTCACCTCGTTGCTCGATGTTACTTATCTCCTTCTTCAATGTAGATGATTTAGAAGTGGGAAAGTATTTCTCGAAAGCTCTTTTCAATTGAGCCCAAGTGGTGATCTTTGTCGGACGGAAGGTAGTACATCCGAGTCCTTTCTTTGCGTCTTTTAGCGAAAAGGGGAAAGCTTTAAGCTTGATTCTATCTTACGAAACTCCACTTGGTTTCATCTGCTTTGCATACCACATGAAACTCGACAAATGTTTATTTGGATCTTCACCATTTAGCCCATGGAATGAGGGAAGCAAATGTATCAACCCGACTTTAGCTCAAATGTGTCCCCCGCTTCCGGTTACGGAAATGTGATACCTGAGGTTGTTGGTCAAGGTTAGGAGTGGTGAGCTCCTTTAAAGTGCGGTGCTCGGCTCTAGGAGGCATCTCTTCTTCAAATTCAAGCGAAAAAGGGAGCTCTCCTAAAGTCCTCACGCAATTCTCTTCTCAACTTGAAAAGGGTTAGTTCTAGATCTTGATCGTCTTTGCAAAGGTTCTTGGTTAGTAGCACGGTATTAACCATAAACAAAAACCATTAGCAATACAATCCAAAAGCATACACTAAATATAAACAAGTAACACGTGATCCGGCAACGGCGCCAAAATTTGGCGGGCCGCTTGTCGTGAACGCCACCCGGCCCAAAGATAAAATTTCTCCTACTCTCTTTTACACTAAACTAGTATAAGGGAAGTAAGGTTCGTATCCTGGGGAAACGAGGACGAGTTCTATACTTAGCGTGCGTTAGTACCTAGAAGACTCTTAACGGTCGAGAAACCTAATAATAACAAAAGGGGGGTTTCAAAGAGTTGTTATTAGACTACAACTAACTAACATATAAATAAGATGAGAAATCAATATAGGAAGATCTTGAATCCGATTAACATGCACTTGATTCATTATCGATCTTTGAACCTCGATTTCTATTCATTTCCATTATTATCTATTGTTGAGAATTAATCTCGCATTCTCCTTATTCTTAGTTGAATAGCACGATCGGCGTGACTATAAAACCTAACTAAAGGATAACCTGGTCCAGGATAGTGTCTAAGTTCAATCCGATAGCTGACGATAAACCACTGAGAGAACCCAATAGACACCTTTAACGTCTTACAAGTGATAAACATTTAGCGGTTGATACAATTTCCCCAAGAAATAACCAAGGCGATCTGCATCTAAGTTACTCCCTAGTTTGCTACTAATTGATAAAAGAATAAAACAATCCGATTCTATTCTTAAATCTAGCATTAGATTAATTACACGATCAAACTAAGAACGTTCCTAGCATAATCTGCAAAAACCATTGAAAGCAAGCATAGAAATTAAACCATAATCAAAGGAAATAAATAGAAGAAAGATCTCACAATAATGCTTGAAGCTCCATATTAATCTCGTTCAAGCGGTTCGAGCTACAATCGGCATAGCATAAGCCAATCCCATAATTGAAATCTACAAAACTAAACTACGAAATAAAAACTAAAAGAGAAGAGAAGAAGAGAAAGAATGGAGTGTTGGATATTCTCTCTCCTCAAATGTGTGTGTTTTAGGTCCCAAAACAAACTTTAGTATTTATACTAAGGCTCAAAAGTCGGCCACATTTAGACCGCCATAGGGGTCGCGAGGTGCGTGCAATTCGCCTGCGGTGCGATGAGCTCTTGCCTTCGCAACGAGCTGAAGACTTGGAGGCGAACCATTGGTCGCACCGTGCGAGAATGTACTCGCGAGGTGCGAAGATGTCAGGTCGCGGTGCGACCATGCTCGCGTGGTCTTGAAATGTGGGCTTGCCCTTTTCTTTGCTAGTGGCCAGGCAGCCTGGCGGCGTGTAGCTCGTCGTTGTGGATGGGTGGCATCTGATGGGCGCGGCGTAGTTGGTCTTCAGGCGTGCGATGGGCAAGCCCAAAATGGCCGATGCCAGTTTTGGGCGTGCGGGTAGTCGCGAGAGGCTGGGCGATGTCTTGGGCCTGTGATGAGGCTGGCGACGTGCTTGACTTGGCTTAGCAAACTTGTGATGCTTGTGCTGTAGAACAGTACATTTCACCTTGGAAGCTTCGAATGCATGACATTAATACGACATATGCATAGAACTCCGAACTTCCGCTAAGGATGATTTATATGCAAACCTTAACAATTACGAACAAATCCACCCAGCAATGTGCACTCAAATACCACAGGTATCATTATAA